>OW203765.1:17663307-18289088 GCA_934045905.1 Leuctra nigra
GGTTCAAAGCCAAGAATTGCCAAAATTTGGATTTTTCTTGACCATCACACTAGAAAAATTGCCCAACTTGAATAGTATAGCGAAATACCCACTTAACTCTTCTATCTGAGTGTTGATTTACTACAAAGATATTATTGACGGAGATGAGATGTCAAGTAAAATTTTCATTTTGGAAATGTATAATCAATCTCTATCAATAGGGAACTTCCTCTAGTTGTAGAATGGATTAAAAGCGTGAAAACTTTCAAATATACATGCCAAGGATGTAGACAAACAAAACATTATTATTGTGGGATGAATAGTTTTCAAGTAATTGACAAAGAAAGATTGATAGAAATCTCTGAATTTTAATATTATTTAATCTTGTTAGTAATATCGGCATTGACGTCATAGGGCTCAGCATTGCCATGGCAACAAAGTATTCACCATGGTAACACATTGTTGTCTACTTCATAATGACATCACCGGGCACTCATACGTCACTCATTGATTTACCGCCAAAATGTCACATGAAATTTCAATTTGATATTTTACGAATGAAAATGTAATTTTTTCGGGTGAAATTAAGGGTTGATATTTACAAATTTACAATACATTTTTTTTAAGGAGACTTCCCTATTGTCATTTGACTGATGTCAACAAATACAGTTGTATTGAAGTATTCTCTTACACGACGGTGTCGTGTCACCATTACATTTCACCTTCGGGTCTTCTACGTCAAAGGTATAGATTTAACTTCATGTGAAGATCTATCGCCCCAGTGCCCTTGTAGTAAATGATCACACATGAACACACCGTCTGCAGTGATCTCACCCCAGACGCACCATCAGATGCAGACGCATGCAGCAGACAGAATGCAGGCGACACATCCATCACGCCACGCCAGGTGGATCGGACACGGTGCCGGCTGCAGTGGACACGGAGGGAGTTACGTGACAGGTCGTCGCTTCGACCCTCCACCGCGCCAATCACAGGTCGCTCCGGGTCACTTCACGTCGCTGTGATCATAGAGGCTCGTCTCATGATGGAGAGCAGAGTCCAAGCAGACTGACCATCACTTTTATTGGATCAACCAATAGGCATGTTTGACGCTAAAAATTGGATATTTGATACCCCCACCACCCCTGTCGACCTGTGTCACACTTTTGGAGACCCCCCCCCCCCCCCCCCCCCCCAAAGGACGTCACAAATATATCTCTTTCCCCCCTTAAATAGAATATTTTTTACTGTAAAATGTATCCCCATAAAAACACTCCGTGTAAAAAAACAGCCAAGTCTCTTCAACTAAAAAAATTATGAAATCTAAAAAATTCTTCACTAAAAAGTAGTGATATCAAAAAATGGGCCAAGTCAAAACTTTATTTGAAAATCAAAAAATACTTGGCGCATCGTGTATACCTACATAGTTTAGAAGTATAGACCAGATAGAAAATATACATCAAATATACATCATACATATAGTATACCTATAATGCCCTAAAAAAACGATGCGCCAAATATTTTTTGATTTTCAAATATAGTTATGACTTGGCCCATTTTTTGATATCACTACTTTTCAGTGAAGAATTTTTTAGATTTCATAATTTTTTTTAGTTGAAGATAATTGTCTGTTTTTTTACACGGAGTGTTTTTTATGGGGATATCACTACCTTTTTTAGTTTATTCTTAGAACTTGTGACGTCATATCGATTAAACAATTACTAAATCCTTAAAAAAAACGCCATTGACAATTTGGTTAACTAATGAAAATCTGCGTATGGTACTATATATTTGCTTTAAATGATCTTTCATGAAGAATAGCAAAGGTTTCATTCCTATAACCGAGTTCCGAGATATGGCAACACTTCGGTTTTCAAAATGGCTGCTGAACTTACTGCACTGCCACATAGAATGTATATCTATAATTGATGTGTATCATTTTAAGCTTTCTGAATATGTATTCATTATATAGGAGGGGATTATAATAATTTTTAAATTAGAATGACGTCATTTCCGGTCTCATAAATAGGAAAATTCTAGTTTGACTGTTCCTATTCTATAGAGATGACCTTCCGAATCGTTTGGCGGTAGTTTCATACCGATCAGTCAACCAATTTTCAAGATATGACGTTACTTCCGGTTTCAAAATGGCTGCTGAAATCTCTGACTCCTTGAACTATAATTTAAACATGATACATTTTATTATAAGCTGTTCTAAAGTATATTTATTGTATCAAAATGTAAATTTGTGAGATTTTTAAAATGTGTGACGTAATTTCCGGTTTCGGAATGGGAAACTGCAAATGTTATTGATGATAATACATAAAGTTGACCGTCTAAATTGTTTAGCGCTGGTTTCGTTCAAATCTATTTAGCCGTTATTGAGATATGATGTCACTTCCGATTTCAAAATGGCGGCTTCCGTTGGTTTTATAATAAGTCAAATAAGATATCAAAAGTACATACGTTACAAAAATATCAAATAATCGGATCAATCTTTGTTGCCGAAATGCCAATCGATGTAGTTCAAATTTCATGACGTCATTTCCGGTTTCATTAACATAATGCTTAGTCTTTTGCTACTGATAATCCATATAGTTGACCGTCTGAATCGTTTGGCGCAAATTTTGTTCCGATCGGTCTAGCCGTTGACGAGATATGACGTCACTTTCGGTTTCAAAATGGCGGCACAAAAAATTCATGGGGTGAAGGTTAAATCAGACGCCAAAAGTGCACACGTGGTAAAAATGTGAGATCAATCGGTTCAGCTGTTTAGGCTGTGGCCTTTTTACCGGATTTTAGCTCCACCCTACTACTACTACTACTGAGATTATTATTATTATGAAAACCGCCCTAAAACACGGTTTTCACGGCCCTCTAGCTCGCAAAGGGCGTAACCTCTTGTTCCCAAATTTGGTATATGTTGTAGGGTGGGCCATATTTCGAAATTGAGATATTTTCCAACAATGTGAGATTTCCCAATTTTAAGATCCAGTAGGCCGAAAATGCCACTTTGATGCCTACAGTAAAAGTGGGTTTGCTCCAGCCTTTATATGAGAGTGTGCGCGCGCCGTACGACTTGGCTGGCGTGGAGCGACCGCTCCACTAGATCAGTATTTATTGTTTTTAGCGAAATTTCCGGTCCCGACATATCAACTGAAATTTAAAATGCTTGAAAATATCTACGAGTATATCAAAACGTGACGTCCTACTGGCTCCAGACCCTCCCCCCCCCTGTCACACTGTGTCCCATACTGGTGAACACCCCTACCCCCCCCCCCCCTGAAGCGCGACGTCCTTTATGCACAGCCCATTAGAGCTAGAAGGCTGGAAGTCAATTCAAACGATTCTGAAGGTTAGCTCATAAACCAGTAATTCTGCGTTCATCCTAACATTCATTATGTAAGAGAATACTTCAATTTAGCTGTATTTGTTGACATCAGTCAAATGGCAATTGATAGAGCTTGATTTCATCCTTACAAAAGTGCAACGTAAAGTCGAGAAAATGGACTTACACACTGTTACATCTGAGGCACAGAATTGAATTGATGAAGCAGATCATTTTTTAAAGTTCTCGTCGTCACAACTAACTATAAAATTGACGATAATCAATAAAATTTAGCCACATACCTACGTATAAATGTAAGAATGGAACCTAATAAAATGTATCAATAAAATATAATACTCATTGATTGATTCGCCTCAGCACTTCCGGGTTCAATTCCCGCGACCCTACAGGTTCTTTTACTGAGGGTTTCATGGTTTTCCTCAGTCAAACGGCAAATTCTGGGAAGGTTCCCTAAAAATAGACCACAACCACCTTCTTCCCATCGTCCATCCTAACCTATTCTCCATCATCACAATAATTCGTCCCTCACATATCTAGTTGCAGAACCATGCACCGTTAAACGCCACGAAATATAAATTAAAAATAAAATTGAATATTCTTTTAGATAACAAGTGTATTTAAAAAGAGCTTGCTATGTTCCGGCACATTTTATCGACGATTTTATATATTCTTATAGATCAAAGACATTTTCTTTTGTACTAAATGATTTTTATACGATTTTATCGCAATAGTATCCTATGCACCACATTGAGTAAGGTTTCGAATTTAAGTTTTATTTTTAACCTTAGTGTAATTTCAAAACTTGATAATTTGAGTCTTCTTTGCACCACGACAAAATCAACATACAAAGTAGTTCCTGAAATAAAAAACGCGACATTCAAACATTTCTCGTGAAAATCTTATTTCTCTTCTCTCTTCTTATTGGAAGATTCTTCATCCTCTCTTCAACCTCATCTCAGAAAACCCAGTAGCTTTTACCCGACATGAATAAAATATGTATTCATTTTAATCCGTTTTGATAAATAAACCATATAAAGTTATTTGCTATGATTTAAAGAAGGAAATTGTTGAATAATATTCTTCCTCCTCGGGAAATAAAATGCAACAAACTTCATCCAGACTACGAATGGATTTAGATGATTTGTGTTCGCACATAAAACGTAAAAAGTAAACATTATGAGCAGGATATTTGTTATTTATTAAAATATTGATGCTCTAATGACTATGGATGTTAGTGTTATGTTTGATGGTCTGGTGCAGCATGTTTGTACAGATGAGGACAGAAGGTCAGGTAGCAAGGGGAGATTTAACCCAGACCTCGGTACAGAGATCAAATGTAATTAGTGTTGAGGGAACACCTTGGTGTTGAATCATTATCTCATTAGAGAAACTACAGTTGACGCGGAGCAGATAGATAGAAAACATCTGCTTCAAGTATCGTTGAAGTAGAAACTCTAACGTTTTAGCAAAAAAAGTGATATATGACATCATTAGGTGTATACCAAGTATATACTTGAAGAAAACTCGTATGTTTTTAATTTTATCAAGCACTGAAGAAAATGAAGGAAGCACTGAAAACAAAAATAATTGAAAAGGATTGAATTTTTGATAGTTTTAATATTTACAGGAATTTGAAGAAATCTTTAGAGCAAATAGGAATTCACAGTACAAAAATACATCGATTTATCTCCATTTATAAGTTTCGTGCCAACATAATGGCCGCCCTCGGAGGAAAACTTAATTTTAATTGCATTACCGATGTAAAACAAATGAAGAAGCTCGTGCATAAATGAGATAATACATAATATTGTAGATATTTCTATACTAATACACTTTGAAGTCCAGCAAACTCTAATATTTTACAAATATTGGGGAATTACACATTTGGAAACTTCAAAGCTATACTCAAGTACAATTCTCCCAAGAAATGGAGCCAATTTATGTAGATTCTATACCTCTTCTCTCGTGATACAAAGAATACATATAAAAAATAAAGAAAACGACAAACGAGTAAAATTAGGTGGACTCCTATTTCTTGTCTGTTTCGAAATAACGCCACAACCCCCACTTGACTTGTCTGAAAACTCATCGTTTGTCCGATCTCGTGCGCTGACTAAACACCCCAGGTTCGACTCCTGTCTACACAAGTACTTACGCCTCTTCGTCTCACACGCTTACGTAATGAAGCAAAGCGCGCGGTTCAACTCAACTACTGGGAGATTTATCGCTCCGATCGCCGAGCTTTAACGATCCTTCTAGTCTCTCCCTCTCTCTCTCTCTCTCTCTCTCTCTCTCTCCTCTCTCTCTCTCTCTCTCTCTCTCTCTCTCTCTCTCTCTCTCTCTCTTGCGTGGGTTTATCTCTCTTCAACAGACCCTTTCTTTCCATGTTTACAGAGTGGCTCAATAGAAGGCGAATTTTATTCAATGGAAAAACTTGAATAAAAGTAAGATAAATACAAGATATATTCGTACGAGATAAAAATATGGCTTTTTATAAAGTCGTATTTTTTGTTCAAAATATTCATTCAATGAAAGATATTGAAAGAATATTCTCAAGAATATGAAATTGAAGAACAATATATTCTTGAAATTGTTTATAATGTGAGATAAATAAAGTTGATGTTTGGGAGCAGGACAATGTTTTCGATCAACTAAGGCCCGGTTTTTAACACCATAAAAAGTATTTCTTGAAGTATTTCAAGGTATGTGATTGGTTGTTTGTATGTCAAATGTCTAATCTACTAAGAGCTATGGAAAGAAAGTCCTATAAAGTGTTATTCGACTTATTCAACTTGGTTCGACTTATTTTATTCGACTTACAGATGGCTCATTTGTTGTTAGAAGTCCTGGAAGTTGACAGAAGTCAATTTACTATCTGGACTACGAAAGTAGAGAAATAGGAAAGGAAAACAATCTCAACATATCGGACTTACCTATCTGATTTGGAAACTTTGACAACTTTATAAAAATGCATAAATATCCCAGGAAATTAAGCCCATTTTGTCAAAAAACTGCCTTCTATATTCTTGTATCTTCTCTGAAAAGCGCTGCAGGCGCGACTGCTCGCTCGCACATTCCTTCCATTCTTCCTGACCCAAACCGTATCTCACACTCCTCGAGAAGCTATCATCTGAAATAGCTCCGATTATAGTAGAAAAGCTGCCATCAATAAACTCTCCCCCTTCTTGTCCAATAGTTTGATTAACACAGGGTTACCTATCTGTTCGGTCCTGCGTGTAGGATTACCTCTCTCTCTCTGTCACTCTCATTGATCACCGCCTAGCTCCGTCTCGCTCCCACTCATGCAGATTCCACGGCAGACTGGATTCACTGTGCGTGATGCGATTACAGATTCCACGGGACGCCGGAATCGAAATCCGAGATATTTTCTCAATGAAAATGGGAAACTCTGGGAAAAGAGGGAATTCGAAGCTTGGGTTGTAGAAAGATTGATTGAATGGGAAGAGGCTGCTGAATTAATATGTAATATCGTGTTGAAAGGTACAACTGTAATGCCGTTTCCATTGCTGCTTCCTGTTGCTTTAGCTATGTTCACGGAAACTTGTTAAAAAGTCAACAAACATATTAAAAAAAAATTGATTAGGTATTCATACATTCTGTATACAAACAGTGGAGAGGAAGAGCATTTCAATTTCATCCAATAATTTTTTCATATTTTCGTGCTTTCAAGTTTAAAAGTTTATTTAAAGACAAAAAGCTCAGCCAATTTGGGTTAGGTACTTTCATAACTGGACTTTTGAAACTTAAATGTTGAAAGAGCTTGGTAGCGTTCGAATTATCTTAGTAAGTTTTGAACAAGTTAAGTTTTTAACATATACTTTGAACCCATTGATTCTCTAGGAAGCTGTGATAGCATAGAGGTAAGATAGGTGGGAAATAGAATCTACATAAAAATACTAAATCTCTTATTTATACTTTTAGACGGGTTTCAAATTGTCGAACGAAAGTCTTCTGACAGGAAAGAAAAGATCAACCCTTCATTTTTACCGGACTGAAAGTGAGTATTTGACAACTTAGATGCCTATTAAATGGAGCCCATTTATGTTGATTCTATCACATAAAATTACTCATTTTCATGTGTAAATGTGTTAGTTTTATTCAAAAGTCTTCTGAATTGCAAGAAAAGATTAATAAGTACTTCAATTTTACCGGACTGCTCATCAGTGAATAACTTGGAGGCCTAATAAATGGAGCCCATTTATGTAGATTCTAATTTACATCTCAACGTGGTAAAGATAGTCAAATACAATCAGCCATCTTTCAGTTTTAGACAATTACGTTATCAGCTCTCTATATACTGCGTCCAAATTACATTCCATCTAATGAAGCCAAGAACAATGGAAAAACCGAAAGCTCTGCGTCGACCGCTTTGTTTGCCGTAGCGACGTGCTTTTCCAGAGTACACTTTCAACTGGGGAGCTTTAGGTAACGTCGTTTCAAGCTTTTCTCAGAGGTCAGCTTTGCCCTGGGAGAGGTCAATAGTCAATAGTCAATAATGCGAATGGCAAACGTGGCCTGGGTTTACAGATTTCATTCCAAACCAAGCTGGAAAACGAAAACTCATAGAGGCTAAGAACTTTATTCTCATGATTGTGAAATTAAACAGGACGATCATTGAATCCGTGGACCAAAAGAACTGTGTAACCCAATAATATAGTATTTCTTGGCAATTGGCCAAATGCTGTTTTAAAACCGTATTAAAACGCTGCAGCCATACAATCAAGCTCAATTTATTAAGAGCTACTTTGGGACTCTTGGCTCTTCTCTGTGTGCCTTTTCTTCTTTTGTCTGCGTTTGTCAAACCGTTCAACGAATCGATCTGAAATTTTGCACACACACTAATGTCGTATGAGCAGTCACGTGTATAGTTTTTGAACGAGGTCATATAAATGGTGGAAAATTAAAAATGGAACCGCTTCCAGGTTAATCGGGAATCCACTGATTCTGCTATTGATGTTTTTTAAAAATGCGGTAATAATTTACTCGATATGAGGAACAGTCAGCTCAGATTGATGGAAAACACATATGTAACCTATTCAACCACATATGCACAATTCCCATATGCACAATATTCAAGTGCATTGGGGAAATTATAGACGCTCGCTTAAGCACTGCATTTTCCCATTTTCACAATTTTCCTTTAACATTTTATAAGAAAAGTTCGCCGGGGATTTTATTGTCAATTGTTATATTTATCATCATCGGTGGAAATTTGCAAAATGGGGTGGAAAAGTCTCGAGATGTTCCAGAGAAGCGGAAAACTCGCAATGGTTCGACAGGAAAATGCTTTTACCCCGGGTGCAGCGTTTCCCCACCGGGATGAATTCCACCGAGCATTTTCCGCCTGAAGAGGGGGCGTTTGTCGCGTTACATCTCAGGTTTTACCATTTCATTAGCAGATGAATCTTAGACGAGGAAAGAGCCGCTGGATCTGCTGATTCCAATTAGCAGCTGTAAAATATGTCACGACTAAGACTGGCAGCTAAATCAAAATTACAACTTGTTGTGTCCGTGGTAAGGCCAGATGATGTCGGATTACAATGTTAAATAAAAGATGATGATGAATACAAGAAGTGATGTTTATTAGTAATAATAGCAAGGTTAATGGTAGGTCAATCCCTGAAGAGAGGTAGAACAGAAATGAGGCAGAGTGACTGATTGAGATCTGGCAAGTGGAATCCTAGCAAGGTCGTCAGTAGTACCAACCTCAGGTTATCATATATTTGAAAGTGACAGTGTGAAGTTAGCTATGTAACACAACTTCACCCGGAGGCGAGAATTTTTCTGGCAAAGACTTCGTAAATGGGACGAAAATTGACTGTGACACAAACTCTAATAACTTACTTATTTAGACAAATAGAACTCTGATTTAGAAGTGTAGTATACATACTGTGTTCTGACAGCTATTACATCAGTAAAATGAAGGATATATTAACAGTAAATATGCTCTATTTCGAATTAAAAAAACGAATAATTTTTACTTTGGAGGGTTTTCACGACCCCAATTTCATCCCATAACTATCGTGAATGACATTTGAAAACATAATTTAGTTGGATCAATCATTTATTTCTCTTCAAAAATGTTAAAAATGAAATTTTATAAAAATAATTTTTTCTCCTATTTACGAAGTCTTTGCCAGAAAAATATTCGCCACCCGGAGCAAAGACGAATTCATGGTTTATACAGTTCGTTTTTCCTATGTATGAACTCTCTACAGACCGTATCACCGTCAGTTGTTCTGTAAGGCCGAGAAAGACAACATTGCAAGGTGAGCGCGCAATGAAGTCTTTCTCGGCCTAGCAGAACAACTGACTGTGGCTCCATCTGGTGAGAGTTCAAACATAGGAAGAACGAATTGTATGCGTTGACTGAAAATTGACCAAAACTGATTTTTCTTGACCTAATATAAAAAACCTCCATGATTGTCCGAACTTGATAATGTGATAATATCAAATAAAACGATTCACTATAGAAACCCAACTCATATTGTATTCATAGATTGAACGAACGTTTTTGTTTTATGTCAGCAATGCAAAAACTTTAAGTTTTCCCCGAGGACGGACATACTAGTATGTTGGCACGTTGACGGGTCAGATAACTTATAAAATGTAGGTTAATCGATGTATTTTTGTACTGTGAGTGATTCCTCTTCGTATTAAAGATTTCTCCGGAGCCTACAATAATGCCCAGGGCCAGGTTACCAAAAACAATCAAATATCATCAAAATAAGCACAGAATGAGGCGAAGCAATTAGCCTCTGATCGTGACGTATCATGCCATTCATTCTCGTTCAATTTCATTACATTTTGTTAATAATTTCCTAAATAAAATACATCTTCCCAGGGGACCTTGTAATCTGTCGTACAAACAGTTGTGTCGTTATTTATTTCTCGATCGAGATACCCCTAGATTGCGATTACGTTAAACTTAGGTCGAAAGAGCGACTATGCTCTCTGAGGTGTCGTTAACGTAAACGATCGTGGTTTCACATGAATATTTAGCGTAATCGGGGTTCTGATATTTCACGCATTATCTATTGTGCAGCGCAAGGGATTATCAACCTCTATTGAAGGTTACAGCCACTAGATTAGGTACTAGATACTAGATTATCAAATTTGCTTTATTACTGATTGCGCTTCTGTTTCCCATTGCCTGTCTACAATATTGCCATATGAACCTATATTTACATTTAATTTTAAAAAAATCCTTAGTGTAGCTTATTTTAAGTAACAGGTTGCATGGAATGATCCATTAGGAGAAAATTATGAATGTACCTATACATTTTTGTCATATTGTAGATAAAAAAATATAAATTAAAAATATTTTTGAGTTTGGCAAAGTCCTAAATTGTTTTTATTTCTCTTTATAGTAAATGCACCATAAAGCGCAAGATAATTTCTTCCCCTTCAAAATGTGGGTTAAAGTCACATTCGCCCTGATATCAGAGTACCTACAGGAATGTCAACTGTTTTCCCTGTTATCTCAAACTAGATACACGAAAAGTGGAGACGGCCAGTTTTGCATCTAGAAACTAAAATCATTTTGTAATTGGTAGTGATATTATATAAGAGACACTTACATATACCTACTTATATGCTACGTTTTGTTGGACTAACAGCACATTAAAGCCCACACTTAACATACAATTAAGGTACTCTGTAACCGCCTAAGGTTGTTCAACTAAATGTCACTAGTATTGAGTGGGGATCTGCCTAATATTTATGCACAATAATCTCCCCCACCGATTTCATATATTTTTATATCATAATTATGACATGAAATATGGAAATTGTCTGTCCGATGGACTTTCATGTTTTGTCAATTTGTCAATGGAACTATTGTTACGTAAAAATGTTGTTTTGTTCTGCTGTCACAACCAGAAGTTCAATCACATTTGCATTGGTTTGTTCTGCGCGTCCTAGCGCGTGAAATACAACTTGGCTCCTCCACCAACATCATCTATCATCATTCAGTTCCGTGTCAGACTAATTGCAAGGCGATCGATGAATACACGGCAAACAGAAGTCAAACTTTGCTGAATGTTCACCGGTCAAAGCTCACTATAACACACTATATTTGGCAGTTCTAGATACACAATTGAGAGACGTACCTGCGCTTTTGTAAGATTGTGGAATCAACGAGTTAGTGAGTTTTTGCAGTAAGCCCACGAAATTCTCTCTCAATAGTAGAAACTAATACTTAATATTTTTGATTTAAGTCTATAATTGGCACTATAATCAAGGGCTGGTATTACCAAAGTTAATCTGAGCCGGATTTTAACTAAATATTGGACTAAATTGGCGGCACAGCCAATCATATTACTACCTCAAAATGATTGAAACAGTTGAATTTAATCCAAAAGTTAGTTGTCAATCACTAACTAACAAACTAACTTTAACTTTGGTAATACCGAGCCTAGTTTGTAATAAAAAAACATTGTATAAATTAACTGCTTGTTGACATAGTACATATTATCATGACAGTACCTACTTTTATCTGTACAATAAACGAACAAAATAAATTCCACAGAAAAGGCTCGAAATTCTTGGAAATAGTATAGGCTTTTACAACAGCTGGCAAAAGTCAAATTTAAAATCAGGTTAATTAATTTGTTTCAGCTTTACTCTTCATGTGAACTTTGTCAACAAAAGCGCATAAATTCCACATATGGAACCCCTTTATGATAATTCCACTAACTTTCTCTTACATACATACTGGAGCATTTGAATCTAGTGGAGCGGTCGCTCCACCCAGCCAAGTCGTACCGTACACTCACACTCACTCAACATACCGTAAATGCCTAATAAACTGAGGAGCAGACCAACCACTTTTACTGTAAGCAACAACATGGCATTTTCGGCCTACTGGATCTTAAAATTGGAAAATCTCACATTGTTGCAAAATATCTTAATTTCGAGCTATGGCCCACCCCACCCCATATACCAAATTTGGGAACAACAAGTTATACAATTTGCGAGCTAGAGGACCTTGAAAACAGTGAAATTACACCCCTTTTTAAAGGTATCTTCTTCTTCTTCTTCTTCTTCCGCTTCTTCAGATATCAGGAAACGTTGCGGTCACCGCCACAGCCTAAACGGCTGAGCCGATCGATCTGCAATTTTTACTACATATGCACTTTTGGCGTCTGATGATACCTTGTCCTTACGAATTTTGTGTGCCGCCATTTTGAAACCGGAAGTGACGTCATATCTTAAAAACGGATGGACCTATTGGGACGAAACTAGCGCCAAACGAGTCGGATGGTCTTCTTGATGAAATATCAATAGTCGAAATAGAAATGTACTTTTACCGAAACCGGAAATGACGTCATAAAAATGCCAAATCTGACTAAAATCATGTTTTATAACAATAACTACATATTCAGAAGGCTTATAATGTTACATAACATTTTATAGACACAAATTTTAGGTGGCAGTGAAGTCAGCCGCCATTTTGAAAACCGGAAGTGATGCCATAACTCGAGAACGGCTGGACCAATTGGAACGAAACTTGCGCTATACTTTATAACATATCATTTATGGCATATACCTACGTAGTAACAAGCACAACTTTCTTAGCAACCAAATCAAAAAGGGGTATTTTTTAAGGAATTATAGTCTTCGGTGCCACAATACTTATATGTTACAAGTTGTAAGAATAAACTAACAAAAGAAATGATATCCCCATAAAAAAACACTCCGTGTAAAAATACCAGCCAAGTCTCTTCAACTTAAAAAAAATAGAAGAAATCTAAAAATTCAGCACTGAAAAGTAGTGATATCAAAAAATTGGCCAAGTAAAAACTTTTCAAAAATTACTTGGCGCATCGTTTTTCTAGGGGATTATAGATATATTTTATGCATAGATGAGTATATTTGATTACCGACCTACTTCTATACTATTTATATGCACAATGCGCCAAGTAATTTTTGAAAAGTTTTGACTTGGCCAATTTTTTGATATCACTACTTTTCAGTGCTGAATTTTTAGATTTCTTCTATTTTTTTCAGTTGAAGAGACTTGGCTGGTATTTTTACACAGAGTGTTGTTATGTGTTTTATTAGTGGATCAGAATGTTTTCCAGATGATAAAGCAGTTCATCATTATTATACCATTACACCAAACAATCTCATTCAGGTTCTAAAGGCCAGGAGACATTTCATTTTAGCAACAAAAATACATTGCTTTTTCCATCAATAAAGATTTTTTTACAGCCCAGCGAATAACCTTCTTTTATAATAGAAAACTCAATCTGATTGGAAAACGAAATAGCTTATTGGATACTGAATTTTATCGTTGAATTCTGCAGTAAATCCAGTTTAATCCGATGAAAAGCAGCTTATTAAGTACAAAAATAAAAATATAACGTGTATGAAAATCAATTTAAAAGTTACTACTTCTCTTGAATGAAATTGAAACGAACGTAATGGATTTACCTTTGGAAAAAATAAATATGTGTCCACACTGAATAAAGTTGCGTCAAAGAGGCCCAATTTCCTTTGATAGCCCGCGCTTAACCGACCGTGGGGCTTTTCATTAAACCTAGTTAACTATTAACAAGCTTCCAAAGTCTAAGCTTCCTCCTAGGCCTCTGCGTGCATGTCCATAATTGATAAGAAAATTGACATAATAATTCAATGGCCAACTTGGGAATAGTGATGATATGCATTATAGATCACTTTCGTTGTGCCACTTTGATGCCACGGACCTGGCACCAAAATGCGAAGAACTACGTTTAAAAGATATAAGAAACATATAACTACCGTTGGGTCTAATAAATTGTAAGGTTTTATGATGATTACATCGGTGGGAAATTGGCCTCGAAATGAAATGAGAGTGGTGTTATTTTTCTCTTGAATTTTCTCGATTTTCCAGTTGAGTTAAATCGTAAGTTCTAAGTCCCAAGAGCTTTGTGGAACGTAATGTGTATCCGATACTAGAACAATAAGTTTTCTATACGATGCTCAGACATTTAGTAATCTCAGTCAACGAGAGAATAGAATCATCATCAATGGGATCCATTTAAGGTGGCTCATCCAATCGGGCATAGGCTCAGATTTTCATAATATTTTGTCTACTTATTGATAATCATGCCATACACAATCATTGAAAAAATTAAACACTTCTCGTGTCTAGTTTCTGAGATAAATTGAGTTTTCTTCCCCATGTTATCTTATGGCAGACAAGTAAAATCGTGTCACATTTAGGCTAATAATGAAGATCTAATTTTTATGTAGTCCCAACTTTGACCAAAAAACTTTTTTTCTGGTAGATATATGGATATTCTATTAAGGAAAAAATTCAAAACAATACCAACGTGTGCTTTTTTAGAAGTTATAAGCCAAAAACGCAATAATTTTCCTATACCTCCTGTGTTAAAGTTTTGTTCATTCTCGGAAGGCAATAATTTGAAACCTCGCTGTAAGACAGGAGTTGCAAGTTAAATTACATTTTATGGTTTGTTTATACTTAAATATAGTTGAAATGTTGGAAAAAGTAATTCGTGATGGTAATTTCAAAAAATAAATATTTTGGAATGTTCGATCGGTTGAGCCACGTTAATGATGCATATCATTATTGAACAAGAATGTACAAAAAGGATGCCTCAAAAGCACAGAATAACTATCAACAAATATATGGCAAAATATATAACTATCATAAAAATTAACACCACCTAGGTACTTACATTAATTTAAAATAGAACCTTTCAAAAATTATAAAACAAGATCTTCTAAGAAAATTGTAAAACGTCGGCAAAATTCATACAAAATCAGTTAAATTGTTCCTCGAGCGCCAATGAAAGACCTATCAACGACCTTTAGTCTTTAAAATACTGAATTTTTTAGATTCATAATCTGTAAAGATCAATTTTGAGTAAGATATATTATATAGGATGTATTTCTCCAGCTTCTAAAAAGGTTTAATTTAAAGTGAAAGTAAAAATGCATTCACTTTGAAAACGTGAGTTTGAAAATTGATTCCTTCGATTATTCGTACAGGAAATACTCTTTATTTTCTTCATTTCTCCGAACTGTGGCTTGGGCGTTCAATCTAACTTTCAGCTGCTTACTTTATGCAGTCAGTTATCAATGTTGTTTCAGGACTGTAAACCCAAATGGGTGAGCTTTCTTGCTTCTAAGTGACTTTTACGTCTTTAAAACGTATGAACCCGACGTGGAGCCCATTTATGTAGATTATTTTCCTCTTCTCTCGTGGTCTAGAGACTTACAACAATTTTTTAATTTTACAAAAGTTTCCCTCGCGTTCTTTTTAACTAGAGAACACAAAAGCTTATTAATCTTTCTTTTTTAATTAATGAGATACAAGAATGAAGTATCAAATTTAATTAATTGAATCACATAGCACCATTATTCATTTCAATCCTCTTCTTTCGATATTTCAATTTTCATGTACAACTTTCCAACAACTTTTCTTTCTATCTCGTAGAACACAAAGCATGATGCAATTTCCCGGATAATGATCAGTTTCCCGAGCTTCCATCGACAAACGTTTTTCTCTAGTCTCATTAGTGTCGTCGAATTTTCTTTCTTTGACAGATTTTCTTCTTCGGCGTTCTCCAACTACCATTATGTTTAGAGACACGGTGGAGAAAGCCCATTGAATTACTACTCAAGCAACAGAGGTACGAGAATTCGGAAGAAGCGTGCGAAATAAAAACGAATATCCTGACTGGAATTCGAACCAAGATCATTAGGATCCTTAATGTTGCATGAGGTGTCCTCACTGCTAGACGTATTAATAAGCACTCTAATACGTGTTTAGTTTATAATCAGTTGATCTGCTAATCAGTTGTTACACTGAGCGAGAGTGGAAATGAGTGCTTAAATACAAAATCAAGTTTCCTAACTCTATCAAGTTTCAAGTGCTCAATTTAGTTTCAGCCCTCATATGAGCTTAAGTGCTCAAGTATGTAATACTCAAGTACTCACTGTTCAATTGATTTATTATTAATCAAATGCTCAAATGCACAAGTTTCAAGTCATTGATCAAGTTCTCAAATTCTCAAGAATTAAAGTGCTCAAGTGCTCAAATGTTCAAGTACTAACGTGCGCAGTTGCTTTAGTGATCAAGTGCTCGAATGCTCAATTGCTTTTGTGATCAGGCGATCGAATGTTCCAGTATTCTACTAAATTTCTCAAATGTGCAATTGCTTTAGGTCCGGTCTTTCAATAGTCTGCCAAACCCAGTAGTTAGTTTTAAACGGTTTTTCGAGAATTGTCATTGGTTGTTGCAATGGCAATATAGTCCTAATTGACTGTTTAAAAGTTAGCAATGCATTGAAAAACTGGCCCTTAGTGATAAAGTGATTGCTCAATTGCTTTAGTGATCAATTGCTTCAGTGCAAGGGCGTATCGAGGATGAAATTTCGGGGGGGGGGGGGGGGGGGGGCATTACTAATATTTAGACAAATCGCAGTGTAAAACAGGAGGTTCGGGGGCATAGCTTCCGAGAAAATTCAAGGTCATTCATTTAGGTACAATTTTGAATTGCAGTGTATAGCTATTTTGGGGAATTATAAATTACAAAATATCCAAAAATTAGTCTAAGAGGGAATAAGTAAATTTATTGAACTCAGCCAACGGCTGGTGTGTTGGATACCTCGGTTCTCGTTAGATCACCGAGGTTAAGCAACATCGAGCGGGGTCAGCGGTTGGATGGGTGACCATTCAACTCTGCCTTGCCAGGTTGCTGCCGTTGGGTCAGAGAGACTGGGGTGTTTGGGGGTCAGTGTGACGACCTCCCTCCACCTGTTATCAGTCTCTCGACGGCGCGGGTTGTGGAGGTCCGTGCTGTGAATGTTACACCGTCCTTCGGAAGGGACGTTAAGCCGTTGGTCCCCTTGGTATCTTTCGTCAGGAGTAGGCTACATGCCGGTACCGGGTTTCCTCTCCTCCCTTCTCATATATTACATTCTCACTAGTGGAGCCTGGCTCTGTTGAGAATATAGACTTAATAATAATAATGAGGATAATATGCTAGTCCGTGGCGCATAGCCCCGGAAAATTTTGGGAAATTTAACGCAATTCTAACCATTTTGGAACGTTTCTGTCTATTTTCAGTTTTTTTTTCACATATTATTTTAAATGTTCTTATATTCTTAGATAAAATCCCGATTCGGGGGGGGGGGGGGGGGGGGGGGGGGGGGCACGGCCCCCTCGGCCCCCCTTCCCCCCCTGAATATGCCCTTGCTTCAGTGCTCAAATGTTCACATGTTCAATTGCTTCAGTGCTCAAATGCTCATGTGTTCAAGTCCAAGTGTTTGTGTTCCCGCCCTCACATAAGTGAAACCGCCGAACACTGGCATTGTGTTTCTGTCACTTAGCAACCACTGCAATGGACGTCGCGACGCCTGTCTTCAGGTATATCCGCTTTCGCGTCATTATTCGACGCCCACCGCGCGTCTGGGGAGGAAAGCGACGTCTATTGAGACGCGAGAGGGCGTCGACTTTACCGACGTGGAAAACAAGACTGCTTTTGTTTGAAACTTCTGTCGCTTCCGGCTCAACGATTGCCAACCTCGAGGCGAATAAACATCAGCTCATGTAGCACTCAACATTTACAAAGAAGACAAAACACCGGGTTGTAAATTATTTTCATCATTCGCTCCACCAAAAGATTCCTTGGGATTCTAAAGCCGGCAGTCAGAGGGTTTAGTTTTCTAGAGATTGCATTTCCAAATACCTCCCCAGTAAACACCCAAAGTGCTGCCAGCATGCTGCCGGTACCGGCCAATTGCTCTGGCCAGTACTGGCCCGGTACCGGCCAAAAGCCGTGGCCGGTACCGGCCCAGTAAAAATGTGTCGCTTTGGCCAGAACGTTGCCTGTACCGGCTGGCCAGCACTCAGCCTTCACCTTGCCAGAGTCCTGGCCTTCACGCAGCCAGCAAGTAGCCAGCATTGTGCCGTATGGCCAGCACCTTGCCTGCATCGCGCCTTGACAACGCCAGACTCTGGCCAGAACCTAGCTTGAACGAAGCCAGCATGAGGCCCGAACCCGACCTGAACCTAATTCCACTATTATCCACCAGGGGCCACCAGGAACCAAATAAACGGTTATTTTAAATTCAAATATTAAAAGTAAAACTAAAATGTGTGATAACTAAGCGAGTTTTTATCGTAATTAAATTCTGACGACATATTTCCAGTCATTATCACAATGTTGATTTTATTCTGAAATTAAACGCAAATCGATTAGTTATGACAGGACGTGGAATCGAACTCGGAACAGCGACAAGCAAGCAGGGTAGAAGGCAGACGCTTTACCCACACGACCACGGCGACAGCTGAGGGTTTAGAGCGCAGAGTGTCTAATAGTGACAGAGGGATGATTGGACTCAAATGTATCAGGAAACTGGAAATATTTGTACCACTACAGATACATTATTATACGTGTTCTTGTTAATTTGTAAATGCACACGGAAAAATCAATTCATTACCTGCGACGGCACGTGCGTATTTGTGCTTGAAATATCCAATCCATTCGTATCATTTGATATGTAAAATCTGAATTCGAATGAAAAACATATTTTTTTTTCTATTTTGAGATTAATAATTAAATAACGAATAAGATTTTGAAGGAAAAAATTATTATAGCTGATCTGCTGTCGTTAAGAACATACGCGAGAATGCGGATTTAATTATATTATTTCGATTTTAAAAATAACTGTCGATAAAAAAACAATCCGCTTGCTAGAGGCTATAACTGTATAGGTGCGCAAGCACAATGCAAGCTACTTGCTGCCGTCCGCGTTCTGGCCAGCCAGTACTGGCCCAGTGCTGGCTGGCCTGCATGTGGCCGCATGCTGGCCAGCCGGTACCGGCCCAGTGCTGGCTGGCCTGCATGTGGCCGCATGCTGGCCAGCCGGTACCGGCCCAGTGCTGGCTGGCCTGCATGTGGCCGCGTGCAGGCCAGCCAGCACTGGGCCAGTACCGGCTTCATCGATGTTGGCCAGCATGATCTTTGAATGCACCATCTTGTTCGTGGCCAGCACCTTGCCAGACTGGCCGGTACCGGCCCATCACCGTGCCTTCATCTAGCCAGCATGATGTGTTTACTGGGTCTCTATGAAACAAAATTACTTTTTTTTTATTGATTTATTGCACTGTTTTACAAAGTTAGCTAAATTACGACGGATGATGATATCCTCAAATTTATTTTTTATAGCAAAAATTGCGAAATCTATATATTTTTATAACACATTTCAGTCTTGAATAGATTGAGTTCTGTCTACACGCTAAATTGAATTGATTGAAAATCTCTAAAAACGAGTTACATCAAGTAAAAATATAATATTACTTATAAACATGTGCGACCTTGGCAGGTTTTTCCTTTTTATGTGGATTTCAATCTTTAAATTTTTGCATGTACTTCGAGAGAAGCAGAATATACTAATCCTGTCACTGTAAGAATGATCGACATTGAAACATAAAATCAAGCCGTTTATAAGATTGCAATCCAGTAGCCCAATACAAACAATTTATTAACATTATAATTTTAATTACAGATATTTTACAGTCATTAAAATCGTATTCAAAATTGAGCTAAATGACTATGGCTTGACATTGGATTTCAAGGTCGTCATTCTTACGGTTAATGTATTTTAGAATCTACGTAAATTGGCTGCATTTATTTGGTATATTTGTATTTATCCAGCTTTTTAGTTATCAAAAGTCCGGAATGAATGAGCTTTCTGCCCCCAAGTTTTCTCTCCACATCACCTCCAGTCTCTGTGAATGTTATTTCGAATACACACGTCATGATTCGACGGCTCCATATCGACGTCGTGTCACGGCGTCGGGACGTCTCATTAGAGCGTCGGTCTGTCAACAATGTCACGTGACAACAAAATGGCCGCGGCGGTGATGAGTGGCATTGTTTCTCACATGACCGGTTCCATGCATAGCTGATTGCTTGATTCATGCATATGTCATGCAAATATAACAACACTTTCATGAAACTACGTAATTAACATTTAATTAACCTCTTGGCATTTTACTAAATCTGGTATCAATATCGCGAGAAGGCAATAAAATTAAATTCAAAAAGGCAATTAGGTATACCTAACAAAACAATATCTATCTACAGTATTATCATAATTTCCTATTTCTGAAAAATCATGGAAAATGATTTGTTCCTGAAATATGAAGTTCCTATACTGTTTTTCACAAAAATTCTCACATAATTTAAGATAAAAGTGTCATGGGACTGAATTCCATAACTTCATTCCGGATTCAATTGGAATCCGATTCAGCCGCATCGGATTCCAGCAGAATCGGGAATTTTAGAGTTATAGAATAGGGTCCCTGGGCACTTTCTGAAACGGTGGATTTTTTTTATTTACGAAAGTTTTGCTGTGTTAAAGGAAAGTCCTATTCTCCTTTACAAATCGTCAACATTGAAATTCCTCTTAGATATTCCACATTGATAAGAGAACGTTCCAAATGTCTCTCGTTATTGCCGAGAACCACGTGATCAGCGAGTAATTGTTTTGATCTGACGAGGTTATTGAATATCTCGTGAATCACGAGATATCTGAAACTTGATAGATGACGATCAGATATCTCGCTCATTAGGCCTCCCAGGACGGTTCTTGTGCCCTTGTGGACATTCCCCTTCTCTCATGTCATTCCGAACAACCACACGTTCACACTAGCGCCACTAGGGGTAGTGAAAGAAATCGGTAAAGCTAGCAAGAAATCTTAAAATATTTTATTTCTCATTGGCCATGACCTAAAAACCGATTAAATTACAATAAAAGTAGATATAGTTTTTTACATTTCTCAAAATTTTATATGAAAATACCGAGCTTGGAGTTAGTATACGAGGGGCGCAAATTAATATCAAATTCAGTGTCATTTTTTGAGCACTTCAATACAATTATGATTGTGAATTAACTCTTGATTCATGTTTGTAAATTTTAAGAATTGATTATTATGCGTAATGTTTGCAACAACATACGTAACTTAACCATCTTTTACGTCCTGCCAACGTCACAGATTTCTGCCATCCGCCGTACTGTCTATGTCACAGTTGTAATTAGGGATGGAGCGAATCTGGATTTTGATATCGACTATCGATATCATTTATATATCGATATATATCGATATATCGATATCGCGATATATCGATATATTGAAATATTGAAATATCGAAATATCGATATATTGAAGTATCGATATATTGAAATATCGATATATTGAAATATTGAAATATCGAAATATCGATATATTGAAATATTGAAATATCGAAATATCGAAATATTGAAATATCGAAATATCGAAATATCGAAATATTGAAATATCGATATATTGAAATATCGAAATATTGATATATGACAATATTATATTTCGATGTAGGTATGGAAATATTACTATATCGCATAAATGCCTTAAATTGCTCCTAAAACTGATAGGAAATTCAAAAGAAAATTTAAATAGAAATAACACAGCCGTTCCAAAATATAGGGTCACCGGCCAGATAAGAAAGAAATGTGAATAATCTGAGAAATTGTCCTAAAATCTGATAAACGCTGCACTGCAAATATGAATTATTTTGCCATAGTTGGTATAAACTTCAATTAAGAATATAGTTGTATCATACAGTAAAGCTTCGATATATCGATATTTCGATATTTCGATATTTCAATATTTCAATATATCGATATTTCAATATTTCGATATTTCGATATTTCAATATTTCAATATTTCAATATATCAATATTTCAATATTTCGATATATCGATATTTCAATATATCGATATTCAATATATTCAGGTATCGATATTTCGATATTTTTTTGATATCGATATATATCGATATATCGATATTTTCTCCATCCCTAGTTGTAATAGTGTAAGAAATTGTAAGAAACGTTGTAAGAAATTGTATTTTCTTTGCTTTAAGTTGCAAGAAGACCATTTTGTTGTCAGGTCAGGTATATTACGGATAAATGAACTAGTTTCCGCAGCCTTTATTGAACCCACTAATGCTTTGAACACAGTCCAAAAAACACCGATTGCAGTTTTCTGACGTGCCACTAAAATGGCCGCTGCAACCATGCGTGACGACACATGGAAACTCTAATTATAAGTGTATAATGTTTTTTTTAAACATCCAGGATTACCAACAATTGCAGGGCAGAATCAATTTGTAATTTAAAACTGAAAACAAACGTTCTTCTTTTTGTGCACTCAGAAAGCTGGAAAATATTCATAATTACAGATCACTGACTTTTAATTTACCCCTTGAATTAATTTCCCTATAAATCGATGTGGAATATTGTTATCGAGCTCGTTGAACTTCCTATGATCGTATCGATATTATCGAATGTCGATTGTCGAATCAAGTTATCCATCATCAGTTTCACCAGTCGTTGAATCAGCGAAGTAAATTAACACATCCGTCGTCGAGTGGAAGAACTTGTTCAATAAAGCGCCAATTTCAATGTCATAATTCCGCTCTTGATAAATCGAGGTCGAGTTCTGTGCAATTATTCGAAAGCCGCGTTTGCTTTTTTATTGAAAGGTGACATTTATACAGCGGCGAGGAAATGCAGCGATTTCATGGCTTGAATTTCTAATGATCTGTCAATAATAACTGAAGTGGTTGGGGGGAGGGGGTTGATTACTGAGAGGGAAAAGCACGGACAGGAAAATTCAGTGGATTCAATAATGAATGGTGTATATTTTGAAAGGGCTGTTCTCATCCAAAGATTAAAATATATTTTATTTTACAACTACGATATCTGGTTTTTATAGTGTTAATAATATGAATCTAATATCCTTGGTTTTGCCTCATGAAATACAGAGAATAATTTGAGAAATAATCTCTTCGATATGGTTATATATAAAAAAATCTAAACTCAGATTTTATCAAAATGTAATTAGGATGTTTTCCTTGTAAAGGCAATTTTGAGAACTAACAAAAATGTTCGTCGAGCACCCCCATTCTTTGCGATTTGCTCTTATTAGAAGCTTGTACTAGATTCATATTATTACGACCGACCTTTATTATTGTATAACATGGAAAGAAGGCAGTGCAGGGGATAGTTTGAACCCACATTCAAGTCCTTGGGAATTCACGCAGTCTCATTTTGTAAGTAATTGGAAATCTATAAAAGTAGCAAATTGTTTATTAAATTATTACTGATTATCACTAACACTAAACAATATTTTGTTCAAGATTATGTAATGTTTTGTTTTCACTCTAAGTAAATTATTAACTACTGTGTAACCACGGGCGTGGGTCAGCTTATTATCACTACTATTTAAGATCATGTTGTTGACATCAAACTCCGTGAATACTTGTCTTTTTGTCTCTCAATTAAAACAATTTTAGGTAGAATTTTGATTACATCCTTCAGACAACAACGAGATTTATTTTCCTTTACAATGAAAACTGTCAACCTCTTGACACCGCGTAGAGAACATCTATCTTCACACTATTAAATTTAAGGTGAGATCAGATGGGCTTGAGACGTGAAACAGGCTCCAATGCTAAATATGGCCAGGTCTATAGAGTGGATTGGCTGCGGCTACCAGCCGTTCGCAGCGCTCTCTAAGCACCATGGTTGATGTTAGAAAATCGAACTAATCTGAATTTTAGCGGGTTAATTCAAAATCAAATGTATAAATTAGAACTTAAACAACTTGGATAACGATCAGATGAAATTAAAAGGGTTGATATCAGTGTAAAAATGTGTTTAGTTTATTGATTGTAATAATTAACATGTAATACAAGCATTTTCACTTACTTATTATTCACCAAACAGCAAATAACCTAAAAGATGGCATTTGACAGCTCGCGCCATTGACTATCACTCAAGAAATAAAATGATTGCCTAGATTAGTTCCGGGATCGCCACCAGCGAACTTAGCGCAGCGATCGGCTAGGGTGCAGACTGACCAAGGGTCGATTTTATAGCATTTTTTTCTGCGTATTCCACCCGTAGTCCGTATTCACGGGAGCCAATGGTAGATCATTGAAGTGTTCACACCGTAAACTTAATAGTGTGAAGATAGCTGTTCTCTACGCGGTGCTCTTGATCACTGCTGCGAGCCTGTTCCCTCATCCCAAAGCTCGTACATCGAACAGAACCCGAAGATATTCCAACGATTTCCTTCCCGCCTCCCATCAACTCTCTTCTCTTGCGCGAATATTGCTTGGCGTCGGACAATTTCTCAACGTCACAGGCAGCAGAACGCGTTCGCCTGGACGCACACGTTTTCCAGGCGACGCCCGCAGAGCTCTCGCATACGTGCCCCGGCGTCGCGACGGCGACGACATGTCAGACAAAGAGATGCGCTGCTGAAGAGGGTTCGGGAATCTGACTGCTTGTTAACATGTTCCGACTTGCCGATTCAAATCACAGCTCCACTTGAGGCAGCCGAACATTCGAAAATCATCATCCACCAGAAGTGTAATGACATTGTCTTACTTAGATAACATTTATGTACACTCAGAGGTAGAAGGCCGGAAGTCGATTTTCAGTTTCTCGATTTTGAGTTTCACACTTTTGTAATGATATAAGTAGTCATTTGACTAATGTCAACAAATGCAGTTATATTGAATTATTCTCTTACGCAATAACTCAGGTCACCATGAAAAATGATTGCATGAACGCAGAATTAATTAGGTACTGGTTTTTGAGCTCACCTCAAGAATCATTGAATGGACTTTCGCCTTTCTAGCTCAGAGTACAGATTTTATTTTCGGTCGTATACTTCAATAGAGTAGGAAAAATCACAACAAAGAGCTTCATTTAGGCGGAAAACGTCAGCATTTTTACAGCTTTTATACACGGACTTTTATCAGCTTTGAAATCCTCTGTCAATTAGCTCAATTTTGAATACGATTTTAATGTCTGTAAAATATCTGTAATGATATTTATCATTTTAATATAATTCAGCAAACTGAAATGCTGAAGGGAAATCTAATAAATTGCTTGATTTTATGTTTCAAGGTCGATCATTCTTACAGTGAATGGACGTTATCATCTGATAGTTTCTTTCTTTCCCAGCAGACAGTTCTGAATGTTTTGAGTTTCAAACTGGATCGCTAACGGACCGTGTGTATCTAGGTTGTATTGACACATTGTATTTGCCGGTTATTTGTTAGCCTATGTTTGCGGAGGCTACGGAAGAGATTTTTGCCTGTTACATGCAAACAAACTAGCGTGGGTTCGATCCCACTTAGGCGCCAGGTATCACTTCAAACACGGGCGGAAGGATTTGAGAACGAACGATTAATTATTTCAGTTGACTTAGTGTTTTGGACAGACGCACTTGCGTAACTTCGGCGTTGCAGCCCCCGCAGTTGCGTAGGGACTAGGGAGGGAGTGAGGAGGGGGGGGGGGGGGAATTTTGATTGAATGAATACTGTTAACAACAAAAATATCGATAATCGATAGTAATGAAAATAAATACTTATTAGCAATTTAATGAATTTAAATGACCAAATCGACCATAATACGAGTTCAAATCACGTTAAAATGCACTTAATTTTATAGTGAAATTCAAAATTATTCCGGGCCTGCGCGGCTAGGACCCGCGTATTGAAGTGTGACCCTCCTCCAAATCCAAATCTGCCCTAATGTTATAAATTTTAATATTTAACCTTCTGATACTACACAAATACACAGCCACGCAACTGGATTTAAATGAAAAAGTGTTATACGGTATTTAAAATTAAACACAAAAAGATGCACATATTATTAAAGATCAAAAGTATGTGGGGGGGGGGGGGGCGAAATCTGAAGTTACGCCACTGATGATACGTGGCTTGCATCAGTCTTCGTCTTAACACAGAACCAAGTCTGCTGATTATGTGGTGACAAAACGGCCCTTTTCAGGGTCAAAAACATCGTGGAGCATGTTGACTCAGGCAGTAGCCACTTAGAGGTTCCGGGATTGATGCCTCGGGGCGTCCATCATGACTGAGGATTTTCGTGGTTTCCCTCAGTCGAGAGGCTAATACTGGGAAGGTTCCTTACTATTACGCCACGATCACCTCCTCCTCATCCTTCTAATCTATTCCTATCATCTCCATCATCATAATCATTCATATTTTTTTATTTACCTTAAAAATTCGTGTTGGCTACATTTATTTCTACAGGTAAACATCTTAGTCGCCTAAAGGCGATGGTATACCATCCCCATGGTATAAATTCGTTTAACAAAGTTGTTAAACGAATTTATACCATGGGGATTTTAGATTAATTAGTTTTACAAAATGTTCTACCACGAGAGACATCTTAATTTCTCGGAGAGTAAATAACAATCCCAATACTTGTCGTGTCGTGTCTATAGTTTCTGAGTTGAGTTGTTTCCTTCTCGTTATCTTATATGGCGACCAAGTAAAATCGTGTCACTTTTAGGCTAATGAAGACCCACTTTTTATGAATTTAAATCTCATTTTTTAAAACTTTCATATTTTTTGGTCTTTGATTGGTTGAGATTTTTAACAGCTTTTAGCGGTCAAAAGTCCACTTAGGGTCGAAAAAGCTCAGCCATTCCGATGTAGAGAACTTCAAAGTGGACTTTTACCCAAGAAAATGTCACCAATTTCTATCGATTCTGTTCACTTTTGGAGCAGATCGTATCTATATTTCCGATAGATCGTGAAAAGTCAGAAACTGTCTTTCACAGACGAAGACTTTCTAAGTTATTGTCTCGAAGATATCCATGAAGTAATATCCTATGTATTGGTTATTTGAGTCAACAGTTTGCAACTATTTGCCCAACTTCGACAAGCTCGTCTTCAAACAAGAGACAAGGGAAATGGAAGCGCGACGTTGCCGCTCGAGAAGTGACAGCACCGACAAGATCTGACAACAGCGCATTATCACGTTCTGTCATGGCGGAGGGAATATGACGTCATAGGTGACGGATCATACGACATGCCGAGCAGAGATCGAGCAATTTAGAAGGATTTGACAGGCGAGGAAATGATACTTGTAACGATATCAGATGAGATGATATAGTTATGATAGATAAGTGGCCGAGATACGGATGAGTAGTGAGTTTGACCTTGAAAAGTTTTTTAATCGATTATATCAATTATATATTTCACCCATGTTACTGTAAATAAAATAAGTCTATACGTACGAGTATTCAGAACAGTTCAATGAAAATTATTTCATAGCTTGGAATGGTTCGTTTTAATTCCTTAAAACCTTAGAATTTAAATTTTAAATTTTAAATTTTAAATTTAATTAATGTACTATTTTATTAATTGTTATACTGTGTTTTTACAACCTTTTTGTATAAAGGCAACAATGTAACAATGTAGACTTTATTTTAAAATGAATAAAGATTATATATAGTTTTATTTTGTCCTACAGACGTTTAGTGCCTGAAAATTAGTAAAAATATGGCACTAAACGTCTGTAGGACGAAATCACTACTCAGTCGTCTTAAATATGACTTTTGGTTATGATTTCATTGGAAGTTCTCAACAACCATGAATCTACATTTCTCATTCGTAAAATATCTAAGAAAACATTCTGAGTAACGCGTTGATAAGCGATCCTCTTGTATTGCATGCGAATCATATTCGTGTGAAAGTTGCTGCTCTATAATAGACCTTGGAGTTATAGAGGAAGTGAACATGCGGCAATGGATCGATGATAAATTCAACAAATATTTCAAAACAAGCTTAACATGTCTTAAAATTTGTTAAGAAAAACAAGCTTAAAATGTCTTAAAATTTGTTAACTTACCTTATAAGGTAAGGTACCATAAGGTAAGGTAAGGTATAAGGTACCTTACCTTACCTGTTCATACCTTATTATTTGTATGAAAAATATCAAAAACTCCTAAGACGTTGCCCCCAATAACCCTGCAAATTAGAATTTGATCGGTTAACGGTTCAGTTTTTAATTCTCCTCCAATCATAGGATCTCGTTCAAAACTTATACCTGTGACAATAGGTGTGTGCAAAATTTCAGATCGATTCGTTAAACCGTGACCTGAGTTCTATCGCAAAATGATGCAGCTAACAAATACAGTTATATTGAAATATTCTCTTAAACAATGAATGACTCATGTCACCATTACAAATACGTATGATTGAATTAAGGCAGAATTAATGGTATTTGAGCTCACCTCAAGAATCATTGAATTGGACTTCTGACCTTCTACCTCTGAGGCACAGAACCTACATCGTTGGGCCACAATGGAAGACTCGAGTAATTTTCCAAGTGTCACTTCATTAGATTGATCACAAGTCAGAACTCAGATCTCACAAATCACGCTATTTCTCTTCTCTAATTCCATCCGAAGCCTTGGCCATGTTACATGATTGATCGCAGAAGCTTGACTTCCTTTCCTATGGAATTATGGTAGAATGTCAGGAAATCTTAGTAAACTTTCCGCAGATTTGACATTTCGTATCGATTACTTTAAGTTTAGACCCTCGGGAAAACGCCCCGATTTTATAAGCCAAAGTTTTCTTGATGAAAGATTTTCAGAACTAAATAACTCCAATGTATTACAAAGTTAGTCTATAACAAGAATGGGTCAAAATCGATTAGTTATTTAATTAAATGTGCTGTCAGTATACACAAGATTCTGAACCAATGCGGTAGGTATTATTATATCCCAGAAAAAACACTCCGTGTAAAAATACCAGCCAAGTCTCTTTAACTATAAAAAAAAATAGAAGAAATCTAAAAATTCAGCACTGAAAAGGAGTGATATCAAAAAAGGAGCCAAGTCAACGAATTTTCCAAATTTTAATCGTACCATTGAAATAAAAATATCAACCCCCGAGAAATACTTAAAAAAAGGACTTGGCGCATCGTTTTTTTAAAGACACTTTTCTATCCTAAAAGTATAGGAAGAACTCTACAAGTATATTTTCCTGAGTATATCACATTCATTATCGACGAATCATACTACGTTTTAATATAACTAGTACTCTTACCTACTGGCAGTTTTGGTATTTTGTCAATATTCAGAGGAAATAAACGGATAAACGAATAACGAATAAACGGAAGCGGCCTAGTCTATTCGTTATTGCCACTATTTCTAGGGTCATATTAATCAATCATACTTCTCAATATCGTGACTGAGGGAAATAGCGAAAGCGCTCATTACAAGAATGCCGTCAATGAGATTTGTATAAGTGACTAGTGCACTGAGCCATGCTGCTCAAATAATTACTGACTAGATTTTTATCTAAAGTAATACGTTATGTAATTTATGAATTTTTTTGGTATAAAATGTTAATTAATAGCAATTAATTACACGGCGAGAAGGTTCAAAGTATAATGCTGTAGTAGGTATGTTGATGTACCCACAAAACTATAGGTACCTACCAATCACAAACACAACTGTTCTGTATTTATTGCTTGTAAGACAATGCTATGTTTCTTTGCGTACTTATATTTAAATTTAAAATATTTTACAGAATGTTCAATATTTAATTTGAAAGTTTTGTCCCAATTTTTCTAGGCATTTCTGAACTACGTAGTATGTGAGTGGCATAAGCTTAAGAATAGAAAAATGTCTTTAAAAAAACGATGCGCCAAGTCCTTTTTTTAAGTATTTCTCGGGGGTTGATATTTTTATTTCAATGGTACGATTAAAATTTGGAAAATTCGTTGACTTGGCTCCTTTTTTGATATCACTCTTTTTCAGTGCTGAATTTTTAGATTTCTTCTATTTTTTTTTATAGTTAAAGAGACTTGGCTGGTATTTTTACACGGAGTGTTTTTTCTGGGATATCACTTCTTTTGTTAGTTTATTCATACAGCTTGTAGCACATGTCCGAGCAGGGACTAATTTCTTTAAAAAAATACGCCTCAACCGATTTGGTTACTATGAAAAGTTGCGTTTGGTATAAGATGAAAATGATTATCCAAGAAGAATAGCTTAAGTTTCGTTATAATCGATCCAGCCGTTTTCGATACATGACGTCACTTCCGGTTTTGAAATAGCGGCCGAATTCCGGTATAGGTAATAAGAAAACAATCTAGTTTTATCTAGTTGATACCTTCATGAACGACCATCTGAATTCCTAATCCCTATATTTCCGTAAAATCGGTCATGCCGTTTGTAATATATGACGTCACTTCCGGTTTCATTTAGTGGTTCCTGCCGCCATTTCCGGTACCATTAATTTATTTATTCATTTTTCACAATTGATTTTTCAAATAAATAGCAGAATGAATACGCAGGAGCTAGTTCAGTTGCAATCGGTACAGGCGTTTTAGATATATGACGTCACTTCCGGTTTCAGGAATGGCGGCCGAGAACACTGCTACCTTGAATATATAAATTGTATTGTCTATGTTACAATGTAAGTTAATTATGTACGTATTTTAAGTATAATTTGTTGAAATAAGTTAAATATTGCGTATTTATGACGTCACTTCCGGTTTAGAAAATAAGAAAATAATATTTTTTTTATTGATACTTCATATAGATGACCATCTAAATCGAATGGCGCTAATTTCGTTCTAATCGGTCCAGACGTTTTTGAGTTATGACGTCACTTCCGGTTTCAAAATGGCGGCTTCCGGTTGGTTTTATAAAAAGGCACCTCAGACGCCAAAAGTGCACATGTGGTAAAAATTTCAGGTCGATCGGTTCAGCCGTTTAGGCTGTGGCGGTGATAGCGACGTTTCGTGATATCATCAGAATCATCATCATCTTCAGAATCAGAAAGTGGTGTAATTTCACTGTTTTCTCGGTCCTCTAGCGCGCAAATGGCATAACCTATTGTTCCCAAATTTGGTATATGTAGTGGGGTGGGCCATAGCTCGAAATTAAGATATTTCGCAACAATGTGAGATTTACCAATTTTGAGATCCAGTAGGCCGAAAATGCCATGTTGTTGCTTACAGTAAAAGTGTTTGGTCTGCTCCTCAGTTTATTAGGCATTTACGGTATGTTGAGTGACTGTGAGTGTATAGTACGACTTGGCTGGGTGGAGCGACCGCTCCACTAGATGGGTGCGATTATTAAATTACCGATTATCTGCATAAAATAATAAATATTTCAATTACATGTGTTGTAACTCCTAAGATTTTTTTCTGGGGCTTAACGTCGCACTGTTCTGCAGCGAGGCTAATGGCGACGGATGAATGATTATGAGGATGATTGGGAGATGATGGTGAAGATTAGGTAAGGATGGTAGGTGGGAAGGAGGCGGTCGTGGCCTATTAGTATAGGGTACCTTCCCAGCATTTGCCTGTCGACTGAGGAATCGTACCCGGGCCTCCGGAATACAAGTTCAGAGCGTTATCACTCAGCCAACATAATAGGGCAAGTTAACATTGAAACTTTTGTGTTCATATCTGTTTGGTTTTTGTGTATGTATTTTCCGCATTGCAGGTCAAACGAAGTAAAAGACCTTACCATATTTTTCACAAAAGATTACTTGTAGTCCCGTTCGTTTACCTACAGATTCCTAGCAAGATCGGTGTCTTGGTTTCACCGGAAATTGATTTACAGATTTTACCGATTTACTGATGGATAATCTGAAAGAAAATGTAGCCCAGGTATTCCTTGCGTATGCAAGGCTCGCTAATAAAAGCGTCGTTCAGCGATTATTATACCTACTATTTAAAATCTTTACCTTCGAGGTAAAAGGCCGGAAGTCCATTTCAATTATTCTTGAGGTGATCTCAAAAACCAGTAATTTTGTGTAATCCAATCATATTTATAATGGTTACATGAGTCACTTTGTAAGAGAATACTTCAATATAACTGTATTTGTTGACATCAATCAAAATTGCAATTTACAGAGCTTGATTACATCATTCGCTAAATCATGTACTTTCGGCCTTCTACCTCTGAGGTACATAAATGTTCCATCAGGTCTTGTTTGTGACGTCATTAAAGTCACCATGACTTTGAGAGTCAGTTCAGAAGGCCGTGTGTTGGACATAATCCCGTCAAGCAGTGGAGTTACATTATCAACAACCGAAGCATAGATGTGTATTTACAAAGGAAATAAACTGTGTTTCAATAACAATCACTGCCTGATTTCCAACCGCGGGAGTCGTGAATAGTTGATAATAATACGAAGTAAAGAAGGTAAAAAGGATCTGCTTTTTATCTGGAAAAATGGGAGAGAATACGAGGAAAGAGTTATGAACTCTTTTTAGGTCAGTGGGATAAATTCCCTGTGGTTTTGTGTTAAACGAAACGATAAAAATTGTAACAGCAAGAATTAAAAATTAAAACAATTCCACACGGATAAGGCACAACAAACCTCATACCAGAAAGCATCAGTACACAAGATTTATCAGGAAATCGGTGGATTCCATAATCTTAATCCGTTCTCTTGAGTGTACTATATCGTGGAAGCTTTCAGAACATATTGATTAAATGAAGAAACAATGCGGTAATGTTCTGTTAATAAATGCATCATTAACAGAACATATCATACTACAAAATAACGTACGATGTTTTACGAACGAAATAATATTGAGTTTGATACAGATCAAGTCACAAAGAAATCCGTGCCCAGCAGGGCGTTTTTCGTATTTTTAGAACAAGAGAAACGTATTTGGAACGCTGAAAATACTCTTTTTAGGGTAACTTTTGATGGAATTGGAATATCTCATAAAATAGGGGTGGACTGTAAAGTCTCCAAATAAACGTTTGATCTATACATAAAGACTAACTTGAATGCGGTATAACTTTTGAAAATTATTCAATCTATACAATTTGATTAGTTATTTCAAAATTATAACCAAAAATTTAAATTTTAAGGATCAGTCTTTCATTACTCTGCTAACTTTTAAACGGTTGATTAGGACTGTATTGTCATGACAACAACCAATTCAAATACAGAGTTTTGTACTAACTAACTGTTAACAGCTAATTGAGACTTTAGCAGAGTTTTGAAAGACCGGCCCTAAAGCCTGAATTACACGATTCAAGTTTCCTTTAAGGGGTTGAATTCAACTCTTGATTTCAAGGAAACTTGAAGGAGAATTTTGATGATTGAAGTTGCGGTGAAATTAACAATTTGTTGAAGTATTTCAAGACTTGAAGGAAAATAGGACATGTTCTAATTGCAAAGGCTGAAGAGATGTCTTGAATTCATACTAAGAATGCTTCAATGTTTTCATTTAGACGATCCAAGTCTTGAATTCAAGCCTGTTGAAAGGGTTGAATTCAAGGAAACTTGAATCGTGTAATTCAGCCCTAAGACAATAAGTAAAGTATCTTCGACTATTTTTGTGTGGGCGCTCGCCCACCTGCGTCCCTGGAAGGATGTCAGCTGGTATAGTTCCCATACATGCGCATGCTCCGTGACTCACCCCTTGTCTTTGCGCTGCGACTTCTTCTTCTTGAACGCCCTCTTCACGCGCAGCAAGAGGAACGCAGCCCTGTCGATCGTCAATGTGCTCTCCGGCTTCTTCTCTTCGTTGCTGCTCATTTTGTCACTTGTCACTGTCAGTTCACTTCGACAATTCAATACATCAGTTATGCAACGTCTTTGTGTCACTTCGTCGGGTAATTAAGAGTATTTTGACGTTTATATAAAAGCGGGTTTATTTATCGTCAATGGGGTGACCTTGGGCGACTTCACCAACTTTTCATGTCCTGTGTGACCAGAATTGCAATTAGCGACATTCGTTTTCCAAAATTCTAAATGAAGTCACTAAAATATTAACGCAGAATTTCTTATTTATATGTTAAAAAAGGTAATGCAGGGTATAAGAGACACGGTGAACATGGAGTGATCGCTCGGCTGACTTTTTACAGAAACAATATGTGATGCGGTCTGTGAAAGCAGTTATCGCCAATCAAAGTCATCATAATGCGTAAGCACATACCATGTTTATTTCTTTCACTCTTTCTTGTTACTGTAAACTATGTTACTTACTTGTATTTGTTTAACAAAAAGCAGCAATTAGTAACGGTGAAGATCAATTTACAAGTGGTCATGACGCGTTTTAAACTCTGTTTACCACAAAACTAGAATTTGTCAATATTAAATTTAAAACATACCAAGTCCCGATAATGTTAGCAGTAGGATTTATCGGCTGAAACCATGGCAACAGCCAATGAAACACACCCATCTAGAATCTTACTTATCGGGACATCGTACAACCGGGCCTAAATGTTTGGCAATTTTGGAGATAGATTATTTTTTCGTAACGAGGAAAATATTCTTAATGAAAAGAACTCATAAAATGAACATATCATTTTTGACCAACTAACTCACACCGCATCCTTTTTTGTTATTCATTCAACACGATTTTGCTTGTACAAGATACGAAATTAGCGTGTATATTATATTATTTCGATTCAATACAACATATATTTTTTTTAGCAATTTTCAATGATCCTACCAATAAATCTACCGATAATGTCCCCACTTTCTTCTCCCGTGACTGCCTATCACTGTGACGAACTCCCACGACCACGACTCCCACCAACACACACACAGAACCGTCAAGAAAGTGTCTGCCACAGCCACTGAGACACCTCGATGTTCTTCTGATGTACGACGAGTGTCTACCGTTACGATAGCAATGATTCACGATGAGCTATTTGGTCAATGTTTCGCATACAAATGAAAGGTGTATCAAGTCATTTGGTTCGGTTTTCTTCAGCTAGAAAGTGTTATTCATTATATTCCGTTAATAAAAGACGTATTGCATCAATGCACCGAGATAATTGACTTGCATAATTTGTAGACCGTGGTTGCATTCCGGATTTTTATAATTCCGTGTTATAGGGTTATACGATATCGAGAAATATGGATGTAATTTGCGATGTTTTAATGAAATTTAATGGAGTGTACTATTTTCGTTTGAGCTAAAACGTCCTAACACCGGTTAGCAGATGGGCTCTAAGTAAGTGGTGGCCAAAAAGAAGATAATTTTTGAGTGTAGGAAAAAACGGAATAGAAGTCTGCCCTAAAGCCCCCGGCCCTGCTCAGCTCAGAGCGTTTTTTAAAGATTTTTCTAACAATTTTTGTAAATCTCGAAAAGGAGATTTTAATATTTTCAGAATAGTACATACACCAAATTGGAAAGTTCTTTAAGGGTGATAACCCCCCTAACCCGAGCCCGGACCCTCACGCGACTTTAGGTGCACCTGAGGGTTGTAAATCCACATTACTTTTTTTTACCCACGGGAAAAGGGTATTGGAATGGATTATATCTAAATTCACTTCTTAGGTATATGCGTTTAGTTGTCAAAAGTTCACTATTGCAGTCCGGTAATAGGAACTGTTGAGATTCTTTGCTGCTAAGATGACTTTTAACAACGTAATAGCTATTGAAATATACTCGTTCGACTGTGATACCACAAACAAAAGGGTGGTACTATACAAGATAATTTTAACGGACGTCCCAGATTCATACATGCTAAATTTGATTCAGTGAAAATCGCTGGAAAAAAAAATTCCACTTTAAAATGTTACGAAAATCTTATCACTTTTTCCATCCCTTTGAGTGGGTTTAAATTTGTCAAATTTAGCATCTTATAGTTTTTATTAGAATAAAAATTATAATAAAATTAGTATTTCGACCGGGGAACAGCAATATAAATGAATACTAATAATCATACCTTAAAATGGTTTAAAACTGTAAATTTAATGTTTGTAACGTCAATTTATCTGTATTATATCGACGTAATATTTCCGCTATTAAACCCTGTTTTCTTGCCCCTGTTGAAGTCTGCACCTAGATCACATGGGTCGCGCGTCGAAAGTCCCGGCACTCAAGTCGTCTAGAAGACGCCGGTATCTCGCGACGTCGGCGTCACGACGCTTCCTCGCGACGCTTCGAGTCACACTGACGCTCGACGCCGACGCCGACGTCGCTCTAGCGGGGACGTCGCGCAGCAGCAGCGCCGTGAGAGGGGCTCGAACTAGTGTCTTCGTTCATTGTCTTCATATTTGAGCGAGAGTAGCGAGCGTCACCACGGTACTCTTATGGCACTTTCATGTGTTTTTTATGTCTGCACTGCCCAGCTGTCAAACCGCACACAAATTCGATCTAAAATTTTGCACACATACTGGTTGGTCCGATCAATTTGAAATTTTGCAAAGTCATTGCAACCAACATTGTCCACAATCTTACAAAGTGGTTAAAATTTAAAACAATTTCCTGTGATTTTTTAAGTTTAATTACTAGAACCGATTGAACATGGTCATTGGGACCAGCATTTTAGGTAATTTTGCCAATTTGAAGACTATAATCAGTAGAGCCACGTATATTTCGCGAGGCGCGATATCGCGATAGTAATTAAAGTTGTTTAGTCAACCCTCTTTTTGCTCAATGTGCACGAGTCATGTAATTTGATGTTCAAATAGGTATGTAAGAATTTATTCGCGAAACAGGCGCGGTTCTAGGGGGCGGCAGGGTGGACGGTCGCCCACCCAAATTTTTGTCTCGTCATGTGAATTATCATTCTCACTATCCTACTAATTAAGATTTTGTGTAAAAATCTAAAATATTTTGCAGAAGTCGAGAAATTATTCCGTGATAGAGAGTTCAAGCAATTGTTTACACCCTGTTTTTCTCAGAATGCAGGTGCAGAATAAGCTTCTTGCCTTGACCAAAGATGAGTCATGAAATGTTCCACTGCCCCAACGCCTTCTAAGTGACGACAACAACCCCTTCCCCTCACCCCTGTATTATTGGCATGTAGTCGGCAGGACCTGCTAGCGCCGGAAGTGCATCATCAAGCAGCTCATTCGTATCCTGTTTCTTGTCGAGAGTAGACGTTGTTGTAGACTTTTCGTAAAGTGATATCACCAATTTATTCGCTAGGTCACCTAATATTTTAGTTTTATTTTACTGGCTTGCTTGGGCAATGTTCTATTGCGTTGATATAGTCCGCAATTTAACCGGCTGTTTTGTAAGTGATTGACTAACGCTTGGTCTACGATGAAACGAAGTAGTATGAAATGAAACTTCATACTTGTTGCAACGAAAATGAAGCCATTTTTACCAATTCCGAAAATTGTAAAAAGTGTTTGGTTTGGCGTGTGAAATATTGTTCAATTCGTTTCATAATAAACAAAAGACACTGAATGAACCAGGCACGGAGAAAGGATCACTTTTTAATTTGCTTCAGTTCGTGCATTTTAGAGCCCCAGAATCACTTTTAAATTGTTAAATTCTAAAAAAACGCACTGCGGGGCTAAAACGGAGAGGCTTCGCCCCCCCCCCCCCCCCCCCTCCACACTCCCCAATATAAAAGTAGTTTTCCTCACGAGCATTATTGGCCCGCAAGTCAAAAAGGTTGAGTACCTTTGGCTTAGAATGTAAACAGGAAACAAAATGATGTTTGTATTATTAAGTGGGACAATTTGTTAAATGATTTTGGCGTCAAATATATTCCGGAAACACTCAGAAACACTTCTACGCTCATTAAATTTCAAAAAAAATCCCTGCGGGGCAAGTGGGGTGCCTTGCCCCCCACACCCCCCGCGGGTCGTGTTTTTAGACGGCTCTCGTCTGCCCACCCAAATTTTCGATCCTAGAACCGCGCCTGTCGCGAAATAAAACGAAAATGAAGAAAAATCAGCAATAAAAACGAAATAGGTCCATTACTGCGAAATAAGCACGAAATCGCGCCATATTTTCCAAAATAATAAATGCAACAAGAAAAAAATAGAAAAAATGGTTTCCTACTCCTAATCTAGTGGAGCGGTCGCTCCACGCCAGCCAAGTCGTACGGCGCGCGCACACTCTCATATAAAGGCTGGAGCAAACCCACTTTTACTGTAAGCATCAAAGTGGCATTTTCGGCCTACTGGATCTTAAAATTGAGAAATCTCACATTGTTGCGAAATATCTTAATTTCGAGCTATGGCCCACCCTACAACATATACCAAATTTGGGAACAATAGGTTACGCCCTTTGCGCGCTAGAGGGCCGTGAAAACAGTGTTTTAGGGCGGTTTTCATAATCAGTAATCATAGTAGTAGGCTGGAGCTAAAATCCGGTAAACAGGCCACAGCCTAAACGGCTGAACCGATTGATCTCACATTTTTACCACGTGTGCACTTTTGGCGTCTGATTTAACCTTGTCCCCATGAATTTTTTGTGCCGCCATTTTGAAACCGGAAGTGACGTCATATCTCGTCAACGGTTGGACCGATCGGAACGAAATTTGCGCCAATCGTTTCAGACGGTCATCTATATGGATTATCAATATCAAAAGACTGAACATTATTTTAAATAAACCGGAAATGACGTCATGAAATTTAATATACATCGATTTGCATTTCAGCAACAACTGTTGATCCGATTGTCTTGATATTTATGTAACGTTTGTACTTTTGATATTTCATTTGACTTGTTATAAAACCAACCGGAAGCCGCCATTTTGAAACCGGAAGTGACATCATGTCTCAAAAACGGCTAAACAGATTAGAACAAAACCAGCGCTAAACGATTTAGACGGTCAACTTTATGTAATCAGTAATATTTGATGATACAAATATCGAAACCGGAAATGACGTCACACATTTTATGACCTATACCGGAAATGACGTCATAAATATGCTAAATGACGCTAAATTCACCACTTTATACTTTAAAATAGATATAAGTAAACGTACTTTGTAAATAATTATAAATTCAAGGTTGCAGTGTTCTCGGCGGCCATTTTTAAAACCGGAAGTGACGTCATATATCGTAAACGGTTGTACCGATTGCAACCTAAGTTTGGAAATGTGTTGGACTAATAATTATGAATTCAAGACGACATTATTTTCGGCCGCCATTGTTAAAACCGGAAGTGACGTCAAATATCGAAAATGGCTGTACCGATTGCAATCAAATTTTGGAAATGTGTTGTACTAATAATTATGAATTCAAGACGACATTATTTTCGGCCGCCATTGTTAAAACCGGAAGTGACGTCATATATCGAAAATGGCTGTACCGATTCCAACCAAATTTTAGAAATGTGTTGTACTAATAATTATGAATTCAAGACGACATTATTTTCGGCCGCCATTGTTAAAACCGGAAGTGACGTCATATATCAAAAACGGCTGTACCGATTGCAACCAAATTTTGGAAATGTGTAGGAGTAATAATTATGAATTCAAGACGACATTATTTTCGGCCGCCATTGCTAAAACCGGAAGTGACGTCATATATCGAAAACGGCTGGACCGATTGTAACGAAACTTAAAGCTATTCTTTTTGGATAATTATTTTAATCTTATATACCAAACGCAACTTTTCTAAGTATCCAAATCGGCATAGGCGTATTTTTTTAAAGAAATAAGTTCTTGCACGGACACAAGCTGTGCTACAAGCTGTATGAATAAACTAACAAATGAAGTGATATCCCAGAAAAAAACACTCCGTGTAAAAAAGGCAGCCAAGTCTCTTTACTTTAAAAAAATTCAACACCGAAAAGGAGTGATATCAAAAAAGGAGCCAAGTCAATGACATTTCCAAATATTTAATCGTATCTTTGAAATAAAAGTATAAACACCGAGAAATACTTTACAAAAGGACTTGGCGCATCGTTTTTTTAAAGACATTTTTCTATTCATAAGCATGTGCCATTTATATACAACCGTCATTTTGAATGTTTAGAATAATAGGGAAACATCTTTCAATTAGGTACATATTATACATACCTTCTGTAAAATATTTTCTATATGAATATATACGCTATGAAACTTGTTGTCTATGCTTTCTATAAATATACACAATAGTTATCTTCGTAATATTGTTTCGTGGTGAATAAAATTAAGTCTCATGCGTTATACCTTCTCATCATGTAACAATTTCTATTAATACACATTTTATAAAAATACATTTCACAAAGAAGACAGTCATATTGAATTTCTATTAAAAAATTTAACTTTATACACTTGACACTTCAAAAATATATAATTGTGTTCCATTAGTTAGTAATTATTTGACAACGTTTCATGATTTCCTTCAGTCAAGATCAAATTATGAAAAGATACCAGTCTAATATCGCCATATTAACAGTACTGCAAGAATATGTATGAGCCCACTTCCAATTTATATGAAGGGATGTGTGTTGTGAAAAATATCCGACCGAACCGGGGCACGAACTTGGGACCTCTCACTTGCCGGGCGAGAGCTCTACCAACTGAGCTACCCGATCGGACGGGCGGACATTAGACACAACACACTGATGAGGATCCTGACTCCTGACTCCATGGAAGTTTTCCAAAGAAACCTACATTCTCACCACTTCCAATTGTTATGTAATTATTTCACCCTTATATTACTTATATATTACAGCATAAAATCATGCTTCTATCGCCATTGACAAAACTATAAAATAGTCATTACTAAAAGTAGCTTGATTCATAGATTCTGGCTCTAATAGAAAGAGGAAAATGTACCTACTTGTAAATTTCTTTCCACTTTTAGGATAGAATGATGTCTTTAAAAAAACGATGCGCCAAGTCCTTTTGTAAAGTATTTCTCGGTGTTTATACTTTTATTTCAAAGATACGATTAAATATTTGGAAATGTCATTGACTTGGCTCCTTTTTTGATATCACTCCTTTTCGGTGTTGATTTTTTTTAAAGTAAAGAGACTTGGCTGCCTTTTTTACACGGAGTGTTTTTTTCTGGGTACAATTAGTATCCTGAGTCTTGACCAATCTTTTACCTTATCATTTTACCTTTATATTTTACCTTCTACCTTATCATCACTGCCTTCTTGACGCTTCAGTTCCAAGGCCCGTAGAGCAGTTGATACCTACTTGCAAACGCATATTTTTTTTTATACATCTTTATTGAATAATATATACATAGATTATTTACAATTTCTAATATTATTTTTAACAATTCCTGGCTTTCGCCTCCACTTGTTAAATTGAAACTTAATGCTAAATAGTAATATTTTTGATAATTTTAATTTTAATTTTACATATGATAAGAGATACAGGTAAAAAGATGTGGCAATTTAAAAAACCTGCAACATATTGATTGTTCAAAATGATAGATCAGAAAAGGTATAAGTCTAATAAACATCAGAAAATAAAATATAAGTGTCATCTATGGAACAAGATATCATAAAAGGTTACATAAGTAAATGTTTCGGTCTTTTGTGTTTGTATTTCTTGTAATTGAGTGAATTTATTGTATAGTTGCCCAGATCGTGTATTAATTCATACGACTGATTCATACCTTAATAAAATAGACAATATACAGAAAAGAATATATAAAATTATTTGGCCGGACAAGGTAATACGGGAAAGAGATTGCAAATTGTTCTCAGTAAACAAATTCATGTTTATACTTTTCTTCTAACAAATTATTACATACAAGATCATAAAATACCAGTGCAACATAATTATGGTACTAGAAATAAAGATAGATATGTGGCCCCAAGTTTACATTACAATTCATATGGTTTGCAAAACAGAAAATCATTAATTCCTCATTATTTTAATATGCTCCCTCATGAATTAAGAAATTTGAAGAAAATATCAGATGTTAAAAATATTGAAATGCTTTCTAAAGTTGCCCGAAGTTTTAGTCAACAAAACAGAAATAATAAACTATGAGATAAGCTCCCTCAAAACTCCATCAAAATTGCAAATTATGAATTTTCTTAGCTCAGTGGGATGCATGCTAGCAGTGGTTGTTTTCTCCATTGACAACAAGAATAAACCTGTTTACTGATATATTCACGTGAAATTACAATACAGTCATGACACTCTAACCTTCCAGCTGGATTCCTATCTATCCTGGTTATATTCATGCAAGTCATTACAATTTTACATCTTATATGCTAACAATGTATACAGTAAATAATGATACTCTTCGTTCGGTACTCATCCGTTAGTATAATCCTTGTGTTAGCGTATTCGAATGCTATTATGCGCTGGGATCGTTCGTACAAGCGTAGAGCCGGTCATCGTCCGTTGCCACCCTCCATCGCCGTCCTAGTGTCGCCCGCCTCATTGCAGTCGACCTCCACGTCCAAGCCCATTCCTCGTTGTCGTTCCCGTCGATCATATACGGGTGTGGAAGTCAATTCATAATCACACTCACTCTGGTGTCACGAATGCATGGAACTAGCATCCTGGATGTCCTGAATGTCCTGAACACGGCTTACGGTACATGCGAGTCACTTGACACTGTCTGAGTTCGTTCATTAATGCGTTAATTAATACTGTCCTTGCTGTCCAATTCTCAACTCAATCGGTCCATAATTGCGGTAGTTATTAAGCCGTTTATAAACTGCAGCGCTTAACTGCACTAGAACTGCATCTCAGCCAGCGCCGTATACAGCACACCCGCCGCTTACACTCACGCGTCGTCACAGTCAATCGCGTTGCTTGTATCACTTTTACGTTATTCCATTCGTTATCTGTCACTATTTCACGACAACAATACTGTTCCATACATGATACAACTTATTTGATACTACTCAAATGCATTAAACTTCGAAAAACTGCATTTAGCCTTGATCACGGCAGACCGCGTGCTAAAGTTCTGCATCAACCTGGCGCGAAGTTACCTCTGTGAATGCCAGACGCCGACTGACTGTCTCGCCTCGCTGCACCTGGCTTCTGTCGCCGCTCCCCGACAAATTGACCACTTTCTTGATTTCCTTCAGAGCAAACTCTGCCTCTCCCCGGCTAGAATCCTGTCGATTTCCGAACTTGTGGCGTTGTGCGGTAAATTTTTCTTGAATCCGTCTATCAGCTTGACTCTCAGACCTAATTTGCATAATGCCACACAATTACACACCGAGCTACCAGTAAGTTTCAATTTCTGTCTGTATTCACCCCTGGGATGAAATGTTCACGCGTCCTTAGCAACGGCGACGACACTTGAGCGTCCTTAGCAACGCAAGATGGCGTACCCTGACAACGACGCTAGCTCGCAACCGCGCCAATATTCAAACGTTCCTTCACATAAATGTTCAACAGCTGTAGATACTTTCTCGCTACTCAATACAGACATACTTTTATATTATATAAACCTTAAATTAGACACATAAAATCACCCTGATGGTAAATACAACTAATAATCATAATAAAATCCAAATAATTATGGGTCAAAACCCCAGGAAACCTCGGGATGTGCTCCAGAGACCCCATCCGTTTACTCTGACGTTTAAACTTGTTTACAGGAAGAGGAAATGACCTAAGTCGTGCTCCTCCCTTTAAACTGCTTGTCACTCGTGCTCGCTTACTCAGATTGGTTATATGTGCTCACTATATCATGCTAGAGAGCCCCATGCATTATATTAATTATCTACTACTAAAGTGCAAAATCAAACTTACACCTCCTTTAAGACCGTAGCCTTGAATCATTCCAACACGTAAAGTAGACCCAAAGTAGGTCAACGCACGTGAAACCGCATCGTAACATTCATGCACTACTAAAACTACGATAGTTACTACTAAATACTACATGCAACTCAATATCATGCAATCTTAACTTGCTAATTAATACAAAGTACAAAATCTACTTAAAAACCACAAAAATACTTTCGGCACATCAAGGCATCCTTCCTCTTAATGTCCGTCCAAAGAATATGAAAGATCCCCGCTCGAACCTCGGTGTCATCATGCATCAATGCTTCAAAAAGCAAAATCATCTTTGAAAACTTGCTAAGTCCCTTAGCTCAAAAACTCGTTAAAATCGAGAAATGATTCTCGTCTACCATGTCGTAACTCCACATAATCATGCATCATGCATAAAACAATTCAAACTCTACTCCAACGTCCACTAAACATCGAACGCAAACGCTTCAAACTCTTCAAGTCAAACAGCTGTCTGAACTTGACCTACATTCCTACTCAGAGCGACCTCGACTCGCACTGCGAACAGCTGTTCGCTCGACCTACATTCCTCGTGAATCATGAGAGACCACAAGCACACTAGCCATCGCCCCGTCTCGAACCTGGACATCGTCAATTACATCTTCCTCTTACACACATTCTTTCCACGATCAATCGAAACACTTCCACTAATGCTAATCATGAATTAACTTACACTAACCGTACAACTAACTATTTACAACTAAACTAACTTTCATTCACACACAATTCACAATGCTATTTTCTCATTTTCTCTCGACAAACATCCTCTCTAGTGCCTTTCTTTACTCTTTTCCGGCCAATGCACATGTAACGCCATCTGCAGGCCCTCCTTTCATCCTTCGTCCTTCCCATGCACATTTATCGCCAGTGCAAGCTCTTCTCTTCACTCTTCCCTCTGTTGATAGTTAGTTATCGCCAAACTATCCACCCAGAGCTCTGCTGCAAACACCTTGAAATATGCACACACTCTCTCATTCACTCTCTCGCGCTATTATTAATCCTGTGGGCAAGTCCCACAAGATGTTGCATGACATATTATAAACAAAATAAGCAGATTTTAATGACGCACGCATTCGCAACTGTACTTACTCTATTTTTCATTCATACACACGCCATTTTCTCACACACTTGCCTTTCTATCTTGATCTACCCCACCATTCCCTGACTTCGTTATACTTTGCAGTTCCAATTACCCCACCATTCCCTACGTTACCAACAAATTTGACCCAAAACATTCATCCATTCATACACTTCTAAAACTAACAACTTTACGAACTAACTTATTTACTAACTTCTTTATCAATTGACTATTTACACCCACATCCTACTAGAACAGAACTGCCAAGCTGAAACCTGACTACTGAACTCAGACAATCATGCCCATCTGCTTGTATGCCTTCAGCAATACAACATTGTATATTCCTTTTATTTCTCCAGCTTCATCTGTCGATTCGTATGCGTTTCTTCCTCGGATGGCCGTCACAGTGTAGACTCCACAGTACAACTCGAAAAACTTCTTGGTTTCTTTCGACATATAATTGGAAACGTGAATCGCCTTGAGTAGCAGATTTTTAGAGAACAGTGAACAGTGCTTCAAAGTCCAAGTGTGCCGCTAATTAAACTCGTGAGTGAAGTGAAGTGACCGTCTTCTCGCGAGTGTGTGACAAGTGCGCGCTTTGCCGCCTACTGGCAAATTACAGCCTTGAAAGCCGTGTCACGGACGCTCAGACCGTTCAAGGTCACAGTGCGCCCTGAACAGGGCATGAACATGCAGGCTTCACAGCAAGCCACCGGTGCCATCGCCAATGTCCCGCCGACGGGCACGAAACGCAAACAGCTCCTCTCACCGGAAGGGGCGAATGATCGGCGCAACCAAAAGACCACGCCTCGGAAGGAACAGCCGAACGAGCAGCCCTCGGGCTCTTCCAACAACCGCGCCGCCCATACCATCTCTCCGCATACCAGCGACGAGAGCGACGATGACGCTGGCTTCCTGCCAGTCAAAAACTTCAAGCGACGCACCGACTCGGACCAGACGCAACCGATGAAGCCGACTAGCGACATCCCGGTGGCCAACACCTTCGATGCGCTAAAGGATCTTGCAACTGACGGGGGGTCCACTACACATCACCAACAAGTGGTGGAGCCCCGTCAGTACAAGGTGCCGCCAGTGATTATCCAGCTCTTGGACTCGCATCAAGAGCTGGTAGCGCTTATCGACAGCTGCACAAAGCATCAATATGTGCTGAAACCGACCGGCTCGGCCGTCAAGGTGAGCTTGACGCATCCCGAAGACTACCGTGCACTGACTGACGCACTCGACGCCCGCGGAACTGAGTACCACACCTTCCCGGGCAAGCACGCGAAGCCCCAAGTCTTCGTTCTGCGGGGGCTTCCGATCAACGCAGTGACGGCGGACATCGCAGACGAGCTCACAGCACTTGGGATGAAAGTGCAGACCATCTCGCAACTCTCATCTCACGCCAACAAGAAAGAGCTGTTTCCCCTGTTCAAGGTAGTCCTGGCCACGGAGACAGGGAAGCCACGTGCCGACACCACGTCCATCAAGACCGTGATGCACTGCCGTGTGTCAGTCGAGACAGTGCGCAGCGCAGCTCGACCGATAATGTGCTTCGCCTGCCAGCGCCTGGGACACACTGCAGCTCTTTGCCATCAGAAGCTCCGCTGCGTCATCTGCGGCGGAGAACATGATGCAAAGAGGTGCGACCGAACTCGAGAAGAGCCGGCGACATGCGTCAACTGCTCTGGCGCACATCCCGCGAGCTACCGAGGATGCCCGTACCTCACGCAGAACAAGTTCGCCGCTCCGCAGAGGAATATCCAGCGTGAACATCAGACGCGAGAGAATGCCGACAACATCCGGCGGGACCAACGACCGACTCGGCCGCAGACAAACCAACGATCTGACTCCCGAACACGCAAGGGATGCAGCTACGCGGTAGCCACTGGCGCAGAACCAACACCAGAATCAACAACAGACCAGACCAACACCACCGCCTCTGACAAGACAGACCTCAGCAACATCATGGGCCAGCTGACCGCCCTGCTTGCTGACTTGAGCCCACTCATCCTTGCCTTGACGCAGCTTCTGCCGAGCCTCGTCACCATCGCCGCGACCCTCGCAACCGCAAATGCCAACAAATAAGCGGACGACGATCCTCGCCATGTGGAACGCCAACGGGCTGCCCACCCGCAGAGACGAGCTTGCCCACTTCATGGAGCAAGAAAACACTGCCGCTGTCATGGTCTCGGAAACACACTTCCAACCCAGACACCGCTTCCGCATGGCGAACTGCAAAGTATACAGGACTGACCGACCGCAACAGGGAGTCCATCCTTGTGGCGGCACCGCCATTGTCGTTAACACCCGACACCGACACCACGAGCTTGTGCTACCACCACTGCAGGCTCTGGAAGCGACGGGCGTCGAGATCCACACGGCGAGCGGTCCTACCAGACTCATCGCTGTGTACTCCGCTCCGAACACCCGCCTGCACATGGAGGACTTGGACGCTCTCCTCGACACCGACCAGCCGACGATCATCTGCGGCGATCTGAATGCGAAAAGCTCGGCATGGAATTCGCGACGTGGAAACGACAAAGGCGCCCGGCTGCTCGCGCACTCGAGACGATCGGATTTTATCGTGATCGGTCCGCGAGAGCCGACTCACTACATGGGAAACCAACGCCCGGACGTGCTGGACATCGTCATCATGAAGAACATCGCTCACTCGATCGAGTTGGAGACATTGACGGCTCTCTCCTCGGACCACAACCCGGTCCGAATCACCATCGGGGATGAGATTCCCGTCTTCTTACCAATACCGAGACGTTGCTACCGCAAGGCTGACTGGGAGACGTTTGCTGCTGAGGCCTCTAGACTCGTTCTAGAGTCACCTCCTCCGATTACCTCCAGAGAAGAGATCGACGAGGCCGCAAGCCACTTCACCAAGGCTGTTCAAGACGCAGTAGCTGCATCGGTTCCGCTTTCGACTCCAAAGCGCTGCTCCATCTATGATCTACCACCGGGTATCACAGCTTCCATCGCCGAGAAGAATCGGGCACGTCGTCTATGGCAGCAGCATAGGACTCCAGATCTTCGAGCACGATACAACCGCCTGGCGAAGTTGATCAAGCAATTGGTAGCCGAACATCGATCCGAGAAGTGGGAGAAAGCTGTGTCTCAGCTCAAGGAGGCGGACAACTCCATCTGGAGGATGACGCGTCGACTCACTAACCGACCAGAGCCCAGCCCACCCATCCAGGGCAAGACACACCTCGCGTGCAGCACGCAGGATAAAGCCGAGGTACTCTCCGAATCCTTGGAAGATCAATTTAAGCCGAATCCTGCCAACGCCTTCACTGCCCAGATCGAAACCATGGTAGCGTCCCACCTGGCAAGACACCTTCCAGAAGCAGAAGAGCGCAACGTCGAAGTCTGCACGATAGCCGAGGTTGCCGACTACGCCACCAAACTGGAGAGTGGCAAAGCGCCAGGAGCTGACGGCATCATGAATGTCGTTATCAAGAACCTGCCATCAGCCGCAGCTCGGCGTCTTGTCGACATATTCAACGCGTGCCTGCGCAAGCAACACTTTCCAGCCATCTGGAAGGAGGCCAAGGTTGTCGTTTTCCCCAAGCCCGGCAAACCACTGAAGAACCCAAGCAACTACAGGCCTATCAGCCTACTTTCATGCCTGTCCAAGTTGCTGGAGAAAGTGGTTCTGCGACGCCTTGAAGATCATGCTAGGTCACACAACACCTTCATCGACCAGCAGTTCGGCTTCCGAAGTGAACACTCAACCAACCATCAGCTTCTACGCGTAGTCGACAAGATAACCCATGGCTTTAACCACGGAAAGTCAACAGGAGTTGTCTTCCTAGACGTGGCTAAGGCTTTCGACAGAGTGTGGCACACGGGACTGCTGTGCAAGATGATTGCGCAGGGCTTCCCCAACTACCTGGTGAACTTCATCGCCAGGTACTTGACGAGAAGATCGTTCCACGTCAGTCTCCGAGAAGAGAGATCCACCACAAGACCGGTGACCGCCGGAGTGCCCCAGGGGTCCATCCTCGGGCCATTCCTCTTCAACACCTACCTGAACGACGTGCCGACTAACATCAAGAACATCGACCTAGCGTTCTACGCCGACGATGGAGCCATCATCGCGCAGTCCGGCAAAGGAGAGTTCCTCGAGAGGAGGCTTCAGAACGCCCTCAACGTGCTGTCCAAATGGTACTCGGCTTGGAGGATTGAGCTGAACGCGACTAAGACCACCGCCACTCTCTTCACTCGCCGCCGCCTCAAACACACACCGGAGCTGAAACTTGACGGGCAAGAGATCATCTGGCAGCCGAACAGCCTCTACCTTGGGGTAAAGCTAGACAGCAAGCTGAACTGGCGAGCCCACGTCGAGTTCGTTCAGCAGAAAGCGGCGCGCAAGATGGCCGGCCTCTACCCTCTCCTTCGCTCGAAGTCGATGAGTGTCGCGGTGAAGACGCGAGTCTACTCGGCAATCGTCCGTCCGACGATCACGTACGCCTGCCCCATCTGGAGCGGATGTGCCAAACTACTTCGGGACAAACTTCAGCGGGTCCAGAACAAGGCATTCCGTCTGGCTTTGGGATTGCCGATGTACGTCCGAACCGCAGACATACACCGCCAAGTTGACGCAGAACTACTCACACAACACATGTTGAGACTGAACATCAAGTTCTACGAGCAACTCGCCGACCACGACAACCCACTGATTGCCGCACTCAGCAAAATAACAACCAATCCCTGGGACAAGTATCCTCGACCAATAGATGCGCTGAACATCTAGACACGCCCCATCTGCAGCTGGCAGATTCACGAAGAACACCGTGCCGAATAAACTCACCAGCCGTTGAGGAATAGGCGCAAGCCTCAGTCTCAACCACCGTGGCACACAAGTGCCACCAGCCTGACGATCTTGAACCTTGAGTAGCACCAAATCGCCCACCTTGAATACCGTCTTCTTCGTAAACTTTTCTTCGTGTATTTTCTTTCTTCTCTCGCCCATCTTCTTCAGTTGATTTTCTGCTAATATGATCTTCGTGTCGTGCGGAATCTCAGGTCCTCCTACTTCGGGAAACGCTATATACTTCGCTGTTTTCGACACAAATTTCCTAAAGAAACTACATAGTCCAATGAAACCTCTCAACTGCTTTTGGTTAGTTGGCACCGGCCAAATCTGTATGACTAACAGCTTCTTCGGGTTCGGTCGAATTCCAGTTCTTCCTAGCATGTGTCCAAGGAAGGGCACTTCCTCACAACACCATACCGATTTCTTCAAGCTCGCGGTTACTCCTGCTCTCTTGAATCGTTCAAACAGTAACAAAAGCTTCGCCATGTGTTCGTCGAACGTCTTGCTAACCACGAGGATGTCATCAACGTAAGTTATGGTTGAATCACTCAAATCCTGACCCAGTACGAATTCCAATGCCCTAGCAAAAGCAGCAATACTAATGGATAAACCAAACGGTAAAACCTTGAACCAGTAAACGCGTCCGCCGTATTTAAAAGCAGTGTATTTCCGACTCTCTTTCGCCAGAGGCACCTGCCAAAACGAAGATACGAGGTCTATAGTTGACATCCAATGACTTTCATAATGTTGTTGAAGTAGTTCGTCTGGCTCTACTGGCGTTTCATACTCGGGTATAAGTATTGCGTTCAAACTACGCGCATCTAGACATAAGCGAACCGAGTTGTCTTTCTTCACGACGACGACTAATGGATTGATATAGGGCGATGTTGCTTGTTCAATAATCCCCCAGTCCAGCATACATTTCAATTGTTTCTCTACTGCCTCCCGGTGCGGATACGGAACTGAATAACTTTTATTAAAGTAGAATTTAACGTCTTTAACCTTCAGTTTGTGTTCGTAGTTTCTAATTAATCCTGGCTTAGTAGAAAATATTCCTTCATACCGCTTCAACAATTCTTCGAGCTTATCCTCCTGCTCTGACGTCAATTCAATGGCCTTCTTCTTTCCACCGTCCTTGTCTTCCTCTGCCTCGTACCTGATTTCACAAAATTCTTGCTCTTGCCCATCCTGTGTTCCTTCTTTCATCCGATTGATCTCCAAACAAATTGACAAGACTTCTGACGTACATTTTCCTTCAAATAGCGTACTATTTCCGTTAATCTCTTTCCCCTTGACATAAATAGAGTTGGAGTCAAAACAAATGCGTACTCCTAACTGTGACATGGAGTCAATGCCGATGATTAGTTCTCTCTGTAATCCCGGTACGACAAGACACACGATTTCCGCGGGGATACCTTCAATAGTAATAGGTAGAAGCACTTGCTTGCTCACCTTCTGACCCTTCGAGCTAGTCGCTCCGATAATACTAACCCCGACAACGGGCAATATGTCTAACTTCGCATTCTTGGCATGCACTTCTTCAAACAACTCGGTACTAATGCATGTTGCCTCACTTCCGCTATCTAGCAGACCAATAACATTCCTTCCCTGAAGGCTTACTAGAATCTCTGGACATCTAATGAACTCGCTTCCATTGACGTCATTTACTTCTTCTTCCAACAACTCCCTTCCTCCGTACATGTTAATGTTGTAAATTTCGCGCTGCATGAATTCTGTCACGTGATTTGCGCTGTTCTCTCGCGACACTACCCGTTTCCCTGGATTTGTGCGTTTTCCGCTCGATTTCGATACCGATCATCCCTCTGCCGGTTCGCTTGCTCATCTCGGCGATCACCGCCTCCTTGGTACCCGCCTTGCGCGCCACCTCCCTGGTTCCCTCCGCGGTATCCTCCGCGTCCTCGTCCCCGGAAACCTCCCCTAGCATCGTCCCTCCGCATTGCTACTTGATTCACATTTTGAATGGGGTTATCTACTGGTGGCCCCCTACGATTGTTCCCGTTACCTTGATACCTCGTGTTTAACAATACACAGTAAAGACCTTCGTTCTCGCAATCGACTAGCTGCTTAATTAACTCCTTCGTGCTTCCCTTACTCGTATTTAATAATTCACGTGTCTTGATCGGTAAATGACGCAGTAACTGTCTCGCCAACTCACCGTCTTCCATGGCATTCGGAAGATACCCTGCTAACTTGACTAGCTTCTTGAAGTATTCCGACATGCTCGGCGTTCCGTTGTATTTCCCGTTGTAAACTTGCTCTAAAACATACGACTGCTCACGTATTCCCCAAAACTTTCCCACAATGCCCCTCTTAAACTCCTCGTAATCTTCATACACCTGCTCCCGGTACCAAGTCTTTGCCAAATGTCGCATGGCCGTCGAGACCACTACCAACTTCTGATACCCCGTCAAACTTGGATGCTGTTTAAATTTCATCTCGACTAACCGAATAAACTCGAGAACATGCAATTGTTCGTTCCGTCCGTTATACACGATCTCCTCATTTCTCAATTCCGTGGTTAACTGTGTAACGATGTTGCCGCACCCATTCCCATTGATGACAACACTGGTATTATCCAAATTAATCTTGAACTTCTTCTCAAATTCCTTCTGTGCTTCGTTAATGTTCCTAACCTCACTCTCATATCCTTCTTGCAACTTCGCAATACTCTCTTGGACATTAGCCGCCGTCTGCTCAAGCTGGGTTTCCAGCCTGACAGTCCTGTTTTCAAGCTTGGCCGCCTTACTCTCACAGACACTACTATTCTTATTGACTGACTTTTTCAAACCATCGACTTCAGTTCGGACATTAACATTAATTATCTCATATTGCTCCTCCGATTGCAATTCCTGCCTACCCAACCTATGATTCATATCGTTCACAGTGCCGTTCAAAAGCCCAAACTTGACATCTACCCCTTGGCAAAAGTTCTCCCCTTCTGTCTCCAACTTCTCTACCTTCTCCGTCAGGTTCTCTAAACCCTCCTTGACTTGGTCCACTTTGACCTCATTAATTCCAACACGACCCGCCTCCCGGTCATGCCTAGCACACATTTCCGCAAACATGTTTTGCAACGCAGCAAACCGTTCTTGTTCAATTTTTTGACGTTGCTGTTCCTCCTCCCTCTTCTCCCTAGCATACCGTATATTTTCATCCCGATACTGCTCAAACTTTTCATCGACTCCTCGCATAAACCGATCAACTGCCTCCTTCGCATCGTACACGGGTTTCTGATCCCACTCGTTACTGCCAGAATCTGACTTAATGTCACTAATCTGGTCTTCTGCGTTATCTACCACAACGTCTTCTACACCTACACCCTCATCCGCCGTGACACACAGCGTCTCCTCAATTCCACTCATGCTGTGGCACAACAAAATACTTTTAAAACAAAAGAAACTCTAGCTACTTCATGCCATGCATCAATAACTATCATGCAATACTACTGGTTAGATTACTTATTTGCACATGCTTATAACCTAGCACGTTGAGTGACCTACAGCTAGTTCTTTAATTATGAACCACGTAATAAAAGTCTCTGAAACACACATCCAAGACCTCCGTATGAATCTAACTCAACTTTAATTGCAATACCCACTGAGCATTTGCCTAAATTTTCCATACAAACTGACAAACTATAGTTGGTCGCGCTAAAACTGTAATGCGCCAACTTTACAAAACACAACATTTTAACAATTCAAAAACTCTGTCTTTCAGGGTACTCATGGGAGGTCAAAACACCCACTACGAGCCTCCCTGTTGGGCGCCAATTCTGAAATTGCGGCCATACAACAAAATCTAACCATCATTAAAAATTCAAAATTTGACAGAAACTCTACACTCAAGTTAACCGTGGGGGATAATAAAACCCTCATCTGCCACACGTACTGGGCGCCAATTCTGAAATGCTTTCTAAAGTTGCCCGAAGTTTTAGTCAACAAAACAGAAATAATAAACTATGAGATAAGCTCCCTCAAAACTCCATCAAAATTGCAAATTATGAATTTTCTTAGCTCAGTGGGATGCATGCTAGCAGTGGTTGTTTTCTCCATTGACAACAAGAATAAACCTGTTTACTGATATATTCACGTGAAATTACAATACAGTCATGACACTCTAACCTTCCAGCTGGATTCCTATCTATCCTGGTTATATTCATGCAAGTCATTACAATTTTACATCTTATATGCTAACAATGTATACAGTAAATAATGATACTCTTCGTTCGGTACTCATCCGTTAGTATAATCCTTGTGTTAGCGTATTCGAATGCTATTATGCGCTGGGATCGTTCGTACAAGCGTAGAGCCGGTCATCGTCCGTTGCCACCCTCCATCGCCGTCCTAGTGTCGCCCGCCTCATTGCAGTCGACCTCCACGTCCAAGCCCATTCCTCGTTGTCGTTCCCGTCGATCATATACGGGTGTGGAAGTCAATTCATAATCACACTCACTCTGGTGTCACGAATGCATGGAACTAGCATCCTGGATGTCCTGAATGTCCTGAACACGGCTTACGGTACATGCGAGTCACTTGACACTGTCTGAGTTCGTTCATTAATGCGTTAATTAATACTGTCCTTGCTGTCCAATTCTCAACTCAATCGGTCCATAATTGCGGTAGTTATTAAGCCGTTTATAAACTGCAGCGCTTAACTGCACTAGAACTGCATCTCAGCCAGCGCCGTATACAGCACACCCGCCGCTTACACTCACGCGTCGTCACAGTCAATCGCGTTGCTTGTATCACTTTTACGTTATTCCATTCGTTATCTGTCACTATTTCACGACAACAATACTGTTCCATACATGATACAACTTATTTGATACTACTCAAATGCATTAAACTTCGAAAAACTGCATTTAGCCTTGATCACGGCAGACCGCGTGCTAAAGTTCTGCATCAACCTGGCGCGAAGTTACCTCTGTGAATGCTAGACGCCGACTGACTGTCTCGCCTCGCTGCACCTGGCTTCTGTCGCCGCTCCCCGACAAATTGACCACTTTCTTGATTTCCTTCAGAGCAAACTCTGCCTCTCCCCGGCTAGAATCCTGTCGATTTCCGAACTTGTGGCGTTGTGCGGTAAATTTTTCTTGAATCCGTCTATCAGCTTGACTCTCAGACCTAATTTGCATAATGCCACACAATTACACACCGAGCTACCAGTAAGTTTCAATTTCTGTCTGTATTCACCCCTGGGATGAAATGTTCACGCGTCCTTAGCAACGGCGACGACACTTGAGCGTCCTTAGCAACGCAAGATGGCGTACCCTGACAACGACGCTAGCTCGCAACCGCGCCAATATTCAAACGTTCCTTCACATAAATGTTCAACAGCTGTAGATACTTTCTCGCTACTCAATACAGACATACTTTTATATTATATAAACCTTAAATTAGACACATAAAATCACCCTGATGGTAAATACAACTAATAATCATAATAAAATCCAAATAATTATGGGTCAAAACCCCAGGAAACCTCGGGATGTGCTCCAATATCATTAGAAAATGGGTCTCCGAGAATCTTTCAAATCTTCCAAATGCATAATTTCCCTTGATTGCTGAAATTAGTATATATAGTTTTTGAATATTTGTCACTGTATATGTGCATTCTTCCCTTGAGTGTATTATAAATGTTTTTTTTTTTTTTTTTAGTGTATTAAGTGTTTTTATTTGTGTTTATAATTAGTGGGTAGCCCCGCAGACAAGCCATCCTATTGGTTTAGCGGGGCTACACTAATATGTAATTTGTACTTTTATAAATAAATAAAAAAAAAATGGGTTATGCATATTTCTTGCACAATTGATGTAGAATCGGTAATATCAAATCGGATGCAGTAGGTACGAAAGCTTGCTCATCAACGCGTTACTGAGCGTTTTCCTAGTTTGAAAGACGTATGGAAGGATGAACGTGGGAACCCTTATCTAGAACTTATAAATTCCCAATTCTGGTGGAATTCGATTCCATGCAATGTTAATCCTTATGGTCGTGACCGGATTCCATCAGAATGGAATTGGGAAAACGTTCTAGAAGGGCCTTCCGGATTCCATCTGATCAGCAAATGAAGACACGATGTGAAAATCGGAAATCCCGAAGTTCATTTATGTAGTTCTGACATATTCGACGTACAGCATTTTACATAATTGCATTGAAAACGTGTTTGGCATCGTTTTTTTTTTAAATATTGCACTTTATGCTATAAAAGTATAAGTAGGAGTGGCGTAATTTCAGATTTCGGGTCCCCCGACGGATATTTTTCAAGGACCCCCTCTACATTTAATGACCTATATAAAGATACATTTTTTTTAAATATGCACGTCTATCCGATTTTTTTTTTACATGTTTATTTAGATTCTATTCCCAACTCTATTTAACATGTCAACAAAGTTCTCTAACCTCTTGTTATGTCAGAACAAACTGAGGATCGTGAGAATAAGTACAAGTATACCGCTATTTTTTCAATTGCGAATGCGATAATAAGTTATGTCCACTTCCACCTAAATGCCAAGTTAGACTGGACAAACGTCAATTAACTCTTGACAAGTGACATTTTTGACATTCCTTCAATGTCAAATACACAAAATTGAGTGACAATATTGATAATTGCTGTCAATACGTAACACGTTTCTATTGATTTTTCTCAAATAATTAGGACATTTGAAGTCTGAATAGTCCTTGATAAAATAATCTCCTAAAATGTTACCTGGGAGGCCATTAAAACAAGGTACTTATTTTGCCGTTTTTTTTTTAGTTGGCATTACGGTTTGCTCTCTGGAGGTCCTGGTATTGATTTTCGCAACTGTCTTTCCTGATTGAGGTTTTTTGTTTTTACTCAAGAGGCAAATGATGGGAAGGTTCCTCACGAATAGGCCGCGACCACTTCCTTCCCACCATCCATACATACCTATTCTTCATCATCTCCCAATCATCATCATCATCATTAATTCATCGTCATCATCAGCCTTTAGGACTGAATACATGAATGAAAGCAGATTTTCAATAGTCTGCTAAACCGCAGTAGTTAAGTTTTAAACGGTCATTCGAGGATTGTCATTGGTTGTTGCCATGGCAATATAGTCCTAATAAACTGTTTAAAATTTAACAGAGGATTGAACAACTATGCCCTTAGGGCCAGTTTTTCAATTGCTTGCAAACTTTTAAACAGTAAATAAGGACTGTATTGCAATGGCCACAACCAATGACATTATACTTTGAAAAATCGTCCCTTATTTTAAAAAATATCTATATCTATCTTTACTTCTAACATAAAAATAGGGTATAGCGACGGTAGCCAAAATGAAGTTTAAAATATATTTCTATTTCACGGCTGTAATTTGCAGACATGACGCAAAGACGTCGTCGTTACTCTCTTGGTCCATTACATCAACCAGCGCTAGGCGTCGTCCCTAGGTCGATAAGCAGAAACCAATCGCGACCACTTTCCAGTTTCAAGGATGTAACTTTGGAGTTTCATCAGCCATTCGTGCTATATGGTTGGTGGCAGACCCAAATCAAAATTCTCCAATCAATCTATACATGAACATGACCAATCAAACCCTGATTTTATCTGGATTGATGGATCTGGGTTGCCAAAATCATATAGTTTGTTATGGTTGAATTGAAAAAGGACCTCTTATAAAATTGCACTTTCTTTATTTTGGTTCACGGCACCCTTATAAGTCAGACAAGAGATGAGCTGCCAATTTGTTAACAATAACCTCGGGTTCAAATGAATACGATGTTTCCACCCAACTCTAAAATGCGCCCAAACAAAGTCGGTTTTTTGTGGTTGGGTTGGGGGCGGGGGGGGGGAGGCAAGACATTTGCCCTCGAAAACAAAGCCCACAGGTCCAGGAAACTTTTGGATTCCATTAAAGAAATCGGCAGAAGTTTGTTTTGACATTTGATTATAAAACTTATACATTTCAATCAAGTTTTTGAAAATGTCTTGGACTGGTCCGCGGCGCCCCTGTAAGCCACCCCCTGTAAGCCTGTAGGTTTCTAGGGCGGCGCGATGCACAGTTTGAGAACCATTGGGTTAACTGAAATTGACATTTTATCATCAAATGTACGATATTTATTAGATACCTAGCACACCAATTAAATGATGAACACTTATATTTTTCCGAATATCTAGGGGAGGGCAAGTGCCCCCCTCCACTCAACCCCCAAATTGTCGTTTCCCTACTGTAACGGTAATAGATATTTGGAACATTAAACTGGACCTGGTTATGATTGTTTTTTTAGTAACTACAGCTGCCAGAAATGTTCAGGATTGGTATTCAGAAAGGTTATCTCAACTAATTGATCGGGTTTGTGACAGGTTTGAGCTCAGAATGTTAAAGATCACGAACGCCGTCAGTATCATTGCCATGGTGTGGTGGAGACACACAGCAATGTAGATATAACGCAAGGGTTGCATGAATAAATTACCAGCATAACCACCCTTTAGTTCCCTAAAGTGAGGGTCAACCGGGACGCTAATATTTAAACGAAGCAAGTTGCCTCAGGTGGTAATGATGTTGACTTTCACTCCGGAGAACCCCGGTTCGATTCCCTGTTTCGTAAAAATGCTGGGTGGCAGAACAGGGGAAGGTTAAAAGCCGTGGGGGTAATTATTGTAACTCGCGTATTATAATTGAACATGTAAGATGGTGAATTTTGACCGGTGGCGGCATTTTCTGGAGGGGGAGGGGGATCAATTGGACCCACGTCAGGTGCCCCCCACCCCCCTCTCGTTTAAATACAAAGTATCGAAACTAGTATAGGTATAGTACGTTTGTTTATTTTAAAATGTATTCAGCAGTGGAGTCGCGGGTATACGCGGGTATACGCCGTATACCTAAAAAATAATTTTGCTGAAGAGTGAAGATGTCAGGAATAGGTACTTAAAATTTTTGTGGTGTTTTACGTCTAGTTTCATTTCGTAACCAAAAAACACAAAAAAGTAAATTTAAAAATTTAAAAAAAAGCCCTGCGGGGCAAGCTGGTGCCATGCCCTCCACCACCCCAAAGTGTCAAATTATAAAATATATTCAATATTTTAACAAAATACGCCTCATAACGTCTTAAAATTGATTTCACAGTGTCCAAAAACCAAAATACGCCCTGCGGGGCTGGGTGGGGATCCCCTCCCTTATTCCAAGGAAAATTGTTTTCCTTGCCTTGCCCCCCTCCCCCCTGGCAGAAATCCTGCGGACGGCCAAGTTGCGTATACCAAAAAATAAAAATTAGGACTACACCACTGGTATATCAATGCAAACTCGGAGATTTCATAAAAATTCGAACGTTTGGTTTTAATTTTCTATTCTCCCAAGGGAGCTGAGGGGCCGACGCCCCTCTTTAAACTGTTCCACAATAAAGAATAAAATACCAACCAAAGTTGTAGCAATGACCTTCGAGTTTGAAACCAGTTCTGTTCATTCTGAATGGGTTGTCTGCATAATCAATTCTTGATTTCATTATTTAATCAGCTGTTTTCTGCTTCCTGTAGAAAAAATACACAAGGACGATTGACGCAGTGAGAAGGCAGGAAATGAAAAGTAACAACATAGCAAATATTTATAGAGCACCATTTATTTCATAACAACATATTATTTCAATATCTCAGTAAATTTCACAAAATATAGGATTTTCTATGTCTTCTTCTATCTAGGAGGGAATGTTAGGCCGGGAGTAGGTCAATGGAATGATGGGCAGAAGCATGTGAAGAGTAACTATATGTTAAATACTATTGCACTAAAAACTAAAGGAGACAATAACTGAAGTTGAGAATTACTGGCCAATTTACAATTGCTGAAAATATCTTAAAAATACCAAGTCGTAAATGAGCAAATTTGGACTAGTTAGTGTAGTTTCCCATGAAATAAATATATTTGGCGTTTATAAAATAAGTAACTGGCTCGGATTTCTTATTAACAAATAAATGAAATGAAGAAACTAGAAAGTACTTCTTGCCCGAAGTTAAGTCGTGTTTGTGAAATGGTGGTTTGTACTCGGTACTTTAAGTTGCCATTCATTAACCCTTCGCAAAGCAATGTTTCAGTGGTCGGAATACTGCACAGCCCATTAGCTTTGCATCAAGAACGTAATACACGAATGCATTGCACATCTAGTGGGGCGTCACCCCACGCCAGACAAGTCTATGGTGCACAGCACGCAAAACATACTGAAAGATAACAACATTAAAAAATCTAAAAAACACAAATAAAATCATGAAAAAATACAAACACATAAAAATCGCAAAACCCTAAATTATAATACCTACTTTGTGAACTACTTAGGGCCGGTATTACCAACTAAAAGTTAAGACAAACAGATTAACTAACTTTTGGATTAAATTCAATAGTTTCAATAATTTTAAAGTATGTAGGTAGTACCAAGGTACGTATTTCTAACCTATTATTTAGTCCAGTATTTAGTTGATTCGGGATAACTTAACCCTTTACTAAAGACCTAGTTAAGACTTAAATCAGTATACTACAAAGAATGAAAAGATAAGATAAGAACAGTCCTAGATATAATTAACTTGGATTGTACTAACGAAACCTTTAAATGTCATAGAAATCTATTTCTAAACTCTAAAAATCATGTAAAAAATTACAACCCCTTCCTTAATAGCAATTTCTACCTATAGTACCTACTCTCACATTTCATCGAAAATTCAGTCTCTTATTTGATTATTTGCGTGAACTAACTACATAGATTGCACAACATTTTGTCATTAAGGAAAATAAAGTTCCCATGACACGCTTGTAGGTACTCCACAACCAGCCTCAAGTCTACGACAGTTAATGAATGGCAACTCTAAGCGTTCGTTGTGTCGGAAGTGTCGCCAACCCGACGGTTAAACTTGAAGACGAAGATAGCTGGCAGTGAACACGCGAAGTATCTTGTTTAAGTTCTCGACGGTTGGCATGTCGATGGCTCGACGGTTGTCGTCCTGCGTGTGCCACACGTCGGGGAATGGGATCGGAATGACGTGCAGGATCGGAACAGCTGTGGAACATATGCAGTGTTGTCAACACAACGGCTTTCTGTTACAAATATGACAACTTAGTAGTGATGCATTTCACTATCATTATTTGTGTTAAAAGTGGAATGTGCTGTGGTGCAAGCACTGGCAGAAAGAGAGATTTTAATTAATTATTTAATAATGAATTATACTGACTTAACAAAGATACGTAATACAAGGACTCATAAAATATAAATATCGAAACCAGGTTGAATAAAAATTTTTAATCAAATTCTTTGAAAGAAAATACTATAATTTTGACCAGTATAGACTCTGGAGACAATTTTGTTGGTAGAGGAATTGTTAATTATTAGTAGATAAACAACGCTGGGTACTAGTTGATGGAAACCTATCATATAGGTTTGCACTTTTTAAAGTGCGAACCACTTTTAAAAAAAGTAAATAATGCTCACGTGCTCAGGTAGTTTCATTTTAGGTGCATAGAAACTACTCTGATCATGAAAAGGGGGCGAGCCCCTCAGCCTTAGACCCGCAGGGCGGTTTTTAAGAATTTAAGAATTTAAAATTTGATTCTGGGGCTCTAAACTACACGAACTGAAGCAAACTACCCTCCAATTGTTGCCCTGCAGGGCGTTTTTTTAGAATTTGAAGCAATTTGTGATTCTGGGATGCTAAACTTAATTTTGTCTAGAGAGTGGGGGGTCAGTCAGCTAGCACCCTACTAGCACCCTCAGTCTGCTTCCTACGTGCCTGCTTCATTCAGTGTCTTGTTAACCTATTAGGCTATTAGGAAACGAATTGAACAATGTTTCACACGCCAAAACATTACACTCTCTCTTTTACAATTTTCGGAATTGCTAAAAGGCTTCATTTTCGTTGCAACAAGTATGAAATTACATTTAGCTTTCGTCGCATTTTCAGTCTTATACGTGGATAATAACTTGACAACCCTCAAATTTCTCTCAAATGAAACGATAAATCATTATTTTTTAAAATATTATTGGGGGCCACAATAAATAGTCCCGCGGGCCGCAGGTTGAGTACCACTGATCTAAGTGCATGAACGACCATTATCTGGTGGTATACAATTTACATTATGCTGCAGTTATGATCAACCTACTGGTATATGTGTTGTTATCTGCAAGGACGCAATATCAACATAAGCAATGCCTGCCTATTATAACACACATTCATTAATTATGCTTATGCAAAGGATTGATAACAGTTAAACTATTTAGGAATGAATTGTTATGATACCATGACCATGAACTAGAACTATCATGTGTAGAGGTATAGGTAGGCACTAAAACATTTGGCTAGGTACAAGAAAAATAATTCATACTATTCTAGTTGCAGATTTAGAATAAATTACTAATTATGTACCTATCCCTAAAATCCTACAAAACAGCTTTAAGCTGCAAAACAGCTTACACCTACTTTGCATTCTTCAATCTATTTTCATTTTTCTTTAATTCAAAGCACTAGTTAAGTAACTAAAACTACTAAACAACTAAAAAAAAACTATAGACCGTACCTACTTCTAAGTGTTTCTTTTGAGATTTTTCTTGATACCAACAGAATTATAAAAAATCTAGGATTAGATGCACATTTAAACTCACTACCCTATGTGAAATTATCCCACACTGACAACTGACACACTGGAGTGTGTCATGACCAAAAAGTGTAAATGAATATTTTACGATACATTTGTATTGAACACTTTGAGGATGTATCAGAGGTCATAATGTAGTCCAGTGTCATTACTTCAAATCAAGTGAGTTTAAATGTGCACCAACTATTTAATTTTTAAAAATTCTGTTGGTGTGAAGAAAATCTAAAAAAAACTTTGACGAACCTCGACCGTGAACCATAAACCCTTGACTCCCGTTATCATATCGAGGTCACTTTAAAAATGCAATTTTTATTGAAGGATTGTTTTGAGCCGTTCGTATTCTCATGCATATTCATGCGTTAGGATAGGTACTCACATCTCCTGAGGAAGGGAACGTGATCGTCCTCGACCGCGCCATGTGTCGACATCGGATGAAAGTACCGCTGTCTGCTCCCCTTCACGGAGTACTGCGTTTGAGTCCTGAGAGAGGCAAGCTTCGCCTCGGCATCGACCATCTGCCGATACCACTTTTCAGTCTGCGGAAAGAAGCTGAAGAAGTTGGGATTTTTCGTTCCCAGCAGGTCGAGCAGAACGATCAGGTCGAGTCGATCCAAGTAGCTCGAACCGTCGTACTCGCCGGCTGTTTTCGACCACTTTTCAGCCAGATGGCGGGCGCCGTAGATCGAGTCTTTCGGACCCCATTCCACAAACGCTTCTTCACCGTCGAAGAAGATTAACTTCAAGCTCAGATCAGTCTGGAAGAGAAGATTGACTTTTAGAAAATGATAAAGATTTTAGAGTAAAGAGTTTTTAAATTGCTACCATCAACTATGGCTTTTTCTTAGTGTGAACCATGGTGTGAATAGTTGAAAATTGTGAATAAACAAAATACAAGGAAGTAAAGAAATGTGTAAATGCAACTGTAGGTATTCAAATTCTTTTGGTTTGGATCGGACAGATATTAAATTGTGATATCAGATAATAGAATAAAACAAGTGATTCTACCTTGTCTGGTATTTTGTAGGATTGACAATAAAATAGCATAGAAATGAACAAAATGTCACCAACCTCATTTTTAACGTTTCCAAGTGCATCTATCATCGTGTATGCCAGATTAATCATCATCGCGCACGGAACAGCGGAATCTGTAGCTCCCAAGAATGCCCCTTCACGGAAGTACTTCGAATCATAATGACACGCCAACGCCAAGTATCTCTTAGCATTTGGATTCAGGGTTGCAATTATATTGTGGAAGTCAAGTGCACCAAATTGCGGCGCGTTATCGCGGAAAGAATCCGTTTGAACATTCCAGCCTAGATCTTCCATAGCCGATGTAATGTACTTTCGTACTTTCTCATGGTTCGCAGTGCCAACAACGCGCGGGATTAAAATGTTGTCGAGCACAGTGTTTACATGATCAACATTCGAGAGCTTGGAGAGTTTGATAACTTGTTGATCGGTCAGCAGCAGTGACTTGTGTTTTCTCTGTAACCGATATAAAAGGGACAAATTAGAATCAAATAGTGTCAAGACCTAGGCTACTAGGTGAGCTGGTAAAGTAATCTAACATGTAGGTAGATAACATTGGATTTAGATAGAGGGTGTAATAAACTTACATATTCGGAACGTGCCAGTGAAGATCCATCCAATTGAGCGATAGTGAGGTTAATAACTAGACAAAATATAATACAAATTAAATAAGTGGTTGACATTTTTACAAGAGGTCCCTCCCAACCACACAGCAAGTGTAAGCAACAGCTGTCAGATTCAGAATGCACTGGAAACTGGAAAGTGATTTACTTCGCTGAACATACTTGACACATTTCAAATGAACAACCTGTTTGCGTTTCAAGGAGGCTCGCTTCCATGCGATTGTGCTGCTCAGTAAGGGATTGTACCGAAGCTCAAAGTTAGCATAGTTCAGTAGTTCAGTAGAGGTAGCGCTAGTTTAAATACATAATTTCGCGCGCTGTTTTTAAATGAGAAATTTAAATCGCTTTAAAATGAAAACTGAAGTTTCCCCTGCTTTCTTATTTAGTTCCTCATCCTACAAGGCAATGAATTAGGTAAAAAATAATTTTGGCACGAATCTCTTATGTACTTGCTCTTTCAGTAAATATTGACTAGGTATTTGAAAAATTACTCAACAAAAAATGTCTGTGAACAAAATAGGTATGTTATTAATATTATAAAAATCAAATAGATTAATGGTTTTAAAATAATAATTCAATGGTTAGTCTGAATGAAAAATCAATGATTCATTAAGTGACTGTGAAATCCATCTAGGTACATAATAAATAGAGATGGGACAATTCCAATTTTCAAGATTCCGATTCCGTATTATTTTCTATGTATTTTCTGTCTCCAGCCCTTAGCAGTGTGAAGTTACTAGCTACATCAAACTGAATAATTTTAAATTAAAATTTCAACCAAGGAAAATGGAGCAAGAAACTGGCAAGAAAATTTAAGAATCAGGACTCAGGAGTCTTGAAAGTAGCTTCAGAAGTGAAGAATCGGAATCGTCCCATCCTGTCCCAACACTCTGCTGTTACCGCTAGAAGATGCACTCCCAAAAATACACTTACAAAAAAACACTTTTAAAAATGAATCATGATATACTTATTTTGCAGTTTATTTACATACATTACAATGATATTGTCAAGAAAACAATAAACCACTGAAATTGAGATGTAAAATAGAAGGGACAATGGAGGTATTTGGTGGAAGTAAAAGCATACATTGATTATATTGGATGGACTGTACACAAAGAAAAAATGAAGACGGCACACTGTATTTGGGATATGTTTGAGGAACAAAAAATTAAATTCCATTTAATTAAATAAAAAGTTTATTGTACATATTTGTATTCTCCCTCAAAGATTCCATAATTGAATGATTTTCCGACTAGATTATCAAATAGATTAAGGAAGGAACCTTAGGAGTGAATGATAGAGATAATGTCTGTATAAATAATAACTATGTACACTGTAGGGGTGTTATATACAAGAAGAGGGGTCTAGTGTCTTGACTCCATGACAGGTGGCGCCATGTCTGCGTTACGACGCCACCAAGGGGTGCCACTACGAGAGACGTCCATCATCGCACCGACGAAGCCAGACGTGTCTGTCGTGTTGCCAGATTGCCTGCAAACAGAGAATAATCATCATCATCTACTGAACCAAGAGAATGATTTTGAACAACAATTAGGTAACACTGTAATTATTCTAAAATGTACTCTTGGAAAAATAAAAAAATATCGGAGAACCCAATATCAATGACTGCTGGTCATGTTCTTTTTTTATTTATTTATTTATTATTGAGCTGTTTGTATACATTACATTACATAATGTGAAAACATAGTCAAACATGAGATACATGAGATTATTAATTAAAATAATGATTCAGTTATAAAAACATTTCAGACAGGAAACAGTCACACACACAAAATCACAAATGTGTTTAGTCACAGGCTAAAATCAGTTGCAGTAAAATCAAGATTAAAATATTCATCATTGCTGTAAGTTGGCTGTAAAAGTAACAGCTCGCCAAGAGACCTCTTAAAGTTCAAACGGCTTGTAGAGCTCTTAAAAGATGCTGGAAGAAAATTAAAAAATCTTCTTCCCGCCTGACACACACCCTTGGACGTCGCCGCCAGCCTGCAGTACGAGGTCTTGATGTTGTTGGCGCTTCTCGTGTTGTAGATGTTATCTCTGCCAGTGGGGAAAATGTCCATATTCTCGTATACAAACATGCATGTAGCTTGTATGTATAAAGCTGGTAAAGGCAAGATCTTCAGCTCTTTAAAAAGAGGCCTACATGAAACTCTAGAGTGATTAAAAGTCATAGCTCTGACTATCCTTTTCTGAGCCTTGAATACTTTTGAAGATAATGGCGCCGAACCCCAAAAAACATTGTAAAACATTGTAACAATCAATGTTTGTTCTTATCATTGAAATGAGAGGTCACCTACTTGAGCGAGACAAGGAGATCACTTGGACTGGCTTCTGATGGTAAGATCCATCATCCAGTATTTTTCAGTCAATCAGAATTTATTGAAAGATTTTAATGGTTCTCTTTTGGCCGAGTGGGAGCCATATTATTTGGTTTGATGGGATCATGGGATGGTACAAAAACAAATCTCCAAAACAAAATGCTGTCTCCTTGTCTCACTCTAGTAGGAAGGTGACCTCTCATTTCAATGATAATACAAACAAACAAGCATTGATTGTTATGGAACAAGACCAGCAGTCATTCAAATATGTTCTCCGATCAATTTTTATTTTGTCAAGTGAACTTCAGGTCGCAGCCCTGATACCTTGTCGAAAAGCAACTCACCTGTAGTTGGCCGGATGATGATGGTAGAGAGTCTGACGAGGTAAGCTGTCCATCGCTATCGTCGTGTTGGACGTCTGCTGCTGCTGCTGTACGATGTGCATCAACAGCGGCTGGTACTGGTGCTGAGCTCGGCTGTTGATCTCGCCTCTCGGAGCTTGTAGCACCTGCAAGCGAGCACGGAGTTAGATGACGTCGCATTTTGCATTTCATGATTACTTCACACACAGAAGGCTATGCAACAATATTATTTTGCTCTTTATTTTGTTCAAGGGAGTTTTGTCAAGTGACATTACGTAGTACACTTTCTTTGCTTCATGTCACAACAATATCAACAGCATTTCCAAACATGTATATACCACAGCCTTCTCGACAGTCACTTTGTTCTCGGGGTAGCTGCCTGTCGACTGCCGATTAAAGCTATGACGTCATCGGTTTCTTGCACGGTTCGGGGCGCTACTACCGGCGGGGTGGCAATAAAATGTACTACAAGGTGTATCTTTGGTTAGTACATTTTATTGCCACCCCGCCCATAGTAGCGCCGGTCGGCAGGCAGCTACCCAGAGAACGAAGTGACTGTCGAGAAGGCTGTGGTCTATACAATACATATTTTGGGGAAGAGGCACTTATTTATATGTCACCGATAAAAGGAATAGGTATTCATAACTAAGAGTTTTTGTTTGTGTTTTTTTCATATGTCATCACTCATCACGTATAACGGAATGAAACCGTGATTTCAGTTGATTTTAAATAAAAAAATATGTGTCCAAACATGTCATATTTTATTTTTAATTCATTATTTGACATTTTGTATATGTAGTGTAGTGCAAAATTAATGAAAATTTATTAGAATTTACTAGGTAGGTATACCACTACTATTTTAATTTTTCATTCAAAATAGGAAAGTAAAACAATGACAGTTTAGAACTGAAATGTACACCTTTTTTGGGAATGACCCTCAGCTAATTTTCAACGAAACTGTACATTATAGAAAGCTTTAACCAACGATAGTAATGTTGATGATGGAACTTAACAATGTGATCGTAAACAACATGTGTTTGTTATGCGCTACCTTGAGCTCCTGCATGGGGATATCCGTCAGCGGCGCTGGCAGTCTGCGCTGACCCACGCGGTCGCGCTGACTGCGCAGCGAGCGCTTGCGCCGCTTGACGTTGCGGCGCACGCAGCACTGCACGGAGAGGAGGAGCGTGCAGACGAGCGCCATCAGCACGCCGATGTACACCAGCACGAGGAGGTCACCGCCGCGCTGCTGCCGGCGCAACACGCTGCCGGCAATCACAAGAGACACGCCGGTCAAGATGCCGGCGATGAAGATCACCTGTAGGCAGAACAAGTGTTACTACGAGCAATACTACCGTCTACCTCGAGATAAGGGATCCAATCTAACAAACCCAACCATCTAATCATTTCTGCACAGGTGGAAACTTAGAGATGTAAATTTTATGGAAAAAAAAATATCAGAAAATGTCAGTTTTTTCATAGTTTCTACAATTGTTTAATATTAGTTAATATTATTTTCACACATTTAACATAAGATTTATTGATTGAAACGTCACAAACTAGTAGTAGGTAATAATAACCACCACAAGACCTTGAATAGGTATGATGCAAAAACACGATTATTCTGAAAAATATCCCGATTACTCTTCCTGTTTTCTGCACATTTTGGCTGAGGATTGCTCAGTTACAGTCCTCCAATTTGTGGTAATTACTTTTTTTAAATTTATTTTAAAAAATAACAGAAAAATATCGGAAAATTATCCGGAAGAATATGACTTGAAACTTTTGACTTATATCTGTAGTTTATAAGTCCATATCAATATGCAGCATCAGTAGCTATTGCAATGTTGTAGGCGAGTTATTGCTAGCATGTATGGAGCCCTCTCACCTGAAGGCAGTAGTAGCAGAAGGTCTCGAAGGCAACGCAATGGCCGCCGCAGCCGTCTACAGCCGCTCGGCCCGCGCTGCCGGCCGGACTGCTGGCCGGCGTGGCGGGCCTGTCCGTGTCTGAGGCTGCGCCGCGTGAGGAGCTCGAGTAGCGGACTATTGTCGGCGCCGCACAGCCGCCCTGCACGAGTAGCGTGTTGTGCCGCGGCGGACCGTCCACCATTACTGCAACAGGAGATAAACATGGTTATTGACTCATTCAACCAAGAGCATAGAATCTACATAAATGAGCTTCATTTATTACATTTCACAGATATTATGTTGTCAAAACCCACTTTGAAGTTCTGGTAAACACAAATGGTAGAGTTTTCTAGTTAATACCTAATGGATTCTAGAAAACTTACAACTTACAGCTCTGCTAAATGTATACCCAAGAAATGGAGCATTTTGCATGTGTTACGTACTATTTTGAACAAAAACAGCTACTCTATGTCGTAAATATTTGTTAATTTTGACACAGTTTCACAGATTGTGTTCCATTTTGTGATCTAATCACAAAATATAGGTATAATTTTACAAAATTAACATACCACATTTTCTATGCAAATGAAATAAAACTTGTCAGTTCTCACTGTAAAAATAAACATGCTCTCTTTATATGTTTGAACCTCATAAAACATGTGTACATTTCAGTTTTATAAATAAAGAAATTATATATTTACAATGTTTATTTTCAGGATATTTAAAGCACAAATCAGACCAATCAGAAATAGTCTGGAATGGATGCATTTGGTTAATAAATAAATAAATAAATATCCAGTATGATTTCATGTCAATCACGAATAGATATCTGGAAACCGAACTGCCTGCATGTATTACATGTACCAGATAATTTAGAAATTGGTCTGCAGAGGTTCTATTTTCAGTTTTCACTCATCTTTGCACCAGAATGAAGCTTCCATAAAAACACAACCAGCTGCGATACGATCATAAATGCGAGTAATCTAATTCTTTCCACCCGGCGGCTGATCATCATAATGTGCAGTAATTATTGTTCCATTAGCTCCAGTGTAGTCTGTGTTTGCTAACAAGACAAGGTGGCGCTCAAGGCCACGGCATGAATCATGGGCCAGTGGTCAGTAGAGGGGGGGGGGGGGAACCTCCCACGATCTGAACACAGTGATTATCTGGTCAGAAAGAAGCCAAGCTTGTCTGCAGACAATTACAAAACGAACATTTGTTAATTTTAACAGAGTGTAATGTGAGTTTGGGAACCGTTTTGGTAAACTGGATTGAGGGAATCCTTACAGCTTCAAAAGAGGTAGTTACCATTACGAGAAAAGGAGAATAAAATCTACATAATAATTGGCACCATTTTCTGGGGATTGCGATTTAAGAGGGCTTGGTAGTGAGCGTGGCCTCGACGAGTTTTTTAATTGATTTTTATTAATATCTTTTTCCAGTGTAATTGTTAACAAAATAGGGCTATGGACGTCAGTGGCGTGCCGTGACTTTTGAAGTGAGGGAAGCAAATTGCCAGGAAAGAAATTTGCGCAGACCCGGAGGGGGGGTTTGGGGGGCTTGCCCCCCAGCTTAGCCCCGCAGGGAATTTTTTAAAATTTTACTATTTTTAGATGGTTAAAATCGAGTTTGAAAGCACCTTTTTGGAAGATTACTTGAATTTAGGAAATGGTCAAACGATTTAGGCACGAGGATTTTCAGACTAATTTCTTTATATTTTAATCATCAGTGTTTTAAAGGCAAATACAGATAACATATAAAAACTTTGTAGAAATGCGTAAACTGTACTGAGAATCCGAAACTGCAATTTGTAGATAATACAAGTTTAGGCCCATTTTCGCTCTGTTCTCTCTTGAGCACTGTCACCGACCGATCACATGTTCATTCCAATCGTGTCAACTCGGGAGTAGTTCGGCCGCGTTCGGACTGTGGATGCAACTCGCGATTTGCTTCCCTTGGCTAGAATACGCCTGCAGTAATAGACGCATTTTACACAGAAATGCTTTGTGTTTAGACCGGCAAATAATGACATTATCATGGCAAAATAAGTTTTTATTATTGACAATACTTTCAGGTGGCTGCAGATTAACACATTTTGATTGTAGGCAAATCACCTAATGCATGCGTAACTCCCGTATATAGAGCGAGGGATTGGAAGCAATTCGAAATGTGAATCCCTTGGAGCCGGCCGACTGCCGAGCCGAGGCAAGTGTATGCGTGCGCACGCGCCTTGCCCACCTACTGTCTTAGAAAACGCGTTTACTTTGAAATCAGAGCGAAAGTGGTGGCATTTGTGTTCGTAATAAGAATTCTATAAGTAGTAATAAGTGATGAATAATTTTGGAAAAAGATTAAATTATTATACATATAATTATTATATTTTAATTATGTTGGAATGGAAAAGGAAGGGGAAGCAATGCTTCCCTTGCTTCCATTGAGTGCACGCCACTGATGGACGTGAATTCAGAACAGTTCAATGAAAATAATTTCATAGTTTGGAATAAGCTATTAGTTTTATTGTGTCCAACAGGTGTTTAGAACCCGAAAATAACTAAATTTTCGGGTTCTAAACACCTGTAGGACAAAGTAAATCAAATAAACCATTACAAGCTATGGAATTATTTTCATTGAACTGTTCTGAATTCACGTCCATAGCCCTATTTTGTTAACAATTACACTGGAAAAAGATATTGATAAAAATTGATTAAAAAACTCTTCAAGGTCAAACTCACTACCAAGCCGTCTTAACAGCTATACAGCTGTCAAAACTGAGTGGATAAGCTATTTGCTTCAAAGGGGATTGTTACGAGATGCAGAACTGAGAAGCTGTTACAGCATTCCCAAGATATGGAGCATTTTTGTGTGGATTCAACGTCTCCGAGCAGAATTAAATGAACTGCAACATAACAAGCTGTTTACCAAATGCAAATGTTTACTACAGAGGTAGAAGGCCCGATGTCAATTTTAACGATTCTTGAAGTGAGCTCAAAAACTTGTAATTCTGCCTTCATTCAATTAAATTTATTATTTGTAATGTGACAAGAGTAATTTTGAAAAAGATTACTTTTGTGATCAATTTGCAATTGATAGAACTGATTACATAATTCAAAAAGTATGCAATGCATAGTCAGAAAATTGACTTTGGGCTTCTGAAATACAAAATAATTTTTTAAAACTCTCAATCGTGTGCTCAAACTTTGTTGTTGGGCAAATTTTAGCCATGAAGTTGACAATCGTTTAATATGTGACAGAGCATTTGTAAAATATGTGTAGGGAAGAGGTGTAGGGATATGAAGGGAAGAGGCCTTTGTAGGAATTCACAATGAAATAATGTAGAGAAATGCTGTACTGTGAATGTTATTGGAGAGATGTTTAGGTATACCTCCGACATGATCGTTGTAGAACGGCCTGGAGAACTGTGCGGCGTTGTGTTCCGGCTGCGCATGGTGCTGCCATGCCGCGCCGCGGTATGTGCGCGAGCTGGACGAGCTGTTGGTGCCGGAGTGGGACTCGCATGGTTGCTGGCCACCGATCCACGGGTTCCTGCGAGCACGGAGCATTTAGTAACACTTTCAACCGGGAGGGAGGTTACAAACCAAATTCATAATGAGCTCTGCAGAAAAATATAAATAAATAGCAAACTGTACGATGAGCCCATAATGACTAACAAGTGCATCACACTATACAATCCAAATCCTCCAGTTTCAATTTCTAGCCAATGAAATACCGTTTTGAGGGAAACTCTGAAATCCGATTGGCTTATGATTGACATTGTCCAATTTGAATTGTATAGTGCGATATGGACATCAAGTCATAATCATACGAGCCATGCTAAAATATTAATAAAAGTGTAATAGTGAAATTATAATAGTGGAAATAATGGAATGCAGACTTCTGCCTTTGCCTTGGGAGTTTTCTGGCTTTGGTAGCTACTCTTGTTGTCTTGAAGTAAGTTTCCCAATAAGATTAACATTTTATCAAAATAATAAAAACCCTGAATAAGACAGGTGAATGAATCAATGAATACAATTAAAAATCTCAACAAATTAGAGAGGCAAATTAATTAAATAGAACATTAAATATGACAAATAAAATTTAAAAAGCAAAACTACTCCAGAATGGATCTTATCTGGTGTTCACAAAACCAGTCAGCCGGAAATTCAGGTTCCATTTAAAAATTAAAATAACTCAGAAGCGTGTTAAACAGTTATTTTTCACCCTATGAATAATCCACGAAATGCATTTACGAAATGCTATGTTAGTCAGGTGGCTCTCTGCACGGCACGCCATATAAGTTCGCAACTGTCATGTAGGGACAATTATAGAAATAAGTGTTAGAACGCCCGAGGCGCTACCACATAGAGCCAGATATGGCGGCGAGAGTCAAAAGAACTTCGCTACAAAATAACATAATTAGCATGCATGGCACTGCCTTTGGGGGGGACACAGCCTTTATATTTCATAGCCCATCAGTGCTGATTTTCTTTGGCGTTTTGACATCTCAGAGAAACATAGACAATTGACAAACTAAACCCTTACATAGGGGTATTAATAATTACTCTATTTTTGAGCGAGCGAAGCGAGCGTCTCCTTTTGGCTCATTTGGCACGGACCTCTGTTTTTTTTTTTTTTTTTTTTTTTTTTTTCTGTTATTGACGATATACAGGTCAGAGTTTTTCTTCGATCGAGCTGAAATTTTGCACACGTGTTTGGACATTCTCTGGGCGTTGCAGACCCTAATTTTTTTGATATCTACTGATTGGTTAAAATTTAAATAAACATCTCCTGATAGGTTGAACAGTGAAAATGGTCTTCGACAAATCTGATCAAACTCATATTTTGGCTATACATGTCTAGAGTTTTTCCTCGATCGAGCTGAAATTTTGCACACATGTAGAGACAAACTTTTCTGTTTGCAGACCCCAAATTTTTTTGAAATTTATTAATTGACTAAAATTTAAATAAACATCTCCTGATAGTAGGTTGAAAAATGAAACTGGTCTTCGATAAATCTGATCAAAATCATATTTTGGCTATACAGGTCAGAGTTTTTCTTTGATCGAGCTGAAATTTTGCACACATGTAAAACTAACCTTCTCTGTTTGCACACCATAATTTGAAATCCATTCATTGGTTAAAATTTAAATAAATATCTCCTGATAGGCTGAAAAATGAAAACGGTCTTCGATAATTCTGATCAAACTCATATTTTGCATGATCATTAAGACCAATATTGTCTCTTATTTTACAAAATTTCATCCCAATCAGTTAAGAACGTATGAACTTATTGACATCTAGTGGAGCGGTCGCTCCACCCAGCCAAGTCGTACCGTACACTCACAGTCACTCAACATACCGTAAATGCCTAATAAACCGAGGAGCAGACCAAACACTTTTACTGTAAGCAACAACATGGCATTTTCGGCCTACTGGATCATAAAATTGGAAAATCTCACATTGTTGTGAAATATCTTAATTTCGAGCTATGGCCCACCCTACTCCATATACTAAATTTGGGAACAATAGGTTATGCCATTTGCGTGCTAGAGGGCCGTGAAAACAGTGAAATTACACCCCTTTTAAAACCTATCTGATGATATCAGGAAACACCGCTATCACCGCCACAGCCTAAACGGCTTAGCCGATCGATCTGAAATTTTTACCACATGTGCACTTTTGGCGTCTGAGGTGCCTTTTTATAAATCAAACCGGTAGTCGCCATTTTGAAACCGGAAGTGACGTCATATCTCAAAAACGGCTTAACCGATCGGAACGAAATTTGCGCCAATCGATTCAGACGGTCCTCTTTATGAAATAACAATAGTTAAATTAAAGTTTTCTAATTACTGGAACCGGAAATGACGTCATAGTTTAGCGAAATCTGCTTAAATTCACTTCCCTTTATATAAAAACCAACTATATATTCAGAAGGCTTATAATGAAATATTAGTATTTATATACATATTAATACCTACAATGTGTAAGAGCTTTCAGCCGCCATTTTGAAAACCGGAAGTGATGCCATATCTCGAAAACGGCTGGACCTATTGGAACGATGCTTTCGCAATTCTTCATGGCATATCACTTTAAGTTTAAATTTAGCTCCAAACAATATTTTTTTAGTAACTAATTCGGAAATGGCGTATTTTTTTAAAGGAATTAGCCATTGTTGCCCTAATAAGTTTTACAAGTTGTGTAAATAAACTAAAAAAATAAGTGATATCCCCATAAAAAAACACTCCGTGTAAAAAAACAGCCAAGTCTCTTCAACTAAAAAAAAAAATTATGAAATCTAAAAATTCTGCACTGAAACGTAGTGATATCAAAAAATGAGCCAAGTCAAAACTTTATTTGAAAATTAAAAAATACTTGGCGCATCGTTTTTTTAGGGCATTGTAGGTATAGGTACTATAAGTATATGTATTTATATCTAGCCTATACTTCTAAGCTATTTATATACACGATGCGCCAAGTATTTTTTAATTTTCAAATAAAGTTTTGACTTGGCTCATTTTTTGATATCACTACGTTTCAGTGCAGAATTTTTAGATTTCATAATTTTTTTTTTTAGTTGAAGAGACTTGGCTGTTTTTTTACACGGAGTGTTTTTTTATGGGGATTTTTAATATCTGTCAGTAATGAAGTATCGAAATGAATGTTTTCCAGTGCCAATTGAATTGATTCTGATTTGCTTTATGAACCAGGTGCTTAGATGCTATTTTAAAGTTTCGATGAAAAGCATAATACCTACTTTTAAGTTGATATCATAATCAGTGCTCGAAGAAGGCCGGTATGGGACGGTATGATATACCGGTACTTCTTTACACATTTGATTTCATATCGTTTCTTCTCAGAAAAAATGGAATGCTTAAAATCAGATATTCTTGGAAATTTACGTAATTTTAGATTCTAATTTACTCGTATTTCATGGTTATCTTTTGACTGCATATTTCAAGCATAACTGTGAACTATGAACATCCACTACAAGATAAAGTAAAATTCATTATTTAATTTAGTTGTTTCATCGAGGTAAAAGACTAATCTAACTAATGACATGACAATGGTTGTCAGTGTAATTCTGGAATCTGGACCCTCATCTAATATCGTACCCCCCCCCCCCCCTCCCCCCCCCCCCCCCCCCCCCCCACCGCACGTGGTATTCTTATGTTACCATACCGCCACTATTTAATTCCTACTTCGAGCACTGATCATAATCAATTCAATATGGTTGTATATGTTTTCTGTGCGTTGTGTACGCATTTCCGGTTCGAGAATTTGCACGTACCCGTGCTCACTCATCAACGCGTTACACTGAGCGTTTTCCTAGTAACAGATGTTAGTCGAGTATACACCAATAACTGAGCAAATAATAAATATTCTTAAATATATAGTTTTCTTTCCTTTTTAAGGAAATCAAATTTTCATATTTTTTTTCGGAAGATTCTTTTGCATTATGGTTGACATTTTAGTATGCAGGGTAGATGCATGTAATAGTGGAACTTGAAGAGTATTTGCTGTGTCCGGATTGAGGGGGGGGGGGGGGGGGGGGGGGGAAAGGGGCACCAGGGCGACTTTTAAAGACACATAAAATGCACACTCTTAAAATCTTCCATCCGAGGCTGCATAACAGGTAATCGAAGAATCACCTACAAGGTCAAAACTGTTGACAACACCCGACGGTGTCTGAAGGTATAGTACGGCCAGCGAGCGTGGAGAAACTCCTTTCATAAGATGAGCAGTATTGTTCGACCCTTGTTCGACAGTTCAGCTCTGACAAGATACAACTCTTTTTATGACCTGCCACCCCTTCCACCTACACTGTTGCCATTTTAAACAACTTTCCTGGAATTTTAAAAGCCAACTGCATTGAAAGATATTTGGCACCACAACAAAACAACCCTGTCCCGATTACCTGCAGTGGTTGAGAGATATTTACAACCGGGCACGCGTCAAAACACTCCGGATTACAAGCTAAGCCCATTGTTGAATTTTGCACAGCGTTTGGTGAACTTTCTCTACGCTCGCTGGTATTTTACAACTGATTTTTTAAATTAGGATGTAATTCTTAAAATTTACATACGATTTTTCCGTGACTAATGATCTTTTGAATCTCTTCGTTTTTATCAGTTTTGATTTTTTAATATTCATTCATTTGATTTATTGATTTTTTTCGCATGGTTTTGTGTTATTTTTCCCGAATTTAGATTTCAAACTGTTAAATTTCCTTCTACTTCTAACTGCTTCATCTCGTTACGCATCCCCCCCCCCCTGCCGACCACCTAAGCAAACACCTCCGCCTCCATGGCGTGGGTGTCCCCCACACAATGGCCCGACAATTACCCCGCGCCGGCGAACAATGGTCCATTACCTCGCGCGCGTGCATCCAATACACCGTGATTGATGGTCCAGCCAGCTCCATGCATTGTATGCATATTCGATCAGCCCTATGACATGGCGAGATCGCCGGCGAGGAGATAGCAAGAGTAATTTCCACGGACGAAGGTCGAGAATGTTTCAGAGTTTATAGAGTCATGATTGATCAGCTCTTTTACAGCATCCAATAAGGCGATCTGCATCACGAGGGAAGGTTATGGAATACACACAAAGTGGCACCATTTCTTGGGAAATGAGTTATTACATCTTGAAGCTGTCCTGTAGTCAATTAGACACGATTACTTGATATGTCTCGGATTTAATTGAACTTTTTTTAAAGTTCTATACGAAACCAATATCCAAGAAGCGGAGCCTTTTATATATATTTTATTCCCATTATCTCGTGATACAAAAAGTGCTCTCTTGAATTACAATTTTCAACCTACAAAATGTATAATTATACACTTTTTGTCAACGAATGAGAAAAAGAGAACAGTATACGGGCTTCAGAAAAGAGCTCCTTAGTGTCAGAGAATTTGCGAAAAGTATAAGATAATGCGAAGAGAGCTACGTACGAGTAGATTGATTGGGGTATACAACTGGGAGAGGAAGATGATGGATGTTGTTCGGGAGAGTAAAGAGATGGGCATCGATGAAATCGGAAATTGACAATGGAGAATTTCGACGAGCAAACGAAGTGACCATGTACAATGAGCTGCAAAAGAAGCCTGTCAGGCTCAGGAGTCCCATGAGCTCGCAATGGCACACAAGCCCGCAATACACAGATGGCAGTTGCGTTGCCTACCCTCCTGCTATGCAATGCGGGTTGCTTTGAGTTCGGACTGCGAAGTAATGAACAATGACTGTACCTGAGATGCTGATGATTCTGCTGATGATGCACGTGGTGATTGTTGTTGCCGGTGGCGACGCTCGTGGCGTGCGTCGACTGCGACGTCAACGTGTTCTGGTAGGGATGCCGTGGATACCTGGACATCGTACACCGCGCATCACGTCACGCAGCGTCCCATCGCCTGCAACATCAACAACAACGTCGTCAACATCATCGTCTACTTCGTCAACGCTCGTGGCGTGCGTCGACTGCGACGTCAACGTGTTCTGGTAGGGATGCCGTGGATACCTGGACATCGTACACCGCGCATCACGTCACGCAGCGTCCCATCGCCTGCAACATCAACAACAACGTCGTCAACATCATCGTCTACTTCGTCAACTTCATCGTCAACGACGTCAACGTCATCGTCATCCCTCCAGCATGCCGGATATTTGGCTGTTGAGGAAGGCTTGTTTTTTTTCAGCATCCATTGTGATGTGCCACAACACAAGACAACAAAACGTTGTCGTCAGTGTCAGGTCATACTTTTATGAAATACTCCATTGTTATTTATGTTCCATATTTCATGATTGTACATGGAGAGGAAGTTGTTATTGCTATGGGAATAATGTGACACCTACCTAGAGAATTAATATAAAGTAACGACTCTCTACGTCAAACCAGTGACAATCGTATGTGACTGCGACTATAGCAACCACTGACGAACTTAGTTCAAGCTTTGTGACGTCAGAGGAGCTACTCTAGATAATTTAATAATTCTACGCTCCTCGCAATTATTCGAAATATGGATTATATTTTAATAAGTATTCCATTGAATGTCTGCACGATCAATTGATCTGCTGTCATCAGATTTGCATTCCCCTTTAAGATTACTTTTTATTTAGTCCTTAGTTCCAAGGTAAATGCCAAGTAATACATCGTTCGTAAGGATTTAATATTCAAAGATCCTAGGTAGCAAAAACATTTTTTGGCGTATAATATTATTCTGGTCTTTGGCTTCATCCAGAAAAAAAAATATATACAATATTGAAATGCAAATGCTTCAATGCAGGAGTGTAAAATTGCTCAAATATCAGTTTGTTTTAGGTTGTGCCGTGTGAGTAACAGGTGGAGTGTCACTCTCTCATGGACATCTTCCAAGACAGACCGAGTGTCCACGCCTCGCACTGCTGCGTGCATCTAATCGCCTTCCCACACGCGCAGGGCCAATTAAAACACCGACATCCTAATCAATACGTGTCCATCGCAACAGTTTAATTAACACGTCCACGTTGTGGCAGAATCAGATGCTATCTGCATGGGACGTGCTGAATGTTCATCGGATCACACGGTGACAGGAAGTAAATACATTTGGCTAGAGACAAGTCGGACAAATGGACACTACCAATTACTTGCCGAGATTTTATTTTGATTCATTTATATTCCACTTATTATATTAAGGATAGCGAAGTATTTATTAACAAAGAGATTATTATACCTGTTAACTTATTCAACGAAGTATTAAAAAATCTACCATTACATTAAATTTGAATTTCAAATATAATAATACCATTACAATCCATACAATAAGCAAATTTAATTTTTTAATAGCTATACAAATTGAAAAGAGACGAAACGTTGTCAAAAGTGAAACAATTTAAAGTAATTTCTTTAACATTTTCCCCCAGCTCTGCCGTATTTTTATCTCTTTTTGGTAACAGTTTGAACTAACTATTACATTTTTGACGATTTTTATACACTGTAATGACAAATAATTGGCAATGTTTGATCGATGTTGACAAAAATGATGAAGTCATTTATATTCTCGAACTATCAAGGATAACAAACAAGTAATTTATCATCTCCTAATCCTACGACCTCCCAGCCGGTTTCAATAGAAGGTTGATAAAAAAAGGTTTTGGGCGGGATAAAGTCAATGAGCTGGCCAAGTTTGAAGGCTAATAAAGCAATTATGTTTTGTTGTAGGGTTACGTTGATTGTAGGGGTAGTTGAGAGACCTCCCTTCGCCCCACTTTCTCTCAATCATCCCCTAAATCTCGACAGACTGACACGTTTATTGTTGAACGAGGGTCACCCTTTTCAAATGCTTTCTTCCGAGTCATTCGAGAAGGCGACTTATAAGTAGGGTTATCTATTGTGGTTATATGGTGGGGCAAAGAACAAGAGAGTTCCAACTCCTTGGGAAAAGATGCAACCCCTCAGAAGAAAATGTCAAGTAGGATTTTAATCGACAGCTTTCTAGTTTCCAGAATGTAAAACTACAAAATATAAAAATGTAACAACAACGTCCATTATAGGGTACATTGAATTGTATAAATCCTTACTAATCAGTAATCGTATAGTGTATTACAATCTGTACAAGAGACGGGACAACAAATCTACATAAAAAGGCTAAAAAGCTCAACTATGCATTCATTTTTAAGTCCTAACCCCGTTTGGTTGAGCTTTTTTGCACCTCGCTAACGCAAATTTGAGTTTTGACGTAGTAGGATATAACATAACCTAAAAATCGAGTAGTGTATGTACATTTTTATGCATTTAATGGCTTGGGAGTAATTTAATGAGAATTGACTAAGAGAAGTGGGTAAGGAAGAAACAGTGATAATCTGTATCAGTCAATAAACCTGCTGGATTCAGGATTCTGATTGGTTGTTTTCTCCCGTTTCACTTTTCCAGGAATAAGAGTACGAGCCCTATTCCTGAAACAAGTGAGAAGTGAATAGGCACCGAGAGTTCGCCACGAGTGAGAGAAATTAGCAACTTTTGTGGGAAGATCGTCAACTGTTTTATTTCTCATTGGCCGTGACCTAGCAACCGATCAGATGTCAACAAATGTACTCAAAATATTTCGGAATCAAACTAAGTCGCGCAAATTAATATAGTGATCAGATTCAGTGAAATTGTGAACACTTTATTATTAATATTTTGTAGGCGAATAAACATTAGATAAACATGTGTAAATTTTAAGAATTGATAATGCGTAATATGTGCAGCAACATAACGTATAACTGCAGCGACTTGGACGCCTTGCCAAAAGGTAAGCTTCCTTCCCACAGATTAGGTGGCTCTGTCTGTACTTTTTACAGTGCCATCTGTTGTCTAAACACGCTGCCTATAGGAGCAAAAAATAGTGAGCATATTGTTACCAACTAATAAGAATCAATAATGTTGAGATTCTATTGGCTGGTACAGACTTTCTCACTTTTTATCACTCTTCACACTTATTTCAGTGCTTCCTGGAAAACCAAAATATTGTCTAACCCAGAGCCAGCCAGATGATTTCTGTATTGGCTGTCGACAAACATATCGTCTCGGTGTCGCTGAGAGCATGTTTCAACGCCTCCAAGGGCTGAGGAAGTGTCCTGCAGTTGAGTCAATAAGGGTGCTGCACCCTGCCCCCCCTCCCCGTGGCGCGCACATTGGGGGCTGCAACATCTTTCAATGGGGCGGGTTCGGGGAAATTCACAACTCACAATATTTACTGACGTTTGTGGGGGGTGACTTTGCCAAAGAAGTTCAGAGCTATTGATTGAAACTTGCAGACAATTAGAGAGCACTAAAACCAGTATTTGTAAAAGAAATTCTATAAGTTGAAGAACGTTCAAGCTTTGTCAATCACACCTGGTTTTGAGTGTATTGAGAACTAAATAGAAATGTTGTGCCAGTTGGTATACCTCAAGACAGTATAATGCCACAGATTTATTGTTATAAAAAATATATTCCTTGTGTGTGTCTACTTTTGAAGCACCTAAATGTAACAATTGACGTATTCATGCATTGGACTCGGAAATATTTATATTCTTCACACAAGCACACACTCTATGCAATTGTTGTTTTAAATTACAGTAAAGAGGCCCAATTCTTAGATAAATGCAGCAGGTTGTGAACATTTTGTTCGACGACAGAAAGAACATATTGAAGTCATGTTATAATGTGTAGAATTGTTTCCAGGACACGTACTACTTCATGTATAAATATCTGACAAACGGTTCCCATGTCGATTAGTACCACTTAGTGACGCCAGTCTGTAAGTAGCATTTGCTGCACAAAATCACATCAGGAGAATAATGCACCTTCTTTCCTTCACCTGGGTAATTTGTAGCACGTTCTTGTACGACGGGGACAACCCCACTTATACCTTACAAAAGAGAGATGTTTTGATCCCAGATGGATGAAATAGTGCGGTCATTGGAAGTGACCACAATTTGTGATTATATCGATTTTTAATCGGGAATAATAGTTGATGTCAACAATTTACCGAAATAAAATTTCGACCAATCATACGATTTTTTTTTAAATTGTCTGAAATTGATATCCCCAAAACTAAACGCCGACCTCCAAATATGTGAAAAATTTCGACTTGGTAGGTCAAACGGTGTGAGCTATAAGCTATTTTAATTTTTGAACCAAGCAAAGGGCAGCGCTCAACTATATAAACACGATTAAGCTAGAATGGCATTATTATTTGTACAAAATTTCAGCTCGATCGGGGAAAAAATGTGACCGGTGGCCAAGGATATTGAATATTCACTAACCTTGACCATGTGGCGTCGGGCCAAAAATCACACACACAAAAAAAACAGAGAAAGTGTCCAAAAGTGCAGAATGGAGACGACGCTCAAAAAAGATCGACATTATGAATATCGAACGTGAAGTGGACAAATAGTAAAAAGCAGTGGTCACAGCAGTGCGCCCTGTGTGAACCGAGGAATGAACCAGTAGTACCGTCAATGTAATGTATTGTTAATGGTGGGTGTGTCAGATGTAGACGCGATTATCCGTGAGAATTACTCGATTACACGCTCAATCAACATCATTCGGCCGCCCTTCCTCGTCATTCACGTCCACACAGCCACACCAACCTCGTTTCATTGGCTTCGTCCGCCTTCATTTGGGGCGACGGACAACATTCTGAACTCCACGAATTCAGTACAAAACAATTTGAAATGGGTCGCACTTATGCAATTCTCACAATATTTCGGAAGAGCCCTGAACCAAGTAGGATTTCTAACAATCTCATATGAGATGAACTCTATACAAACGATTTTGCACCATAGTGAACGATATAAAAAAATTAATTAAAAATGCAAATTCTAAACTAAATGTAAAAATATTTCAATTGGTAGTAATAAACTACGTGTTTGCAACAATAAAAAAGCTAATTGGCTAAAAAATTAACAAATTAAGGAGACTATAAATATGTTTTATCAAGATTGATGTACGTACGTCATCAAGTTATGGCTGAGAGATTCCTAAAAGAACATAACTAAAACATGCAAACATTTTCGCTACATCTCGAACATCACGCATACGAGTGCAGAATTATCGCCTCATCTTTATTCTATGAACTGTGGAGAATATAAACTCATCTCGTTTCCCATGCTCCTGTCAACCTCTGCGTCATCTCAGCATCAAGTCAACTTCACGGTGAGAATAAGAATGACATGATTATGAATCACACATGACTAAGGCTGCATTTCACCAAGAACGCAGCCTAAGGCTAGGAAGTTTAGAACCTTTGAAACGTCCAAAAAGGCAGGCAAATTAAATAAGGACCATACAATCCCGAAAAAGGACCTATGAAATGTTAGGCTTTGTAATATTCGTCGACATATTATTCGATTTGTTGGTTTAGGAGTTGAATTTGGAGTTAGATATTAAAATGAACCTAAATTATTGTGAGAATGTGATATTATTTTCCCCAACAATGTTAAAAAAATGACAAAAATACTTTAAAATAGCAAGAAAAAAAAATTGAAAAAAAGGAATTTTCAGGCAAAATTAAACACATATTTTTGAAACCAAGAACACTTGAAACATATTTATGTGTCATTTTTAGATGTGTCTGAACAAAAAAAGGACATGTCCTAAACATCCTATGGTCGGGGACAGGCAAAGATGAACCCAGTGTAACATTGCCAGGCATAGGGCGGCCCATGCTAGGGCGGGTTCTTCTTTGCCTGTCACCAACCATAGCCCTAAGGTCGGTGACAGGCTAAGTTGAACCCTGTTTAGCATTGCCAGGTATAGGCCGGCCGGCCCATGCTAGCGCGGGTTCAACTTAGCCTGTCACCGACCATAGTCATGATAATCCACATCACACATCAGCACTGTGCTTCCTCCTACAGGCACATCCCGTGGCTGCACGAGGATGGCTAACAAAAGACACAGCTGTACAGGATAATTACTAATTATAGTTTCTTCATTCTACATAGGATTCGAGCAATTATGTTTGATTTTTCCAAAAGTTTATTACAGTAATTAGCGCTCGGAGATGTTTTTGTATGCGACCAACAGGTCAATCAACTTTGTCCTAACCAACAGATTTCGTGTAACTAATGTGTGGCTAAGCAGAATCTCATTTTTTCTTGTTAAAAATTAGTATAAAATTGTACAATAATGGAGGGTTGTTAGTAAACAAGTTTTGCATTTCGTTAGTCTTTTTGATTGTTAAAAATCAGCGTGAGATCTTTTGGGGGCTAGTACGTTATTATTATTAATATAATGAATATCTGATGTTATCTCAGAAAAAAAACAAATTAAAATTTTAATTAGTATGCTTTATCTTGTTAAAAAACAGTGTAATTTTTAATTCGTTATTTTCTTTGATTTCTTGCCGTATTTTTCATTAAAAACCCCCCAGAATCTGATCATTCCTTTGTTCCCCATGACTCAACTACATGAAACGAAAAGGTTTGACGCAGTATGACGTCATATCGGCGTCGCAACGGGTCATAAAGCCCAACACCCTGAGTACCGCGTAAATCATGTCATAACGACCATATTGCCCCCCCCCCCCCCCCCTTCCCGGGGGTATTTCACCCCTGGCCCCGGGCGAGGGTGAAGCAATGAACACCCTCGTGGGAAAGCTTCACGACAGTGTCTCTACATGTGTTGATGGGGGGGGGGCACATCATCAACCATATCATAGAGTGCATGGGGTGGTAGGGAGGAAATATCACACTGTATGATGGTCCTAGAAGGCGGTAAATGCCAATATCAACGCGAATATGGCAAACGGTTTACACTGCATTATAGCTGTTCATAAACTCTGTGGTGTTGTCTAGCTTTGACCTCACTAGCTCAGGGCTTCGACCCTACTTATCTTCCAAAAGGGTGGCAATAGTGGCAAAAAAGCGAAAATACAGTCAACATGCAACATAATTCATAGTTTGGACGTGATGTCATCTCATTGTTGCCTGTCACCATCTTGATGGCACGCAGAATAGCTGTGATTCTCTGCTTTTTTGACGATATTTTATATGGGTACCGAGAAATTGTATAGGCTCCGGAGATATCTTTAGTACGAAGGTCGAAGAGGAATCACTCACATTACAAAAATACATCAATTTACCTCAGTAAAGTTAAAAATCTGACCCGTCAACGTGCCAACAAAATGTCCGTCCTCTGGTGGAAAACTAAATCATTTTGCATTGCTGATATAAAACAAAAAAAAGTTGGCGCAAACTATGAATTGAAAAGCAAATAAATATAACCAAGAAAGTAAAATCTGTCTAGGATGTTATTCAAAAAACAAAACAGGTTGCTAGTGGCTACAAAAACCAACGACAAAAACCAGTGTATGTTGTGACAATTTATTTAAAAATGGAACAAATAGTATAAACAGTCTCGTCCTGCAAGAGGAGCTAGTGGGCAGCGGAGAGCAGATCTGTGTTCGAGGTTCGAGGCGTGTAGATGAAGAAGGAACGGCTTCCTTGTTTACCGAGCCGCGTGTGTAATAAGCACCTGTCCATGCTCTGCTCTGACGGCAGCTAAACGGCTGGGCAGCGTGATGGCCCGGGGCTGTTCTGTTCGTCTCATCGCAACCATCCAACAACCTCGTAGCATCATGCAGGGGGGACACTGTAGCAACAACGCTCACGTTGATAGAGCAAGGGAGAAACAGCGTATATTTGATTGCAGTGATGCAGTGGGCCCAGGCCGGAATGAAGGCATGGCGCCGCCCTGGCTTCTTTTTGGGAAATGCACGGGGCGCGCCCTGCATTTTTTTCTTCAAAATCCGTTATATTTACTAATGATTTATGACTTTTTTCTCCTCCAAAAATGCAAACAAATTGCAATTTAACTTTAATTTTCCTAGAAAATGTTAAATAAAATTTTAAAACTTGGTCTTAAATTCGTAAAATTGTCAATAAAAAAGTAATTTTTCCAAAAATTCCCGCCGGGGCCGTCTTGTCCCCCAAAACGCCCCACGGGTCGTGACCTATACGGATTATGCGTTTTCAGCGCCCTGGCACTTGTTTTTCTAGGACTGCACCCTGATTAGAGGGATATCAAATGAAGGGATATTTTAACCAAAAAAATCACTTCTCTTTTAAAAATAATTAATAAAACTCGTATCAAATGCGTGCAAAATAAAATAGTGTATGCAGTAAATGGCACATTGCTAACCCTCACGGAATTGTGGGAGAGTGAGGTAGAGTTAAAATAATATACTAAATAAACATGTAGGTACATTAATTAAAAATCAATATGTAAATTTACCACCAGTGGTCAAATAGGGGATAGGGGGGAGCTATTGCCTCTCATTAATGTTTTCGCAGACGAAATGGCATATCCAATTTGTACAAGGAGGAAGGGGGATATAATTCAAACAATATGCTCCATTCTTGGAATTCTTATTCGTGTTTAATTGCCTTTTATGAAAAGTTCCAAAAAACCTCAACCAGTCTACCTGTCGTTAAAGTGTAATTTTGACAAATTCAAAGATGTACCCAAGCCTTTTTAGTCCATTATAATTGACGTGCTACAATGCTGCCAATGCCACGCAATTACCAAACCGCCTCGGGGTCATGTAACCACCTTCACGCTCACACCAATTTACAAAACAAACACATCCTCCCTCGACATTCAACTTTTTACACCGCGCGTTGAGAATGTCAAACATTCTACGACGATGACGACGACGATGATTTAGGACGGCGGCGACGCGTCTGCGATAGCATCGACACGATTAGCCGGCAACAATAGGAGGCGATGCGAGGACCGCTTTACGATCTGCCGAGTTGTAAATTACTTCGGCATCATCACTGCTCGCTCTGCACGCGGCTCGATAGTGTAGTGGTCAAGGTTGATGGAGGTGACGCATTCGACATGGCGGGAATCATCGACGTTCGGTGGGAAGGAGGAGGTCGTGGCGTGTTAGCGAAGAGGTTGTAAATTACTTCGCCATCATCACTGCTCTCTCTGCACGCGGCTCGATAGTGTAGTGGTCAAGGTTGATGGAGGTGACGCATTGGACATGGCGGGAATCATCAAGTTCGGTGGGAAGGAGGAGGTCGTGGCGTGTTAGCGAAGAGGTAATACTAGTACGCTTTACTAGAACCTATTTGGTATTAATACGGTAACCTTCCTAACAATTGCTGAGGAAATTCACGTAAACAATACATAAGCATAGGTGTTTTGAATTATATACAATTGTATAACAGACTAGACTATTCAAAACATTTTACCAAGAATCCTACGAGTAAGAAGGGTTGTAAACCAAGTATACGGCCCTATTCTAGAACAATTTCCCAATTCCATTCTGATGGAATCCGGTCACGGCCATAATAATTGGGAATTTAATAGTTCTAGAATAGGGACCCAGATAATGCTTTTTATCAAAAAATTACTCTACTATGCGTTTGAAACAAATTGATTGGAACAGAGTAAATCCCCATTTATACCGTCAACTTTCAGTCAAATCATTGATCAAATCTACCGAATTTGATGAAAATATCAAAAGGATTAGATAAAATCTTTTGCCTTCTAGAACAAATTCTTTTTTATAAAAGTTTTGAAGCACAGAGTTGATCAAACGATTTGACAGAATATTTATATCTAATTATTTTTCGAAAGATAATTTTTGTCAAACCAAGCGTCAGACCAACATTTGCTTGCTTGCTCTCCAGTCTCCAGGTTTATGCTATTTTCCGAGTATTTAATAATTTTATTAATTCAGTTTTCGCTTTGTTGTACAATATTGAATCATGTCATTTTGTCTGCATGACATTCGACTTTACGAACACAAAATCCTTTATAAATCTCCTGGGATATAAAATTACTTCTTTCAAAAGAGATCTGATTATTACTTACGGAATTGAATCACGAAAAAAGGACATAAACTTCTCTCGGAAATTAATGATAATTTGCATGTCGTTTGTATTTATTTTCTCGTCTTTCATCTTCATTTTTTCTCTAAACTGCAGACTCATTTTTCCGTGATGCAAACACATCACAACTTAACAAGTTAGATTTCGTTTATTTTTTTCCTCCTCTTCTCTCCAAGTTGTTACATATTTATTGTTCGTTTTTTCTTCTCGATCGGTACGCCTCTCACTGTTCATCTCTCTCGCAGCCGTGTCGGCCAGCATCTCGCATCTCTCTTCATGATTAATCTGAGGTCTAGCGACTGGGAGGCTGCACGCACACTGGAGCCAGAGTTAGGAATGTTTCCACCGAACAGAAGTTCACAGTTTCACACCAGCTGGTTAATTGCATTGTTAGTTGGATGAGTTGTTAGGAAATGATTGACTTGTCGCAAAAGTGGCACGTTTTTCTGAATCGCGTCTTTCGTTTGGGCTTATTTGGAAAATTTCAATTTTTGACAGTTCTTGTTGCATAATAAACCAAACATTTATAAATAACAATGCAATGTATACTTTAATTTTGATTAATTACCACTCTGTATTTCGTATGAAAGCAGACTAGTTACGAGTGATTTGGGAGGTCATTGAGGGATTTTGATTTAGAGAGACTTCTATATTTTTGAAAAGTATCTCTGAATTGTTTTGTTTTTATCTCATTGCTGATGTGATAGGACACTCACACAGTTTCTCTGATCGAGATGACATTTTGCTGAATTATATATCTGATTGATATAGTATTTTTTTAACAAACATATAATGTCTTCTTTGTGTTCGGGAATTACTGTTTGCTGTGAAGTATATTCCTAGTATACAAGTGAGAAGTATGTCTTGGAAGTGAGATACATATTACTTAGGGATAATTATATCATTAGTATAATGATCCATAGTCTATTATATTTCGACCCATATTCATAACCACAAATGATAATGAGTCTGTAATCTAGTCTATAATCATCACTGCACTTCATTAAGATCTCTGAACAAACAATGCCATTAGAAAATAGCCAATTTATTTTACAAATTATTCTAGGTATCCACTCTATAATTAGAGCTTGCAGAGGAAATTGTGTTTGTAGTTGAAATGAACGACGGAAGTTGCAGATGTTCTATTTTAGTGAAAACTAATTTCCACGCAGAATTACTTCGTAACACTCGACTAACTGATAATTACTTTTTGTGGAATTCGCAATTTCCGGCAGACGTCTGGACGCCTTTAGGAGGCGTCGGGACGCCTGTGGCAGACGTCTGGACGCCTGTGGGAGGCGTCTGGAGATGGAATTAGATCACCGACGTCATATTATAACGTGATGACCAGCTGACCAGGACCCCTATTCTCTAACAAAAACGAAGCCATTTCGGTCTGAAATCATTTCACGGCCATAAGGATAACATGGATCTGAATTTGAAATTATTTCACTATCAGACCGAAATGATTTCGTTCTTGTTACAGAATAAAGCCCATGAAGTGTAACTTTCAAACGATCGAGATCAACCGAATACGATTTTTGACATACTTGGGCATACTATTTTTCCTAGTTGGGATTACTTGGAATAAGTTTTAATATCAGAATTCATTTACTGTATTGAACAATGAAAATGTGAGAATGTAGGGATAACCTGATTTAGACGGCAACATAAGAGACTCTACAAAAATGGTCTCCAATTCTTGGGAATGAATTACGTGTTTTATATCCTAAAAACACGAAAGTCCTATAGTAAAAAAAAACTAAGACCCCTAGTAATCCTGCAGCTTAGCTTTTTTTTGCGAAAGTATATTTATACTTCAAGAAATTGAACCTTTTTTGTGCATGCTGATTAGTACCTACTTTATGCGGTATTATTATAGTTACCATTATCATATTTTAATAATTGACGACATATTTTATGCATTTTCGAATCATTCGACAATAACCATAATGTATTTGTGCATTTGTATGTCTGGAATAAATAAACCTGCACAACATGTTTACACTAGCATACTCAGGTGAGGTCGACAATCTCGGCCTTGTGCGTGAGAAAGGCGTGCGACGAGACGATGACAGTTGGTGTCGGTCCAAATGGCAATGCTCGGACGATCTGCACCAGACAGAGCGGGACAATAGGAGATGTGTTTGGCGCGACCCCAATACACATTCCTCCCCCAGCCTCTCTGCTCAGGTGTTCGCGCGCTCCATTAGCAACAGTTCAACGTACCAAGTAATGTACACTCGAACAAATAAGAAACGGTTCCTCGAAAGAAAAGGATTGGCTGGATGGCATCATTCATCCCATGAAGTCTGTGCTAATGCAGATGAGTTCTGATTTCATTGTTAATAACAAGGATTCATTGTCAAGGGACCTGACCAGCAGCCAATCCGTTTTGTGCAAAGTACCGTTTTTAATTGGTTTGAGTGTACATTTTCTCGATACTGAGTTGTACACTTTTGGAATGATGTAATCAGGCTCTATCAATATTGACGTATTCTCTTACACAATGCCACCATTACAAATAGGATGAAGGTAGAGTTACTGCTTTATGAGCTCACCTCAAGAATAATTGAAATGCACTTCTGGCCTTCTACCTCTGAGGTACAGAACTATTAATATCGATTTCAATAAAGAGTTAAACAATATAGATCCCTTTTATAAGGAGTTCTGGTGTAGGGGGGAGGATAATGCAATTTTTTGATTATTACCGTAAAAGTGACGGTCAACACAGAATTTGGTTAGAGTACCTACATGGGAAACGGGAGAAGGGTGAAGAGGTGATCAACTTATCTGTAACAATAAACGTTATGTAATGTTTTTTTTCCCCTATCGCAAGGCGCCTCATGCCGGTACATAGGCTGGATTCAATTCTTGATCGTACGATACGCAAGTCTAGTAATTTAGACTTTGATAATTGGCAATGTGAAAAAGTAAAGTGGTGTACAATTCTCCCTTGTTCATGTCTAACTAATGTTTGTTTGTTTGCTAACGGGTCTGTGTTGTCTTGAGACGAGGATGCTGCAGAGTGCGAGCCGCCGAGCCGCTGTCCTTGAGGATGGACCACCTCGTCCCAGCCGGCTCGGGTCACCGCCTCGCTAACGGCCAGATAAACAGCCCTGATGTTCCGCTTAGCATCGAGACCATAGGCAAATACTCTCCTCCCATCGCGGCCAATTATCAGCGGCGCAAACAAGATGCCCTGCCACATTGCATTCACTGCACTTACTTGATAGCTGCACCACTGCACTACACTCGCTACGGCCAGATAAACAGCCCTGATGTTCCGCTTAGCATCGAGACCATAGGCAAATACTCTCCTCCCATCGCGGCCAATTATCAGCGGCGCAAACAAGATGCCCAGCCACATTGCATTCACTGCACTTACTTGATAGCTGCACCACTGCACTACACTCGCAACGGCCAGATAAACAGCCCTGATGTTCCGCTTAGCATGGAGATGATAGGCAAATACTCTCCTCCCATCGCGGCCAATTATCAGCGGCGCAAACAAGATGCCCTGCCACATTGCATTCACTGCACTTACTTGATAGCTGCACCACTGCACTACACTCGCTACGGCCAGATAAACAGCCCTGATGTTCCGCTTAGCATCGAGACCATAGGCAAATACTCTCCTCCCATCGCGGCCAATTATCAGCGGCGCAAACAAGATGCCCTGCCACATTGCATTCACTGCACTTACTTGATAGCTGCACCACTGCACTACACTCGCTACGGCCAGATAAACAGCCCTGATGTTCCGCTTAGCATGGAGATGATAGGCAAATACTCTCCTCCCATCGCGGCCAATTATCAGCGGCGCAAACAAGATGCCCTGCCACATTGCATTCACTGCACTTACTTGATAGCTGCACCACTGCACTACACTCGCTACGGCCAGATAAACAGCCCTGATGTTCCGCTTAGCATGGAGATGATAGGCAAATACTCTCCTCCCATCGCGGCCAATTATCAGCGGCGCAAACAAGATGCCCTGCCACATTGCATTCACTGCACTTACTTGATAGCTGCACCACTGCACTACACTCGCTACGGCCAGATAAACAGCCCTGATGTTCCGCTTAGCATCGAGACCATAGGCAAATACTCTCCTCCCATCGCGGCCAATTATCAGCGGCGCAAACAAGATGCCCTGCCACATTGCATTCACTGCACTTACTTGATAGCTGCACCACTGCACTACACTCGCTACGGCCAGATAAACAGCCCTGATGTTCCGCTTAGCATGGAGATGATAGGCAAATACTCTCCTCCCATCGCGGCCAATTATCAGCGGCGCAAACAAGATGCCCTGCCACATTGCATTCACTGCACTTACTTGATAGCTGCACCACTGCACTACACTCGCTACGGCCAGATAAACAGCCCTGATGTTCCGCTTAGCATGGAGATGATAGGCAAATACTCTCCTCCCATCGCGGCCAATTATCAGCGGCGCAAACAAGATGCCCTGCCACATTGCATTCACTGCACTTACTTGATAGCTGCACCACTGCACTACACTCGCTACGGCCAGATAAACAGCCCTGATGTTCCGCTTAGCATGGAGATGATAGGCAAATACTCTCCTCCCATCGCGGCCAATTATCAGCGGCGCAAACAAGATGCCCTGCCACATTGCATTCACTGCACTTACTTGATAGCTGCACCACTGCACTACACTCGCTACGGCCAGATAAACAGCCCTGATGTTCCGCTTAGCATGGAGACCATAGGCAAATACTCTCCTCCCATCGCGGCCAATTATCAGCGGCGCAAACAAGATGCCCTGCCACATTGCATTCGAGCTGCACTTACTTGATAGCTGCACCACTGCACTACACTCGCTACGGCCAGATAAACAGCCCTGATGTTCCGCTTAGCATGGAGATGATAGGCAAATACTCTCCTCCCATCGCGGCCAATTATCAGCGGCGCAAACAAGATGCCCTGCCACATTGCATTCACTGCACTTACTTGATAGCTGCACCACTGCACTACACTCGCAACGGCCAGATAAACAGCCCTGATGTTCCGCTTAGCATGGAGATGATAGGCAAATACTTTCCTCCCATCGCGGCCAATTATCAGCGGCGCAAACAAGATGCCCTGCCACATTGCATTCACTGCACTTACTTGATAGCTGCACCACTGCTCTACACTCGCTACGGCCAGATAAACAGCCCTGATGTTCCGCTTAGCATGGAGATGATAGGCAAATACTCTCCTCCCATCGCGGCCAATTATCAGCGGCGCAAACAAGATGCCCTGCCACATTGCATTCACTGCACTTACTTGATAGCTGCACCACTGCACTACACTCGCTACGGCCAGATAAACAGCCCTGATGTTCCGCTTAGCATGGAGATGATAGGCAAATACTCTCCTCCCATCGCGGCCAATTATCAGCGGCGCAAACAAGATGCCCTGCCACATTGCATTCACTGCACTTACTTGATAGCTGCACCACTGCACTACACTCGCTACGGCCTGATAAACAGCCCTGATGTTCCGCTTAGCATGGAGATGATAGGCAAATACTCTCCTCCCATCGCGGCCAATTATCAGCGGCGCAAACAAGATGCCCTGCCACATTGCATTCACTGCACTTACTTGATAGCTGCACCACTGCACTACACTCGCTACGGCCAGATAAACAGCCCTGATGTTCCGCTTAGCATGGAGATGATACGCAAATACTCTCCTCCCATCGCGGCTAATTATCAGCGGCGCAAACAAGATGCCCTGCCACATTGCATTCACTGCACTTACTTGATAGCTGCACCACTGCACTACACTCGCTACGGCCAGATAAACAGCCCTGATGTTCCGCTTAGCATGGAGATGATACGCAAATACTCTCCTCCCATCGCGGCCAATTATCAGCGGCGCAAACAAGATGCCCGGCCACATTGCATTCACTGCACTTACTTGATAGCTGCACCACTGCACTACACTCGCTACGGCCAGATAAACAGCCCTGATGTTCCGCTTAGCATCGAGACCATAGGCAAATACTCTCCTCCCATCGCGGCCAATTATCAGCGGCGCAAACAAGATGCCCAGCCACATTGCATTCACTGCACTTACTTGATAGCTGCACCACTGCACTACACTCGCTACGGCCAGATAAACAGCCCTGATGTTCCGCTTAGCATGGAGATGATAGGCAAATACTCTCCTCCCATCGCGGCCAATTATCAGCGGCGCAAACAAGATGCCCTGCCACATTGCATTCACTGCACTTACTTGATAGCTGCACCACTGCACTACACTCGCTACGGCCAGATAAACAGCCCTGATGTTCCGCTTAGCATGGAGATGATAGGCAAATACTCTCCTCCCATCGCGGCCAATTATCAGCGGCGCAAACAAGATGCCCTGCCACATTGCATTCACTGCACTTACTTGATAGCTGCACCACTGCACTACACTCGCTACGGCCAGATAAACAGCCCTGATGTTCCGCTTAGCATGGAGATGATAGGCAAATACTCTCCTCCCATCGCGGCCAATTATCAGCGGCGCAAACAAGATGCCCTGCCACATTGCATTCGAGCTGCACTTACTTGATAGCTGCACCACTGCACTACACTCGCTACGGCCAGATAAACAGCCCTGATGTTCCGCTTAGCATGGAGATGATAGGCAAATACTCTCCTCCCATCGCGGCCAATTATCAGCGGCGCAAACAAGATGCCCTGCCACATTGCATTCACTGCACTTACTTGATAGCTGCACCACTGCACTACACTCGCAACGGCCAGATAAACAGCCCTGATGTTCCGCTTAGCATGGAGATGATAGGCAAATACTTTCCTCCCATCGCGGCCAATTATCAGCGGCGCAAACAAGATGCCCTGCCACATTGCATTCACTGCACTTACTTGATAGCTGCACCACTGCACTACACTCGCTACGGCCAGATAAACAGCCCTGATGTTCCGCTTAGCATGGAGATGATAGGCAAATACTCTCCTCCCATCGCGGCCAATTATCAGCGGCGCAAACAAGATGCCCTGCCACATTGCATTCACTGCACTTACTTGATAGCTGCACCACTGCACTACACTCGCTACGGCCAGATAAACAGCCCTGATGTTCCGCTTAGCATGGAGATGATACGCAAATACTCTCCTCCCATCGCGGCCAATTATCAGCGGCGCAAACAAGATGCCCTGCCACATTGCATTCACTGCACTTACTTGATAGCTGCACCACTGCACTACACTCGCTACGGCCAGATAAACAGCCCTGATGTTCCGCTTAGCATGGAGATGATAGGCAAATACTCTCCTCCCATCGCGGCCAATTATCAGCGGCGCAAACAAGATGCCCTGCCACATTGCATTCACTGCACTTACTTGATAGCTGCACCACTGCACTACACTCGCTACGGCCAGATAAACAGCCCTGATGTTCCGCTTAGCATGGAGATGATAGGCAAATACTCTCCTCCCATCGCGGCCAATTATCAGCGGCGCAAACAAGATGCCCTGCCACATTGCATTCACTGCACTTACTTGATAGCTGCACCACTGCACTACACTCGCTACGGCCAGATAAACAGCCCTGATGTTCCGCTTAGCATGGAGATGATAGGCAAATACTCTCCTCCCATCGCGGCCAATTATCAGCGGCGCAAACAAGATGCCCTGCCACATTGCATTCACTGCACTTACTTGATAGCTGCACCACTGCACTACACTCGCTACGGCCAGATAAACAGCCCTGATGTTCCGCTTAGCATGGAGATGATAGGCAAATACTCTCCTCCCATCGCGGCCAATTATCAGCGGCGCAAACAAGATGCCCTGCCACATTGCATTCACTGCACTTACTTGATAGCTGCACCACTGCACTACACTCGCTACGGCCACATAAACAGCCCTGATGTTCCGCTTAGCATGGAGACCATAGGCAAATACTCTCCTCCCATCGCGGCCAATTATCAGCGGCGCAAACAAGATGCCCTGCCACATTGCATTCACTGCACTTACTTGATAGCTGCACCACTGCACTACACTCGCTACGGCCAGATAAACAGCCCTGATGTTCCGCTTAGCATGGAGATGATAGGCAAATACTCTCCTCCCATCGCGGCCAATTATCAGCGGCGCAAACAAGATGCCCTGCCACATTGCATTCACTGCACATACTTGATAGCTGCACCACTGCACTACACTCGCTACGGCCAGATAAACAGCCCTGATGTTCCGCTTAGCATGGAGATGATAGGCAAATACTCTCCTCCCATCGCGGCCAATTATCAGCGGCGCAAACAAGATGCCCTGCCACATTGCATTCACTGCACTTACTTGATAGCTGCACCACTGCACTACACTCGCAACGGCCAGATAAACAGCCCTGATGTTCCGCTTAGCATGGAGATGATAGGCAAATACTTTCCTCCCATCGCGGCCAATTATCAGCGGCGCAAACAAGATGCCCTGCCACATTGCATTCACTGCACTTACTTGATAGCTGCACCACTGCACTACACTCGCTACGGCCAGATAAACAGCCCTGATGTTCCGCTTAGCATGGAGATGATAGGCAAATACTCCCCTCCCATCGCGGCCAATTATCAGCGGCGCAAACAAGATGCCCTGCCACATTGCATTCACTGCACTTACTTGATAGCTGCACCACTGCACTACACTCGCTACGGCCAGATAAACAGCCCTGATGTTCCGCTTAGCATGGAGATGATACGCAAATACTCTCCTCCCATCGCGGCCAATTATCAGCGGCGCAAACAAGATGCCCTGCCACATTGCATTCACTGCACTTACTTGATAGCTGCACCACTGCACTACACTCGCAACGGCCAGATAAACAGCCCTGATGTTCCGCTTAGCATGGAGATGATAGGCAAATACTTTCCTCCCATCGCGGCCAATTATCAGCGGCGCAAACAAGATGCCCTGCCACATTGCATTCACTGCACTTACTTGATAGCTGCACCACTGCACTACACTCGCTACGGCCAGATAAACAGCCCTGATGTTCCGCTTAGCATGGAGATGATAGGCAAATACTCTCCTCCCATCGCGGCCAATTATCAGCGGCGCAAACAAGATGCCCTGCCACATTGCATTCACTGCACTTACTTGATAGCTGCACCACTGCACTACACTCGCTACGGCCAGATAAACAACCCTGATGTTCCGCTTAGCATGGAGATGATAGGCAAATACTCTCCTCCCATCGCGGCCAATTATCAGCGGCGCAAACAAGATGCCCTGCCACATTGCATTCGAGCTGCACTTACTTGATAGCTGCACCACTGCACTACACTCGCTACGGCCAGATAAACAGCCCTGATGTTCCGCTTAGCATGGAGATGATAGGCAAATACTCTCCTCCCATCGCGGCCAATTATCAGCGGCGCAAACAAGATGCCCTGCCACATTGCATTCGAGCTGCACTTACTTGATAGCTGCACCACTGCACTACACTCGCTACGGCCAGATAAACAGCCCTGATGTTCCGCTTAGCATCGAGATGATAGGCAAATACTCTCCTCCCATCGCGGCCAATTATCAGCGGCGCAAACAAGATGCCCTGCCACATTGCATTCGAGCTGCACTTACTTGATAGCTGCACCACTGCACTACACTCGCTACGGCCAGATAAACAGCCCTGATGTTCCGCTTAGCATGGAGATGATAGGCAAATACTCTCCTCCCATCGCGGCCAATTATCAGCGGCGCAAACAAGATGCCCTGCCACATTGCATTCACTGCACTTACTTGATAGCTGCACCACTGCACTACACTCGCTACGGCCAGATAAACAGCCCTGATGTTCCGCTTAGCATGGAGATGATAGGCAAATACTCTCCTCCCATCGCGGCCAATTATCAGCGGCGCAAACAAGATGCCCTGCCACATTGCATTCGAGCTGCACTTACTTGATAGCTGCACCACTGCACTACACTCGCTACGGCCAGATAAACAGCCCTGATGTTCCGCTTAGCATGGAGATGATAGGCAAATACTCTCCTCCCATCGCGGCCAATTATCAGCGGCGCAAACAAGATGCCCTGCCACATTGCATTCGAGCTGCACTTACTTGATAGCTGCACCACTGCACTACACTCGCTACGGCCAGATAAACAGCCCTGATGTTCCGCTTAGCATGGAGATGATAGGCAAATACTCTCCTCCCATCGCGGCCAATTATCAGCGGCGCAAACAAGATGCCCGGCCACATTGCATTCACTGCACTTACTTGATAGCTGCACCACTGCACTACACTCGCTACGGCCAGATAAACAGCCCTGATGTTCCGCTTAGCATCGAGATGATAGGCAAATACTCTCCTCCCATCGCGGCCAATTATCAGCGGCGCAAACAAGATGCCCTGCCACATTGCATTCGAGCTGCACTTACTTGATAGCTGCACCACTGCACTACACTCGCTACGGCCAGATAAACAGCCCTGATGTTCCGCTTAGCATGGAGATGATAGGCAAATACTCTCCTCCCATCGCGGCCAATTATCAGCGGCGCAAACAAGATGCCCTGCCACATTGCATTCACTGCACTTACTTGATAGCTGCACCACTGCACTACACTCGCTACGGCCAGATAAACAGCCCTGATGTTCCGCTTAGCATGGAGATGATAGGCAAATACTCTCCTCCCATCGCGGCCAATTATCAGCGGCGCAAACAAGATGCCCTGCCACATTGCATTCGAGCTGCACTTACTTGATAGCTGCACCACTGCACTACACTCGCTACGGCCAGATAAACAGCCCTGATGTTCCGCTTAGCATGGAGATGATAGGCAAATACTCTCCTCCCATCGCGGCCAATTATCAGCGGCGCAAACAAGATGCCCTGCCACATTGCATTCGAGCTGCACTTACTTGATAGCTGCACCACTGCACTACACTCGCTACGGCCAGATAAACAGCCCTGATGTTCCGCTTAGCATGGAGATGATAGGCAAATACTCTCCTCCCATCGCGGCCAATTATCAGCGGCGCAAACAAGATGCCCAGCCACATTGCATTCGAGCTGCACTTACTTGATAGCTGCACCACTGCACTACACTCGCTACGGCCAGATAAACAACCCTGATGTTCCGCTTAGCATGGAGATGATACGCAAATACTCTCCTCCCATCGCGGCCAATTATCAGCGGCGCAAACAAGATGCCCAGCCATATTGCATTCGAGCTGCACTTACTTGATAGCTGCACCACTGCACTACACTCGCTACGGCCAGATAAACAGCCCTGATGTTCCGCTTAGCATCGAGATGATAGGCAAATACTCTCCTCCCATCGCGGCCAATTATCAGCGGCGCAAACAAGATGCCCAGCCACATTGCATTCACTGCACTTACTTGATAGCTGCACCACTGCACTACACTCGCTACGGCCAGATAAACAGCCCTGATGTTCCGCTTAGCATGGAGATGATAGGCAAATACTCTCCTCCCATCGCGGCCAATTATCAGCGGCGCAAACAAGATGCCCTGCCACATTGCATTCACTGCACTTACTTGATAGCTGCACCACTGCACTACACTCGCTACGGCCAGATAAACAGCTCTGATGTTCCGCTTAGCATGGAGATGATAGGCAAATACTCTCCTCCCATCGCGGCCAATTATCAGCGGCGCAAACAAGATGCCCTGCCACATTGCATTCACTGCACTTACTTGATAGCTGCACCACTGCACTACACTCGCTACGGCCAGATAAACAGCCCTGATGTTCCGCTTAGCATGGAGATGATAGGCCAATACTCTCCTCCCATCGCGGCCAATTATCAGCGGCGCAAACAAGATGCCCAGCCACATTGCATTCACTGCACTTACTTGATAGCTGCACCACTGCACTACACTCGGTACGGCCAGATAAACAGCCCTGATGTTCCGCTTAGCATGGAGATGATAGGCAAATACTCTCCTCCCATCGCGGCCAATTATCAGCGGCGCAAACAAGATGCCCTGCCACATTGCATTCGAGCTGCACTTACTTGATAGCTGCACCACTGCACTACACTCGCTACGGCCAGATAAACAGCCCTGATGTTCCGCTTAGCATGGAGATGATAGGCAAATACTCTCCTCCCATCGCGGCCAATTATCAGCGGCGCAAACAAGATGCCCTGCCACATTGCATTCACTGCACTTACTTGATAGCTGCACCACTGCACTACACTCGCTACGGCCAGATAAACAGCCCTGATGTTCCGCTTAGCATGGAGATGATAGGCAAATACTCTCCTCCCATCGCGGCCAATTATCAGCGGCGCAAACAAGATGCCCAGCCACATTGCATTCACTGCACTTACTTGATAGCTGCACCACTGCACTACACTCGCTACGGCCAGATAAACAGCCCTGATGTTCCGCTTAGCATCGAGATGATAGGCAAATACTCTCCTCCCATCGCGGCCAATTATCAGCGGCGCAAACAAGATGCCCTGCCACATTGCATTCACTGCACTTACTTGATAGCTGCACCACTGCACTACACTCGCTACGGCCAGATAAACAGCCCTGATGTTCCGCTTAGCATCGAGATGATAGGCAAATACTCTCCTCCCATCGCGGCCAATTATCAGCGGCGCAAACAAGATGCCCAGCCACATTGCATTCACTGCACTTACTTGATAGCTGCACCACTGCACTACACTCGCTACGGCCAGATAAACAGCCCTGATGTTCCGCTTAGCATGGAGATGATAGGCAAATACTCTCCTCCCATCGCGGCCAATTATCAGCGGCGCAAACAAGATGCCCAGCCACATTGCATTCACTGCACTTACTTGATAGCTGCACCACTGCACTACACTCGCTACGGCCAGATAAACAGCCCTGATGTTCCGCTTAGCATGGAGATGATAGGCAAATACTCTCCTCCCATCGCGGCCAATTATCAGCGGCGCAAACAAGATGCCCTGCCACATTGCATTCGAGCTGCACTTACTTGATAGCTGCACCACTGCACTACACTCGGTACGGCCAGATAAACAGCCCTGATGTTCCGCTTAGCATGGAGATGATAGGCAAATACTCTCCTCCCATCGCGGCCAATTATCAGCGGCGCAAACAAGATGCCCTGCCACATTGCATTCACTGCACTTACTTGATAGCTGCACCACTGCACTACACTCGCTACGGCCAGATAAACAGCCCTGATGTTCCGCTTAGCATGGAGATGATAGGCAAATACTCTCCTCCCATCGCGGCCAATTATCAGCGGCGCAAACAAGATGCCCAGCCACATTGCATTCACTGCACTTACTTGATAGCTGCACCACTGCACTACACTCGCTACGGCCAGATAAACAGCCCTGATGTTCCGCTTAGCATGGAGATGATAGGCAAATACTCTCCTCCCATCGCGGCCAATTATCAGCGGCGCAAACAAGATGCCCTGCCACATTGCATTCGAGCTGCACTTACTTGATAGCTGCACCACTGCACTACACTCGCTACGGCCAGATAAACAGCCCTGATGTTCCGCTTAGCATGGAGATGATAGGCAAATACTCTCCTCCCATCGCGGCCAATTATCAGCGGCGCAAACAAGATGCCCAGCCACATTGCATTCACTGCACTTACTTGATAGCTGCACCACTGCACTACACTCGCTACGGCCAGATAAACAGCCCTGATGTTCCGCTTAGCATGGAGATGATAGGCAAATACTCTCCTCCCATCGCGGCCAATTATCAGCGGCGCAAACAAGATGCCCTGCCACATTGCATTCACTGCACTTACTTGATAGCTGCACCACTGCACTACACTCGCTACGGCCAGATAAACAGCCCTGATGTTCCGCTTAGCATGGAGATGATAGGCAAATACTCTCCTCCCATCGCGGCCAATTATCAGCGGCGCAAACAAGATGCCCTGCCACATTGCATTCACTGCACTTACTTGATAGCTGCACCACTGCACTACACTCGCTACGGCCAGATAAACAGCCCTGATGTTCCGCTTAGCATGGAGATGATAGGCAAATACTCTCCTCCCATCGCGGCCAATTATCAGCGGCGCAAACAAGATGCCCTGCCACATTGCATTCACTGCACTTACTTGATAGCTGCACCACTGCACTACACTCGCTACGGCCAGATAAACAGCCCTGATGTTCCGCTTAGCATGGAGACCATAGGCAAATACTCTCCTCCCATCGCGGCCAATTATCAGCGGCGCAAACAAGATGCCCTGCCACATTGCATTCACTGCACTTACTTGATAGCTGCACCACTGCACTACACTCGCTACGGCCAGATAAACAGCCCTGATGTTCCGCTTAGCATGGAGATGATAGGCAAATACTCTCCTCCCATCGCGGCCAATTATCAGCGGCGCAAACAAGATGCCCTGCCACATTGCATTCACTGCACATACTTGATAGCTGCACCACTGCACTACACTCGCTACGGCCAGATAAACAGCCCTGATGTTCCGCTTAGCATGGAGATGATAGGCAAATACTCTCCTCCCATCGCGGCCAATTATCAGCGGCGCAAACAAGATGCCCTGCCACATTGCATTCACTGCACTTACTTGATAGCTGCACCACTGCACTACACTCGCAACGGCCAGATAAACAGCCCTGATGTTCCGCTTAGCATGGAGATGATAGGCAAATACTTTCCTCCCATCGCGGCCAATTATCAGCGGCGCAAACAAGATGCCCTGCCACATTGCATTCACTGCACTTACTTGATAGCTGCACCACTGCACTACACTCGCTACGGCCAGATAAACAGCCCTGATGTTCCGCTTAGCATGGAGATGATAGGCAAATACTCTCCTCCCATCGCGGCCAATTATCAGCGGCGCAAACAAGATGCCCTGCCACATTGCATTCACTGCACTTACTTGATAGCTGCACCACTGCACTACACTCGCTACGGCCAGATAAACAGCCCTGATGTTCCGCTTAGCATGGAGATGATACGCAAATACTCTCCTCCCATCGCGGCCAATTATCAGCGGCGCAAACAAGATGCCCTGCCACATTGCATTCACTGCACTTACTTGATAGCTGCACCACTGCACTACACTCGCAACGGCCAGATAAACAGCCCTGATGTTCCGCTTAGCATGGAGATGATAGGCAAATACTTTCCTCCCATCGCGGCCAATTATCAGCGGCGCAAACAAGATGCCCTGCCACATTGCATTCACTGCACTTACTTGATAGCTGCACCACTGCACTACACTCGCTACGGCCAGATAAACAGCCCTGATGTTCCGCTTAGCATGGAGATGATAGGCAAATACTCTCCTCCCATCGCGGCCAATTATCAGCGGCGCAAACAAGATGCCCTGCCACATTGCATTCACTGCACTTACTTGATAGCTGCACCACTGCACTACACTCGCTACGGCCAGATAAACAACCCTGATGTTCCGCTTAGCATGGAGATGATAGGCAAATACTCTCCTCCCATCGCGGCCAATTATCAGCGGCGCAAACAAGATGCCCTGCCACATTGCATTCGAGCTGCACTTACTTGATAGCTGCACCACTGCACTACACTCGCTACGGCCAGATAAACAGCCCTGATGTTCCGCTTAGCATGGAGATGATAGGCAAATACTCTCCTCCCATCGCGGCCAATTATCAGCGGCGCAAACAAGATGCCCTGCCACATTGCATTCGAGCTGCACTTACTTGATAGCTGCACCACTGCACTACACTCGCTACGGCCAGATAAACAGCCCTGATGTTCCGCTTAGCATCGAGATGATAGGCAAATACTCTCCTCCCATCGCGGCCAATTATCAGCGGCGCAAACAAGATGCCCTGCCACATTGCATTCGAGCTGCACTTACTTGATAGCTGCACCACTGCACTACACTCGCTACGGCCAGATAAACAGCCCTGATGTTCCGCTTAGCATGGAGATGATAGGCAAATACTCTCCTCCCATCGCGGCCAATTATCAGCGGCGCAAACAAGATGCCCTGCCACATTGCATTCACTGCACTTACTTGATAGCTGCACCACTGCACTACACTCGCTACGGCCAGATAAACAGCCCTGATGTTCCGCTTAGCATGGAGATGATAGGCAAATACTCTCCTCCCATCGCGGCCAATTATCAGCGGCGCAAACAAGATGCCCTGCCACATTGCATTCGAGCTGCACTTACTTGATAGCTGCACCACTGCACTACACTCGCTACGGCCAGATAAACAGCCCTGATGTTCCGCTTAGCATGGAGATGATAGGCAAATACTCTCCTCCCATCGCGGCCAATTATCAGCGGCGCAAACAAGATGCCCTGCCACATTGCATTCGAGCTGCACTTACTTGATAGCTGCACCACTGCACTACACTCGCTACGGCCAGATAAACAGCCCTGATGTTCCGCTTAGCATGGAGATGATAGGCAAATACTCTCCTCCCATCGCGGCCAATTATCAGCGGCGCAAACAAGATGCCCGGCCACATTGCATTCACTGCACTTACTTGATAGCTGCACCACTGCACTACACTCGCTACGGCCAGATAAACAGCCCTGATGTTCCGCTTAGCATCGAGATGATAGGCAAATACTCTCCTCCCATCGCGGCCAATTATCAGCGGCGCAAACAAGATGCCCTGCCACATTGCATTCGAGCTGCACTTACTTGATAGCTGCACCACTGCACTACACTCGCTACGGCCAGATAAACAGCCCTGATGTTCCGCTTAGCATGGAGATGATAGGCAAATACTCTCCTCCCATCGCGGCCAATTATCAGCGGCGCAAACAAGATGCCCTGCCACATTGCATTCACTGCACATACTTGATAGCTGCACCACTGCACTACACTCGCTACGGCCAGATAAACAGCCCTGATGTTCCGCTTAGCATGGAGATGATAGGCAAATACTCTCCTCCCATCGCGGCCAATTATCAGCGGCGCAAACAAGATGCCCTGCCACATTGCATTCGAGCTGCACTTACTTGATAGCTGCACCACTGCACTACACTCGCTACGGCCAGATAAACAGCCCTGATGTTCCGCTTAGCATGGAGATGATAGGCAAATACTCTCCTCCCATCGCGGCCAATTATCAGCGGCGCAAACAAGATGCCCTGCCACATTGCATTCGAGCTGCACTTACTTGATAGCTGCACCACTGCACTACACTCGCTACGGCCAGATAAACAGCCCTGATGTTCCGCTTAGCATGGAGATGATAGGCAAATACTCTCCTCCCATCGCGGCCAATTATCAGCGGCGCAAACAAGATGCCCAGCCACATTGCATTCGAGCTGCACTTACTTGATAGCTGCACCACTGCACTACACTCGCTACGGCCAGATAAACAACCCTGATGTTCCGCTTAGCATGGAGATGATACGCAAATACTCTCCTCCCATCGCGGCCAATTATCAGCGGCGCAAACAAGATGCCCAGCCACATTGCATTCGAGCTGCACTTACTTGATAGCTGCACCACTGCACTACACTCGCTACGGCCAGATAAACAGCCCTGATGTTCCGCTTAGCATCGAGATGATAGGCAAATACTCTCCTCCCATCGCGGCCAATTATCAGCGGCGCAAACAAGATGCCCAGCCACATTGCATTCACTGCACTTACTTGATAGCTGCACCACTGCACTACACTCGCTACGGCCAGATAAACAGCCCTGATGTTCCGCTTAGCATGGAGATGATAGGCAAATACTCTCCTCCCATCGCGGCCAATTATCAGCGGCGCAAACAAGATGCCCTGCCACATTGCATTCACTGCACTTACTTGATAGCTGCACCACTGCACTACACTCGCTACGGCCAGATAAACAGCCCTGATGTTCCGCTTAGCATGGAGATGATAGGCAAATACTCTCCTCCCATCGCGGCCAATTATCAGCGGCGCAAACAAGATGCCCAGCCACATTGCATTCACTGCACTTACTTGATAGCTGCACCACTGCACTACACTCGCTACGGCCAGATAAACAGCCCTGATGTTCCGCTTAGCATGGAGATGATAGGCAAATACTCTCCTCCCATCGCGGCCAATTATCAGCGGCGCAAACAAGATGCCCTGCCACATTGCATTCGAGCTGCACTTACTTGATAGCTGCACCACTGCACTACACTCGGTACGGCCAGATAAACAGCCCTGATGTTCCGCTTAGCATGGAGATGATAGGCAAATACTCTCCTCCCATCGCGGCCAATTATCAGCGGCGCAAACAAGATGCCCTGCCACATTGCATTCACTGCACTTACTTGATAGCTGCACCACTGCACTACACTCGCTACGGCCAGATAAACAGCCCTGATGTTCCGCTTAGCATGGAGATGATAGGCAAATACTCTCCTCCCATCGCGGCCAATTATCAGCGGCGCAAACAAGATGCCCAGCCACATTGCATTCACTGCACTTACTTGATAGCTGCACCACTGCACTACACTCGCTACGGCCAGATAAACAGCCCTGATGTTCCGCTTAGCATGGAGATGATAGGCAAATACTCTCCTCCCATCGCGGCCAATTATCAGCGGCGCAAACAAGATGCCCTGCCACATTGCATTCGAGCTGCACTTACTTGATAGCTGCACCACTGCACTACACTCGCTACGGCCAGATAAACAGCCCTGATGTTCCGCTTAGCATGGAGATGATAGGCAAATACTCTCCTCCCATCGCGGCCAATTATCAGCGGCGCAAACAAGATGCCCAGCCACATTGCATTCACTGCACTTACTTGATAGCTGCACCACTGCACTACACTCGCTACGGCCAGATAAACAGCCCTGATGTTCCGCTTAGCATGGAGATGATAGGCAAATACTCTCCTCCCATCGCGGCCAATTATCAGCGGCGCAAACAAGATGCCCTGCCACATTGCATTCACTGCACTTACTTGATAGCTGCACCACTGCACTACACTCGCTACGGCCAGATAAACAGCCCTGATGTTCCGCTTAGCATGGAGATGATAGGCAAATACTCTCCTCCCATCGCGGCCAATTATCAGCGGCGCAAACAAGATGCCCTGCCACATTGCATTCACTGCACTTACTTGATAGCTGCACCACTGCACTACACTCGCTACGGCCAGATAAACAGCCCTGATGTTCCGCTTAGCATGGAGATGATAGGCAAATACTCTCCTCCCATCGCGGCCAATTATCAGCGGCGCAAACAAGATGCCCTGCCACATTGCATTCACTGCACTTACTTGATAGCTGCACCACTGCACTACACTCGCTACGGCCAGATAAACAGCCCTGATGTTCCGCTTAGCATGGAGACCATAGGCAAATACTCTCCTCCCATCGCGGCCAATTATCAGCGGCGCAAACAAGATGCCCTGCCACATTGCATTCACTCCACTTACTTGATAGCTGCACCACTGCACTACACTCGCTACGGCCAGATAAACAGCCCTGATGTTCCGCTTAGCATGGAGATGATAGGCAAATACTCTCCTCCCATCGCGGCCAATTATCAGCGGCGCAAACAAGATGCCCTGCCACATTGCATTCACTGCACATACTTGATAGCTGCACCACTGCACTACACTCGCTACGGCCAGATAAACAGCCCTGATGTTCCGCTTAGCATGGAGATGATAGGCAAATACTCTCCTCCCATCGCGGCCAATTATCAGCGGCGCAAACAAGATGCCCTGCCACATTGCATTCACTGCACTTACTTGATAGCTGCACCACTGCACTACACTCGCAACGGCCAGATAAACAGCCCTGATGTTCCGCTTAGCATGGAGATGATAGGCAAATACTTTCCTCCCATCGCGGCCAATTATCAGCGGCGCAAACAAGATGCCCTGCCACATTGCATTCACTGCACTTACTTGATAGCTGCACCACTGCACTACACTCGCTACGGCCAGATAAACAGCCCTGATGTTCCGCTTAGCATGGAGATGATAGGCAAATACTCTCCTCCCATCGCGGCCAATTATCAGCGGCGCAAACAAGATGCCCTGCCACATTGCATTCACTGCACTTACTTGATAGCTGCACCACTGCACTACACTCGCTACGGCCAGATAAACAGCCCTGATGTTCCGCTTAGCATGGAGATGATACGCAAATACTCTCCTCCCATCGCGGCCAATTATCAGCGGCGCAAACAAGATGCCCTGCCACATTGCATTCACTGCACTTACTTGATAGCTGCACCACTGCACTACACTCGCAACGGCCAGATAAACAGCCCTGATGTTCCGCTTAGCATGGAGATGATAGGCAAATACTTTCCTCCCATCGCGGCCAATTAACAGCGGCGCAAACAAGATGCCCTGCCACATTGCATTCACTGCACTTACTTGATAGCTGCACCACTGCACTACACTCGCTACGGCCAGATAAACAGCCCTGATGTTCCGCTTAGCATGGAGATGATAGGCAAATACTCTCCTCCCATCGCGGCCAATTATCAGCGGCGCAAACAAGATGCCCTGCCACATTGCATTCACTGCACTTACTTGATAGCTGCACCACTGCACTACACTCGCTACGGCCAGATAAACAACCCTGATGTTCCGCTTAGCATGGAGATGATAGGCAAATACTCTCCTCCCATCGCGGCCAATTATCAGCGGCGCAAACAAGATGCCCTGCCACATTGCATTCGAGCTGCACTTACTTGATAGCTGCACCACTGCACTACACTCGCTACGGCCAGATAAACAGCCCTGATGTTCCGCTTAGCATGGAGATGATAGGCAAATACTCTCCTCCCATCGCGGCCAATTATCAGCGGCGCAAACAAGATGCCCTGCCACATTGCATTCGAGCTGCACTTACTTGATAGCTGCACCACTGCACTACACTCGCTACGGCCAGATAAACAGCCCTGATGTTCCGCTTAGCATCGAGATGATAGGCAAATACTCTCCTCCCATCGCGGCCAATTATCAGCGGCGCAAACAAGATGCCCTGCCACATTGCATTCGAGCTGCACTTACTTGATAGCTGCACCACTGCACTACACTCGCTACGGCCAGATAAACAGCCCTGATGTTCCGCTTAGCATGGAGATGATAGGCAAATACTCTCCTCCCATCGCGGCCAATTATCAGCGGCGCAAACAAGATGCCCTGCCACATTGCATTCACTGCACTTACTTGATAGCTGCACCACTGCACTACACTCGCTACGGCCAGATAAACAGCCCTGATGTTCCGCTTAGCATGGAGATGATAGGCAAATACTCTCCTCCCATCGCGGCCAATTATCAGCGGCGCAAACAAGATGCCCTGCCACATTGCATTCGAGCTGCACTTACTTGATAGCTGCACCACTACACTACACTCGCTACGGCCAGATAAACAGCCCTGATGTTCCGCTTAGCATGGAGATGATAGGCAAATACTCTCCTCCCATCGCGGCCAATTATCAGCGGCGCAAACAAGATGCCCTGCCACATTGCATTCGAGCTGCACTTACTTGATAGCTGCACCACTGCACTACACTCGCTACGGCCAGATAAACAGCCCTGATGTTCCGCTTAGCATGGAGATGATAGGCAAATACTCTCCTCCCATCGCGGCCAATTATCAGCGGCGCAAACAAGATGCCCGGCCACATTGCATTCACTGCACTTACTTGATAGCTGCACCACTGCACTACACTCGCTACGGCCAGATAAACAGCCCTGATGTTCCGCTTAGCATCGAGATGATAGGCAAATACTCTCCTCCCATCGCGGCCAATTATCAGCGGCGCAAACAAGATGCCCTGCCACATTGCATTCGAGCTGCACTTACTTGATAGCTGCACCACTGCACTACACTCGCTACGGCCAGATAAACAGCCCTGATGTTCCGCTTAGCATGGAGATGATAGGCAAATACTCTCCTCCCATCGCGGCCAATTATCAGCGGCGCAAACAAGATGCCCTGCCACATTGCATTCACTGCACTTACTTGATAGCTGCACCACTGCACTACACTCGCTACGGCCAGATAAACAGCCCTGATGTTCCGCTTAGCATGGAGATGATAGGCAAATACTCTCCTCCCATCGCGGCCAATTATCAGCGGCGCAAACAAGATGCCCTGCCACATTGCATTCGAGCTGCACTTACTTGATAGCTGCACCACTGCACTACACTCGCTACGGCCAGATAAACAGCCCTGATGTTCCGCTTAGCATGGAGATGATAGGCAAATACTCTCCTCCCATCGCGGCCAATTATCAGCGGCGCAAACAAGATGCCCTGCCACATTGCATTCGAGCTGCACTTACTTGATAGCTGCACCACTGCACTACACTCGCTACGGCCAGATAAACAGCCCTGATGTTCCGCTTAGCATGGAGATGATAGGCAAATACTCTCCTCCCATCGCGGCCAATTATCAGCGGCGCAAACAAGATGCCCAGCCACATTGCATTCGAGCTGCACTTACTTGATAGCTGCACCACTGCACTACACTCGCTACGGCCAGATAAACAACCCTGATGTTCCGCTTAGCATGGAGATGATACGCAAATACTCTCCTCCCATCGCGGCCAATTATCAGCGGCGCAAACAAGATGCCCAGCCACATTGCATTCGAGCTGCACTTACTTGATAGCTGCACCACTGCACTACACTCGCTACGGCCAGATAAACAGCCCTGATGTTCCGCTTAGCATCGAGATGATAGGCAAATACTCTCCTCCCATCGCGGCCAATTATCAGCGGCGCAAACAAGATGCCCAGCCACATTGCATTCACTGCACTTACTTGATAGCTGCACCACTGCACTACACTCGCTACGGCCAGATAAACAGCCCTGATGTTCCGCTTAGCATGGAGATGATAGGCAAATACTCTCCTCCCATCGCGGCCAATTATCAGCGGCGCAAACAAGATGCCCTGCCACATTGCATTCACTGCACTTACTTGATAGCTGCACCACTGCACTACACTCGCTACGGCCAGATAAACAGCCCTGATGTTCCGCTTAGCATGGAGATGATAGGCAAATACTCTCCTCCCATCGCGGCCAATTATCAGCGGCGCAAACAAGATGCCCTGCCACATTGCATTCACTGCACTTACTTGATAGCTGCACCACTGCACTACACTCGCTACGGCCAGATAAACAGCCCTGATGTTCCGCTTAGCATGGAGATGATAGGCCAATACTCTCCTCCCATCGCGGCCAATTATCAGCGGCGCAAACAAGATGCCCAGCCACATTGCATTCACTGCACTTACTTGATAGCTGCACCACTGCACTACACTCGGTACGGCCAGATAAACAGCCCTGATGTTCCGCTTAGCATGGAGATGATAGGCAAATACTCTCCTCCCATCGCGGCCAATTATCAGCGGCGCAAACAAGATGCCCTGCCACATTGCATTCGAGCTGCACTTACTTGATAGCTGCACCACTGCACTACACTCGCTACGGCCAGATAAACAGCCCTGATGTTCCGCTTAGCATGGAGATGATAGGCAAATACTCTCCTCCCATCGCGGCCAATTATCAGCGGCGCAAACAAGATGCCCTGCCACATTGCATTCACTGCACTTACTTGATAGCTGCACCACTGCACTACACTCGCTACGGCCAGATAAACAGCCCTGATGTTCCGCTTAGCATGGAGATGATAGGCCAATACTCTCCTCCCATCGCGGCCAATTATCAGCGGCGCAAACAAGATGCCCAGCCACATTGCATTCACTGCACTTACTTGATAGCTGCACCACTGCACTACACTCGCTACGGCCAGATAAACAGCCCTGATGTTCCGCTTAGCATCGAGATGATAGGCAAATACTCTCCTCCCATCGCGGCCAATTATCAGCGGCGCAAACAAGATGCCCTGCCACATTGCATTCACTGCACTTACTTGATAGCTGCACCACTGCACTACACTCGCTACGGCCAGATAAACAGCCCTGATGTTCCGCTTAGCATCGAGATGATAGGCAAATACTCTCCTCCCATCGCGGCCAATTATCAGCGGCGCAAACAAGATGCCCAGCCACATTGCATTCACTGCACTTACTTGATAGCTGCACCACTGCACTACACTCGCTACGGCCAGATAAACAGCCCTGATGTTCCGCTTAGCATGGAGATGATAGGCAAATACTCTCCTCCCATCGCGGCCAATTATCAGCGGCGCAAACAAGATGCCCAGCCACATTGCATTCACTGCACTTACTTGATAGCTGCACCACTGCACTACACTCGCTACGGCCAGATAAACAGCCCTGATGTTCCGCTTAGCATGGAGATGATAGGCAAATACTCTCCTCCCATCGCGGCCAATTATCAGCGGCGCAAACAAGATGCCCTGCCACATTGCATTCGAGCTGCACTTACTTGATAGCTGCACCACTGCACTACACTCGGTACGGCCAGATAAACAGCCCTGATGTTCCGCTTAGCATGGAGATGATAGGCAAATACTCTCCTCCCATCGCGGCCAATTATCAGCGGCGCAAACAAGATGCCCTGCCACATTGCATTCACTGCACTTACTTGATAGCTGCACCACTGCACTACACTCGCTACGGCCAGATAAACAGCCCTGATGTTCCGCTTAGCATGGAGATGATAGGCAAATACTCTCCTCCCATCGCGGCCAATTATCAGCGGCGCAAACAAGATGCCCAGCCACATTGCATTCACTGCACTTACTTGATAGCTGCACCACTGCACTACACTCGCTACGGCCAGATAAACAGCCCTGATGTTCCGCTTAGCATGGAGATGATAGGCAAATACTCTCCTCCCATCGCGGCCAATTATCAGCGGCGCAAACAAGATGCCCTGCCACATTGCATTCGAGCTGCACTTACTTGATAGCTGCACCACTGCACTACACTCGCTACGGCCAGATAAACAGCCCTGATGTTCCGCTTAGCATGGAGATGATAGGCAAATACTCTCCTCCCATCGCGGCCAATTATCAGCGGCGCAAACAAGATGCCCAGCCACATTGCATTCACTGCACTTACTTGATAGCTGCACCACTGCACTACACTCGCTACGGCCAGATAAACAGCCCTGATGTTCCGCTTAGCATGGAGATGATAGGCAAATACTCTCCTCCCATCGCGGCCAATTATCAGCGGCGCAAACAAGATGCCCTGCCACATTGCATTCACTGCACTTACTTGATAGCTGCACCACTGCACTACACTCGCTACGGCCAGATAAACAGCCCTGATGTTCCGCTTAGCATGGAGATGATAGGCAAATACTCTCCTCCCATCGCGGCCAATTATCAGCGGCGCAAACAAGATGCCCAGCCACATTGCATTCGAGCTGCACTTACTTGATAGCTGCACCACTGCACTACATGCAACTATCACTTCTTCAACACTTTCAAGTTTGAATATTAGGTAAATTCAGAGATGTAATTTTTACGAAGCGCCATGGATAATCGTTACATATTTCTTGTGTGTGTGTGGCTTTACGTCGCACTGTTATGCAGCGAGGCTAATGGCGACGAATGCATGATTATGATGATTGGGAGATGATGGTGAAGAGTAGGTAAGGATGGCAGGTGGAAAGGAGGCGGTCGTGGGCTATTAGTAGGGTACCTTCCCAGCATTTGCCTGTCGACTGGGGGAACACCACGAAAAAAACCCAATCAGGAAAGACGGCCGCGGGAATCGAACCCGGACCTCCGGAATACAAGTTCAGAGCGTTAGCACTCAGCCATATACCTATTATCAGCCAATTAACTGTATTATTGTTAAAAACGTATTCGGCAATTTTTTAAGTTCAATATCCATCGCCTTACTAGTGTAAAATCACGTATAACAGACAGAATATCTAAATTGATTCAGGTGATATGGAGCTTGATGAATGTGGTATTCAAATGAGTTTTGGCAACAAGATCAAAACAAAAAACAGCTTCATGTACCTATACTAGGTTCTCCGTGAGCCGTTTAGGCCCAAATATTAGGAGCTGTTTCAGGTAAAAATCGACTTATAAATACAATAATACAGTGGAGCTGTTTTTGACTCACACTGTTTTGGTCACTCGTTTTTACTAACTAGGAAAACGCTCTGAGTAACGCGTTGATGAGCGAGCACGGATACGCGCAATACCTCGAACCGAAATTCTGTTTATCGAAAATGTCCTTAAAAGCCAATAATTCTTGAATTTCGTCACAGACTTGTATGAAAATCTCCAACAATTCCTAAAATATTGGTCCCAATAACCACGCAAAGTTTTAAGTTGATCGATTGAACCTTTATGATTGAACGATTCCTTGTTAATTTACAAAAATCACAGGATCTAATTCAAAAAATATTTAAACGGTAATATCAGTTTCATAATATACGTTTGAAAGTTTCTGCTCTAACAACCTTGAAGTGAAGATTCGAAGATGCCGTGAAATGTGAAATTCGAGAAATATGACAGCCAACACGCAAAATATCCGTAAACTGTCAATAACTTTTGAATTTAAACACACCTTTGAACTTTTGAATTGTTGGACCCGATGACCATGCAAATTTTTAAGTTTATCGGTCAAACGGTTCTGGTTTAAATTTCAAAAAGCACATTAAATATTTTTTTAAATTTTAACCAATGGGACGATTTGGCTGAAAATTTGTAAAATAAGAGACAATGTTGGTCTTAATGACCATGCAAAATATAAGGTTGATCACATTTGTCGAAGACCATTTTTATTTTTTAGCCTATCAGGAGATGTTTATTTAAATTTTAACCAATTGATAGATTTCAAAAAAAAATTGGGGTCAGCAAACAGAGAAGGTTGTCTCTACATGTGTGCAAAATTTCAGATCGATCGGTGAAACGGTGCGACTTCTATTGCTCCAGATAACAGCCAAAAATATAAACAAAAAAAAAACAAAAAAACAGAGGTCCGTGTCAAAAGAGTCAAAAGGAGACGCTCGCTTCGCTCGCTCAACTACTGTGGATATTTTTGATAAACATTTTGGTCAACATAGGGGGCAGTACCGCACCTTGCTGTACACCTACTGCAGAAAATTCATCCTACTAAAGTTCGTTCACTGTTAAAATACTTCTGACGTTTTGGTCGATCACGTCGTTCATTGGTTGTTCACGTGAACAACTGCCCTGTCAATGGCAAGACTTTCTTCTTTGGATTATTGAAATTGTATAAATTATGTAAAATACACTATGTTTAATAGTAAAAAATATTAGAAATATTCAATAAATTGGTTTATTTTTATCTACAGTGGTATTATACATATTTTTTGATTATTGTATTGATATTTACATGTGTAGGTATGTATACGTTCGCTTGACTACAGTAGTACACGGCCGCCATTACGGTTCACTATTCTTATGTTGCCAACAACATTGAAACTCGCGCCCCCAAATCATTTCGCAGAAACACAGATATCGATTCAATTGGTTTAGATTGGTCACGATCTCTCGTCCGCAATTGGAATTATCCAATTCAATTTGACCGTCGTATACATGCATCAACCAATTATCAACTCAGCAACAAAACAAAACAAGTATTGTTCTCGGTGTACAGATGATTGCATTCCGCTGCACTCTAATGACTGCAGTTGCATCGCAAATTGACGGGACTCGAGATGCAATCATACTGCATGCATTTCGTCTGGTGCACTGCCTTGTTAGAGCTGATTACTGATGGAGGAGGAACATGATGAGGGAAATGCAGTCGTAATGATAAGATTGCATAGATTCATGTCTACTTATCACTACATTGTAACTGCCCGGAGGCACAAGGATGGGATTTATTGATACACGACTTGGAGACTGAGAACTTGTTGATAATTCAATAATTATGTGAATGTTTTTCTATCATAATCCAACCTATAGTAATTTATATATTTATTTTAAGTATTTTTATTTTTATAATCTATTTTGATGATTTTTTTTTACTACGTGAATTTGGTGATTCGCAGTCATATTACCTTTAGCCCGTGGAATAGGTGACGTGACTTATTTCCATTCACCCTGGAAAATTGGGGACTTACTATTTTTCGCCTTTCGAAATTGGGGACTTGTCTTTCGCCCTGTGAAATCAATTTACAGTGACTTCAGAGTGTATTTGCAGTTTTTCGTTTTGCCTTTCGCATTAGAAATGTGGTGACTTCTTGTCTTTCGCTCGACGAAATTGTGGACTTACTGCGTTTGGTTCTGTGAAATTATATGGACTTATTGCCTTTCGCCTTGATACGACTGCTTTCTATCATGTGAATTTGTTAATTTTGTGATATTATTTCCTTGTCCACAATTTGTATGTACACTCGGCCAAACAAAACTTGAACGTTGACCAAATTTGAATGACTGCTGGTCATGTCCCATAACGAATCAAAGCTTGTTATTATAAATGAAATGTGAGGTCACCTACTAGAGTGAGACAATGAGATCGCTTAAACTGACTTCTGAGGTGCGATCTTACATTTATCAGCCTATCAGATTTATTGAACGTTCAAGTTTTGTTTGGCCAAGTGTATCATATAAAAGTTGCAAAGAAACCAATTTAGTTCATTCGAAACTCTTCGATCCAGTAATAGAAACAAGAGCATGATTATGTTCAAGCCTCTGCCCTTGGCCTCTGGCATAGAATTGTTCCACCCAGACTCCGTCGGCGTTCGGAGACAATCGCCCCGGAGATCTCGAGTTCGACTCCCAGTCTCCACAGAACCGGTTGGTCTTCACTTCACGCCCAAACCTGTGACAATACAGACGACCGCAGGAGTATGTGCGAGTACCAATCCACCGCAGCTTCCATTCCCATGCCGCGCCTCGCTGCTCGCGAGATATTTCAACACATCATTTTCATATTGCGGTCGAGATGTGAAGATTTCACGATGCAGTTGTTGGGTTTCGATTTCGAACAAATTCACATCGTGCATAAGAAAAAAACTATGCGCAGAATCGATTCAAGTTATGAAATAGGTAACTGTAGAAAAAAAATAAGATTTCGATAAAAATACAATCTAAAATGTTCACACTAAACCATAAAAATAATGATACCACAAAAGTCCAAAATCGATGAGAACATACCATTTCGATTCCAGCAATTACGGTCACATTTTTTTAAATGAGATCAAGTGTTGAGAATTTCTTATGGGCACCTGCAATTTAATTTACAAGAAAATGCCAATACATAATTTATTCTCTTACACTTCACATTTGGAACAAGAATTTGTTCGCAGCCCTCGAAATATAACATGTTTTTTATTAATTTATAATTTTGGTGCCTTCCATACATCCATAAATTTATTTCATGCAATTCTTGTTTTCACTTAGTTGTATGTTTCTTTGTTTTACCATGTGTAAATTATCTTGATCTTGAACCTTCATTAAAACAATTACCTATGCATAATTTAGGCTTTACAAAAATACACCCAGTTAAAATAAATTAACCAATTAGTCTAATTTATTTAGATACATCCGTGCACTTATCCTGATTCTTAAATTAAATTTTATATTCAAGGGTAATTAAAATAATGAATGGATAATAAAATATACACAGATGTAAGCTGCAAAAAAGCCGCCCTATTACATTATTCTGCTCTCCAAATAATGTCAGTAGATCCATAAACATATAACAGTCATTAAAAGTGACAAACTCGAAGATTTACTGCCAACTAAAATGTATTTGAATGTCTCATAATTTGCGAATTGTTGAAAGCAGCCTGTCCCCTGTAATGTGATTAACGGATCACAATAAATCCACGAGATGGGCGTATCACCATAGTTACTATATTTACATATAAATTGGCTTTGCGTGCGCGAGCCCTGGGTTCGAGTCCCAGAGGCGAGGACGTATTACACTTGGCTAATGACACAGTCGGTTGACAGCTAATACATTCGATGCAATACAGAACAGGGCCTAAAGAATTATATAGATTATGACAGAATATGATTTTGGACACACAAAAATACCCAGCCAACAAATTATAAAGTACACATTCTAGGCAGAATACGTAAGTTTGCATCATAACTAGTGTTGGGGAAAAAAATAAAAAAATATATTATAATATATATTTTTTTTCTCAAAAAAAAGTTTTAAATATTTTTGGCTAAACTTCACTTGTGAGTGTCATCTGTTGCAGCCCATTGTATCGAACATCAATTTTGTCTACCAACTTCACTAAAATCTGTATAAATTTGTGTATAGGTACACTCGACAATTCATAAAACGGTATTTCAAATAAATGGATTGTCTGAAAAAAATGTGTGGCATCATCTGGATGAAGTCTATACTTACTCGTCATCTACCTCTAGTAGGTGAGCTCCGATTTCATTGATAATAACAAGGATTGATTGTCAATGAACCTGACCAGCAGCCAATCCGTTTCGTTCAAATACCGTTTTATGAATTGTCGAGTGTACATTTATTACAAAATATCACTAAATGGCAAATGCACAAAGTCACTGTCACTCAATGACTTGAAACTGAAATTACTGTTCTTTGTCTTCAAGTAAAAATTTATTTATTTCCTAACAATAAAAATTAAAAAAAATCATGAAAATTCCCAACAAACTATGACATTTGTAAAAATTAATTTATTTCATAACAATTAAAATTTAAAAAAATCATGAAAATTCCCAACAAACTATGACATTTGTAAAAATCAATTTATTTCATAACAATTAAAATTTAAAAAACTCATGAAAATTCCCAACAAACTATGACATTTGTAAAAATTAATTTATTTCATAACAATTAAAATTTTAAAAAATCATGAAAATTCCCAACAAACTATGACATTTGTAAAAATTAATTTATTTCATAACAATTAAAATTTAAAAAATCATTAAAATTCCCAACAAACTATGACACTACCATGAGAGTAGTGAAATACTCCATACCATATCAATAAGTGTTTTCACCTGAAATCCCGCCCTTATCGCAATTCACCTTAAGGTCGAAGTCCCCATACTAAACCACTACAAACTCGCCCTTATCGCCACTGTCACAAGGGCGAATGTTGCACAGTGTAATCCTGCCGGCACCCCGTGGCTCGGTGGGTGGCACCGGACAGAGCAAGAGCAAATAGTAACATGATAAACGCTGTAATTATCAGACGGGCTCTGGAACATTGGAGGCAATTATCATCCGGCAGCCCGCGGCTGTTGAAACTTCAAACTATCTTTCAATTATACTGAAGAATGGACGCTGACAGCCCGAGTGCATGGGAAACATTTTATCGGATATTGCGGGGGGAAAAAATGTTTAAACGGATTTAATCGGTTCGTGATTTGGAAAATTGAATGTAAGCAAAAAATAATGATTTTTTTATTTTAATTATGTTATGTTATGAAATTGATTGGCGAGTTTGGGAGCTGAGAAGTCGTCGAACTTTGCGCAAGAAAGTCAAAGGGCCAGTTTTTCAATGATCTGCTAAATAATAAGAGTTGATTAGGACTAATTGCCACGGAAAAAACGAATGAGATTCCTAGAATGACCACTTTAAGGTTATTCGAGTGGTACCACGTGACCAAACATAGGTATAAAAGACGAAATTGGCCAAATTATTGCACATGAGAGGAAGATAATGTATTTTCCTCATTCTGTAAGCGATTCTACTATCCACTTGACCTTTTTCACCTCCAATATTTTGGTCCCGATTGTTTTAAAATGAAATATTGCTGTTGCATTAAGTCGACTGAGGAAATACCACGAAAAAACCCCAGAATTTGAATGTCAGGAAGGAACGCCGCGGGAATCGAACCCGGGTCTCCGGAATACAAGTTGAGAGCTTGTACCCAACAAATGTGGGTTTTCTCGACGAAAAATGCGGTACTTACCGACTTTATTTTAGAAAAATTAAAATAGAAATACCAATATCTTTGGTTTCGATCTTTTCTGTGAATCGTCTTGAACCAGTTTGGATCGTCCCGGATATTTTTTAGATTTTCCAAAATGGGTTGATTTTGCTAAATATCAGTCACAGCTAACATCTACTACCAATAGCAGAGTGATGAAGATTCACGCCGTAATGAAGTACTTAAAACATGTATGTCGATAGTGGCGCACTCTGTTGATAAAAACGCGTCCATGCAACAGGTGGCGTGGATTCCTGACATCGCATCGCCGCGTGTTTTTCACCGCTCCCAAGAGTTGTGGTGACGAGGTGTCACATGGCAGTGAGTGTGATAGTGGCGCACTCTGTTGATAAAAACGCGTCCATGCAACAGGTGGCGTGGATTCCTGACATCGCATCGCCGCGTGTTTTTCACCGCTCCCAAGAGTTGTGGTGACGAGGTGTCACATGGCAGTGAGTGTGATAGTGGCGCACTCTGTTGATAAAAACGCGTCCATGCAACAGGTGGCGTGGATTCCTGACATCGCATCGCCGCGTGTTTTTCACCGCTCCCAAGAGTTGTGGTGACGAGGTGTCACATGGCAGTGAGTGTGATAGTGGCGCACTCTGTTGATAAAAACGCGTCCATGCAACAGGTGGCGTGGATTCCTGACATCGCATCGCCGCGTGTTTTTCACCGCTCCCAAGAGTTGTGGTGACGAGGTGTCACATGGCAGTGAGTGTGATAGTGGCGCACTCTGTTGATAAAAACGCGTCCATGCAACAGGTGGCGTGGATTCCTGACATCGCATCGCCGCGTGTTTTTCACCGCTCCCAAGAGTTGTGGTGACGAGGTGTCACATGGCAGTGAGTGTGATAGTGGCGCACTCTGTTGATAAAAACGCGTCCATGCAACAGGTGGCGTGGATTCCTGACATCGCATCGCCGCGTGTTTTTCACCGCTCCCAAGAGTTGTGGTGACGAGGTGTCACATGGCAGTGAGTGTGATAGTGGCGCACTCTGTTGATAAAAACGCGTCCATGCAACAGGTGGCGTGGATTCCTGACATCGCATCGCCGCGTGTTTGTCACCGCTCCCAAGAGTTGTGGTGACGAGGTGTCACATGGCAGTGAGTGTGATAGTGGCGCACTCTGTTGATAAAAACGCGTCCATGCAACAGGTGGCGTGGATTCCTGACATCGCATCGCCGCGTGTTTGTCACCGCTCCCAAGAGTTGTGGTGACGAGGTGTCACATGGCAGTGAGTGTGATAGTGGCGCACTCTGTTGATAAAAACGCGTCCATGCAACAGGTGGCGTGGATTCCTGACATCGCATCGCCGCGTGTTTTTCACCGCTCCCAAGAGTTGTGGTGACGAGGTGTCACATGGCAGTGAGTGTGATAGTGGCGCACTCTGTTGATAAAAACGCGTCCATGCAACAGGTGGCGTGGATTCCTGACATCGCATCGCATCGCCGCGTGTTTTTCACCGCTTCTAAGACAGTTTCACTCCACACTCGGTCATCGCGATGTCTGTCACTTCCTTGTCGTTGACGAGGTGTCACATGTGACGGAATGCGGCGCAGATCTCACCTGGTTGGTGAGAAGAACAGCGGTGCAGACGACTAAGTCAAGATCTTGCTGGGGAAAGTGGAGTAGTGGAGTGTAATAGGGTTGATTATTCAGTACATTGCAACTGAATTCATTGAGTGGGTATGCAACAAACACACACACAAATGCAAGTTTGTACAACTTCAATTTGAACAACTCAAATCTTCAAGATGCAAATTGTCAAAAAATCTTGTTTTCTAAAACATGTCTCTTGATATTTGATCTTTATGTCCGATTAAATATTACCTACTCCGTTTCGAAGATTTGTTTTAATTGTCTATTAATCTCACATTGTCCAATTTCAGTTGGAAAATAGAACTAAACCAAGAATTGCCAAGATTTGGATGAATTCTTCTACCTATCCCACTAGACAAATTGGGAGACAAATTGGGCAATGAAATCTGCACGTTTGAGTTTCCCAAATTGAATTTTAAAGTGGAATACCCATTAGTGGATAAATAAGAAGTGCAGTCTATTTCGTACCAGGAATGCGATGATTAGCATAACAATATGCTAATGACTATGCAAAATTTTAAGTTAAACGGTCAAACGACTCCATTTGTAATTTTCCATTTATAATCACGGTTCTCGGCAAAAACTACAAGTAGCCGCTCATGTGCAACATTTCAGATAGATCAGCTGAATGGTGTGACCTGGGCAGCGCAGGCAAAAACACAAACACAGACACAGACACAGACACAGACACAGACACAGACAGACGGACGGATAGACAAAAAATCAACTTACTATCCATCTTTCAAAGAGTACCTATGTATAGGACGAAATAAACACTTCTGGCCTCTCACGATCATCACGGAAGAATTATAATTGTAACGCCTATTGCAAGTGTAATCCCGCCTTGTGATGAAGCGGCTGGAATTGACGCAGTGATCTATGCGAGATAAATATAGCGCTAAACGGCAGTGAGTCAACATCGCAACAGATCGGCTCTGTTGGCGTGGCAACGAGGCGCGCTGTTTACACGACGCCCCAGACGTCGGGACGTCGGCACAGGCGTCGATCCAACCGTCACGCGTCGATAGTGACGCCGATTTGCCAGAGCGAATAACATGTTATAAGTTATTCGGTCAAACCGGAGCTCGAACCCGGGGATCTCGCAACTGCCGGGCGACAGCTCTACCAATTGAGCTAACATGTCATTTGACAAAACTTACTGGAGGAGAATGGAATGAACTGAAGGGTAATGAATTTCCCCTAATGACAAGTGGTCAACGTTTATTTTTGTTTCTAACACAAAAATATGACTATAAAATAAAAACGAAAATATATAGAGTAATCATCACTGTTTTCTTTTAAAATATAATTTATACCTACCTATTTGCCATAGACAATCAATCAGCTGGCCAAAGGCTTTGCAGAATTTGACAATGCACCTACTGTCGAAGTTATAACATAATTGCGCGATTAAAAAACTGCTAGATAACAACGTAAACAACAGCCCTCATTTTACGTGATTTTTTTGTATGTTGAAATTGACTGATTTTTTATCGTTGAAAATCATATGATTTACCTAAATATCATGAATTTAATTTATGTCTGCGATTATGATATCTAAACTGTTTGCAAAGTGTACAAATCAGTACAAATTAGCTACGTCATAATGCCCTCTCCACACGCACAATTTGGTCAATCAGTAGAATTCGAAGTCGGCATGTTTCCTCCAACTGGCACGTCTAGTAGTAAAGCCACTGCTTCATGGATCAAGTCACAGCCTCCCAATGTAATCTCACGGCGAGGCGGCGCCTTTGTGTGGTCAGTTGGAAATAACTTCACAAACTGCGTAATCGGCCCGAGCTGCCGGACAATGACCGGGTGGATAGAATAGCGCCTAATGGAATAACGCCTAATTTGGAATAATGTCTAAAATACCGTTAGATGTTATTACAATGGAATAACGTCTAAAGAGTTTTAGGCGTTATTCCACATGAAATTGTCATTTTAAAATTAGATGTTGTTCCACTGGAATAACGTATAAAATAAATTTAGAGATTATTCCAGTGGAATAAGCACTAATATGAAATTAGACGTTGTTCCTATGGAATAACGCCTAAAATAAAATTAGACTTTAATCAAGGTCAAAAAGATGATTAGGTTCGCGAATAATGTAATACCGCCTAATTTGGAATAATGTCTAAAATGCCGTTAGATGTTATTCCAATGGAATAACGTATAAAGTGTTTTAGGCGTTATTCCACATTAAATTGTCGTTTTAAAATTAGATGTTGTTCCACTGGAATAATGACTAAAATAAAATTAGATATTATTCCAATGGAATAACAGCTAAAATGAAATTAGACGTTGTTCCAATGGATTAACATCTAAAATAAAATTAGATGTAGTTCCAGTGGAATAATGACTAAAACATTATAAGGTATTTTTCTGTTGGAATAACGACTAAAAGGGAATTAGTCGTTGTTCCAATGGAATATCATATAAAATAAAATTAGATGATATTCCAGTGGAATAACGTCTAAATCATTATATGGTATTTCTCTTTTCGAATAACGACTACAAGTTAAATAGTCGTTGTTCTAATGGAATAACGTTAGATGTAAAATAAGGTGTGGGGGGTGCCGGGGTAGCTGTTTACTTGGCACCCCCCAGTTTCACACCTTTTTTCTTAATAGCTTTTTGGGGGTAGTCGCACTAATTCTGGAACTAGTCGTACTAATTCGCACATATTTCGCACTAAATATCTGCAAAGTTTGAACCGTTTATCTCTTGTGTGGGGGGGGGGGGGTGCTGTTAACCTGGCACCCCCCCACACCTTTTGCTTAATAACTTTTTAGGGGTAGTCGCACTAATTCTGGAACTAGTCGCACTAATTCGCACTAATTCCGCACTATATATCTGCAAAGTTTGAACCGTTTATCTCTTATGGGGGGTGCTGTGAACCTGGCACCCCCCAGGGGTAGACGCACTAATTCTGGAACTGGTCGCACTAATTCACACTAATTCCGCACTAAATATTTGGAAAGTTTCATCCCTCTAACTTGAGTGGGGTGTGCCAGGTTCACGCACCTCAGTTACCCCTGTGGGCATTATACGCAGCAATACCTGCCTCCCACTCATGGAACTCATGACTCACATTTCAACGCTCGTACACCATCTTTGGAACTCCCCTCATACTAATTACCAACATGCCAACGTCATTGATGACGTCTCCATTTACGGCGGCAAATATATATTTTTTAAATCACAGAAGGAATCATACCATGCACAATCAAATTGACTGCATTGCTCATCGTGAAATGAAACTATATTTGTAATCTTGGGGTGAATTCACGCCAAGGCATCAAAAAAATGTTGAAATATGAGGGTACGACTCCGATTTTGTTCATATTTGGTACCTATACATGTTAGGAAGCCGAAAGAAACACATGGCTCTTTCAGCGTTTTTCATATTTTGAACGGGGTCCGAGAAACGGGCCCCTCAAAAAGTCATTAATTCTTTTTAGAAATGAAGATCTAAAAATGAATAATTTGATTCCAATTTTATTTGGGCACAAAAATGAAAAGAGTGGGGGTGATTCACAAATTTGTCATTAAAAAAGTATTTTTTGATATTGAAAAAAAATGCGTATTCGTATTGTATTTTTAACATCTTTGCAAAGTTGTAGAGTGATAACCTTTACGGTATGGAAGTTATGCGGTAAAATGAAAAAATATTACTAGACCCCGTATTTTGGACCCCGTTCAAAATATGAATAAAAGCTGAAAGAGCCATGTGCTTCGTTCGTTCGGCTTCCTAACATGTGTATACCAAATATGAACAAAATCGGAGTCGTACATGAAAATCGATTTGATGCTTTGGCTTGGAATGACCCCTTGGTTGAATCAAACGATATTACTAATATCAGAGAACAAATGTTCCTTATCACTTCCAATATTACATTAAAACTTGGCTTACATTATACATTATACGACTAGCAAAAAATATTAGCTATGCTGTTACATCCGTTCATAATCACATTCATTTATTGATCAAAAGTCATTTCTTATTGATACAATTGATACTATACTGTCAATTCCTCTATGTCATAACAATGAAACTCAATATCAACGTGACACTTTTTATTCTGATAATTCTGGATACATTTCATCATGTATTTTCTAATTCTTTGTACCTGACTTGGGACCGTCGATGCTTCCGAGATAACATTTCGGTACTTACAAACAATGTGGCAGAGGTGACGTCATGATCAGTGAAGATATTTTTACTTCTACGAGACCCAACACATTTACAAGATACATTGTTACAGAAATAGAAATGTGATTTTATTATAAGAGGGAAAAATGTTATCAATACTTGAATCACTGAAAAAAAAGCGGAAAAACCCCCCGGAAAATAAACCCTGGAAAAAATACCCCTGTAACGGGTTGATGAGCGAGCACCCAAACGCGCAACATCTCCAACCGGAATATCGTAACATACAGAAAACATAATAGGTTCAATTGCGTACTAAATCCACGCAATAGAACATTGCCAGTGAATTAAAACTATAGTCAATTAATGGGTTCAATTGCGGGAAAAAATTACACAATCGGAGACCAAGCTTAATGAATTGGTGACATCACTGTAGCGAAAAATCTGCAGCAATGTCTGCTCTCTAATAGAAACAGGACGCGAATTAGTTGCTTGAAGGTGAACTTCCGGCGCTAGTCGTTCCTTCAGGCTACATGCTAATAATAGAGGGGTAGGGGAAGGGGGTTTTGTCGTCACTTAGTAGGCGCTGCGCTGGGCCCGGTAGAGTTGGCAATAGAGGGGCAGAGGGGAAGGGGTTGATAGTGGTTGGACAGTGGAAAATCGTTTTTTTTTTTTAATTTTAACCAATTACAGAATTTGGTTGAAACTTTGTAATATTTGAGACAATGTAGGTCGCAATGACTTGGCAAAATTTCAAATTGATCGGACGTTCAATTCGGAAGTTATCGGAAGTTAATTTTTTCAAAACTCAAAATGTTGGTTAACCAATCATCTGATTTCAAAAAAAAACTATACAGCAACGCCCAGAGATGGTCCGAACATGTGTGCAAATTTCAGCTCGGTCGGATAAAAACTGTGACCTGTTGCTCCAGTAACAGAAAAAAAACACACAAGAAAAAAACAGATGCCCGTGCCAAAAGAAGCCAAAAGGAGACGCTTGCTTCGCTCGCTCAATAAGAGGGAAAAACGTTATCAATACTTGAATCACTGAAAAAATCGGGAAAACCCCGCGGAAAATAAACCCTGGAAAAAATACCCCTGGAAATAAAACCCCCGGAAATAAAACCCATGCTTCGTATGGTGCAACATGCAAGCACTTCCTACAGCCGTTCTGTTATGTTTTCAGTGCATCGATTCCTATTTTATCAAAAATATCTTGCAATTCGCTTATTTCTTGCGTTTGATTTGAATTTATTTGGATTTCATTTTTCACCTGATTTGATTTATTTTTATTTTTCAAAATGGTACAGAGAGTGTGTTCACACAGTGTTTACATATTTGTTTGATATATATACCCCAATAAGTCACGAAGACTTGTGTCGGGGCATATTTTACATGGATAACACATGGACATTTTACATGGATTTATATAATATACCAGAGACATTATTATACGGAATGTAATATATAGCTGAACGATTACTAAATACTAAATACTAATACTAAATATACATTGTCAGTTATTAATCAGTAAAATGAAAATTTAAAAAAGAATATTTGTTGATACTCAACCTCCTTGGTCATACCATGTTATACCGTGAACAATATTGTACAGAACATTATACCATGTTATATATCGTCATGTTTCTAATCATAGTCATAATACATCCACTAGGTACATTATATATGGAATACAAGATACTGAATATAATATGCATGTTGCAGTATTACTGAATACTAAATATTAATAATTGTCCGTTATTAACTATTTCTAAAATTAAAATAAAATAAATACAAAATAATAAATATAAAATAAAAACCTCTGATGATACCTAGGTACATTAGTTGATACCACAACAAGGACGTGTTATATGTAGATCTACTAGATCTACTAGATATTTGATAACTGTCAGTTATTGATAGTTTGAAGAGTTGAGTTACTTCATGGAGTTATAATGTTACAATGAAAACAAATTAATAATTAATATAGCTTTATAAAATATACTTATATTATTTATAACCCTTACAAATTGAAAAATTACAAAAACGTGGAATTATTTCTTGTCCATCTTCCTCATTCTTCCACCATTTCAAACATTCTCTCTCTATTTATTTAAAAGAACAACAACACATTTTAGGCCTAAAACTGTTTTTCTGACAATTCTAATTATTTCAACTCCACAAACATAGTATATACCTATTAAGGATGAACCATCGCTTTGATTGACTATATTCATAACATGAGATAAATTAATTCAGAAAACGCATGTTTAAACTTTAAATCATAGTTTTATAATGTATTATGTGGAGAATAACGATATGAGGTGATGAGGATTTTTTTAACAACGTTTTTCGGTGAATAATTTTGTTAAGAATACAGCAGTGGTTTTTACTAGTTCAGTTGGCCATAATTATATCAACATTTTCAAACATTTAAAGGCCATGCATTATCTCAGAAATGAAGTCGATGACAAGAGTATTTTAAGTTTTCAATGCATTCAGTATTAGTCGAAGAATATATCATTAGTTTTCTGTTGAAATTGTTGGTGCGGATTAAAAAAATTTAGAATAATGTAGGAAATAATTTCGTTCCCCCATAAGAGCCATGTAAAAATCTCGAACTTTGAAAACGTTTTACACAAAAGTTAGGTCTGTAAGGTACACATTTTTTTTTTCTTATATTGTAGATAATACTATAAGGAACAAAATAAAATTGATTTGAAAAAAATTGTTGGTAGATGACCTGGCGCTGGTTCATCCTTAAAAATATATAATTTCTGCATTGCCTTTCATGTAGTACCAAGTTATTTTTGAGCGAGCTAAGCGAGCGTCTCCTTTTGGCTCTTTTGGCACGGACCTCAGTTTTTTTTTGTGTGTTTTTTTTCTGTTACTGACGATATACAAGTCACAGTTTTTCTTCGATCAAGCTGAAAATTTGCACACATGTACTGACCATTTCCGGGCGTGGCAGACCCTAATTTTTTTGAAATCACCTGATTGGTTCAAATTTTAAAAACATTATCTTTCGATTGGTTGGTTTGATCAATTTGAAATTTAGCAAAGTCATTGCAACCAACATTGTACCCAATCATAATAAATTTCAGCCAAAACCTCCCATTGGTTCAAATTTGAAACCATTTTTCCTGTGATTTTTGAAATTTAAACTAGAACCGATTGACCGACAAACTAAAAACTTTGCATGGTCATTGGTACCAACATTTAAGGTATTTTTGCCAATTTTCAGTCAAATCTGTCGTTATTTTCAAAAGTTTTTGTAATTTTAGGGACATTTTGTGTGTTGGTTGTCAAATTCACGGCGACTTCGAATCTTCAGTTCAAGGCAAGGTAGTTAGAGCAGAAAGTTTTAAACGATATGAAACTAATATTGACCGTTCAACAGATTGATCTGATATTGTGTACACACTAATATCATATGATTTGAGTGGTCCCAGGTATTTTTTTTTAAGAGATCCTGTGATTTTTGAATATTAACAAGGAACAGTTCAATCATAAAGGTTGATACTAACATTTTAGTAATATTTAGAGATTTTTATTCAAGTCTGACGAAATTCAAGAATTGTTGGCTTTTAATGATATTTTCGATAGAACAGAATTTCGGTTCGAGGTGTTCTGCGTATCCGTGCTCGCTCTTCAACGCGTTACTCAGAGCGTTTTCCTAGTTAACATAACAAAGCTTGTGATTATTTTATTATCTAGATATTTTAAGCCATTTTGCAATAAAGTTGCTATTCTATATTTTGCTCCAAGCCACCCACCGTAGTAATATGTTAAGTAGGTAAGTCCAGATTTAAGTAAATTGGCAATGAAAGTGAAAATTTACCTTCACGACCTTCATATTTCATATTACCTTCATATTACAGCGGGGGTTTTATTTCCAGGGTTTTATTTTCCTGGGGTATTTTTCCGTGGTTTCTTTTCCGTTTTTTTCCCCCTTTTTTATTTTCCGCCAACCACAATGCTTGAATGCATTTTGTACGGCAGCATATTATTTTATTGTAATGATAAATTTAAATATTCAGATTGTAATAGCTGTGGACCTCACAATGACGTTTTAAATAATGTGAAAAGAAACATTCAATCAATTATTTCCTATCGTACTTATGACGTAATTGAATGCAATGATTGCATCAAGTCATGGCTGGGGTTTATTATTTGGAAAATCAGTCACATTCTCCACTGTGATTTCGATGTTGCAGCCACCTAAATCGCGGTGGGGATGAAACGAAGGTTCATTTCATTAGGGTAGTCCACCTACCTGTCCTTCTATGTCTAATAATAAGCCTAGATTTTCTGGGCTTTGAATATCAAATGTATTTGCAACTGCACTAAACCAGTCACTCTAATCCAACCAAGCAACAAGCTTTATCTCAGACTTTTGGCCACCGCGACAATCAACGTCTAAATTGACCCATCGAGTAAAACTCTGAACAAAAAAAGTTCAGTCAATAAATAACATAGGTACATAAAATGGGTAATAACAGAAGAAGGGGAAATGGGAAAGCAGATTTCAACGGGATTGTGGGAAGGTCGGCTAAGAAGAAAATAAGTTTTTAATATTTTTTTAAATATTTTTTTAATAAAAAATCGAGACTGATGAGAAACGTAGTATAGTACGTTGTTGGTGGGAGGGTGGATGGGGGGGGGGGGGGTTGCATTGCATTTCCCCCATTCCACCAAAATGCATATTCAGGGCCAGTTGTTTATGGTTTCCGCGATAAACGCGAAATGTTTAGAAACATGAATTTTCTGTCATATCTTTGCGTTTCATACACTCCTGATTCCAAATATATGTATCTTTTTCTCGCGAATTTTCGCGAAATAGGTGTTTTGACGCGATATTGACGAATTCTCGCGATTTCACGCGATTTTGTCCCAAACCTACGTGTTTTGCAACATTTCCCGATTCCGAGTATATATTTTACGAAAATTTCCTCGATCTGTGTCTAAAGTACCACGAAAAAGACAGAATCACACTGTTTGCTTCGTAAGCCAGCTGTCAGTGCCAGCCAAAGAGTGTATGGGGGTGCCAGCTGATTGGCTGCTGAGCATGGAATGACGCATCTACATGACCTTGAACAGGGGTGCGCATGCGCACGCGCCGAGTCTCGCTAGTGAGAGGTCGCTCGCGCGTCATATTTCACACTTATTCTTACAGAAATCATTTTTATCCCATTTCACCACCAATCGCGAAAATTAACATAATTATCACCACCATTCACCACTTTCAGAATGTAGAAAACGAATTTTGGCTTTTTTTATCACCACAAACAACTGGCTCTGTGCATATTTAACAACGTTAGATATTTTATGTTTACAAGGGCCTAATCTTGCTATCCCCCCACCCCCCCCCCTATTCCCGCTCAATATTAAAACGTAATAAATACGCATTCTACTGTCTTCCTTCCTCTATGACATAATAATGAAACTCAATATCAACGTGACACTATTTTATATTATTCTGATGATTCTGGATACATTTAAAGAATTTTCTTTGTGCCTTATTTATACGCTAACGAATTACTTTTTTACAGGCACTGCTTCCACAAAGAATTACACTTATGTGTACCGGATTTTATACAATTTATTTCATATTTTTAAATGTAAATTTCAAATTTTGTCGTTTATTTTGAAAAGAAAGTATTTCTAGTAAGTAGTACTAGTAGTAACAATTTGGGTGTTATTAGATATGATAAGTTGCATTGGTAAGCAATTATTAACATTATATTATAGTCATATTTTATAGATGACGTAGTCGCACGTGATTAGCTGCTAGGTCGTGACGTCATTTTCGCAACGCGCGGTACTGAAAAAACCTCCCTATGCAATCGAGATGGGTGCGGCGAAATTTTCGGTGTTTTTGTTTGGTCAATAAAAAACGCGAAAAAGCGCTTTCTGTGAAACCGGCTTCAATTTAAACTAGGAAAACGCTCAGTGTAACACGTTGATAAACTATAGACTTCCAATTACATGCGAAATAATCTACGTGTGTAAGCTGCACACGCTATACACACCCTCTACAGTTGCTCTTGCTCTACAGGTCCTGAAACTGATTTGTCAAAGAAGAATCTTTGAAATGTCTTTGAATAAATGTCTTAACTCCTGAGTTATTGATCAATTTATCTAAAAATTTTCAAAACGGCTAAAATGTTGGTCCAAACGACTAAGTAAAATTAATTTACTTTTTATTATTTTACCTACTTGTTGCCTACATAAATTTCTTTCCACTTTTATGATAGAATGAAGTCGTTAAAAAAACGATGCGCCAAGTCCTTTTGTAAAGTATTTCTCGGTGCTTATTCTTTTATTTCAAAAATACGATTAAATATTTGGAAATGTCATTGACTTGGCTCCTTTTTTGATATCACTCCTTTTCGGTGTTGAATTTTTTTAAAGTAAAGAGACTTGGCTGCCATTTTTACACGGAGTGTTTTTTTCTGGGATCTGTTTTACAGTATTTATACTGTTACCTGTACAATTGCAGGCTGCAGAAGAAGTTCCCCCACTTTTACAAACTATCTTCAACTAACCGATTGAAGACTGTCAAGTCTTCAATGAAGACTCTTCAATGTAGACTCTTCAATTGAAGACTTGACAACGTAGATACACCAAAATTGCCGAAAATATACGTTTTTACATTGTTGATGTAAAACAAAAGAAGCTCGAGCAAACTATGAATACATAAAAAGTTAGAAACGGCGATTCGGAACCTTTGCAAAATTGGCAGGTTTGGAACGTCCGGTGAACCCACCTACTAAAAACTACTTTAAAGACAATTCAAAGATTTTATCCCTGGTTCTTTGACAAATCAATTTCAGAGTCATGCAGAGCAGTGCGTCCGCGCTATAGTGCGGTTTCACATAGAGATTCACAAAACGCGAAACGATAGCGTATACCCAACAAAATATTAGGACTATACACCACTGCTAATATTTAACGTTTGTTTTGCACTAGTGGCAAAATACATCTGATTTTATTTTACATCTAGACGTTATTCCATTGGAACAAGGACTATTTAACTTGTAGTCGTCATTCGAAGAGAGAAATACCATATAATGATTTAGACGTTATTCCACTGGAATATCATCTAATTTTATTTTATATGTTATTCCATTGGAACAACGACTAATTCCCTTTTAGTCGTTATTCCAACAGAAAAATACCTTATAATGTTTTAGGCATTATTCAACTGGAACTACATCTAATTTTATTTTAGATGTTCATCCATTGGAACAACGTCTAATTTCATTTTAGCTGTTATTCCATTGGAATAATATCTAATTTTATTTTAGTCATTATTCCAGTGGAACAACATCTAATTTTAAAACGACAATTTAATGTGGAATAACGCCAAAAACACTTTATACGTTATTCCATCGGAATTACATCTAACGGCATTTTAGACATTATTCCAAATTAGGCGGTATTACATTATTCGCGAACCTAATCATCTTTTTGACCTTGATTAAAGTCTAATTTTATTTTAGGCGTTATTCCATAGGAACAACGTCTAATTTCATATTAGTGCTTATTCCACTGGAATAATCTCTAAATTTATTTTATACGTTATTCCAGTGGAACAACATCTAATTTTAAAATGACAATTTCATGTGGAATAACGCCTAAAACTCTTTAGACGTTATTCCATTGTAATAACATCTAACGGTATTTTAGACATTATTCCAAATTAGGCGTTATTCCATTAGGCGCTATTCCGCTTCCCCCAATGACCGGGTGTTGGCAGCGTGGTTAGCCCACACACCTCACGAATCACGGTGTATAGCCAACGCATTTAGTTGTGATAAAACTTACCCCCTATCGCGACTACCAGTCGTACACAGAAGTAGTATAAGTTGCCTAAAATACAGATATTTGTATACAGAGGGGTGATTTGCAAGACTGGTTTTATCATTGGCTTTGATCACGACTTAATGCGTTGGCTGTACAGCAGTACTGGGTTCGACCCAACGTCTATACAATACTCTCTTGGTTCGACCGGCGTTTCAGACTTATTGATGGTTTGTTTTAGGTCTTTTCGTATCAGTCCACACCTGGGTATTATTATTATTATTATTATTATTATTATTATTATTATTATTATTACTATTATTTAATATTTACCTAATCTACATTTTCACTATTATGATTGCTATTATGATAAACTTCCTGTTAGCATCTGGTCCTTCGATGGAGTGGTTTTAGTGTAAAAAATCCGATATTAGGGGAATGAGTATGAAGATGATATTTTGATTCCTGAAATATTCAGTGATATTTTGATTTAGTACTCGATTTCTTTCCCTGATTTTTTAATTTATTCTCGATATTTTATGATCTTTCTTCACATTATTGATTATTCTATGATTGGGTATATTTCCATTGTTTATAAAAGTTACTGTTCATCTCTAGGATTTCTACCGTCCTATTGATGATGATTTTTTGTTTTTAGCGATACATCAGCGATCAGTTGAAATGTCCATATTCTAAAGACTTCGCTGCAATCTTGAGGCAAAGAAAACCTAATAAGAACAGAACAGCATTATCACGTCATCGTGCTCAAGTTATGCGGAGCACATGGAAGGAAATCAACCCCCCCCCCTCATCATCACGCACATAAACAAGACAGTGATTTACTGCCTGACGTGCAGCGTAATAATACCATGTGTGTGTGTGTGTGTGGGGGGGGGGGGGGGGGGGGGGCACCCTTCCTGCAGGCACATCGCCTTCCCAGCTCAGGCTTTACGAGAACCCATTGAAATGCAAGATATGCGCTGTGTTTCGATATTTATGTGGGTACGAGAACATTTGAAATTAGTATCTTTGACGTTGAATCGGTGACGATAAATTGTGATTTTATGTTTGAGGGGGTAAGAACATGTGCGAGCGATTAATCGTGAGAGTGGAATACGAAATAGAAAGGATGTTCTAATTTTAGAAGAACGCTGTACTTTTCTTCAAGTTTGTGCACAAATATTGTACACAATTTATGATCTGGACTTAATATTTGTTAGGTAAACTTACCAACTATTTTTTTCTACATTGTAAATAATTTGAATGGTTCAGAACGTATGTAATGTCGCGAATATTTCTTGACACGGAGTACCACCGAGGTTATTGCAGTAGGTACACTAAACTGACGATGACTTGTGGCATTTGAGCAAGAATAACTTATCGGACATTGTGGATTGCCAGTCAAAAGAGAAGCCCAAAGCGTTAGTTCAACACGCTTGTCAATATTGATCTTGGTAGCAAGCAAGAACTAACTGTGTCCTGAATGTGACGCTGTGTTTCAGCGTGTGGAGTGACGAGTTCATCCCCTAGCCAGAGCCTCCTTGACAACCCTCTTCGCATTCCACGGCCCTGAAGATGCAGGCCTGATAGCTGAGCCAGGCCCCGTGGAGTCGCAACAAAAAACTAATAATCATGGGAGCGCGCTGACGACTGTGTGTAGTGTGTAGGAGGCAAGCTACACCAAGCACATTGACTCGCTCCTAGCCATAGGCTTAGACCATAAGCCAACGACACATTCTCAAGTCAGGGGCTGCTCATAGTCCACATCACAGTCCGGGATTTCTCATTATACCGACAGTATGGAGTATAGGTAGGTACTGAACATTGGAAATAGGACAGAATTTGTAAAATAATTCTACGGAAACTGGAGACACATAATTTACAATTTGTTGGAGTAGCTCATGTGATGACATTTTGTCATTAGGTGCTGCAGAAATTTTTCAATTTAACACAGTGACTGGCAAAGTGCTAACCTGTAGAATAGGTAAATTTTCTGTAAACCCAACAGTAGGTAAATTACCACCATGTCATACACACACATTAAACAAATCAACACTGATGTTACGCCTGTAAGGCTGCAAACACACGGGGCGATTTTCAGTCGCTCAGTCGCGGCGACTAAAAGACGCTTGCAGTTAGGTAGCATTGAGTCTTATGGGAGCGAACACACGAGACGCGCAGAAGACGCGCGACTAAAACCCCTCAGGGCCCAAAATCGCGCGACTGAGCGACTGAAAATCGCCCCGTGTGTTCGTCATACTCATGCTGGGACAACTTAACTTTTATGTCGGAATAATCATACTTATAAGGAAATAAACAGTAAAATGTCATAAAACTGTGAAGATTCCAAAGAGGTTACAGAAAATCTCTTTGGAAGATTCATACAAATCAATCTGCAAGAAAATTCAAATGAAATAAATTACGACCTGTTTTTTGTTCCATCAGGTTTACATGTTCACACATCATTATGACTCATTACGTAATCCGGGGGTTTATGATGTGACAACTAATTCGACACCAGACACTTCATAATAAACGCTCAATTTATGATTCCACGGTAGACGTTTCACAGGCAATATCCGAGAGCCAGTTGTAATAGGTACATGAACTCACCTACCTATCATCAACGAGAGTACCTCGCCTTCATCGCCTCAGCCGCATTGTTCAATCAACTCGTAGCTCACGATCTTGAAAACACCGGCGCAAAACCAAACGATTCTTCACACCGCAAGACCTTGGCGCAAACCAACCATAACCTCGACCGATTGTCTAACGAGATCAATTCAAATTCAAACGTCACAAAAGAAGAAAATAACTCTCCGAAAGCGGTGTGATCTTTAATTAGACTTCATCAAAAGTATTTAACAATTGACGGTTTTTTCTTCACGGTTTTAATGAGAAATGTTGAGTTGTTTATAAAATAAAAAGAGTTACTCTATAAACGAATCGCCCAAGGTCGACGGTAAAGAACGAAAAGTTTTTAACTGGAATCTTCTTTATTTGGATTGTTGGTAGTACTGCATCGTCACTGGCTTCTGGATGTCATCTTGACACCTGTGGAAAGAGAGAGAGAGAGATGAAAAAGATTGTTTAGTTGGAAACGTGGTGAAGGCACAATTTAACAACAATTGGTTTTTTCTCTTCTTCCACCGCAGCTTCGTGATGTGAGAAGAGAGGAACGTGATCACGTACTGGCTGGGAGAGAACATGAGCACGAGTATTAGATTAGAGACGAGACGTGGCTGGGGAATTATTTTTTGACTTTTCATCATTTGTTTTCATGGTGATTGTTCGATAATGAGCTTGGATTATGTTTCCAGGAAAGTTCGTTATAATTTAAAATTGATGACCGTCCATAACCTACCTTCACTAAGAGTTCGAAATGGAGATTTCAATGCTGGACTAAGGAGGGTGTTTATTTTCTATGAATCAAGGAGTCCGAGAAATAAACGTATGATAAAGGCAACGAGAAAATGATCATTTGATTGAATAATCAATTGAAGTGGCAATCATGGGAATTATCTAGTTAGAGGAACCTATTTTCTCGCAATTAAAACTATTTTCCACTTAATTTATAGGTGAACTCCGTACACTCATAGAGAGGTGTACCAATTACATTTTTACATAAAATCTGTATCCTCTGGAGAATAATGCTGGAATAGCAGAACAGGGGCAAGACTATGGTAAAAAGCAAAGAGGGCAAAAATTATAAATCGCATTATAAAGTGCATTTGGATCGGGGGGAGGGGGGGGGGGGGGGGGCAAATTGTCCCCAAGCCAACTGCCCTGCTGAAAATTCTTGCCAAGATCTTGCAAGATCTTGCAAGATCTTGCTAAGATCTTGTATTAACCAAGATCTTGCCAAGATCTTGCTAAGATCTTATCAAGATCTTGGATTTACCAAGATCTTGACAAGATCTTGGTAAGGTCTTTGCAAGATCTTGTATTAAACAAGATCTTGCTAAGATCTTACCAAGATCTTGGTAATATCTTGATAAGATCTTATCAAGATCTTGACAAGACCTAATCAAGATCTTGCTAAGATCTTACCAAGATCTTGCCAAGATCTTACCAAGATCTTGGTAATATCTTGATAAGATCTTATCAAGATCTTGACAAGACCTAATCAAGATCTTGCCAAAATCTTACCAAGATCTTGGTAAGATCTTGGTAATATCTTAATAAGATTTTATCAAGATCTTGACAAGACCTAATCAAGATCTTGCCAAGATCTTGCCAAGATCTTACCAAGATTTTTTCAAGATCTTGCTAAGGCCCTTAGGAAAATTTCCTATAGTATATTTTGAAGTAGGTATTCCAAAGTATTATGTAATAACGTGTAGTAAACTATAGTATGTGCTATAGTACTTGAAGTACATGCAAACACTTACTCCATAATACCATAGATTACTGAAGTAAATTCTACAGTATCGGTGGTAAACTAAAGTATAAACTACAGTATTTTTACTACCGCTGAAATAGACTGTTTTTTACTCTGGAGTAAATATACTTGACCTACTGTAGTAATTGTTGATAAATAAATAATAATAATAATTCTAAGTATGTACTATAGTGTTTTTACTACTTGCGATATATACTGCAGTTTTCTATAGTAAAGTTATAGGGAACGTACTTCACTGTAGTAATTCGAAGTATGTAGCTAGAGTACTTTGACTACAGACAGAATAAGTTTGCTATAGTAAGTTCTATAGGTAGTATATATACTTCATTGAAAATCTATAGTATCTCATCTGTAGTAAAGAAAAGTGTAATCTACAGTATGTTTACTATAGCCGATTTATATTGTAGTTTAGTAAATTCTGAAGTATCTTACATTGACTTTTTACTACAGTATTTGTAGTAGTAAGGTATATAAACTACAGAATTTTTACTTCATTGACTTAGAAAATTTGCACCACATCACCTAGTAAAATAAACTATAGTAGGTAATTATACTACAGAGCGTGAGCTGATATATTTTATGGGGAAATATCACAGATCAATTTACTTTATAAATAAATCTTAATATTTATCGTTTCTCCTATTTTATCATGTTAATAACAATATAATGATCCACTAAATAATATAAATATGTTCACTTAAATATGAAAACTCAATATGATCACTATTAGCGCAGCTAAGTCTTGTCTGCACCGGTGGCCTACTCGGTAAGACGCTCGACTACGGACCACGAGATTGCAGGTTCAAAACACGGCGGTTCCACGGGATTTTATAATTGAAATGTGTAATCAAACCTTGTCCAATACTTCAGAAGAGGTTTCCCGAATGCAAATGAGTATTCATAAATATAGAAAATTTTATTTTTTTATGAAATTTTAACGTTTTTTTGGCAGCAAAATGTACAAAATCTTGCTAAGATCTTGCTAAGATCTTGGCAAGATCTTGCAAGATCTTGTTTACAATATCTTGCTAAGATCTTGGCAAGATCTTAGCAAGATCTTGCTAAGATTTTTCAGCAGGGTGTAACACCGTCACTATTCGGTAGGCAAGACACATTGACACACATACCTATAACATTTTTGCAATATGTACCTACTGGCATTTGCAATGAAAGTCAAATTATACACACTCGAGGATTAAAATAAAAAAGGTCCATTAGACTCTAATTTTAAACATCACATTTTCACATCTGATCATCCCCGCATTAATTAGGCGTCGTTAATTACAGTACGTATTAGTGAATTAGTCATGCGATTATGCAATTATGGAAAGAGCCTCATAAATGTGGAAATTATCCTCTCTCTAACAATAATGACATACATCGTTCTCTAACACCTACTCTATCCATAACCTAATAAAGACATGATAATTTGATCGAATCATTTATTGAAGCTGCGAGGCACTACAGGAATAATTTAAGTTAGTGAACGAGGGGCGCCACACCATGTGTGTATAGTTACAGCGTCCCACGCCAATGAATTATACAAGTTCTATTTTCACACTGACTCGAGCCACCATGCTGCGCTGTCATCATGACAAATAATGCTCAGAGAAATAAAAAAGAAAACAATATCTAGAAACAACTTCTCGAGCCCGACAAGGTTACAAAAATACTTAGTCGTATGCAAATTGAAAAATGCCATGATTATGTTTTGACTTATGACTTTGTAAGAAGATGAGGCGGTGTCTTCTTTACAAAAAAAAGGTAATGAAAAACACTGACAGCCTTTTTAAACGTTGGGTTGGTCAGATATGAATTATAATCGGATTCGATAATTTGCATATTATTTGTCAATCTCGTTAACCATTCCAATCAACAATTTCGAACCGGCATCATAAAAAAGTGTTTTATAACCGGCATTGTAAAATGCACGCACGAAGACCAAGAAACAAACCGGTCGAAAAGTCAGACAAACAAGACTGAGTTTATGTCCTAACCAAGCACCTAACTAGAAACAAAGCAGGTACCTATAGATATAATCCGCAATAATTATTTTAAGCACCGCTCTCCAGGCTCGAAACTAGTCAAAGGATCAACTTTATTGCTACACCAGCCGAGGATTACAACCTGGGTATTTTTCGCTATGACGTCTAGGCTTAGTGAAGAAATTGAATAGAATAGTATCGAAAAAATACACTAGTAGGTAAATATTAAATTTAATATTAGGTTATGTGCAATAAAGACACAACCCGTAGGTACAAACAAACCAATCTAAAATTCCTCATATTCTGAAGACATAAAATTGAAAACTCAATATTAGTGCTTTGCAAGTTAGGTACAAGACATTTGATGATTATTTAAAATATAGTGGACATGTTGAAAAACTAATAAAACATTTAAAAAAAATTCAACAAAAACATTTTCTTTAAATCTACTGACCTATCTTTCTTTCACAACTCGATTCAGTATTTAAAAAATGCTTGTCTTGTCTCCCAACAAAATAAACAAGAATAAGGTAGGTATGCTACCATAGCAACCAGGACCATGCATCAGTTGACGATACAATTTGAAATTTCAATTAGCTAATTGCAATTTACTGATTGTTTGAACTAGAATGTTCGACTTTGGTTGCTCATGATTGTATTCTGGTACCTACTCCGGCACACAATCTTTTTTGTCAAGTTTTATCACGTTATAGGTCGAATGTAATTTGTATCACCAAACCAACCCAAACGTAATAAAAGTGCATCAGAAACGTCAAAATGAATGTTTACGACTTGAGCCATGCAAGTGCACCTGTGCTTGCATGCAGCCAGACATTCACACGGATTTTATCTCCCCTCTCTTATCATCTTTCAAGAGGCCCAACAGTAAGCCCGGTAGTTTGTTTAGTTGGAGATAACAATGACTAGATAACATGGAACATAGGCTTGTTGGAACAAAAATCACAGCCGAAAACAACATCTCAGTGGCTCTGACTTTTAGTTCAGTAATCAGAAGCTATGTGAACGTTGAACAAACAATGATCAAAGCTTCCTGGATGGCTGGAGAAGAAAGAAGAGATAAAGGCAGGGCCACTGAGATGATAAATGACAGCTCTCGAGCTCAACAAGTGGCATCCAGCGGGAAGTTGAAAAAATGGAACACTTTAAATTGGAACATTTTAAACATGTTAAACATTCAAAGATTGTACAACTACCGTCATTTTGTGTAAATGAGCACGCTGAAGAAAAACTAAGAAGCTGTGTGAGAAATTAGGAGATGTGACCGCTTTCGGCTGATTCTGTTCTGAAGAAAAACGTCTTCAGAGACTAACGACAATATATATAAGAAATATAAATACAAGATCGTAACTCACGCAATGATATTCCTAGGTTACACACGCACAAGAAGATAAACACAGAAGCACTGAACAACACAAGTGTCAGGAAGAAACTCGACTCGACTAACACAACGCACGCACGCACACACACAACACCGACGAGACAACCGACTCGACTGAGCTGCCGAGTGCCGACGATCTTGATTCTTGATGACCGTGATTCCGAGCGCAGCGCTCTAGCGGTGGCGCGGAGAAACACAATGTGTAGAGATACGGCCGTTACGAATGCCATTCGATTTGTAGTGCCATATCCGATTATCGAACGTCGGCTATCTTTGTTTTGTCAACTGCTACTCTGAACAGTGTCTCGGTAGTTTAACCGAACCATTGTCGCAGGTTCTTCTGCCATGATGTTCTTCTTCTCCCAGGTCCCCGCTGTCCTATGATTTTCGCTTGAATAACTCTCTTTGCTTGAATGAATGGTGCATAATTAATGTTGTACGTCTCTGGATGCCTCATGACATGGCCGAAGTAGGACAATTTTCATATCTTGATGGTCGATATTACTTCCGTATTCTTCTTCATTCATTCAGTTCGATTAAGAATTCCTCTCCATGTATTCCTGTAAAACGGTAAAACCACTCATGCATGAGGTATGTTCGGTTCTTTACCAAAACCTGCCGCAATCTGCCAAGAAGACCTTCGGGATGATGTGTAGAAAGTGGCAGGTTTTGACAGTTGACAGTTATAGCACGTTTTGGTTTATCCAAGGCAGGATAAAGAGTGGTCCTTACTATATGTACACGAGGGAATATGAAATAATCTACATAAAAAGGCTCCTCAATTATAGGGATAAAACGAAGGAACCAAATGGGCGTCCTCAGGATTTTTGCTGGGTGGGGGGAGGGTGGGGGGGGGGGGATGTCAGTGGTAGGGCTTTGCATAGTCCCGGGAAAATTTTGTTAGATTTTAACTAAATTCCAAGCATTTAGGTGAGAAGCCTATTGTGCTTCTGTTTTTAAAATATTAGAATATTATAGAATATATAAGAATTATAATAAATATAATAAATATTATAATATTTTAGAATATTCAACTTTTTTCGAAACAATAACGTGATATGTAGAATTATAGCTCACATATGAGGTGAATCAATATGGGCACTTTCCTAGGAAAAGGGCACGAATGTATTTTTTCGAGAAATATATTTTTTGTATTTGGTGGAATTCCAGGGGGGGGGGCAAGTTTTCCCCAATGCCCCCCCCCCCCCCCCCCCCCCTCTGTGGACCCCATGCTTCCATTCCCCATGTGTCACAGATAGTAATGGCGATTTGAACGTAAAATGTCAAGTGAACATTTACGATACTGCCGGTCGTACAGCGGAGTATGACAAGTTGCAAACTACCAGGCGTTATCATCATAGAGCCATCGAGAGAGCTCATGAAGCAAAGCCATCATCCTCATAAAACCAGTGGTTCACAAATACTTCGTTTAGTTTCGATACGAATTTACCCACGGTGCCTAAGTCAAAACATGGGTTAGCGGCGAGCGGTCGATTTTTAATTTTGACTCTTTCTATTTTTTTAAAGTTGGACTTGGATATTTAATATGCGATTTGAACTATACCTAAATTTAGGCATTTTGACGTATATTATGATTTAAAATTAATTCTTCGTGTTATTTGATATATTCTTGCATGCTTTTGAACCGGTCCGCGGCGCAGAGTTTGGGAACCCCTGAATGATTCCTAGCCCAAGGATACTTGCAATAACTTATGACCTCTTTGTCAAAGGAGAAGGTGAAAATGACGACATAATTGGTTGGCGACATGAGGGTACTTGCTGGGTACTTAGCTCTAACCATAATCAATAATCCTAGAACTAGATGAACTTCCATTGGGAATTTGCACTTGGCACGAGATTATCAGTAGTGCAGTGGATGATGATTATGATGATGGGAAGATGATGATGAAGAATAGGTAAGGATGGATGGTTGGAAGGAGGCGGTAGTTGCATAAGTAGGGATCCTCCCGTCTCGAAATTGTCTCTCGACTGAGGAAAACTACAGGGAAACTACAGAGAAACTACAGAGACTGGTGTACCCAGCCTTGAAATCTTTAAAAATCTACCGAAATCTTCTAAATCTTCGGAAATCTTTGGAAAACTTTCAAAATCTTTGAAAATTTTAGGAAATCTTGGGAATCTCGTGAAATCTTTAGAAATCCTCGGAAATCTTCTTAATCTGGGAAATCTTTGAAATCTGGAAAATCTTCGAAAATCTTTGGAAATCTTAGAAAATCTTTCGAAATCATTCGAAATCTTTCGAAATCTTTGAAATCTCAGAAATCTTATGGAGTCTTATTAAAAATGTTCAGAAATCTTGAAAATCTTTGGAAATCTTTTAAATCCGAAATCAGTTGTACACCAAAACTATTAGTTGTTATAGCATGGCAGTGGTGACGGTTTGTTCCGTTTGTTCATCGGACAAACCGTCACCACTCCGAAAACGTCCACGATATTAGTTGTTAACTAGTCAGAACGGACGATGTTGTTGAACACAGATGATGGGATAGGTATTATTTTTGTTGTGTGATGATTAGTTTTCAAGGCATTAATTTCTACGAAGAAGATCAACAGATGCATTCTAACTTTAAAACAGGAAAACTGTCTATAAAATCACAATTTGCACAGTTATACACAGTTATACCAAAGATAGTTAAGTTATACCATAGAATAATAAAGTTATTATTCTATGGTTATACCTATTATTTATATCACATGCAGTTTTTCCCTCCTAAAATGTCACATGATGTACGAATTAAAATTTTAAGTCGATCAAATAAGATTAAAAAATACGAATAAAAAACAGGCGATGACTAGAATATGTGTATAGAAAATGATGTTTTAGTTAATTACTTAGTTTGACAAGCAGCTGGTAACAATCCTGGCTTCCTCCCCTCCACATGCTAATGCAATGTTGTAATAACGCACATCTTACAATCATCACGGCAGTAGTTAATGAAGCGTCAAGCAAGTGGCAATGCAGTGATTGACTTATCAAGAGAGTGCAAGACTTAGGTGTAAAGAAAAACAACATGTCAGCTATAGACTTGGCATAGGGAGTCGTTACACTAGTTTACTTGGCGGGTGGGGATACCGGAGGAACACAATGTAAGTATAGCGCTAGAAATTGCAATTTTTTAGAAAATACCGTGGCAGTTTAGGAAAGTTGGCTAAATCAATTTTCACATTTAGAGTAATTTTGTAAAAAAAAAAAAAAAAAAAGCACTTACTCATAACAAAACGAAGGTTCTGAATTAACCATAAAAAAACGACTTGTATAAATGTTACTCAAAATGTGAAAATTTCGGCAATTTATGATCTCTCCTATTTGTTTACCAAATTATTTCTAGCAAGATCGGTCCATTGGTTTCGCCCCAAAATTGATTGATGGTTCATACTCCGCTTTACTGATGGATAATCCGAAAGAAAAGCTGCGGTCAAGGTCAAGTAAAATAGTTTGGTGTCTTGGGTCAAGGTCTTCCATGCAACGAGCGATTTCATGGATCTCAACTATTTTTATATTTTTTTCGTATTTACTTCGCAATCGAGTTCGATCTTTTATTGAGTTGATATTTTGAATACAATTGGCTGTTGGTCTGTCAAGTTAGAACGCTGTTCTCTCATTGGTTGAAAAAAAATTAACACATTGTGTGATCAAGTTGAAATTTTGCAAAAGGGCATGAAGAAGCTAAAATCTCGTAATTTCACAAATTTGAAGCAAAATAGGACAAGACATTAAAGAGGTAATTCCGAAAACAAATATTATGAAAATGAAACAAACATAAAATTGATCAGTTGTAAATTAGGGGTTGCCTTCACTTTGTTTTTTACAACATTTCTGTTAAAACGCATAAATACTGCCCAGCAAATGGAAGTCTTTTCATCATCCCTTGTAGGAAAATTAACAACCCCAAAAGACCATGATGTGTACGAATTGTTTTCAAATTTGAATCTATCTATGTTGAAAGAAAAGATCAGAAACAAAGTATTTTAATGGGCATCCAAATCCGGTGGCACTTATAGGGATAATAAACGTCTAACAAAAGGTGAAGTAAGGTATGGTCGTTACAAATAAATGTATCCGGCATATTTTTCTAACTTCCTGGTACAATCACGGTCACAAAACCTCAGATAACGGATCGACATATTCTTTAATAGATTCGTGACCATATGAAAACATTCGTGTTTTATTAATAATGAATAATAATTTTTAGCTACTTGCCGAAGTTGTTTTTATAATAATCACTTTCTCTTACGTAAGGTTTTTAATTTCCTAGCTATTGGGTCATCCGGTAATGACAATAATCATCTCTAGAGAAAAACTTTCGAAAACATTTAGTCTTCTCACACTTTATTGTTTTATTACATAAACACATTAAATCTTCAAAACGAACTTGTATAAGTAGGAGTCCGGTGCCATTGAAGACATCTATATTTTATACGATGTTAAATGTTGTTTCTATATAAATATGTTAATTATAGAGAGATGATGAAGAATAAGTGGATGAATAGAGGAAGGATGCGGTAGTAGCCTATCAGCAGGGAACCTTCCAATCATTTGCCTCTTGACTGAGGGAAACTACGAAAATAACTCAGTCAGTAATTTAAGCTGGGACATCCGGTGAGCCCATCCTGAGTGTTACTGCAACACTTTGATTCAAGGTAATTTGTTTCGGTGCAATTTAGAATTGAAGTGGACCAGATTTTTTGGGAAACATAAAATAGGTAAAATATTATTGTTGAATTATATAAAATTCTGAAGAAATTTCAATGTTTATATTTTTTTTATATTTTATAATCATACCTTGTGTTATGACTGGTCCAAACATGTATGTACTTCATTCCATTATTTATAATTATTTTTATTTTTGCTCCAATATTATTTAACTATTTTTTATATGTATTTTTATTGTGTGTGTGGGGGGGGGGGGGGGGGGGGAGGGGGCAATACGCCCTTGCAAACGATAAACACGATATTTTACATTGGATTTCATTTGCAGGAAGCTCTTAAATAATATGCTACAATATATTCTATAGGCCCCTTGGCCCTTCACAAAGGGTTGTTCGATCATGGAGTTGATTTCGCTTCTTAGATGAAGTGCCAAAGATTAAAAAATTATCGTTTATGCCGATTATTAGGATAGATAGATATAACAGCATTTCTTCATGGACAAACTCACTAATGTCTAAAAGTAATACGCACCGCACACAATGGAAACGTAAAAAAGTAATAATATGCTATTAAATAATTACTACACGCCTATTTAATAATCAAGTTTCGCCATGGAGCATCGTGAATTGTCGCCTACTTTACATTATAAGTGCAGTTAGCATTTTCGCAACAATTTGCACAACCTAAGTAAATTAGCACTGGTCAGCTAAAACCGAAAGAAAGAAAGGAGAGTATGCGCGTTGCTTGCAATAACTGTATCAGCAGTTCTATCAGCTTGTGACAAAAGCGATGGAACTGGCGTAACTTCGATGTCTCCCCTAGTCCCCCCCCGGGCTAGGGGGGGGGGGGGGGGGGGCGAACCTTTGGGTCGAATGAATATCACAAAAAGCACAAATTGAAATATCGATAATCGAGAAATGAAAATAGCAGTAATTTAAAGAATTTTTAGTTTTCCAAAATGTGTGCGTTAAAATGCATGAAACTCTATACAAAGAAATTATTTTTTTCCGGGCTGGCTATAGGTACTTCCCTAGACCGAAATCGAAAGTGAGGTTATAATATTTCACCTTGTACTATCACCACCTACTACAAAAATACACTTCATACACTACTGGTATATCAGTATTTAAAAACAAGCACAAAAAGATGGATGGTTTAAAAGATTTTTACGGTACCGTATAGGTATTAAAAAAGTAGGGGAACCATACAGTTGAAAATACATTTGATTAAGTTTTCCATGGCATGTCGTTAATAATTCCATCGCCAATTCCTATGTCCTCCAAAAGCAACACTGAGGTATTTAATCTCAATTTAGAACCGAATATAAAAAATTACAGCCAAACAGCAATACAAAACAATGAGTGATAAGATTGTCTATGTGCCGCCATTGGAGGAACAAAAGCAGTATGCAGGAGATAAGCTATCTAGCCCCGATGTCATAACCAATAGCCCAGGTTAGAGTGTCCGACAGTACACGGTATATTCAAGGATGGTCTAGTTGAGTTTCAGTAGCGATGTTGAAGACCACGGATAACACACAAGGATGGTAAGCGAAGATCAGCATTGTCATTAGTAGATTATAGTTAATCAGGATTAAATTGTTGACGCGAAATGAAGTAAGTATAGCTTTACGCCAGGGGCTGCAAATTACAAAAAGTATTATCTACTAAGCTGCTAATACTTATTATCTTTTGATTTAATACCAAAAACAAATACGAAATTAGATTACGTATAAGAAGATAACACTTCTTAGTAAATCAAATCTATCCGTGCCTAATTCTGACATGAAGTTATACTCGGTTTTGACGCATGCGGCCATGTGTCCAGTTTTCAGCAAAATGCTAAATTTCTTGAAGTCCAAGCTGTCAAAGTCCATTGAGAAGCTTTAAAGCTCACACATTCAAACCGGACTTGATACATGGAATACAACATGAACGTAAATATCTCAATAAATGAAACCAAATGATGTGAATTATTTTCTCTTCTGGTGGTGCAGGATGAGATAACTTTAGATTCTTTTGGAACGTTCATACTTTAAAATTCCCACGTCGCATTTTGTCTCTTCCTGCTATCAGTCTCGATAAACCACAATGACATCCAGGAATAAAGCCGGATCTTCCATGGGAGTGGAGTAGTCGGATTACACTTGCAAGCGTCTTATCTTGTGTTACAACACACAGGAAGCGACCGAAAACACATCGACAAGAACTATATTTACCAAGTTCCCTGATGTTCATCTAGTTTTGTTCATGAAAAACAGATAAGACGAATCGCGGTCATATATCTAAATTTGGTAGTCCACTAAATCGGCAAAGGTTTAAGGTGGCTCATCCAATCGGGCATAGTCTCAGATTTTCATAATTTTTTGTCTACTTATTGATAATCATGCCATACACAATCCTTGAAAAAATTAAACACTTCTCGTGTCTAGTTTCTGAGAAAAATTGAGTTTTCTTCCCCATGTTATCTTATGGCAGACAGGTAAAATCGTGTCACATTTAGGCTAATAATGAAGATCTAATTTTTAGTTTGTCCCAACTTTGATCAAAAAACTTATTTTCTGATAGATATTTGGACATTCTATTAGGAAAAAAATTAAAAACAATACCAACGTGTGCTATTTTAAAAGTTATAAACCAAAAACGAAATGATTTCCCTATACCTCCTGTGTTAAAGTTTTGTTCAATCTCGAAAGGCAATAAATTAAAACCTCGCTGTAAGACAGGAGTTGCAAGTTAAATTACATTTTATGATTCTCTTATACTTAAATATAGTTGAAATGTTAGAAAAAGTAATTCATGATGGTAATTACAAAAAAATTTTTTTTTGGAATGTTCGATCGGTTGAGCCACGTTAATCAGTCAACGTTCATAATGTACTACAAAATCCAGTATACGTGCTTAGGACGAACAATGGAAAAATCGTTGATAGTACATAATACATTAAACATATTAATTATTATATTACCAAGGATACGATTTGTTAATTTGCCTCCCCCAAAACATTCACATCAAATATTTGTAAAAATGCCCTGGATTTTTAGTCTAAAAAATTACTAATTAGTAATTGTATACCTATACCTACTTGATAAATTCTTAACTACCTGGAAAATTGATGACAAATAATCATGTCAGCTAGTTGTGAAATAGCAGAGGTTTTATGACCGTCGAGCAGGGATATTTGGAACCAATGTCAGTGATGTGTATCATTATTTTAAATTAGTATTATTGTCAAAGTAAACAGAACGCATAAGTAATTGTGTTAATAAGTTATATTATCCTCGTTTCATTTATAACAACGTGGACTTTCTCCCGGAAACCCAATATATGCGATGAGTCCTTCTTTTAGATATCATTTCCAGCTGAATAATATCCTCCCACAAGTGACTGATGTAAATATAAAGGACACTTTTGAGACAAATATAGGACATTTAAGAATACATTTTGAGTACAATTATTGGGTAAATTATAGCTTAGCAGGGGTGTTCACTTGACATATATATAGACATATATCATATAGACATATATATTGACATCACTTGACATACATATATGTATATATACTAGGAAAACGCTCGGTGTAACGCGTTGATGAGCGAGCCCTGGTACGTGCAATTTCTCGAACCGGAAATGCGTACACAACGCACAGAAAACATATACATCCATATTGAATTGAAATATGATCACTCAATCAACAACTCAATTCATCGAAACTTGAAAATAGCATCTAAGCACCCTGGTACATATACAGCAAATCAGATTCAATTCAATTGGCACTGGAAAACATTCATTTCGATACTTCATTACTGACAGATATTAAAAATTTCAATAAGTTCATACGTTCTTAACTGATTGGGATGAAATTTTGTAAAATAAGACACAATGTTGGTCTTAATGATCATGCAAAATATGAGTTTGATCAGAATTATCCAAGACCTTTTTCATTTTTCAGCCTATCAGAAAATATTTATTTAAATTTTAACCAATAAATGGATTTAAAAAAAAAATTAGGGTATGCAAACAGAAAAGGTTGTCTCTACATGTGTTCAAAATTTCAGCTCGATCGAAGAAAAACTAACCTGTATAGCCAAAATATGAGTTTGATCAGATTTATCGAAGACCATTGTCATTTTTCAACCTACCATCAGGAGATGTTTATTTAAATTTTAACCAATCAATGGATTTCGAAAAAATTAGGGTCTGCAAACAGAAAAGGTTGACTCCACATGTGTGCAAAATTTCAGCTAGATCGAAGAAAAACTCTGACCTGTATACCTTCATTTAACAGAAAAGACACAAAAAAAAAAAAAAAAAAAAAAAAAAAACAGAGGTCCGTGCCAAAAGAGCCAAAAGGAGACGCTCGCTTCGCTCGCTCAATAATGCAAGCAGAGGATAATGGTTGGAATGGAGTGTCTTTAAAATGTTATCGATCACAGCTAAATTTTTAAGCAAAAAGTAGGGATGGAGAAAATATCGATATATCGATATATATCGAGATCAAAAAAATATCGAAATATCGATACCTGAATATATTGAATATCGATATATTGAAATATCGATATATCGAAATATTGAAATATCGATATATTGAAATATTGAAATATTGAAATATTGAAATATCGAAATATCGAAATATTGAAATATCGATATATTGAAATATTAAAATATTGAAATATCGAAATATTGAAATATCGATCTATTGAAATATCGATATATCGAAGCGTTACCGTATGATACAACTATATTCTTAATTGAAGTTTATACCTACAATGGCAAAATAATTCATATTTGCAGTGCAGCTTTTATCAGATTTTAGGACAATTTCTCAGATTATTCACATTTCTTTCTTATCTGGCCGGTGACCCTATATTTTGGAACGGCTGTGTTATTTCTATTTAAATTTTCTTTTGAATTTCCTATCAGTTTTAGGAGCAATTTAAGGCATTTATGCGATATATCAATATTTCCATACCTACATAGAAATATAATATTGTCATATATCAATATTTCGATATTTCAATATATCGATATTTCGATATTTCAATATTTCGATATTTCGATATTTCAATATATCGATATTTCAATATTTCAATATATCGATATTTCAATATATCGATACTTCAATATATCGATACTTCAATATATCGATATTTCGATATTTCAATATTTCAATATATCGATATATCGCGATATCGATATATCGATATATATCGATATATAAATGATATCGATAGTCGATATCAAAATCCAGGTTCGCTCCATCCCTAGCAAAAAGTCAAAATCTCCCATCAAAATAAAACATGAGTAAAAATAATATTACTTATCTAGTGGGTGTTACTAGCAAGGTTTCTCCTCGATCTATTATCAGTTATGATAACAGCCACTCTGCAGTGTCCGACATAGTCAGTCAGTGTGTCAGAGAACATCAACCAACACACACGTCTATTACAGGCTGTGTACCATGGGGCGATGGAAGCGGTGGTTCAAGGTCACTCTCTCCGTCGCCGTCGTGATGGCCGTCGTGTGGATGTCGCTGCTGCAGGCGGTGGACGTCAGGCAGGGCGTCGTTGTGCGGGAGGACGCCGTTGTGACCGGCGGCGACGTCGCAGCACACAAGGACGTTAAAGAGGGCGTCGTTGTGGCCGGCGGCGACGTCGCACGACGCCATGACGCGATAGAACTGTTAGACTTGGCGGCGTCTCTCAAGGAGGACGTCGTTGTGGGGGAGGACGCCGTTGAGGCCGGCGGCGACGACGCACGACGCCATGACGCGATAGAACTGTTAGACTTGACGGCGTCTCTCAAGGAGGACGTCGTTGTGGGGGAGGACGCCGTTGAGGCCGACGGCGACGTCGCACGACGCCATGACGCGATAGAACTGTTAGACTTGGCGGCGTCTCTCAAGGAGGACGTCGTTGTGGTGACGTCGGGACGACAGGAAGTGAGCTACGACGTGGACGAGTCTGTCGACGGTGTGGAGCAGAAGGTTGTGGACGTCGAGGCGCCTGGCAAGGGCGTCGGGACGGCGCAGGACGTGAAGCCGGGAAGCTGGAGGAATCTGACGGAAGGGGAAGTGAGTATTCTTCCTCTATCATCTATCATCTGGTATTTCCTCTGATAAGTGATAACTATAGGGCTAGGATGTTTAGGACAGCTATGAAACGTCCAAAAAGGCAGGCAAATAGTGCCTAAAAACCATTAAAAAAGAACCACAAAATCCCGAAAAAGGACCATTGACATTTTATGGAATGTAATATTTGTCAACATATTATTCGATTTTTCGGTTGAGGAGTTGGACTTGATTAGCTTAAAATTATTGTATGTGTCAATGTATTACGTGCAATTGTTGATGGCCATCCAAAATGTGGATGGAAATGTTCGAATTGTGGTTTGGACCACAATTGTTGTAATGCAACAAACATTTCATTTATTTTCCCTAATAATTTAAAAAAGGACATAAAGACCTTAAAATAGCAAAAAAGGACTGAATTCATCAAATATTGAGAAAAAGGTATTTTCAGGCAAAATGAAACACATATTTTTGAAATCAGGAACACATGAAACATATTTATATATCATTTTAGACGTGTCTGAACACTTTTTGTTTTGTACGCCATACTATTTTCATTAGGCACCAATAAATAGATCACATATTTAAATTAGATCGGTGCGACCGTGTATAGTTTCGACACTAGACAGTTAATTAGTGCTTACATCCAACTCTACAAATAGTGATACTGATAATGAATGAAAATTATGAAAATAGCTAGCTTAGCTACTGGGAGGCATGCCTTCGTATGATGCACGCATGAAAAGACAAAATTACTTTATTTAAAATAATAAATTACCATTAGTTTAAGCTTCAGTTAAAGTAAAGTTTAGCATTTAAGCTCCACTTAATGAAAATTGGTGTACTAGGCGTTATATAGTATTGCAGGATTTGCAATATCTACACCGGCCTTATAGAACGAACTAAATACCTAGGTACAAAATAAAATCACAATATAATAAATTGCTGACTACGAAAATGTTGGCTTCCGTACCATCAAACAAAATAAATGTTATAATTTAAATATGAAGTTGCTAGTAAATTGTTTAAAAAAAGTTTCCCTTCATGACAAATTTATCCGGAAGAGGCTTTCAAATGAAACGGCACGGCTTAGGCTTGGGTAATCTTAAGAGTTCAATGTCATAGAAGTTTGCAGCACCAACATAGTGCATTGAGGATGATTGTATAAAACACGATTTTCTTTCAATTACGAAACATTTAAATCAATTAATGATGTCATTTCTAAGTACCTATACCCAACAATGATGCTCAACACTTTGTTGCCAAGGTAACAGCTGATTATGACGCCAGAGTCGATTTTCCTGTTTTAAAAGGAAACAATTCTGTTCCACAACATCTCAACTTTCATAAGCATTATTCTAAAATGGATTTTTCGTCACGATTTGAATTGGACAGACAGATGTTTTCCAGCTAAAATAAAAGGTAATTAATTTGCCTCAGGAGCTTTTAAATGGGGAAATGGTATATGGAACAATGATTATAAAACTTTCGTGGTACAATTTGCATAGTAGAATCATTTAATAAGTAGGTAGTCTGTATGTAGGTACACTTGCCCAAACAAAAATTGATTGTTCAATAAATCTGATAGGCTGATAAATGTAAGATCGCACCATCAGAAGTCAGTCTAAGCGATCTCATTGTCTCACTCTAGTTGGTGACCTCACATTTCATTGATAATAACAAGCTTTGATTGGATATGGGACATGACCAGCAGTCATTCAAATTTGGTCAACGTTCAATTTTTGTTTCGCCGAGTGTACATTTACAAGTTTTCTTAGGTGTTTGAGCTCATTGACAATATCTCGATCGTTCTAAAAAATACAAAATTAATGAAATTTAAATACCATTGTTTTGAGAAAATCAAAATGCTTATCAAATACAATAAAAATATTAAATTATTGTATGCACAGTTTTGGAATATCTGAGTCAATAATGTTATACATTTCCTACCAAATGTAATCTACTGTGCATCCTAAGTTCCAAAAAGTCAAATTAAAAAAATAATTAAATTAGAGTATGGATTGTAAGGTATGAACCCATTGGAACCAAAATGGAACTGGAACTGAAATTCATTGGGTTCCAGTCCCAGCTGTCAACCAAGTGAGTTGAAATGTGTGATGTGTGCAGGTGAGCCGAATGTCGGAACTCGGACGCAGAATGTTCATCGAGGAATCCATCACCGACGAGGTGGTCACACATCCAGCCAACCACACGACCAAGTACACGATACTGGTTTGGAAACACGGGAAAGCGTTGGAGAATCGGTACATACATCGTTACTCGTCCAAGACGTGAGTAAAACATTACATAATCGCAGAGGTTTTGCGGAGCCCCGGGTTCGATTCCCGCGACCGTTCTTTTTTACTGCGGTTTTCACACGGTTTCCCTCATTTGAGAGACTTTCTGTAAACGTTCACTACTATAAGCATTACATACGAAATCAACAATATGATAATATGTCTACAAAATTCATTTTTCTGGGGCTTAATGTCGCACTGTTCTGCAGCGACTAGCAAGGCTAATGGCAACGAATGAATGATTATGAGGATGATTGGGAGATGATGGTGAAGAGTAGGTAAGGATAGAAGATGGGAAGGAGGCGGTTGTGGCCTATTAGTACGGTACTTTCCCAGCATTTGTCTGTCGACTGAGGGCATACCACGAAAAAAAAAACAGTCAGGAAGGATGGCTGCGGGAATCGAACCCGGGCCTACGGAATACAAGTTCAGAGCGTTGACCACTCAGCCATACCTGTTCCGTATACTACCAATTATCTTTTTAAAATAAAAAAAAACTGAGCATAACAAGTAATAGTATTGAAAGTCGATTCAATGATTTTGCATCCTACTCTCCCACCAGAGATTCTGGGTAAGAATGCCCACCACACATAACAACATCAATATCACTTTCCCGCAGTTACGATCCATTCGAGTCCTGTTCGGTGTCGAACTGTGCGGTCAGCTACGACGAAGATCAGCACCTCGCCACCGCCGATGCCGTCCTCTTCCACCTGCACCGGACGAAGGGACCAGAATCGCTGCCCAACGCGACCGGCTTGCGACCGAGACATCAGCGATGGGTGTTCATGACAGACGAGAGTCCCCACCACATATTCCTCTACCGCAACCGCTTAGAAAACTACGACGGAGTCTTCAATTGGTCCATGATGTACAGGTCGGTAGAGTTTTTTTAGCGAGTTTTTTTTCTCTATACATATTTTTGTTTGTTTTGTTTTTGCCATCAGTGCCCATGTCAAACCGTTGAACCAATTGATCTGAAATTTTGCACACATGCTAAAGAAACCTAAGAGGTCTCATGTCAAGTTTTTAACGGTAGTTATCCTGTGATAATTTGGAAATTTAAAATGGATCCGTTTGACTAAACTACCTACTTAATATTTTGAATGGTCATCTGGACCAAAATTTTAGGTGTTTTTTAAATTTTAAAACTAATCTGTCGTTAACGTCAAAAGTTATTGAAATTTTACGGAGATTTTATGCTTGATTGGAAATATTTGTCTAATTTCTTGTAGAAATGTCAGATTATCATTGATTCTTGGACGCATTTCGTTTTGTCTCTTTCCAGTCTGTGGAACAGAAACTTGCAAACGCATCAATTTGCCGTGATATACACAAAGTGCTTCCCTAGTTTACGAGTATACGGTTATTACCAACCCAACCCCAATATGACCGGACAGTACTGTACCCATATAGCAACTATGCTAACATTGAAATTATAATAGGAACATACTCTATTATTGCTTTGATAAGGGAGCCTTCCTATTGCATGCAAAATATCCCTGTCCAATAATATCCACTTTCAACCAAATATGCATTTGAAATAAACTCCAGGAAGAAGGGTTTTAATTTATTTTTTTACCGATTCTTTAATCGGCACCGATTCCGATTCGTATTGTATTGACTTTTGCTTACTCAGGAGGGCGATTCTAAATTTCCTTATCAGCTGGTATCAATTGATACCTGCGTAAACTGAATGAATCATTGACTATCAGAAAAACAAACAAGGTTAGCTAGAATGCTATCAATTTGAGACATAACACCAGAGATCGTAAATGTCTTCCAACTGATACAGAATTTATTACCTAGCCCTTATCAAGTGAAAGGAAAGGAGCGGACAATGAAATTTAGAATCGCTTTCCAGTTCCATTTTTATCTCAGCTATTACTATTAGATTCTATATTACAGTTGTGATTATAATCTATGTTTTACTGCAGATTAGTTATTGCTAATATTTATAAAAGATAAATTATATCATCAAAATTGTTTTTTTTTCTTTTCATAAAGAAGTGATAAGTTGAGAAAAAAGAAGACTGATGAGTGATGATCGTAGCTCGATAAATCATCGAAGACCTTGCATATCTAAGCATGTTAGAATAAAATAATACATAATATGGTGAGAATAGTTCAGTGAGATACCTAAATAGTAAATAGTAATGCATCAGTTTTTCGGAGAAAGCTTCAGGTGGGAAAGAATGCGTCCAAAAAGGACTAAAGACATCAAAAAGTCTTAATTTGAAGAGATCACTTTTGCTTGCCATTGCGCAGAAAACAAATATCTATTTATTAGGTTTGATTGATTTTTTATGAAGAGTGAAAAAGCAGACACACCAAAATAATATCTGTACCTCAGAGGTAGAAGGCCAAAAGTCTATTTCAATGATTCTTGAGGTGAGCTCAAAAACCAGTAATTCTGCCTTCATCCTTTTATTTGTAATGGTGCATTGTGTAAGAGAATACTCCAATATAACTACATAATTTCATAGTGTACAACGCAAAATCGAGAAAATGGACTTTCGGCCTTCTACCTTTGAGGTACAGATATGTAATCAAGAGAAGGTGACTTCATCAAAAATCATTCCCAATTCCAGTAGATTGTCATGTTGGTTCTAATGCCGCCAGACTGGACGCCGATGTGCCGGTGCCCTACGGCAGAGCGCTGCGACTGACGCTCCCGCAGCCGCCGAGAGAGTACAACGTCGCGGGCAACAAGACCAAGCTAGCCGCCATCCTCGGCTCCAACTGCGGCGGTGCATCAGAATCATTCCCAATTCCAGTTGATATCATGTTGGTTCTAGACTGGACGCCGATGTGCCCGTGCCCTACGGCAGAGCGCTGCGACTGACGCTCCCGCAGCCGCCGAGAGAGTACAACGTCGCGGGCAACAAGACCAAGCTAGCCGCCATCCTCGGCTCCAACTGCGGCGGTGCATCAGAATCATTCCCAATTCCAGTCGATATCATGTTGGTTCTCTAGACTGGACGCCGATGTGCCGGTGCCCTACGGCAGAGCGCTGCGACTAAAGCTCCCGCAGCCGCCGAGAGAGTACAACGTCGCGGGCAACAAGACCAAGCTAGCCGCCATCCTCGGCTCCAACTGCGGCGGTGCATCAGAAACATTCCCAATTCCAGTCGATATTATGTTGGTTCTAGACTGGACGCCGATGTGCCCGTGCCCTACGGCAGAGCGCTGCGACTGACGCTCCCGCAGCCGCCGAGAGAGTACAACGTCGCGGGCAACAAGACCAAGCTAGCCGCCATCCTCGGCTCCAACTGCGGCGGACCCAACAACCGCTGGAAGTATGTCAAGATGCTACAGGAGCACATGCAGATTGATGTCTACGGAAAATGCGGCACAATCAAGTGAGTGCTCGTGATAGGAGACTAAGGGAATGTTCCTTGCCCAATACTGGGAATGTTTCCAAAATGTTGAATAAAGTTAAGTTTTTATTATGAGGATTTTTTGAAGACTCAAAAGTTGTTTCTTGCCCCCCCCCCCCCCCCCCCAAATCATGGGACAGACACTATTTATATCGTAATATGGAAAATCATAAAAATTCCTGCTCGTTCAGGATAATACTGAGGGCACAAGATGTCACCAATATTCCATTTTCATATTTTAAGCTCGCATTTTGACTTATTTCGATCGCATCTCCATTTTCGTTTATACTTTTGGCATCTTTTCTGCTTTCTGGTGCAATACTGGTTGAACATTTTCACTGATTGACCTAAAATTTTGTTCTTTGTCATTTTCTAAAATCTACAAGATAAACATTTTATCATTCTTTACACATTTTCATCAATCAAAAAGAGAAGAGAGGATGACACTTCTTCTGAAATAGATCAAATTTGTTATCAAGAAAGCATTATGATCCTTGATCCAACATTCTTTAGGTAGGTAGGTACTGCTGTTTTTAAAGTGTAGAGAGCAGCAACTATCATACAAGATATAACCATATTCGGATGCAATCATAGACTCGCTTATCAACGCATTACAATTTCGTTTTCCTTTTTAAATGAATACAAGTCTGTGTAATGCATGAAATAAAAGCAAATTGATATTGAACTTTAGTTATTTCAATATATGTGTATGTCAATCAATATACCAACTTTCATTCTTTTGAAGGAAATATCAGGTACTTGAAATGCACAATTCCAAGTATTTAGGTACCTACTGTAAATATTTACTTGCAAGATATTGATAACATTTGATTGCATAACTTTATAAAAATGAACCAAGTCAGTGCACTTCAATCAATGTAGGTAATCTCCTAAATATAAAAGATAAACACTCCATCACTTTCAGAATTTTGTGATAGCCCCACAGTTCGTCTTTAGAATTTTAACCAGTTAAAAGTGATTCTGGGGCTTTAAAATGCACGAACTGAAGCAAAAAACTCACCAATTGTTACCCCGCAGGGCGTTTTTTTTAGAATTTAAACAATTTTTAAGTATAATTTTTTATGGTGAATGGGGGGTCAGCCTGCTCGAGTTGGGGGGGGGGGGGGTATAATCCCCACCTTCCTACGCGCCTGCAGAGCGTTACCGCTCAGCCATACCTGTTCCATTAAAAGGCAATATCAAGTGGGTATAATTGGAATCAGCATGTCATCAGCAATATCATCATCAGTAGTGATAGCCCATTAAAAAGTTTCAATGACCATTGAAAACCTTGAAATTTTTAAAAAATGCTTAATCAAATTTGATACTTAATACTTGTTAGTTGTATTTATTTATAATTTATGGGCATACTTGAGATTCCTCTGTTATGGATTGGTAAGTCTGAGTGGTCTACAGGCATAGACATTACAAAAAGTTAGATCTAGATGCCTCGCCTGGAAGAATCTCATATTATACAGCAGTCAAATTTCCAATTTAAGTAGACAATGAAATTAAGTACTAATTGTAATTAGAGACAAACAAATATGTTATCATTGTTGGCTATCATAAATCATGGACATGGCAATCATGGTAATGTACGAAGTTGTAAAAAAAACCACTCGTCAGTAACTGACTAATGTGTGCGTTTCACTACAGATGTGCCGGACATTACGGATCGGACTGCCCAGCTCTCGCCGACTACAAGTCTAATGTGTGCTTTTCACTATAGATGTGCCGGACATTACGGATCGGACTGCCCGGCTCTCGCCGACTACAAGTTCTACTTCTCGTTCGAGAACTCCAACTGTCACGACTACATCACGGAGAAGTCTTGGTTCAACGCGTACGAGCACCGAGCCGTTGCGGTGGTGATGGGAGCGTCGCGGAGCGATTACGCTCACAGTCTGCCTCCGCACTCCTACATCCACACGGAGGACTACGCGTCGCCGCAGCAACTTGCCGAGTATCTCCTGGCGCTTGATCGAGACGACCGGAGGTGGGGTTTCATGTCATAAATAGGCATTTCCTCTCTACACTTGTCTTTAAAAGCTTATTAAGGTGGGTGCAAGCGTTCGGCCGTATTAGCAAATTGAGATTTTTTTCATAAGTGGGTGTAACTTTGACGGGATGATCACATGATTAGTCTGATTGTATATTAGAAGCATTTTTAAATGTTTGCTTCGTGCTTTGTTAATTAGGCGCCGGTTATGCAACAAAACCGCGAAAAACTATGAAATTTCCGATACGATAGGACACCGAAACCGTTATCCAATTGATATCAAATTTTAATCATAGATAAAAGACAAACTTATAGGGTTATCACTTGGCACATTAATTTCAGACGACACTTAGAAAGCTAAGAAAATATATTTTTTTAACCAAAAATCAATTAATTATTATAGTCAGGGAACAGAATCTGAAAAGACGTCTCCTTCTCATGAGTACAAGTAAATCGTGTTAAAAGCAAACTGAATAGTGATTCCCACTAACTCGACCCCGCTGAATCCAAAAAGTGACGTTGGCAATTCGAAATCCGACTCCTTCTACCCTTAAACTTAAAAAACCCTGTTCTAGGGGTTTAAAGCTAAAAACCGTACCAAATTTGTCAAAACTTACGATAAAATTACGAAAAAAAACTCATGTCAAGTTTAAATACTGATTAATAAAATGGCATCTTCAAAATTTTGATAATGACCCTTCAAACTTGCTGATTGGGCCCATTATCTCAAAAAACGCACTTGCTAATTTTTCACAAAAAAATATAACTTGTCGGTGCTGCTTAACTAAGAAAGTCATAAAGCTCATACTTTACAAATACAATAAGGAAGATAATGCAGTTTACCGCATTTCGGTAGATTGCCGGGTTACTTAAATATAGTCATTTGAATAAGGCAACTCCACGGGCCCGCTGCATCGCCCTAGCGTCCCACAGCTTGGCCCAACGGTATTGCGGTGGAGGGGGGATGATGTGACGGGGAACAGTCAATGCGAGCTAGGTATTTATAGCGCGAAACTGTGTGTTCACCATGCAGCTATTCAAAACTAATTATTCACTGTGAAATTGTCAATTTTAATGTACACTATGTCAGTTAGCAGAGGTTTGTTGTCATTCTGTAGGTGTGGGAGATTTAATCCTTCCTTTTGGCAAGTTATCAATCAATTGATCACATATAGATTAATCAATATACCAAGATAAAGTAATAAAACGAAGAAGTTAATGTACCGGGAATGTATATGATAAAAAGTAAAAACCCTACTCTGGACGACGCATCACTATGTAGAAACACAAATTAAAATAATGCCTCCGCACTTTTCACTATAATGTAGAAGTGGCCACGGCTCAAGGTTTGTCGTGTTTTGCCCCAATTAATTCATTGAATAGATAGACCACATTATAGTCCAGAGTCTAAAGGGTTTGACTCCCCACTAATTGCAACATCAGAGTATTTTGATATCGTTGGATTCAGAAAAAATTACTTTATAACATACCATAAGTCTACCAAAATTAAAATAAGGTATTATTAATTTACTCGAATATGGTATCGAACGAAAATTCTTTTCAAGTAGAGTTCAGAAAAAAATATTACAAAATTCAAAATTTTTACCAAGGTCAAATATGCTCTAAAGTACCCAGAATGGCCTCTATAGAGGCACGCGACTTAAAATGGCTGCCGTAGTCGCATCCGAAGAGCTACAGACTTGCTTTTTGTGTCATTTTAGGAATCAACAATCATACAATCTTCTGTAACATGTCAAAAGTCTACAAAATTCCAAATAGTGCTAATGATAATAATTTGTGAATTAGTGAATAAGAAAATTAAACAAAATTATATAGTGCAGTTGCAAAGCAATTGAACTGTGGATTTTTAGATTAAATGTTCAGTACTTGCAAATATCTCAATTGTTATCTTCTGAACATTTTTGGAAGAGGGGACATTTGATTCGAACTTGCATTTTCAAGATGGCGGCCAAAGATCAATGCGGCCACTGCAATTACAATATATCAGCTCCCGTTGATACGATTTTAATTATATTTCTTTTATAATGAAGCTGAATAATGTCTTCATCTTTTTTGTAATAAGTAATATTATTATATCTCGAACAGTTAAAAAGTTTTATTTAAAATTACTGATAATTTGACTTTTGGATTTTCGTTTTAAACTGTTTAAGCCTATGTATATTGTTGTGTGTATGTCCACGGAAAACATTTTTCAAATAAAATAATCTGAAAATGTCATTAGCTGTCCTGTGATATATAAATGATGGGTTTTAAAGTCAACGGGAGATGAGAAAATAGGTTTTTAATATTCAGAAATCTGAATACTGGAATTTTGCTATCTCAATGATTAAGGTTTATGTTCTAAACCCATTTTCTCAGCTCCTATTGACTTTATACCTCACAAATTATACATCATATGAAAGCTAATAATATGTCCAGAGTATAATAATTAAAAATGTTTCGCGTGGACATACACACAACAATGTAAATAGGCTTATAACCATATTGAACGAAAACCCAAAAGTCAAATTAGGTATCAGTAATTTTTAATGTTACTTTTAAACTGTTCGAGATATGATAATAATACTTATTACAAAAAAGATGAAGACATTATTCAGCTTCAATTTCAAAGAAAATAAATTAAAATCGGATCAACGGGAGCTGAGATATTGAAACTGCAGTGCCGCATTGATCATTGGCCGCCATCTTGAAAATGCAGGATCGAATCAAATGTCTCCTCATCCAAAAATGTTCAGGAGGGTACAATTGAGATATTTGAAAGAACTAAACATTTAATCTTAAAATCCATAGTTTAATTGCTTTGCTACTGCACTATATAATTTTGTTTAATTTTCTAATTTACTAATTAACAAATGATTATCATTAGCACTATTTTGATTTTAGTATACTTTTGATATGTTACAGAAAATTGTATTCTTAATCGAATGACACCAAAAGCATGTCTGTAGCTCTTCGGATGCGACTACGGCAGCCATTTTAAGTCGCGTGCCTCTATAGAGGCCATTCTGGGTACTTTAGAGCATATTTGACCTTGGTAAAAATTTTGAATTTTTTAATATTTTTTTCTGAACTCTACTTGAAAAGAGCTTTCATTCGATACCATATTCGATGTATTTACATTACACTGTAAATTAATAATCGCATTCAATTGTTTTTCACTAATTGACCAATCAGAGGAAGCCATCTTATTTTAATTTTGGTAGACTTTTGGTATGTTATACAGTTATTTTTTCTGAATCCAATGATATAAAATACTCTAATGTTGCAATTAGTGGGGGGTCAAACCCTTTAGACTCTAGACTAAAAGGTGGCCCACTCGATCCCGCGTGAGGCGAGATGAGCTGGATGCAATCTGAGGTCAATGCATTTGAACATTTCTGTAGACCAAACTATTCAACATTTTGTAATACGGTTGATTTCGTTACGGCAGTCAGGATGTTGGGTATGTTATTAACAATTGTCAAGTGTTTAACTCTTATACTTTTTTTAGAATTACGTGATATGTTTTCCAATTTGGCTAAATTTTATTGAAGTCAATTGTTCAAATATTATTTAGTACATTAATTGTTTACATTTTGCCCATACATGCAACGACAAATATGTTCATTACATGTTCAGCTATATTACGGTTTTTTAACATTTGTTTTATCTCGTCTAGTTACGAAAATAGGGCTGATTTTATGATTAAGGGTAGTTCACCCCGTTTTTGTTGAATTTAAGGGTGAAGGAGTCAAATGACAGGATGCCAACGTTTTTTTTCGAATTCAGCGCATCAAAATACATAAGAATATCGACGTTGGCAACTTTTAACAGACCTGCCCGCAAAGTTGTCATTTTTTTAATTCTGTTCCCTGACTATTACTTATTTTATTAACAAAGCAAAAAATTTAAAATATATCAAGTGTTTACTCTAAGTTTGTATTTTATCTAATCCAAAATAAAATTTCAAATCATTTCGTGAACCTATTTTGTCTCCAATTGTATCCAAAATGTGTCGGCAAAACGCGGATAAATCGCTTGCGCCACCTTAATACCTACTTTTATATTGATGATTCCTCTTTTTTGTAAATATTAGAAATCTGGAAGCAAGCTACAAACTAGAAATTAGCATTCCCAATACTTCTGTCATGATTGATCATACAGGCCATACTACGTCTTATTCTCATATGAATATCTCTAGAAATGATTAGCAAGACTTTAATGGGTAACTTGTAAGTTACAGGTATATTATATCAAACCTGTTAAGATATGACCTTGATTAAATTCAATAACAACACCTTCACAGCAAATTAATTCATTATCTGTTTATTAATTGTGAATGTGATATTAATTAGCATTATGTAAAACCGTAATTGTATTTTTTTTATCGAAGTTTAAATGCATGGAAGTTATAGCATTATTTCTTGTATATTGCATTTTATTATGTCAGTTAAAAAGAGTATCGGTAGCAGAACGGAACTAAATTCATACACTTTTAAACTAATCTGATAATTTTGCTTGAAAGTAATAAATAAAACCTATGTGACTACCCTGTTATGGATTTAATGTATATGCAGCAAACTGGATCAATCCGTAAGGTAATTGATTTTGAAATGTGCTCTTGTAGGTACAATGAGTACTTCAAGTGGAAGAACGACTATAAAATACTCAACGAGCACGGATACTTCGGTACGCCCGTCTTCCACTACTGCCGACTTTGTCAAGCGCTCAACTACAATTCCAGAGAAGAGAAAATCTACGGCAAGATGAAGGACTACATAAGTCTGGAAAAAGATTGCTATAAACAGTCCTGGACGTTGCCCAAAGGAAAAAACTAAAAAAGAGAAGAAAAAAGTGAATGATATTAGTTTTTTCTATAAAGCCAACTGTGATTTCATACTGTGTAAAGTATCTAGGTGACAAATGTTCCTCCTCCTTTGCTGAAAATTAAACCAGTATTGTTTTGCTTCAAGGGAAAACCTGGGTTCTAGTCGCGTCTCTCTACCGAATGAATATTTTTGACATCTTACAATACATTTTCATCTTAGGGGATTTTAATCATTATTTGAAAGAAATGCTGGTAATTTCTCCTAGAATATGCAATGACAACTAAGAAATGATTGCTTCTAACTTGGCTAGAATGACGGCCGGGTTGCAATGCTGTAGAAAAATTGGTTCAACCAGATCTCTTAGAAAGTACCTAGGTACCTACCTAAAAATATAAAATTTAGACATGAATGTTAATCGAGTACCTACCCTTGGTGATATTCTTGATATTTTTTATTTCATGCTAAGTGATCTACCTGGTACATTATCATTGTAATGCCACATTGTTTATTTATTTTAATACTAATTATTATTTATTGTTCAATCAATGTCTGATTGTATACAATTTTATGATAATGATGCAGTAAAATTATGTCTTGTTTAATAGGTATTTGTTACATTATTTACAGACCTTAAAAAAAAATGATTGCTTCCATAATTCCGAATGGGTTGTACCTAGTAGGAATAGAGATGTGAGCCGAGAATATTCTCCGTGCTCGAGAATATTCTCAAAGAGATTATTCTCCGAGAATATTTGAGAATATTCTCACAAGAGGTATAAAAATTATTATTATATATATATAATATATATATAAAAAGTTCATCCCAAATTCAATAATGAATTTGGTAATTTTCGATAAAACTGTTTTCTAAGCGATTTCAAACTCATAAAATGTCAATAAGACTGTAATTACTTGACTGATTGGGCTAAAATGACTTGCAAAATGTTACATAATGTTTGACTTGATTACCATGCAAAATGTGAACCTTTATCGAAACATTTTGATTTTCGACCAATCAGAAGGTACCTATTATTTAAACTTAAACCAATTGGAAGATTTGGCTGAAACTTTGATAGATTTTAGTCACAGTAGGACACAATGACTTAGTAAAATTTGAAATTGGTCGGATAAACCAACTGGAATATAATTTTTTAAAAATTAGAACCAATCAATGGATTTCAAGTAATTAGGGTCTGCAATGCCCAGAGATGGTCTGAGCATGAGTGCAAAATTTCAGCTCGATCGGAGAAACGATGCGACCTGTATAAAGGTACGGAATGAAAAAAAATTGGAGGTCCCTGCGCCAACATCTTCATGTTTGAAACCTGATTCCCGACTTGTTCTCCATAACAATGTATGCAAGATGCATAAAAGTGTATAATTTTTGGAATTGAGCTAAAAGTGCGAGTTTTTATAAGCTTAGATGTATTTTTAAGAATATGCTCGAGAAAATGCTCGTGCTCGAGAATATTCCCGAGAATATTCTCAAAAAGAATATGCTCGAGCATTTTACATCACTAAGTAGGAAGCACTTGAAAGCAATACTTTTTTATCTTGTAGGTAGGTATTTTGAAGTGATAACTTTGCTGGCAACAAAGTTGCAGTGCCTATCAACAGGAAATGTTAATAGGTAGGTAATGGGACATGTTTAATCTTAGGTTCACAGTTAAGTACAATTTAATTTATCTATGAACTGGAAATTAGAAATAACAATGTGTAGTAGACAACATTAAAATTTATTTAACTGTACATAATAATCACACAGCATTGTTGTAGCACAGCATACATGTAGAGGTAGTTAATAAAAACAGTTAAAGCTTTAGTAAGCTCCAGAGATAATTGAACACTTGCAATGTTTGGTGCCATTTTGTTAAAATAAAATAAATAAATACAATTAAGTAGAGAAGTGCATAAAGCAGAGTCTTAAGTTGAAATCTTGTGCAGTCTATTTTAAATACTGCGTCATGTGCTTCTAGGTCATCTTCTTCGCGTATTTTCCAGGTCTTAACTTCTTACGGAATGAACTTCTCACGGAATGAGTCGGCGATCCTTCGTCCGACGAGTTGAAAAGGCAGCGGAATGAAGGCGTCACGATACCGGGAAACACTCGAGATGTGCAGGAGTCTTATCGACAGATGTCCACATATCTCTCGATACACCTGCAGCGAGTAGAACAAGAGATCTGCCGCCGCCCAAACGAGACACAGCCACACAAGGAAATAATCGTATAGACTCGAGTTGAAATACTGGTTTGTAAGTAGGACAATCGGGCCGCAGAACGAACTGTCGAGAATCATCATTCGATCTTTCGTCATGTGCATGACGACAAGTTTGTTTGTGATCTTGGCTGCGACCATGCCGAACGCGATGACGAATAATGCTGGGTGGTTGTGATAAACTTGCGTCGGGCTGTTTCGGAGGATGATGTAGGCCGAGCCGACGACGAATAATATCGGAAATCCCGGTGATGAGATGCTCCGCTTCTTGATTAACGTGTCCCCTCGGAACACGTCTGCGGATATACCGGGCTTCAGAATCCGGCGAACAAACTTGATGAAGATGACGGAATACGAGACAAAAAATACACAACACATGAAGAGACTCAGTGGGTAGGAACCAAAAGGTGTTTTAATATCAGTTAACCAGATGTCAGGACCGAACGCAGTCGATATCAACTGAATGGCGATGATGCAGAACTGTGCTTCCGTTGCGTCGAATCTTCCGAATCTCATCGTTCCGCTGACATACGTGTTCCAGTGCGAACAATAAAACAGGACAATTCCCGCAAAACATTGCACGAACATCCATCGGGGATAAAGCCCCAACCGTACGGCGATGCACGCTGACAATCCCAGGAATACTGTCGATACGGAATCGCATCCGTGATCAAACAACTCACCGAGCGGCGACGATGTGTTTGTACGTCTTGCTTGCTTCCCGTCGATGGCGTCCAATGTTTGATACAAGAAGAGTCCGAATGCACTCTGTGCGTAAGCCCATCGTGGGGCTTCTGCTCTTGCATCGGGGCTGTACCACACGAGAAGTAGAGTTGTAGCGATGTTCACGAATAGCCCAGATATGGTGATAAGGTTAGGTGCCAACCAAAGGGGCAGTTTGTTCACAAGCCAAGTCCAGAAGGGTTGTAACAAGGGGTCCAGATAGCTTGCATTGATACAGTTGTACTTGTGATTGCTAATTTGGTTAAGTTGATAATTGGATAGAATTCTACCACTATAGAACCACATTTTTACTAGATAATTGTCTATGATGCCAGAAATGCGTGCATTGCTAACAGGGTGGTGGTGGGAGGGAACTTTAGCAGGGTGACTTCACTAACACTTCACCAAACTTCACTGTGCTGAGCTATAAGCAGGTGTTTGCAAATGCCAATGTCAAATTGAAAACTAACTTATGTAGTTATATTATGAGAATTCCATGATAAAACACCTATAAGGTACATCCAAATTTAAAATATTAAACACCTATTTTAATAGTAAATTATCAAGTATTGTACCAAATAATGGACAAACAAAATATTTAAATAATTAAAGTTTGTTGCAAGTATTTTACCAACAATGTAAAAACAAAATAGTCAATAATGTTGAAACATTTTTATCATTAAATTTAATAAGAGCAGCAAATTGCTAAACTTATCCCAATTTCATACAACGAGGAAGTTAATGAAAATGCATAAAGTACAATAAATTGTTATTGAGGGTATCGAAATGGGGAAATAACTTGAGGGAAATTAGTTTCCTTGTGACAGGTAAATTTAAGTACTACTGCCCACTCGGTTCATACTTCACACTTCTCTCTCTCAGATGGAACCTTTTTAAATTGTCAATGTCAATTTTTTATTTGTAAATCAGCACTTCATGCCATTCTTATCTCTGGCCAAGGTTACTCAATAAGTGCACTCTAATGCCAGTCTGTAGTAGCTCACACAAATTATTAGTGGATTCAATTGACTACCTAGGTACATAATAGCAGTGGCAGCTAATGTTTGTGATATTAACATAATTAATGCGTAACACAGTTTCTCAATTATTCTATAGGCGAGTGTTCTTTCAGCAATACCCAGTGAGATTAAGACATTTTGCTAGCCAACATTTACCTAAATCCTACAGTTTTCATAGGGCATCAGATAAGCTACCAGCAGTAAATTACTTTTCACGGCGATACATAACCGTAATGTCAGACCTCAAGGACCTTTTTAAAGGACACCCCGATCGGTTCAACGGAGTAACAGTTGACTCGAATAGAGAAGGTTGTGATTCTACAACATTCACGGAAAAGCTCGAGCGTAAGTTGGCTAGAAAGAGCCACAAACAAACATCGCTTAATTTTGATCTTACACACACAAGTCATCGCAGCATACTTTGCTTTTCACAGGATCTCTGGAAAATTGGGTCACTAAAGAGGTACGAGGAGTATGGTTCAAAGTTGCTCTGAAAGATGCAGACTGGGTTCCGGTATTAGCTCAGCGAGGTTTCAGCTTCCATCACGCGAAGCCCGAATATGTGATGATGTACAAATATCTGCCGACAACGGAAGAATCGAATGCACCACGGTTTGCTCATACCATGATCGGTGTTGGAGCCGTGGTAGTCAACGATTCAGATGAAATTCTTGTGGTTCGAGAGAAACATGCATTTATGGGTTTCCCGCACTGGAAACTACCTGGTGGCTATGTAGAGGCAGGTCAGTGTAATTTGTAGTAGGTAGGTACGTAGTACAAGTCTAGGTACCTATGTAGTACCAGTAAATACTATGAAAGGATTTATTAGTCTCAAAAAATTAACGGTCCTTTGGAATTAAAATACTAGGTAGCTATAAACTTTGAGTTATGTATTTGAATTACACGTAATTTTGATTCAATATTTGAGAAATGTGCAAGAGAAAATCAAATGTTTCAAAATGTTACTTTAATCTTATAGGGGAGGATTTGGAAGACGCAGCAATTCGTGAAGTAATGGAAGAAACTAGCATACAAACAAAGTTTCAATGTTTAGTCTCATTCCGACTATCACATGGGGGAAACTTTGGATGCTCGGACATTTATTTCGTTGTCGGTTTGAAACCGATTTCAAGCGATATAAAAAAATGTGAGCGAGAAATTGTAGCTGCGGAATGGATGAAGGTAAATTAGTGAACCTTAGTCCTTGGATCGTTTAGTCAACGTTAACATTGAAAATTTAACACATGCAACGGTGCAAAACTGATTCACTTACTTTGTTACAGATTGACGAATATTTGAACCACGACTACGTTCATGAGACAAATCGTTTATTTCTTCAAAAATATCTTGAATATAGAAAGACAGGTACAATAATTGGCGCTGAAAAGGGAATCCACCCACTTGTAAAGAAACCATACACAGTTTTTGAAATTGTAAAAGGAAATCTAAATGAACCAGATACAGGAGAGAAGAGTAAAATCTAATTGTAAACACAAAACAATGTAAATAATTGTTAAATTTAAAAACTTTAGATAAATATTGAGCACACTTGGGGGGTGTATTAAGTATTTAGCACAATACCTAGATTCAATCACTAATCAGTGAACTACCTACTGCCCATTTATTTGTACAAACTTTCTAAGCTAGCATTATTCCTAAACGAGGACTCTTCAAGGCCTTTGTCAATTAGATTGCTCAAACGGGATTTGACTGGAGTTCCATAATAATTACCTAAAAATGATGATACTCATATTCCAAATGTTATGAAAATATTATTACGTTAATTACCTAGATATCTACTAGTAGTAGAGTAATGTTTTATTTTGGTCCCATGGCTAGTTGACATCAAGGTTTTATCAAATAAGTAGATATTTATGTTTTTAAATTTTAAATTTTTAAATAATATTTTTAAATGTTATTTGTTCCCTTGAATTGGAACCAGGGACGGATTATTAATATTATTATTGTTAATCTTAGTTATTTTATAGTACTACCTACTCTGTTGACAGAGTTAAGAAAGTATAATATTGTCTGGGGCTTGTGCGTATCCTACAGTAATGTCCTACCGTGATACTACCTTTGAGCCCGTAAGGATTATATATTCAAAGATTGGTTCTTGCTCAATGATCTATTCAAGTGATCATTGAGAACAAAGCAAGGATTATGCTATTTTCATTCTTAATAATCGTTAACAGACACATCCTACCAGGCTTACATGGTCAATCTTACTTGACGACTTTCATGTCAAACCTTGGCATAAAGGATTTCCGTCTGTGCTTGACAGGCGCGTAGGAACTTTATTTTGAGTGGGGGGGTCAAATTATTGGGGATCGATGAATGTGAGGAAAGGTAGTTCGCCGTTACAAGGGGGTCTGGGGGCTCCTCACCCAGTTTGCCCCGCAGGGCCTTTTTTGAATTTTTGATACAAAAATAATAGAATTTGAAGCTATTTTGGCATTCTTTTCAAAGAAATGGACAATGTGTGATGCAATATTCTGTGGAAACTTTAGACAAATGTAATCCAATCTGTAATTATTTGTTTTTATAGAATCCCCATTGGCCCCGCAGGGAATTTTTTGAGATTTTGATACAAAATAATCAAATTTGAAGCTATTTTGGCATCTTTTTCAAAAAATTTAAAATGTGTGATATGCAATATTCTTGGAAAAAATTTAGACAAAATGCATAATAATCTGTAAATTTTGTTATTTGACAGAATCCCTAATGGCCCCGCAGGGCCTTTTTTGAATTTTGATACAATATAATCGAATTTGAAGCTATTTAGGCAACTTTTTCAAAGAAATGTAAAATGTGTGATATGCAATATTAATGGGGAAACTTAGACAAAATGCATTATAATCTGTACATTTTGTTATTTGATAAAATACCTAATGGCCCCGCAGGGAATTTTTTGAGTTCCTTAGTAATAGAGAGTCGATTATGAATCGATTTTGGAATTAATTTGAAAACGGTTGCAATAAGCAACACCAATAAGCAATAAGAAAAATCTGTATTTGTTTTGGTATCGTGTAATACTGTTTTTATGAGGATGATCAAGTTGGACAAATGAGTTATTATCTCATTGGATAATATATAACCTCTGTTCAATTAGTTTTGCAAAACTTGGGAAAATTTTGAGAATTCAACCTCATAATGAAGCAAATCTGTGCATTTTTGGATCTCTTTATCAACATTTTTGTATATATCTGGGGGTATCAAGACGAAAAGTGGGGGGGTCATTGACCCCCACTTCCCCCCCCCCCCCCCCTTCCTACGCGCCTGGTGCTTGAACTTCTTCAAGCTTCACAGAAGGCCCCACACACGATCAAACTTCCACGCTTGTCAAAGTAAGTGGTCAAAAATGTAGCAATTCATTTTGAACATTATTATGGATATTGGTAGGCAGTTCAATTCTTTTAGTTTCAATCTAGATGTTGATAAAGCAATGCAATAAATGATTTATATTCTTCATATTTTTGTCTGCATACCTACTACACATCCTATTCTAAAACACACAAAATTAACTTATGTAGGTACAGTGGGTTGTAGGTGAAATGTTATCCCTCCGTTCACCCCCCACCCCCCCATCCACATTCAAACAACTTGTCTCGTGTTATCGGTCGAGGGGGAGGAGCCTAAGCTAACGTAAATGATGGAAAGGGAAGGACGGGGGGGGGGGGGGGGGTAGAAGCTAGTCTTACAGCCGGGTGTACATATACATATAATCTCCAATAGAATTTAGAATCTACACCATCACAGAACTGACTTTGATCTTGGTGAATGTTGACAAACTAATAAAGAGAATGAGCAACTCCGGGTGGTCATTCTAAAGGGAAAAAAGAATGCCAATTGCAAATATAGTGACTCGTAATTGCAATAACTAATCCAAATATATGTAAGTAGGTACCTAGTACCTGAATCATTGTAAAATGAGTCCAGTACAGACAGGTAGTTCGTGTCACATTTAGCTGGCCAGTAAAATCCTTTTAATACCCCTTGTCTGAGAGAGAGGGATGGTCTCGGAAGACCACCCGATCGACCAGTCAGCATACAGCGACTGAGGGATGGACAGAAAGCTGTTATTTGCAAAATTAGGGGCCACATCTGGCGGACATGCAGTGTAGTTGTAGCTTCCTTGCTTGAAAATATTTTAATTGAAAGCTAAATATTGCTGAAACCCTAGGACTTTCGACATCTTTTCAACATATATAAGGTGTAGCTATTTATCTAATCTGCAGAGACTAAACACAAGTAACACAAAGCGAGTCACACCAACTTCAAATCTAAAGATAAAGCTTGATACAAGAACTGAATACTCATAGGTACGTAATTCCTGCAAGCAGATAGTAACATCCAAATCAATATAAGGCAGCAGTGACACTGACATACCCCAGTTTAAACTATAAACCATTGAGAGCATCAAGATCAACAACTTTGATCAACAGGTTGTCAAAAGCACACAACACTAACCTGAAAGTTATTTTGATAGATTCTTGAAGAACGCACGTACTGTAGCACTAAAAGTCAGAAGTCTCGAATAAAACACAACAATACGATTAAACAGTGTATGTACACTAATATCACATTATTAACTTCAATATTTAGGTCTAAATATCAAAATGCACTTGTCACAACACAGCACGGACATATCAAAATCAAAACAAAGAACTAGTACCAACCATGTAACACGACATTTCCCATACTTTTCCCTTTTCACATAAATATTAAATACTGACGTCACTTGCGACGCTAACTACCAATCTACTGGTTGATATTGTTGCTGTGACGTAAGAGTCATGGCACAAGTCACAAGTGTGAAGCATGTGAAGTGAACACGGAACAGCTGTAATCAACAAAGGTGGAAACGAGAAGAATGGCGACTTCAGGAATGGTCTGGTTGCTTGGAGCAAGAACTATACGAAACTCTCTACCTGGCTCACTTCTTAACAACAGGTAAAATAGACTAAACAATACAAGATTCACTAACATACAACTTTGAGGTGAAGGAGTACTAGGTTGCAAGGGATACTTGCTCCATTGTGACAGGGCCCCTGAAAAGGGCGAAGCCTTTCGGCAGGTCAAATTCAGTTGGAGCTGGTCTTACCCCCTTTCAGGGGCAGGGCCTCCACTTACCTTAGGACAGCTACAACAAAAAAGGCAACTCATTATCGTGATATTTCAATTCGTAGTACCTTTTTACATTGACTTAGCTTCATTGCGTTTGACATTTAAGTTGTCCCGTAATATATTTATGACGGAACAGGTTGGGTGAGTGGTTAACGCTCTGAACTTGTATTCCAAAGGCCCGCGTTCGTCCTTCCTGACTGGGGCTTTTTCGTGGTTTTCCCTCAGTCGACAGGCAAATGCTGAGAAGGTACCCTACTAATAGGCCACGACCACCGCCTTCACACCTTCCGTCCTTACCCACTCTCACCATCATCTCCCAATCATCAACATAATCATTCATCCATCACCATTAGCCTCGCTGCAGAACAGTGCCCCAGACAAAAAAAATATATTTTTGAATACCTACCCTCCGAGAGAGAGGGATGGACTCAGAAAACCGCGCGATCGCACAAAGTGACTGAGGGATAGAAAAAAATCCTTATACTTGCAAAAAAGGGGTCAGCTAAACGTGAAACGCAGTGTACAGAACGTTCTACAAGGACCTTTCAGCGCCTGAGGGCAAATGCCAAAACACAAACGCCAATAAAATGCTGTATACACCTCAGAAATGTGAATTTTCTTTGGTCCGCTATTGTTATGAGGTGAGGAAGAGGTAGTGTCAGAAAACTGGCCAAAATTAGTGTGGAAAATAAGAATTCTAAATAGAAAATAGATTTTTCGCTGTTGCAAATTCCTTGTAGAACGTACTGTAGGTACTCATTTGATTGCATTATGTAGGTCTACCTAGAGGTATTGTTGCACTTTGCTACTCTACTAAGTAACTGACAAAACGTACCAATTCAAATCACGGGGATTGTGCCTTAAGTCTCATGTGACATTTCTGCAATTTCTTGCTTCAATTGATTTTCAGGCTCGCTGCATCGCCCTGTGCCTGCGCAAGATACTACTCATCAGTGAAGCAACCCGAGGACCACTCGATTCCTCTGAAGTTCACCACCAGCAAGGCAGCGACTTGGCAAGCAAAGCACACTCGAACGGGAGGCATCGATGACAGCCCTTGGTACCAGCCTTATGTCATCTCGCTCAGCCTGACGATATTCTTAGTTTACTTCTGCATATTACGTGAAGAAAGTGATATTGATCAGGAAATGGACAAAACTTTATATGAAAGAATATCTGGTCTTGAAGAGAAACAATTAGAAATATCATTAGCTTATAATCAGCAACATGGAATTAGCACAGATGCAATTATAGAAAGGTTGGAAGAGTTGAGACCCAAGGTTGAGAAATAAATAAAAATTAGTGTAAGTTACAAGTTGTATTATTTATTTATTACCAAGTCATTTTACAAAGAACAAATACTGAAGAGGAGAACAGAGATCTTGAGGAGACCTTCAGGTTTTAAAGCTCACACTAGAGCTGCATGAATGTATTGAAATATGAATTTTGAAGACAGTGAAATAAGTATGAAAACAGTCAAAAAGATAATGAACTCCCCATGTGAATTATCCTTACAATACAACTATTGAACTACATTGGTTAAATATTATGTAGAGCCAACTACATCGTACAATATAATAGTAAAATCAGTAATTAGGTACAGTAAAATAGAAAAATCAATCCTGTCTACCCAGAGTTTTGGAAAGGCCAAGTGAAGTAGCAACATATTTGATGTTTTATGTTACTTCTTTCCCCAGCCTTACAAAACCATGCCTAGCTGTCCTAGGAGTTTTATAAACCAACACTTTAATAATAAGTAAATTCTAGTCACAAATACCTACACGACAACATAAAGCAGTAGTACTTGAGGAACACTTCTGCCATTCTCAAATAGTATGCTTAACATAGAACTACATTTAAAATAAAAATGCCAGGTCATTTCAATTATACCAATAATGTGAACTGGATGTTGATACTACGGCAGTGTAAAGTCAAATTGTTCCACAACGACGCACATAATCTAGTGAACGGTGGAATATAAAAAAGAGATTGTTTTGGGTAGCTCTGGATGATACTGGGAACGATAAATATTGCTGCGACCATCGAATGTTGAGACGGTGTAGGTCGTTTCTCCTCGGCAATCCATTTACGCTACGACGATACGGAATTTAAGCGCGCTCGCCTCGGATTCGTCGGGCCAACTGAATGTCTTTCGGCATGATTGTGACGCGTTTGGCGTGGATGGCGCACAAGTTGGTGTCCTCGAATAGGCCGACCAAATAAGCCTCACTGGCCTCCTGAAAGTTCAAATAGAAGTTAGCATACAAGTGAATGAAAACATCAATTACAAAATTTACAATTAGCAATGAACTACCAAATTTAGTTTGTACTTAGTAAGTTGGTTTGGTGTAGGTAATAGAAAAGAGGGACTTTCATTTGAGAAAACATTTAACCACTTGGGACTACCCTTACGGATTCACCATGCGATGCCTATTATGAGGAAAATAAATAATTTAATGAAACCATTATGAAAACAAAGGGTGAAAAATTTCATTTAAATATATGCGGAGAACAAGGATGAACGCGCCGGCGCTCGACCGCTAGCTGATAAGATTGAAGCGCTGGCAGGTAAGGTAAAAAAAAAACTATAAGTGAACTGCAAGTAGCTTTAGTATCAATTTTATGTACGACCACAGCAAATGTAAGCGCTATGTTAATACACTCAAAGGAATGTCATTGACTATGATGATGACCATGCCTGTACCTAGTAGGTACTAGGTAGGTACAGGGATTTCTACACAAACCTCTAGAAATTACAGTTAATTCCTGTGTCACTTTCAGCCAATTAGTAGATTGTAGGTACTATTGAATTATGACTTTTGATTATGGGATTCTGCATAACTTCTGTATCAAGTCGACTTTGACCAGCAAACCAAAAACTCACAAAATAGGTTTTAAGCAATAAAATGCACGGAAAAAACAGAGTTGACATTTTAACCACTAACAATCAATAACATCTATTGTAATTTGTAACACTATGAAGATTAGAGCAATATGAAGAGTAGATACAGTGATTTTTTAAAACCAGGAGGCTGAAAAACACGAGTTGTCAAATAAATTAAATTTTTGAAATTTACAAGTTAAGCACTGATGTCAGGCATGTCAGTGTCGTCTGCTTTATCCGCCATTTTTTTCAGAGTGCAATCTGTCTATCGCTCGATTCTGACCTTGTGGTTGGAATGCAGTACTGCGGTTGGACAGTACTGCGCGGAGCTATCAAATGCAACAGAGCACAAGCCAAACGAATTATCAAACAAAAAAGTGCAGATCCCGCGCTGGCCGAGCATGCGGAATGAGTAAATGAGTACCTAATCAAACGCACCCTAAATTAACCATAGCCCTCGCCGACTGAAAACTAAATTTGTTATCATTTTGTCTGCATAAAGCTGAGAAGAGAACACAAATAATTTTTATTTGAATTCGATGGTAAAATAGAAACTTGGCAAAAATGGTACCTAGGTACTTAGACTACCTACTAGAAAAATCTAGTTCTAAAATCCAGTTGCGGGCAAGTTGCATTTCTTAGAAACATAACAATTAAAAAAATTATTTGTATGTTCCACTTGGTAAAATTATAATGAAACCTTCCGTTTCCCAAATTTTAATTCAGCTGAACAGATTCTTCATGGTAAAAAAAATGAATCCAACAAATTCGCTACTCTTGTATGGAAGCCATGAATGGCCCGGAGGAAATGGTGAAAAAGTAACCTAAATGTATGTTTTAGCTGAATCTATTGAGAAGGTGCGATTCCGCAGTAGGTACAGAACGATTTCAACAAAATAATTATAGCCATCTACATTCATCATAATTAAACAATTGTTGTAACAGGTGCCACTGCCAACATAAAGCAAATCAATGTCCTCCCTCCCTCCCTCAAACAAATATTTACTGTGACTGTGACTACTGTGACTGTGGTACTGTGACTCATTTGCCTACAATTGGTAATACCTAGGCCTACTAGGTACAACTGCATTTGTTTGGAACCCTACCAGGTAGGCATTGCACAATCCAAGGCAATGAGTCACCTCAGTACCCCAAGTGGCATGAGTCATCCCACTGAGGCCCAGAAAAACATACCTGAAGGGCGCCAATAGCTGCACTCTGGAAACGCAAGTCGGTCTTGAAGTCCTGTGCGATCTCACGGACCAGACGCTGGAAGGGCAGCTTGCGGATCAGCAATTCAGTGGACTTCTGGTATCGACGGATCTCTCGAAGGGCGACGGTACCCGGACGATAACGATGGGGCTTCTTCACTCCGCCAGTCGATGGTGCACTCTTGCGAGCGGCTTTGGTGGCCAACTGCTTACGGGGAGCCTTTCCTCCGGTAGATTTACGGGCGGTTTGCTTCGTACGTGCCATTGTTCAATCTAAATCCAAAATAATAATGTTGTCAAGTCAATTCAAATACCTAGGTAGTACCTACCTTTCACTAATGCAGCAGGGCCTAACACTGGATGGTTACAAGAATATTATCTTCAATCACTCGACCTAGGTAGGCCTAGAAACCTGAACACAATGAACCAATAATATTCAAATTTGAATGAACTAGCGTCCCGTCAACCGTCATTTTGATACCCAAGATGCCATGGGATGACCGCAAGCATGAAGCGGCCTACTTTTAAGACACTTGCATTTAGTCAAAATATCAAATGGAATATTGTTTTGGACTAATCTAAATAGCATTATTGTGAAGGTGACATATCACTTAGGCATTGCATAGCGTTCCCTAATCGCAGAAAAGCCATCTAAAGTATAAAATTCCACAAATCAGCTGGGCGCCAAACGGCAGATCATGAAGTCACAACATGGCGGAGACAATGCATTGGGCAATCCTCTAATTATCTAAATTTTGAACTACGATTACTACATGAATAAACTGATTCATGAATAAACGATTGTTTAAAAATATGAAGGAAATAATGTACAAAAGAATGCTATTAAAATTGTCTAACTTTATATTACCTGAAGTCGACTTTCTCGGTATCTTCTTAGCAACACGTACAGATCGTTCCTCTGTCGATTCCAAAACACAACTGCCTGGTACAACAAAATGGCGAAGAGAGACGCTGCGCTCCGTTCACTACGTTCCCATTGGCTACCATTTTGAAGTTGAAGCCTCATCATTGGTCAGAATAACGACCGTTGTAGTTGGTTGATAAACGAAATGGTGGATTGTGATTGGTCATAATAAGACGATTTCCTATTGGTTGTAAATTTTGATACCACATCTTCACATTTTGTGCTTTTCTCCACTGCACGTAGACCAAATCGGTCGTATTTCCTACAGGCCTGTAGACTCTATGCTGGCAGCATAGATAATTGAATACAAAACAATATCGAAATAATATACCTACTTGCTGTACTAACTACAGAGTATCTTATGTAAAGGCAATCCACGAACCCATTGCTCCAAGTATTCTAGAAATAATGGTTCCTTCTAAAATGTTTTGTTGAAACAACTAGCTTACCTACAAAAGTAAAAGTTGAATCACCAAAATTCTATAAATCTACTTGATTTTTTATTTATTTTAAATACTATTTGAATATTGAGTTTAAAAATGTATTTGCTGTCAAATGGAGATTAAGATTACTTAAAAATTTACATTGACACACTAACATGGGATAATTTATTACAAAAATAATTTGAAAATATATTTTAAACATTTTATTTTTCAATTATTTTTAAATTTGCATACCTACAGAAAAACCAAAATAATTTTTTAATAATTTTTTTTTTCATCTTTGGTCCTAGCATTGATTTTTTATTAGCCTAATCACAGTAATTTAAACAGGAATGTAAAAATGAAATAGGTAAGTGGATTCTGGGAAAAATAAATCTAGCTTTGGAGGAACTGAAATGGAAATCTGGTTCTTGCAACATAATGTAAATTAATTACGACCACTGATTTTTATTTAAATAAAGTACTTTTAAGGGCTTCATATAGCTTTTAGCATTAGGTAGTTTAAGAGGACAAAATCCAAAATAGTAGTTCACATTATCATTGAACTTAAATCAGATGAAGATTTTTAAAATTATGTTCACACTATTCCCTCTTACCAAAATGTCATCTCAAACCTTGGGACGCCTTATTGCATACAATCAAACGTTTTAAATATCAAGTATTTCACAAGTATTTTTTAAATTTATATGATATATAATAATATATATTAACCACGGTCCACAATGTCTCCATTGAAAATAAAATGCGTATTATGTCTTCCACAAAAATAGTTTAGAAAAAATTGCATGTTACAAGGAAGAGTTTTTGTACTTTTGTCATCAATGAATGGAAATTGGAATGTTAACAAAAGATACAAACACAGATATAAAAGTAATCGACAACCGTTTCATCGATAATCACGACAACGCGTGAAATGCATCTTGAGTGCCGTTTACAGACGAGAAGCTCACATTACATTTACCACACGCAAACACTCAACTTCAAATGCACCAAGAATAATGAGATTTGCACAAAAACCTCAGACGCACTGTTGTGATTATCGATCCACAGTTTACAGACACTATACTTGAAAAATTATATCTAGTTACAAAATTTAAGTCAAAGACTGCAGTAACTAGATGTGTACAATGACTTGTAAATTTCTGTATTTCAGTAAACGAAAAAATCAAATGTTGCAGCTCAAGTAATAATAGTATTCCAAAATGCCAGTTATAAAATTGTAAATATGATCGGAAAATATTAGAAACCAAAAATGCTACGGTTTATTACCGACCTGATTAAAGTGGAATTTGAACCTTACTGGTGCCGAAATAGCCACTTGACGATAAATATAGTTAATAAAGGTGTAGACATACGAGGAGCGAAGACGATGATGTGCATTATAAGTTCATTCCGCCATTGATTGGTGTTTGGCAGTACGGGCATTCCTTCTGTGTCTTAGCGCATTTACTACACAAAACGTAGTGATTGCATGGGCCCAGAGTTATACTTCGTTTCTCTTCTTCACAAACCATACATGTATTGGCCATCTGAGTGTAGATTATCTGTTGAAAAGAATGAAATCAGTTAGAAATTGTAATTCTTTTTAAGTTTGTGAAACTTATATCGAAGAACCAGAAACTGATTTGGAAGAAAGGAATAATAAATCGTTTGAATTACCTGCTCAACTTTTTCGCAATCCTGTCTTAATTGATCTTGCAACTGTTTTAATATTTGCAAAGATAATGTATTCAATTCAGAAACTCTGCGGACACCGTGAAGATATGGGCTTCCTTGCAGTAATTCAATTTCATTCTGCAGCACTTTAAAATGTGATATCGCTTCGTCCCTCTCCTTCTCCGCTTGGTTAGCTTTCCGGTTCGATTCCTCCGCTTCTCTCTGCCAAGCTTCGCAGGCGGTTCTCGCCTGCAGTATTCTTTCGTCCCAGGTGGCTAGTTTGTTTCGACTAAGAGCGACCTCCTCTATGAGGCCGCGTATCTGCAGTTCAGACGGCCCGTTTGTCGTGTGATTGTGCCCGGAATAGTTGTTGGAATTTGAATGAGAATAGTGTAGGCTACTCGGATGATTATTCGGCGGTGATAAGTTCGGGAGTTGTCCGAAGTCGAATAAACTGCTATTGAGGCCTGATGAGTATCCCACCATGTTGTTTGATGTGCTATTACTCATGATGTGATTTGTATACGCAGAAGTCTGAAACAAATTCTAAACGTAGAACGTTCGATGAAGATTATTTCAAGAAAGAAACCAAAACCATTAACTGTTGGGTTCATACTGAAGCAAGATACAACAATATCAAAACCTGCATTGTGAAGGTAAAATATATAAAACATTCCTCCACCAATGAGAATTATCGTCGACTCACAAAGAAAATTTAAAAATGTGTTGCATTTCTACGTTTTGCACTAATTCAAAATCTCACATCAAACTGAAATTCAATGTTAGGAAGGTACGAAGTGATGTACGAAGTAAAAAATATCGAGGTCCCATATCCAGAATATATGAGGACGATAATTTAGAGAATGGGATAGATGGCAGGGGAGATAGGATGGAGAAAGGTTCTGGTACGAATGGACTGGTTCCCTTTAGAAGTTGCGAAACCTGACAAAGAGCGTGAGGAATGAGGAGATTAGAAGAGGGAAGGCAGAGGAGTAGATAGTAGCATTGGATTTTGGAGAAGCAAAGAGACTTGTCGTCTGGTATTTGTTCATTGCATGTAACCTCAGAGGTGGCCAATGCCTGGCAGAAGAAGATGAAGGACAACCAGCGGAGGATAGGAAGAGACGTGCTGCCAAACACATTAAGAAGAGGAGCAAGTGATAGATTTGATGGAAAGGGGGATGTGGTGAAGAGAATGCGGGAAATGGCCAGAGCAGCTGTGTTGTTATTACATATTATATTTTATTTTTTCGTATCATTCTGAATTGGAAAGATGGAACTGGATTCTGAACTGGAAGATTTTATCAAGCTGTCTGCCATCATTAAAATGGGAAGCTGAACAGTTTTACATTAGACAGTGCTGCGCAGTATGAACTCAACAGTAATAGGTAATGAGCGCTGAACTTACCGAATCTTCTTGAAATGAAAATCTAGATCCCGAGAGGAACGGCTGAGACTGAAGAGGTGACGACGTTGGCGAGAAGTTCCCGAGCTGTCGTTCGCTCAGAGCGCTACCGGGTATGTTCATCGGAGCCGAGCTCCCGAGTATGCTGTAGCCTGAGCTGGCGAGTCCAGCCGATATTGTATTGATAGGAGAATCACGTTCCAAATCCTTGTCTAGTGAAGCTGCGTAATTGATTGGTTCGTCTAAATGCAACTCGTCCAGTGCATTGCCTGAAAACAAACAAGATATCAGTTTCAATGTATCATTTCCAAAAACCATCCATACTACCTTATGAAACTAATACAAGATCAAACCTGACACTGGATTCCAAAGGCCAGGAAAACCTATTATTGATGGTTTAGAATTCAAACCCACACGAGAGTTCCTCAGCTCTTTCAATTACCAAAATAAGAAGTAAGTAGGTACATAGGTACCTTTAACTAATGAATTCAGTTACCTATTTTTCAAAATTTTTAGCTGTATTTGGACAAAATATTTTGAGTTTATACTCAATTTACTAACTTACTTTATTCAGCAATCAACCATAAACAACAGTCATGCATTTTTTACATGCATGACTGTTGTTTTTACAATTTTACAATGTTCACAATTTTACAGCGACATCATGGTTTGTTTAGTTTGGCTGTGGAACAAGCCGCTATGGTTCCGAAAACCTCCATGAGCTCATCAACATTGACTACCACTGAGTTTAAACCTCTCACATCATGAAATTGTTTGTCAGCTTCTGTATGTAATGTCTACAAGTTACTCACCAACGACAGAGTCTAGAGTGTCATTGGAGAAGAACTGCATTCCTAGAGGTGAGACGCCCTGGCCGAGCTGACTGGCTGCGTTGTTAATACTATACGCTCTGCACATGCTTTGCCTCCTGTGCGAGTCTATCAGCGGATCATTTTCCATTTGCATCAGTTGCTTCTTCATTAGATTCTAAGAGGAGAGAAACAATGTTACAGCATGTGACGCAGATGTTTCACGTCATTTGCAGAGTTAAATATGAACTAGGTACAGTAGGCAATAGCAAATCTAATCGGCAATCATAATACATTCTATTTCATAGAGGATAGGCCCATGAATAGAGTTTTAGGATGTATAGGTACCTACATAATAAAATTTGCTAATTGTCAAGAGTAAGTCACTCCTAAGACCTAGGTATAGACCTAGGTTCCTGACAAATGAGAAGGGAAATCAAGTCTAAAAAAATCAGAATATTAAATGGCTAGTATAAAACTAATTATAGAATAATAATATGAATTTAATGCTTGGAAAGGAGTTGAACTGCAGTAATAAGTAAAAACTGAAGGTCACTCCTAACTCACTCTACTCTAGTAATATTACATCAACTTTTAGGAATAATTAATAAGTAGGTGAACCTAGCGTATGATGATGTATCATAAACTTAATGACAGCAGTACTTTACTGTTTTATAGCAACCGGTCAGAAACAATTATCGTAATTTTAATATTTCAGATTCCTCTAAACCGCAACGACCAAAGAATGTTTCTTTATGACGGGCAAAGTGAAAGGAAGTTGCTTACGGCTTGCATAAGTTCTTGTTGGCTGTTGAAGCCGAGCGGATTGCTGACTTTGTTGTGCGTCAGCTGCGACCCGGGCGCCTTGCTGTGCGAACTGTTGGAACCTAAACTGCTGGTGGATGCGGATTCCGACACTTCTCCGCTGCCGCCCGACGAGTCTGCTTTCTCCGCCTTCTCCATGCACTTGTCCGGTGGCAATGCGCTCGACAACAAGTCGGCCAAATTAGTTCCAGTTTCTATGCGTGCGGCCAGATCTCGAGCCAGAGCCATCTCCTCTGTGACGAAAAGCAAGAGATTTGTTATGGAACAGTCAGTGGGGCTGAATATTTGTTCAAGAAATTTTTGTAATATGTTAATTTGCGTAGAGTGTACAAACATTATAACTTTGGAAAATCTGTGGAAGAGGACACTAAAATTACAAGATTAGGTACTACTACCTACTGTAGAATATTTTCCAAATAAGCCATGGGTATTTCTATTTTTATTTATTTACATCTTAAAACATTAGGGATGCTTATATTTGCAACGGCATTACACTTTAATAGTACTACCTATTACCTAAGTGTTTTTAGAGAACATTTCTCCAAAAACTGGGATGAGGCTTGTCGGGATTACGTATATTCGTTTAAATAGGCTTACACGAATAGGCCACCTACTAGGCTACCTAGGCCACCTAGGTATAATCATACCTAGTAGCTACCGAGTAGATACTAAATTGCAATATAAAACTTACCTATTAAACTATTAAATAGAATTTTCGATTTTTCAAAATTTCCAAAATTTAAAGCAAATTTTGACAACTTGATTTTAATATGGAAGTTTCTATTGTAAAGGGTCCTATAAGGACTACACTTACCTTCCAAGTGTGCAAAAGCGCAGAAAACTCCTCTGGGACAATACCCTGCAGTCTGCACGTCGTTACACTTGGTCGACTTGTAAATCTCCGGATGAAATTGCTGCTCGGTGCGAGTGTGGCAGTACGAGCAAGATTCTCCGACGTCGCAGTTCTCCGGTTCGCCCCACTCGTCCCCGTGCTTCACGTTCGGACACGGCGTTGAACGGTACTTGAACTTCTTCGGACTACGACGCTTGTCACGGCTGTTGTGATATTGTGGGCAAGCGTAACCTTGGCGACAGAGACGAGGCGGCCGTTTACACATTTCCGTCTTGTAATTTAGTAGAACGTAATTTGTATCTGAAATAAGAGGAACAAGGTTTAAAACATAATAAGCCTTCTAGAACCTATTTTAAATCCACATTGCCAAAAAGACCTAGGTGCCAGTTTTTAGTAATGAAAATAAATCTTTTAGTTACCTTGCCATTTTGGATCTTCATTCATTAAATTTCTTTCTTTATCCAATGCATTAGGACCTTTCAAGTCTATGTTGGTTTGAGACTCAGGATTTTCCATGTCTTGTAGTTCTTTTATATCATATACGGGTGGTCTAAGATCCACTTGGCCGTGAGCGAACGCACAATGCGGCCCATTCTTTGTGCAATAGCCGCGTGTGTCCGTTTCGTGCACACACATACATGTCTTGAAATACCGTAGATGATATCGACGTTCTGTATCACCAGCAGTGCGATGTAAAAATTGACAGCTAGAAGTAAACAAAGAGATGCAACTGTCAAAATAGGTTAAAGCTGTGTTTGACATTTAAACTGTCAAACTAGGACTAAATCTCATGTAGAAGTACATTATTGGTGAGAACTAGCTCATTAAAGGTTCAAGAGATATAAAAACGATAGCCAATCGAAGGGGGGTAATCAAAATAATAATGGCATCTCCACTTGGCATAGGGATCACTGTGACATTTCAATAACAGTGTACCAACTTACTCGTCCCCATCTGGGCAAACTCCCGTAGTCTCGTCATATTTTGTACAGTAAGTGTCTGCACAGTAATTAAATGTGCCATCTCTTTTTCTGACAGGTCTTCTGCGGCGTTGATTCATAAAATGCCAGTGAAAACATGTAAATGGTCTATGGTTGGTACATTTGTGTTGTAGAAACAATGGACATTGGTCTACGCGAAACTCCTTTAAATATCTGCAACATTTAGAGCAACGGTATGTTATGACAGGAGTGCAATATATGTAAACAGACTAGAAGAATTTTTTAAAAAGAATGCAATATTGAAGTTGTAATGATAACCGACTTACGAGTAATGATTTGGTTTTTCTGTTTGAGCTGTCAACAAATTCTTGGATTCCGACGGCATTTTGTGAACTAACTTCCTATTGCGCAACTTGGACGCGCAGGGAACGCTGGAAGATGGCGGTGTACATGCTGTGATTGGGTGATTGAAATGCGAGGGATTTAATTCAAGGTCGTCAACGATTTAAATGAATGATTGTAACTTTTTCATGTCCATGCTTACATTTGACCCATTATAACGGACGAAAATGAATATTCAGAAAAAAGTGTGAATATTTAATTCTTCCACATTAGGATTGGCATGCTATTTATAATTCACTTGCTATGAACAAAATGTGCCAGTGTAAAATATGTAAAAAAAAAACACAATGTCCGAAAATCAATGCTAAAAAAATATAATAAACAAACAATAAAATATGCTTTTCCGAAATTCCACTGCATCTTGGAGTTTGCAATCTATTATGCAATCAAAACTTACCTACCCTTTTATAATAGCATGATATTGATTTGAGTGTGGCATTCCTTGAAGTTAAAATGTGCGTTGTGCTTTGTTGTCAATGTCGGGAAACCAGTTTTAAGATCAGTTTTAAAGGAAATAAATGTTTGTATTATACTTTCAAAAAAATATCATCATTCTATCATATCATTCTATCTAATATCTATCATTTGACAATTTGGCGCCCCCTAAATCTCGGCGCCCTGGGCATGGGCCCGCGTCACCCTACCCACGGGCCGGCCCTGCACACAACACATAGAGCGCCAGCTGCTCAATTGAGAATTGCCCTATAATTCATATTGAAGATTGCCAATGTTGATGCATTGAAGAGTCCCCACCTATTCTATATAATATTTGTGAAGCTAGTTCCATGCACGTTGCCGAATCGGTGTACAATCTATAATTACTAATTAGAACCTCCTTGGTGTACCTATACTGTATAGGTAGGTATCGGGAATTTTGAATTTATTTATAGGTACTTGAAAATTACTTTTTTTGAACTTTAAAATTTCCGATTTGCCCAGAATACCGTATTAACTCGTGTATAAGACGCACTCGTGTATAAGACGCACCCTTGTTTTGAGAAGTCTATTTTAAGAAAACACTTAGCATGCGTGTAGGTATAAGACGCAGTAAATCATGAAAAACAGTGTTTGTTTGTATACATGATATCCATCAAAATGTTGGTTTTCCAGCTAACTGAGCTATTTGAATGAAAATCACTGCCAACTTGTTGTAAACAAACAGTAATTTTCTGCTTCTTAGAAAGGGGGAGGGGAGTCTCTTCCCAGCAGCTGTTGTTTGCTCTAACAGGCGCGCACCTGCCTTTCCTCTGCATTCCAAAACAAACCCAACTCCCCTCCTCCCCTTCCATTAAGATCGTCATTCAACAGTGTTTAGTCTATTTTATGCCTGTCAGAGCAATGTTTTTCAGACGTAAACATATATTTTGTCTCCTGATCTAAATGCAAGGGAAAACATTTTATTGCGCAAATTTAATATGTTAATAATGTTGTGTCTAGCTAGACACAGTATGAGTAGTCCAGACAGAGTGAGAGGGAAGGCAGAGATAGACGCAGTAGAGATGTGGCAGTCTACCACAGCTCTGTTTACAAACATCCACATTGGATTTACTGGGAAAAAAGCTTGGTATGTGTGTATAAGACGCAGGGCTGTTTTCAGAATCAAAATATTGACATATAATTGCGTCTTATACACGAGTGCGTCTTATACACGAGTTAAAACGGTAATAGGGCCTCAGGAAGGGAAATCTTTGTCCAGCAAACAGTGCAAATTCAAATCATGAGATTACCAATTTTACCAACAGCAATCACAGTTTAAAACCTAGGGATCGGGCTTTATACACACGTCTAAGCAACACAGAGGGTTTGAGTATGACATTTCATTTTGAGCTTGTATCTATGGATTATTATTTACAATCATTTATAATAAATATTCGAATATGCATTAACAATCTGTGCTCTTTATTCTCATTTCAAAGAACATTACATTTATGACCGGGACACATCTCATTGTGCAAATAATAATTCAAGTGGAAAAGTAACAAAATGAGGAAACCTGTAATATTATTCTAGGAATATTAGTGTAGCAATTATATATCAAAAAGAGATTCACATAAGCTTGACTAGAAATATATCTTTGCTAGTTAAATACATTACATAATATGTGTGCCTCAAACCGAAATTCCCATTCAGATACATATACAATTCTAAAACAACACTTGAAGTTGATTAGCATTGTCGGAGCGAGCATCAAAGGTTTGGTATCAATATTTGAGCATCTATATTAGCATTTAAAAAACAAACCTGAAATGTCTTCCTTAAATACATTATACTAATTTTATATCATACAATTCACATATTTAAACACTTGCCTCCCTGTATCAATTAGTCTTGACGATTTCCGAACCTATTCGATTAAATATGAAGATACCTAGCTACTACTCTAGTTAATCTATAAAATGATTCCAATATATTTCCGTCAATAGAATGCGATCCGAGCGATATCTCTGGCGCCAATTTGCAAGCGTCGGGCATTTATAAGCGTACCAGCTGGCAGGGGAGTTACGATATAATAACACGCTCACACGAACACTCACAATGTAGGTAGACTTTAAAAGAGAGCTAAAATCGAGAGTGATTGTAAGTTGGCTGGCCTTATAACAATGCCTCAGTCCTTTCATACAACGTTTAATCAATATTGGTGTATAATTGATAACCTAGTACTTTATATTCATTGAATCGTTATTTACATTATATATACCTAAAGTCTAAATTTAAACCGTCGGAGCAAAGTATATAGTTCTAAAACTACGATATTTTGTGTTTCAAATTTGTACCTGGTATCATGTTGTCTTTCCATCATCGCAGCACATGCGTATATTCAGATCAGCAAACAGAACAAAATGTAAAACCAAATAAAATTGCTACCAGGAGATATATGAAATGCATTGACAGCTCATCAAGCAACAGAAGTAAATAGCGTCTCATCTGTCAGAAATAAGTCTAGACGAACACAAATGGAAAATTAAAATAGGTAGAAGAAATCCGAATTTTCACGAAATGCAATTAAAAATTATGTGACTGTGTTCAAATAAGTAAAACATGCAGTATACATGAGTGTGTAAAAAAACAAATAATGTTTAGATGCAAACTAGGAATACAATATAATGTAGGTAAGGTCAGTACCTAAATGTGTTTGGACTTTAGGGAACCCCTATAAGATCTTGAATTCAAAACAGTAAAATATTAGCAGACACCTGCTTAAATAAACCCTGCTGAAATATAAATACATTGAGAATTTGGGGTCATAGTTCAGATAAAATTCTCACTCTCATCGATTCGCACTGTACATAATTCTCCCGCTAGACGGTAGTGCCGTACGTGCTGAACACTACGCGCGTCGAGTCCGTGTCGAGGGACACGTCTTCCGGCGACGCCAGATCCACGCGCACGGTGCCGGAGTTGTTGCGGCGCCGCGTCATGGCGCGCCACTCGGACTGCCGCCAGCTGAACGTGTCGGCGGCCTCGTCGGCGGGCGGAGGCTCCTCAACTGGCGGTGCGGACGGCGCGGGTTCGCCCACGGCCGATATCGAGCTTTGAGATCCGAGAGAGTCGAAGCTCGAGTCTCCGCCGCCGCGGTAGCGACCCACGTCGTCCTCGTTTATGTCGCCGTGGTGACCGTGGGACTCCTCGATACCTGCCGGTCACATCAGTGACAGTTATTTATCAAACACTTCTAATGGTTTTAAATCAAGCTTTACCCTATAAAAAATGTCATTGGAACAAAAATTAAATTCATTGGTAATAAATTAATAATTCTTAATTCTATATGAAATTGGTAATTTCCAAAAGACCTGGTAATAAACAGTAACCGGTTTTTGCGGGATTATCTTGGAATCAGAATCTACAACAGTGCAATAAAATCTATTCACCGTAAGAATGACGACCTTGAAATCTGTACAGCCAAGTCATTTAGCTCAATTTTGAATATGATTTTTTACTGACACAAACTTTACTGATACAAAATAATAAATGGCAAGATTTTATGTTTCAAGGTCGATCACTTTAAACGTGAATGGATTTTAGTTGTGTTTTGTTCCTAAGCTCCTCATATGTCATGAGTGATGACTGAGCAAAAAGATCTAACCTCTGAGAATATTCTGACACATGTCGGACTCGAGCGGTATCGGATCCTCGCTGTCTCGGTTGTGTATCGTGACGGCGATGTGCGCGGGGTGCGGCACCGGCAGCGGAATCAGCAGCTTCTCGGCGCTGTACGGTCGGTTGTGCCGCTTCCACGGTCGCCACATGGTCGCCACGCTGGCAGCGGTCGCAGTCTTGCGGTGCCGGCCGCTGGACGTTCCATTGGCAGTCTCACTGAAGTTAAAGAATAGGCGACTCTTAAAAGTTGTCAGATGCGCAGAAAATGTTCCTAATTTATTTTAAGAATCCCTACTAAAAGGATTAAAAGGATTACAAGGATTGAATATCAGGGAACCTGACCATAAAGTTAATCCGTTTTGTTCAAATACCGTTTTTATGCTATTCAAGAGTGTAACTCAGGAACTTCAACTGTACAAAAATTTAAATTTGATGGCGGACGAAGTGTGTGGGAAGCCAGGGCAGGTGGGGAAAAAATTAGTGAAAAGAGGGTGTGTATGCCCTGAGTGTAGTATGAAAGTGACTAGTGGGTTAAGGTGCGAAAAATGCAAACAGTGGTACCATTTTAAATGTGGGGGAGTGAAGAAATCGAGCTATAAGGACGGTGAGAAGAGTGACTGGGAATGTGGGGCATGTAGAAGTGAGGTTAGAATGGACGAGCAAGACAAAGGAAATGAGCTCAAACAACTTGAAGAAGGAAGTGAAGATGGCGGCGGGGGAAGAATAGGTGATGTGGGAGAATTGAACATTATTACCAGGCCAGAAGAGGATGAAAAAGAGGAAAATGGTGCCAAGAATGAAGGAGAAGAGGGGCGAAAGAAAGTTTCTAGTGGGGTGTACTGTAAAAATGCGTGGGTCAGTAGAAATAAGAAAGAACTAAGGGGAAAAGTATTGGCAATAGGACACAAAGTAGGAATAAAAATCTACCGGAAATATGGGATGAGAATAGGAAGCAAAGCCATTGTAAATATTATCATGAAATCTTGCCAGAAGTTTGAACACCAGTTGGATGAGACAAAGAGAAAGCTACTGGAGATGGAGGAGAAATATGCTGATCAAAAACTATGGAGGGACAATGTGGAAGGTTTGTACAGTGTAACCAGGACAGAAGAAGATGTAGAAGGGAATGCAAATCAAGAAGTGACGCAGTTGGAAGTAGAAGTGAGAATAGAGGATGTGGGAGGAGAGAACAGCGTTGCCAGGCCAGAAGAGGATGAAGAAAAGAAGAAAAATCAAAGTAAGGTGATGCAAGATGAAAATGGTGCTAAGAATGAAGAAGAAGAGGTGCGAAAGAAAGTATCTAGTGCGATCCGTCTAGAGGATTGCGATCGGAGTCATCGAGCCCCGAGCCCCGATCTTCATCGAGCTAGCGTAGAAGTGGTGCTGATAGGCGATGTGATGGTGAAGCAGGCAAGTGAATTTTGTAAAAAGATGGGCAATAGTGCAATTATTGAACCAGGAATTGGAATCAAAGAATTGGAAAATAGGATGGAGATAGGGTACTATGCGGAAAGATTGAGTGAAGCAAAGACGATCATCTTGAAAGTTGGAAACCGGGAAGTTAAAAAGGGCATTGATAAGGAAATAGTAATTAGGGACATCCAAGAACTAGTATTGACAACAAAGAGAGCTGTAAAGAACCCTGGAGTGCGAGTGGTGATATGTGGCCTGCAGACGACCGAAGGAGTGATCATGAACGAGGAGCTGAAGAGGACTGCCGAAGCTCATAGTGCAGAATTTCTGGATGTTCCCTATATACCAGGATATAGGAGCAACAGATGGGAGTGGGAAGCAAAGACTGGGAGAGAGCTGAGAGTGAGGATGGAAGCGAAAGAACGTAGTGAGCAGAGGGATGAGAAGAAGAAGGATGAAGACATAAACAAGGATTTTATATCCAGGTGGGTCTGGAGGAACCGAAGGTAGGGGAAGGCGATGAAAGTGAAGATGAGGCCGGTGGTGTGAAGAGAAGAGTGAACAGAACGAAAAGTAAGAGAAATTTGCGAAGGAAGGTGAAAGTCGGGACACTGAACATTGTTTCCTTAAATGGTAAGGTAGAAGAAATCATAGACATGATGAAAGAAAGGAAGCTGGAAGTACTAGGACTAAGTGAATCTAAATGGAAAGGCAGCGGAGAGAAGGAGTGTAGAGAGGGCTATAAGCTATACTGGGCTGGAGGTGAGAGAGGCGTCAATGGTGTGGGATTTATGATAGCTCCTAACCTGAGGGAGAGGGTGATATCGGTAAACTACATAAGTGACAGACTAATAAAGATGAAAATCCTGTTAGGAAAACACTTATTGGAAATACTTCAATGCTATGCCCCTCAGACAGGTATGACAGCTGAGATAAAAGAAAGATACCTGGTAGAATTAGAAAGAAACATCTCCTCCATGAAGACACTGGTAATCGGGGACCTGAATGCCAAGGTTGGTCGGGAGAGGCGAGGCTACGAAGCAGTGCTCGGACACCACGGATATGCTGGCAGGAATAAAGAAGGAGAGAACCTTCTGAATTTCTGCTTGAGAAATGGGCTACGTGTGGGCAACAGCTGGTACCAGAAGCGGCCATCGCACCAGATCACCCGATATGCACCAGATGGATCATCCAAGTCTGTCATCGACTATGTCCTAATTGGAAGAGATCTAGTGCTGGAAGTGGATGATGTCTGTGTTTGCCCCAACGTAGCAATTGACAGTGACCACCGCCTCCTGGTGGTGACTTTGCGATACCCCAGTGTGACAAGAACAGCGCCTGTCCTCAAACACACCAAACTTAAAGTGTGGAAATTGCAAGAAGAACAGCACAAACAGGAATTCAGAAGTATGATAGAAGAGGGAATACCAGACGGCCAAGTAAGAGCTGTGGAAGAGGAGTGGACAGAATTCAGAGATAAGATGGTAATGAGTGCAGAGAGAGTATGTGGCCGGGTAAAGGGAAAGAAGAGAGAAAAGGAAACACCATGGTGGAATGAAAAGGTTAAATACGTGGTTAAGGAGAAAAGGGACGCATGGCAAAGGAAAGAAATAGCGAGATCTGAGGAGAATAATCGGGCTTATTCTGAAGCAAAACAGCTGGTGAAACAAACGGTCCAGGAAGAGAAAAAGAAGACAATGGAGGTCTTCGCAGCAAAGTTGGATGAGGACTACAAAGGGAATAAGAACATGCTCTATGGGTAGAGCCAGTTTTAAATGGTGATGCGCGAATTCGCGAATTGTTCTGATTGCACTATTTTCTTCTAATAAAATCCATTTCATTGTGTATAGATCCCAAATCTACCATTTTTACATCGCGAAAAAAAACGAAATCCAACCCTGATCGCGATATTCAACATTTTCCGCGAAATGACAAGGACATAAAGGTTTTCTATTAAAATTACTGCTTTTATCCCCCCAACAGGTCACACAACAACAAACGAAACCAGTTTCTTTCCATGTGCTACTCAATCAACCCCCTCCCCCTCGCCAGACACTTTGCTACCCACCCTCAAAGTGAACCAGACCAGTCTAACCAGTTGATGATGCCTCCAGGCTGCTTTGTTTTGCGCCCCCATCTGTTCAAGGTCGACCAGTTTCCCCCCCCCCCCCCCCCCTTCCACCCTCAACCAGTCGCAACTATTCAGAAGGATATTTTGGAACAATTACTGCACTGAAAATTGTTGGATTGGGAAAGAAAATGTCTTGTCAAACTATACATTTTGCGTCATGAAATTTTAAATATTATGTATCATCTACACAGAGAAAATGTGGGTTGGGGAAAAGACAGTACAGAGCATTAAAGACGCCATTCTAGACAAGCCTATTTCAGTGCTAATAGTGCATGACCAATCCATTCCAATCCCTACTCCAAAGTGGCATACATGTTTTTCATCAAATTATGGTTTCTGGGGGCTATTACAATGTGTTTTATAACCAATTTAATATCACCACAAAATCGCGAAATCCCTCTTCCAGAAAAAACACAAAAAACGAACTTGATGATTTTAAAAACGAATTTTAAGAAATAAAATCACCATTTAAAACTGGCTCTATCTATGGGTTGATGAAGAACAAGAGAAAGCAAGGAGATTCGAGAAGAAATATGATAGACGAACAGGGGAACCTTGTAACAGAAGAGGACGAAATCAAGAAACTATGGGAGACCCATTTCAAGAACCTGTTGAACAGTTGTCCACACCCTGATGCTCAAACTCTAACCACCAATACTGATGACGCCGGTGTCGACCGTCCAGAAGAGAAAGATATTTCGGTGGAAGAGATTGCCGTAGCGATTGGAGAAATGAGCAACGGAAAGTCTCCAGGAGTTGACGAAGTTTCAGCTGAGATGCTGAAAGCGGCGGGACCAGCAGGCGCTTACTGGCTCTGGAGGGTGATTACGGCAGCATGGCAAGAAAGGAAGATTCCTAGGAATTGGGAAGAAGGAATAATTATCCCCACTTTTAAAAAGGGTAACCGAGGCCTGTGCCAGAACTATCGCGGAATCACCCTCATGAGCCAGTGCGCTAAGGTCTACGAGAAAGTGATTGGAAGAAGGTTGCGAGAACATACTGATCCCCAACTCCGAGAGGAGCAGTACGGATTCCGAGGTGGAAGATCAACAATTGACTTGATATTTACCTTAAAGCAGATGATGGAGGCAAAGTGGGAGGAGGGTAGGGATATGTACATGGTATTTCTGGACCTGCAAAAGGCATACGACTCGCTACCTCGACAGACGGTATGGCAATGCCTGGAGAGGAAAGGAGTGTATCCTGAGCTGATAGAACGGGTCCAAAGCACATACAGTAGCAGCCGCAGCATGGTCCAGACAGCAGTCGGAAGATCCAGGTGGTTCAACATCAACACAGGTCTCCGACAAGGCAGTGCACTCTCACCAATGTTATTTAACATCGTCATGGATGAGATGATAAGAGAAGTGGAACGGGAAGAGAGCGACCAGTCAACAACTCTTGTGTTTGCCGACGACATCATGGTGTGGGGAGAATGTGCACAGGACGTCCAAGAGAAGATCGACAGATGGGATGTAGTAACTCGGGAATACGGGCTCAGGATAAGCAGAGAAAAGAGTGAGGCCATGGTGATGAGTAGGGATAAGAAAGCCCAAAATACTAACATCCAGCTACAAGGAGAAGTACTCGAAGTAAAGCAGGAGTTCAAATATCTAGGAAGCATAGTGACCAATGAGGCTAGGATGGGAGCAGAGATATCTAGGCGGATACACCTTGCCAGTGGATTCTACCAGTCAGTCAGAAAGCTTCTGTGGAACGAAGACATGCCAACCAAATGCAAGATGCTACTCTACAAGACGTACTTCATACCAATACTAACTTATGGTGCAGTTACATGGACATTGACCAACAAAGAAGCAGGAAATGTCCAGGCGGCCGAGATGAAATTCCTCAGAAGCATCGCTGGAGTATCGAAGATGGAAAAGCAAAGAAGTACTGACATAAGGAAGAAGCTAGGTGTTGAGAGCCTCAACTATAAGATAGGAAGAGACAGACTACGCTGGTATGGTCATCTTAGAAGAATGAATCCCAAGAGAATACCGAAGAGAGAATTTGAAAGAGCGAGAGACCGGGAAAGCAGAAGGGGTAGACCGAGAGTGAAGTGGGAGGACCAGGTGAAGTGGGATGTAGAGGAAAGAGGTGAGGAGTGGGGAACAGTGACTGCAGAAAGATTGTGGGAGGACAGAGAGAGGTGGAGAGTCATGGTGGAGCGGCAGCAACCAGAATACGAAGAGGAGGAGGAAGAAGAAGAGTGTGATGTGTCAGGACCGGCCACCCGACATCACTGAAGCAAAGGCCTAAGATGGATGGTGGAATTCCACCCCCCGACCCGACATTGTTTTGGAAACGGGAGACAGATATTTATTTATAACTGAAATTACATAACCGTAACAGAACAGCACTACCAACCTGTTTTAAAGTGTGAGGTACCTAGTAGGTTTGAAAGCCTAATTTATCTCAAGTACAAAAATCCATTTTGAAGAGGTATTAATTACGTACCTATTTAGATTATCAGGCACATTATATTTAAATTTACGATGTGAGCGGGAGATTTTTTATTCTACCCCGAAATTGGGGATTTGATTTGAAGTTTTATGAGTAGATTTTAGGGGTGTGAAACCCATCAACTTAAAGAATGTTTTTGACACCAATAAACCTGTGGGTATAGCCACCTATCAAGTGCGCTCACCCTCGTTTGTCTTGCTTCTTGGCAGTGGGCACCAGCTTGCAGCGCGGGTTGAACGCGCCCACCTCCAGGTAGGGGGAATGCACCTGTATGTTGCCGCGCGGCGCGTACACCGCCCCCAGCAGGTCGGGCCCGCCCTCGCCCAGCTCTGTCCCGTGCACGAGCGCGAGGAAGCGTGACAAGTCGGCACCGGGATGCGGCTGGAAACAACAACACGATGTCATCATAACAGTTTAATTTCACCCTCGCACTGGGGTGTAGGTTCACAACTTTTCATTTACCCCACCAAATTTTAGCTGCAAATAAATTCCATGCTAAACAAAACAAATTCAAAACGTAGTAGTGAGTGACTCCTGCTGCAATGTCAGGTACTTATTTAATCGATATTCGGAATAATATTGTTCAAACGTTTCATTAAAGTAGACCAATATATCAGTAGAACATTCAATATGACCCAGTTTATCTACCTCTACCTCGATCTCGATCGTTTGTTCAAATTACAATCTTGAATTTTCAAGTCTCGAGCATATCAACTTAGAGCCGTCAAGATTTCCAATTTTTTGTTATTTTTACAGGACTACGCACGCTAACTTTCTTTGTATCGTCCATAAATTTGATTTGTATTGTTTTATATATAAAGCAGACAGTTCTGCATACTTATCAAATGTTATTCTTGTGTGGCTGGACAATTTGCATTGTATTTCTCTTCCACCAAAAAAAAAACTTTTTAAAAAAGTATTATCTTGCTTGAATATTCCCGATCTCGAAGGTAAAATATTTCGCTTGATCTCGCTCGACTTTTATGAAATAATCTCGATCTCGCTCGACATGAAAAATTTCAATCTCGCACAGCCCTAAAAAATAAGTATACAATTATACCACAAAATGTTATTCCCATATCAAAAAGACAGGGCACAGCATTTGATATAACTATACTACCCATCTACACCAAATTCATCAATAAAAATATCTTTGCATCGACTGTTTCAAGTGAGATATAATCTCGCTAATGTATTACCTCGAGCCTGAACTTGGTGTCGGTCTCGTCAAGCGGCGTGAGAAAGTCGAGACTGAAGATGTCCTCGTACATGAGCCCCGCCAGGCCCGGCCAGTCGTTCACCGAGAGGCCCTTGTTCTCCCAGAACTCCTCCTCGGTGACGGGCAGCCGGCGCATCACGTGGCCGGGGTAGAAGCGCTCCAGCATCAGCGCCGCCTGCTGGATGCAGATCTAAACACACACACACACGTCCATCACATGTGGTTCATGTCAACAATAGGGAGTGCATGATTTATTAAAAACTAGATAGCAAAAGAGAAACATTTCAATTTATTGTTAAAACTCACTATTTTTGCAATCAATGTGTACATTTTTCATTCATAAATATATAATTTAAATTCAGTGGACATTTTGGCGGGAAATGGTATTTCTGCCGAGTGATGTCATTTTTATCAACCAACAAATGTTGCCATGGTCACAATAAAATGTGACAACTCGACGACGGCAGGAATACTCTTTTCCAAACAATATGTCCACTGAATTTAAATTTCATATGAACGAAAATGTACACACTTTTGAGTATGAATATATTAAAAGTAATAGTATTAAATATTAAATTGAGATAATTCTGCTTAGTATTAACTCGTGTATAAGACGCACTCGTGTATAAGACGCACCCTTGTTTTGAGAAGTCTATTTTAAGAAAACACTTAACATGCGTGTATAAGACGCAGTAAATGATGAAAAACAGTGTGTGTTTGTATACATGATATCCATCTAAATGTTGGTTTTCCAGCTAACTGAGCTATTTGAATGAAAATCACTGCCAAATTGTTGTAAACAAACATTAATGTCCTGCTTCTGAGAAAGGGGGAGGGGGAGTCTCTTCCCAGCAGCTGTTGTTTGCTCTAACAGGCATGCACCTGCCTTTCCTCTGCATTCCAAAACAAACCCAACTCCCCTCCTCCCCTTCCATTAAGATCGCCATTCAACAGTGTTTAGTCTATTTTATACCTGTCAGAGCAATGTTTTTCAGACGTAAACATATATTTTGTCTCCTGATCTAAATGCAAGGGAAAACATTTTATTGCACAAATGTAATATGTTAATAGTGTTGTGTCTAGACACAGTATGAGTAGTCCAGACAGAGTTAGGGGGAAAGGCAGAGATAGACAACTGGCAGTCTACCACAGCTCTGTTTACAAACATCCACATTGGATTTACTGGGAAAAAAGCTTGGTATGCGTGTATAAGTCGCAGGGCTGTTTTCAGAATCAAAATATTGACATATAATTGCGTCTTATACACGAGTTAATACGGTATTTCTGCTCATTTATGCACAGGTAAACCCTTAGTTCCAGTCCTACAAATTGAAGTAGTTGAAAAACTTACCTAACATTTTATTTAAAAAAAAACAAAGAAGAAAAGATCTTATAATTTTCCGGAAAAATATGCGCGAATAAAATTTCCAATTCACATCTCTACCTGACCGTATGTTGTACCTTGAGTTCCGTGGTGTTGAGCTTGATCTTGCTCCTGACGTTGGCTCCGAGTCCTGTCTGCAGGTCCCTCCTCCTGCGCTCGAGCTTCTCGTGCAGCGCGCTCATCACGTCCTGCGCCTCCTTCTCCAGCGCGCGGTAAGGCCCCACCTTGGCGAGCTGCGCGCTGAATGGACCAAAGCACGCCTCCACGAACTGGCTGTAGTCGCGCTGCGGCTGGTAGATGCGCTGCTCCGTCTCGTATTGGTACGCAGCCAGCTCGTCGAGCTCAAGCTTCGCCTCGAACGCGGCGAGCGCTTGCTCGGGCCGGATCTGTAGCCAACGTCAATTACAGTTAGCTTTCCCTCACGTGATGCAACTTTGGACTAGCAATGCTAAAAAATTAAAAATCTAATATTAAGAATAAAGTGTGACCGAATTTCCACTGCAATTTCGAGCAAAACGCGAAACTGTATCTTGCGCGAAACAATCCATTTCAGGACCATCAACACTTTAAAACGGAAGAAAGCCGACAGGACTTCTCTTCATCTATTTATCGAAATGTAACTTCATAATTCTATGCAATCAGTTATTCTCAACCGCCATTTTTCAGATCATCATTTCAGCCATCCTATCAGACCATAATACGAAGAAACGTAGTCAATGCTTAGGTTCGACTATCATACCGAGTGTAGTCTAGGTCGAGTCTCACCTGGTAGAAGTAGTTGGAAGCGAGACCCGGGCCGGCGATGCGCTTCACCATGAAGCTGTCCGACGCCGGCACGCGTCCGCGCTTCTTGATCACCAGGTGGAACGTGGCCGTGTCCCAGAGCAGCCGGAGCCAGTAGCGGAACACTCCCACTGTAGCAGACACTCTCGTCAAACATTGCCAGAGAACCCTCGGTGTTAAAAGGAAAAGTAAAGATAAGTCTATGTTAACATGAAATATTAAATTTCTCAACCTGATTAAAAGCACTTGGTGACAGGGTGATAAAAGAGTACCTAGGTAAAGATTTGTATTTATGACCAGTTTCTCGACCCCTTCTTAAAGTTATTCTTTCATCATCTGCGTCACAATCATTAGTAACAAGAGAATACCTTTAACAAATAGTTCAACTAGTGTTTAACACCGCACCGTTCTGCACCTTAGCTGATGGCAACGGATGAATGATTATGATAATGATAAATAGGAAGGATGGAAAGTTGGAATAAAGTAGTCGTAGTCATATGAAGGCATCATTTGCCTCTTGACTGAGGGAGATACGTAATGAAAAACCTCAGTGAAGTGGAGAGATATTGCCGGAGCCCACGTACCGGTGAGCACGAGCAGGGAGGCCAGCGGACACACGACGAGCGCCACCACGAGCGCCAGGGCCGGCTGCACGCAGCCCTGCACGCCGATGTTCCACACCAGCGCCTCCAGGATAACCAGGAAGCGGTTGCCCATCGGCGTTGGCGAGTCGAAGTCGCAGATCAGCAGCATGAAGATGTGGAAGAGCAGGGTCACCACGGGCATCCTGGAACAACACCATCTCGTTAGCGACTAGAGGTCAGTGTCACAAAACACTTGAAATGGGAATGTAAAATTTTTATGCAAGAATGTATTGTTGTCTATTTATCAAAATAGAGAAATGAAAATGTTTGTTTTGTTGGACAATTAGACCTTTTCTGAACAAGAATGGGATTCTTTTTGACTTAAAAATGTTCAGTCAATTAAAAATTCTTGGGAATAACTTATTATTGGGAAGACATGCGTGGGAAGACAGAGAGAAGTGGAAGATGCTGAAGAGTTAGCCTCGCCAGCTATGTACCTATTTAGGAGTCCTAGGACCTAGCCGTAGCCACACCACCCAACCCAACTTTTGTAAGCGGGAGAAAATGTTACAAATCTGTTGAGAATTATCAGAAAAAATTATTGATTCCCCCAAATTACTTCTGACAGTCTGTAGACTTGTAGTAGTAGTAGTAGTAGTAGTAGTAGTAAAAGTAATCCCAGAAAAAACACTCCGTGTAAAAATACCAGCCAAGTCTCTTTAACTATAAAAAAAAATAGAATAAATCTAAAAATTCAGCACTGAAAAGGAGTGATATCAAAAAAGGAGCCAAGTCAACGAATTTTCCAAATTTTAATCGTACCATTGAAATAAAAATATCAACCCCCGAGAAATACTTAAAAAAAGGACTTGGCGCATCGTTTTTTTAAAGACACTTTTCTATCCTAAAAGTATAGGAAGAACTCTACAAGTATATTTTCCTGAGTATATCACATTCATTATCGACGAATCATACTACGTTTTAATATAACTAGTACTCTTACCTACTGGCAGTTTTGGTATTTTGTCAATATTCAGAGGAAATAAACGGATAAACGAATAACGAATAAACGGAAGCGGCCTAGTCTATTCGTTATTGCCACTATTTCTAGGGTCATATTAATCAATCATACTTCTCAATATCGTGACTGAGGGAAATAGCGAAAGCGCTCATTACAAGAAGGCCGTCAATGAGATTTGTATAAGTGACTAGTGCACTGAGCCATGCTGCTCAAATAATTACTGACTAGATTTTTATCTAAAGTAATACGTTATGTAATTTATGATTTTTTTTGGTATAAAATGTTAATTAATAGCAATTAATTACACGGCGAGAAGGTTCCAAGTATAATGCTGTAGTAGGTATGTTGATGTACCCACAAAACTATAGGTACCTACCAATCACAAACACAACTGTTCTGTATTTATTGCTTGTAAGACAATGCTATGTTTCTTTGCGTACTTATATTTAAATTTAAAATATTTTACAGAATGTTCAATATTTAATTTGAAAGTTTTGTCCCAATTTTTCTAGGCATTTCTGAACTACGTAGTATGTGAGTGGCTTAAGCTTAAGAATAGAAAAATGTCTTTAAAAAAACGATGCGCCAAGTCCTTTTTTTAAGTATTTCTCGGGGGTTGATATTTTTATTTCAATGGTACGATTAAAATTTTGAAAATTCGTTGACTTGGCTCCTTTTTTGATATCACTCCTTTTCAGTGCTGAATTTTTAGATTTATTCTATTTTTTTTTATAGTTAAAGAGACTTGGCTGGTATTTTTACACGGAGTGTTTTTTCTGGGATATCACTTCTTTTGTTAGTTTATACATACAGCTTGTAGCACATGTCCGAGCAGGGACTAATTTCTTTAAAAAAATACGCCTCAACCGATTTGGTTACTATGAAAAGTTGCGTTTGGTATAAGATGACAATGATTATCCAAGAAGAATAGCTTAAGTTTCGTTATAATCGATCCAGCCGTTTTCGATACATGACGTCACTTCCGGTTTTGAAATAGCGGCCGAATTCCGGTATAGGTAATAAGAAAACAATCTAGTTTTATCTAGTTGATACCTTCATGAACGACCATCTGAATTCCTAATCCCTATATTTCCGTAAAATCGGTCATGCCGTTTGTAATATATGACGTCACTTCCGGTTTCATTTAGTGGTTCCTGCCGCCATTTCCGGTACCATTAATTTATTTATTCATTTTTCACAATTGATTTTTCAAATAAATAGCAGAATGAATACGCAGGAGCTAGTTCAGTTGCAATCGGTACAGGCGTTTTAGATATATGACGTCACTTCCGGTTTCAGGAATGGCGGCCGAGAACACTGCTACCTTGAATATATAAATTGTATTGTCTATGTTACAATGTAAGTTAATTATGTACGTATTTTAAGTATAATTTGTTGAAATAAGTTAAATATTGCGTATTTATGACGTCACTTCCGGTTTAGAAAATAAGAAAATAATATTTTTTTTATTGATACTTCATATAGATGACCATCTAAATCGAATGGCGCTAATTTCGTTCTAATCGGTCCAGACGTTTTTGAGTTATGACGTCACTTCCGGTTTCAAAATGGCGGCTTCCGGTTGGTTTTATAAAAAGGCACCTCAGACGCCAAAAGTGCACATGTGGTAAAAGTTTCAGGTCGATCGGTTTAGCCGTTTAGGCTGTGGCGGTGATAGCAACGTTTCCTGATATCATCATCAGAATCAGAAAGTGGTGTAATTTTACGGTTTTCTCGGCCCTCTAGCTCGCAAACGGCATAACATATTGTTCCCTAATTTGGTATATGTAGTGGGGTGGGCCATAGCTCGAAATTAAGATATATAGCAACAATGTGAGATTTTCCAATTTTAAGATCCAGTAGGCCGAAAATGCCATGTTGTTGCTTACAGTAAAAGTGGTTGGTCTGCTCCTCAGTTTATAAGTCATTTACGGTATGTTGAGTGAGTGTGAGTGTACGGTACGACTTGGCTGGGTGGAGCGACCGCTCCACTAGATTATTATAAAATCAGGTTTGATTCAAGCAACTCTCCACTCATGACAGAACCGCGACTGTCGACTGTCTCAATGTTAAAAGTCTCACCAGAGGAAGGCGGTGGCTGCGACCAGCAAGCTGCCGCAGCTGGCGACCAGACACACCGCCGGGAACACGACGACGATGGCGACCGTGCCCAGCATGCCCTTGATCACGTAGTTCCACGTGCGGTTGATGTGTCTCGTGAATCCCTTTCCTGCAACACAAGAGCAACACGTGAGTCCAGGCGACGAGGATGTGGACAAACACTTCGCCTCCCAGGGGGGTTATTCTAAATTCCCGTGTCGCCTCGTTTCACGTGATACGGGCTCACTGCACACTGGAGTGCTATCTATTTAACATGGTAGTGACGCCGTATCAATTGATACGAGACGACAAGGGAATTTAGAATAACCCTCCAGGAGATTGAACACTGCCAGTGATTTTGTTAAAGCATTCTAAGAATAGACAAATTGAAAAACTAGTATTTTTAGATTGTTTTAACAGCTGAGAATTGAAAAGACAGTACGTACAATGATTCCAGCACTTCAATCATATAGGTATAACAAATGAACTACGACTTATCTGGGGTGCAATCACATAAAATGAGAACTTTCTTGTCGCAGTGACAAGCTTCACATTCATGAGGTGCGATCACATAAAACGAGAACTTTCTTCTCACTGTGACAATCATCTCATCTCATCCAAAAAGGCCATGAATAATATTGAGACCCTGGTTAGAAGTAATTATGAGAAAGTTGTTAAAATTAGTTGGATCTGAAATTTATGAATAATGAGAATTTGGTCAAGTTCTGCACGATCGAGATTAGTACGTCAACTAATGCCCAATAATATTAAAACCACAAAATCCCTAACTAAACTAAGGCTATGTAATACAAAATCAATTCGACATTTTAATACTTGCGTCTTATGAAATCTACTTTGCTACCATGTTAGTGATTAAAATGTTAAATGAGCGGATATGTGCATCTGTAGCTCCTCTCCGACTGACCTATGAACCCCGTGTCGGGCTCCGTCTCGAACTGCGTTCGCGCCTTGCTGATGTGCCTCCAGAGCGCGAGGAGGCGCGACGCCAGCGTGGCCGTGGTGGACGACTTGCGCGGGAACAGAGTGCCGTTCACCTGGGACAGCTCCAGGTCGGGCATGAACGGCTCGGACAGGAAGAGGGCGCGGAGCGACACGGGACTGCACCACGGGATCACAACCTGGAACCAACACAAGTCACTTAGTGTTGATCACACGGTCACACCAGATGTCAAATTGATAGTATTTTGTGAAACTAAATAGTGATTCCTAAATGTTAACTAGTTTTCAATAAAATTTGGAAAACACTCTGTGTAAAGCGTTGAACCTTGGAAGAAAAAGAAAACTTGCTTCAAAAGAACAGTGCAAATTTCTTTTAATTTTTGGAATAAATTTGAAAATATTTCACAAGCTATGTCTGTAATAGATCAATTATTATTCTTGAGAACTTGACCAATTTGTCTGAAAATTGTCAAAAACACCTCAAACTTTGCTCCCAATGACAGTGCAAAATTTTAGGTTGGTCGGTACATAGGTTCCATTTTTTATTTTAACCATAACTAGGATGTTAAACTCAAAATTGTTCATACAACATTATTATTGTGAGATCAAAATTTCAGATCGATTGTTTCAGTGTGACCTGGGCAGTGCAGGCAAAAACGCAAACAAACAAAAAACACACCGAGAAATAGCCATTAGAGTCCCATAGTAAAGTTTGCTTAATTTAAGTTCTCGACAAACCACGAGGTATATTTGTCTGTGAAGACCCGGGAGTCATGACAATGCGAACTCACAGCGAAGAAGAAGACTGCGTTGAGCGTCCAGCTGAACGTGCGATGGCAGTAGTTGATCCACCGCCACATGGGCCAGCGCGTTGTAGTGGTGCGCACCGTCTCCTTCTCAACCAGGAACACCGCCTGGCTGGGGTCGGAGCGCGGCGTCGTGATGGACGTGGCCGTCACGCACTTGACGGTCGGGATCGTCTCCGACTGGCCCTGGAAGCTGCGACGCACGCGCCAATTGCTTGGGAACCAGATCTGAGTCGGCCACGCGAAGCTGCGCGTTGGCGTCTTGTCCTTGCGCAGCTCCTTCAGCAGCACGGGCTCGCGCTGGATAACATTACGTACATGTGTTAGTTGCGCTGCAGGAACTATTCATGAATCAATATTACCAAGCAGAAAGAGCGAGAGAGCGGGGCAGAAGCGGCAGACCGAGAGCAAAGCGGGAGGACCAGGTGAAGTGGTATGTAGAGGAAAGAGGTGAGGAGTGAGAACAGTGACTGCAGGAAGATTTTGGGAGGACAGAGAGAGGTGGAGAGACATGGTGGAGAGGCATCAGCCAGAAGATGTAGAGGAGAAAGGAGAAGAGTGGGATGTGGCAGGACCGGCCACCCGACATTGTTAGAAACGGGCGACAGATATTTATTTATTATGTATTAATAATTACAGTATCACTTCCTTGTGTTTCAATTATTCTTCTGCCTGTGTGTCTGCCTTCAAACAAACTTATTTTTTAATCGTGACTCCAGTTATTTTGAACGAGAATACTTGAATGTAACTTGTTTTTGGGGACAATGACAAATTGATATAGCTTTATTGCATTATTTCATATGCACGCAACTGATAATAAAGAAAATGGATGTCAGGCCTTCTGACTTGAAGATATGCCCAAGGCTTGCATCTGCAGATCACAATAAATGGGTAACTATATGGAAGATCTGTGGCACAATTGTTGAACATGGATTATGGATAGAGCCAGTTTTAAATGGTGATGCGCGAATTCGCGAATTGTTCTGATTGCACTATTTTCTTCTACTAAAATCCATTTCATTGTGTATAGATCCCAAATCTACCATTTTTACATCGCGAAAAAAAACGAAATCCAACCCTGATCGCGATATTTAACATTTTCCGCGAAATGACCACGAAATAAAGGTTTTCTATTAAAATTACTGCTTTTATCCCTCTAACAGGTCACACAACAACAAACGAAACCAGTTTCTTTCCATGTGCTACTCATGCAGCCCTCTCCCCCTCGCCAGACACTTTACTACCCACCCTCAAAGTGAACCAGACCAGTCTAACCAGTTTGATGATGCCTCCAGGCTGCTTTGTTTTGCGCCCCCATCTGTTCAAGGTCGACCAGTTCCCCCCCCCCCCCCCCCCTTTCCACCCTCAACCAGTCGCAACTATTCAGAAGGATATTTTGGAACAATTACTGCACTGAAAATTGTTGGATTGGGAAAGAAAATATCTTGTAAAACTATACATTTTGCGTCATGAAATTTTAAATATTATGTATCATCTACACAGAGAAAATGTGGTTTGGGGAAAAGACAGTACAGAGTAGGGATGGAGAAAATATCGATATATCGATATATATCGATATCAAAAAAATATCGAAATAACGATACCTGAATATATTGAATATCGATATATTGAAATATCGATATATCGAAATATTGAAATATCGATATATTGAAATATTGAAATATTGAAATATCGAAATATTGAAATATTGAAATATCGAAATATCGAAATATTGAAATATCGATATATTGAAATATTGAAATTTCGAAATATTGAAATATCGATATATTGAAATATCGATATATCGAAGCTTTACCGTATGGTACAACTATATTCTTAATTGAAGTTTATACCTACTATGGCAAAATAATTCATATTTGCAGTGCAGCGTTTATCACATTTTAGGACAATTTCTCAGATTATTCACATTTCTTTCTTATCTGGCCGGTGACCCTATCTTTTGCAACGGCTCTGTTATTTCTATTTAAATTTTCTTTTGATTTTCCTATCAGTTTTAGGAACAATTTAAGGCATTTATGCGATATATCAATATTTCCATACCTACATCGAAATATAATATTGTCATATATCAATATTGTCATATATCAATATTTCGATATTTCAATATTTCGATATTTCGACATTTCGATATTTCAATATATCGATATTTCGATATTTCAATATTTCAATATATCGATATTTCGATATTTCAATATTTCAATATATCGATATTTCAATATATCGATACTTCAATATATCGATATTTCGATATTTCAATATTTCAATATATCGAGATATCGATATATCGATATATATCGATATATAAATGATATCGATAGTCGATATCAAAATCCAGGTTCGCTCCATCCCTAGTACAGAGCATTAAAGACGCCATTCTAGACAAGCCTATTTCAGTGCTAATAGTGCATGACCAATCCATTCCAATCCCTACTCCAAAGTGGCATACATGTTTTTCATCAAATTATGGTTTCTGGGGGCTATTACAATGTGTTTTATAACCAATTTAATATCACCACAAAATCGCGAAATCCCTCTTCCAGAAAAAACACAAAAAACGAAATTGATGATTTTAAAAACGAATTTTAAGAAATAAAATCACCATTTAAAACTGGCTCTAATTATGGATCAATTGTAAAAATAAAATATCAATACAAAATAAGAATATGTTATTTTCTAGTAAAACTGCCAACACTGCCTGGCATGAAAATGTGTGTTCTTTCTTGAACATTCATTTTCAATCAATCAATGCCAAATGCAAGAAATATATCTATCTATCCTTTAACATTTTAAAATTTATATATTTCTGAAGAGAAACAAAACTGTGGACAGCTAATAATTTTTAACAGAATGCTTTCTTGTGTTTGCTGGACTCAGTGACAAAAAGTGACTAAAAGACTAAAACAACACATGTGTGACGACGTGATGCGCTCACCTCCCGCATGAAGGACAGATCTCTGTTGAGGAAGTAGACGGTCTGATGGAGGTGCTGCTTGCTGCACAGCGCCAGCGCCTCCTCGTGCGCGCTCCACTGACACTCGTCGATGAAGCGCGCCTCGGCCTTGCGCAGCTTGTCACGCAGCCACGGGGAGATGCGCGACAACACAGGATGCTCGAACTCCAGCCGACGTTGCACCTCGGTCTTGGTCTTGGCTGCAAACAACACGGACTTCATGACTCATTGACTCGCGGTATGTAATTGTTTGGTATTTGGTTTATTTATAATGTTATTTGCATACAGCAACACTTTCCAATCAAGGATTACCAATGGAGACCCCCAATATTTTGATTATCATATTCAATCATTTTTGTATTGTTGAGGCGACAAAGTTGTGGTAAATGAATTATTCTCTGAAATCCTCAAGCACTTTTCGATTAATTGGATTAAAAGTTACGAGCAGATAGGTACTATGTTTTACTTATTCAAGTTTTTGAATTTCAAAGTGCTGCACTGCTCAAACTTTTAGACCAATTGCTTTTTAAAAAATTCATGTATTAAAAAGCTTTGTCACTCCCATAGAATTGGTATTTGATATGAACAAAATCAATTCGATTGAGAACAAGGAGTCCATTGATGAGGATGAGGTTTTTTTCTGTTTGAAACATGCGAAAAAACCAAAGTTAAATTGTGCTGGATTAACTAACTTTTGGATTAAATTCAACTGTTTCAATAATTTTGAGGTATCTGATTGGCTGTGCCGCCAATTTAGTCCAATATTTAGTTAATCCGGCTCAGATTTACTTTGGTTATACCGGCCCTTAACACAAAAACGAACAATTAATCCAATCTTCAATGAACAACGAACATATTTTCCAACGAATAAATGGCAATTTAATTTTTACTGTAGACTTTATGTCTACTTTAAATGTCTTTATAAATTTCGAAGAGACTGCCTAGGCCTCAAGACATCACAAGCCTTGGACTCTATGGCGTACCTAGTTTCCGCTGCATGTTCTCCACCGCGCGATGCATGAGAACCACGGACTGCGCCTGTTGCACTAACAGCTGCGGGATTCCTTCGCCCAGCGCCGCGAGGTCCGCGTTGCTCAGGATGCTGGCGTACACTCGCTGCAGGTATTCTCTCATCACAGCTTGGTTCACCTCCTGCAACGACGACAATATTTTATTAGTCATCGTGAACAAAAATTGTAAATTTTGAAAACACACAAAAAAGTGAAAATGTACATGTTTTAATTACATCAACTTTTTAAAAGTTCCTAGACTCAGTAAAAAAACCAAAAATCTATAAAAATGCAATTAAATAAGTTTCCCCAAAAATTAGCCAAATAATATTATAATATTATAATGCCTGAACCTTCATAAGTTCAAAAAACAAGTTCATTAAAACCGTAATTTCTCTCCTGCATAAGGAATAACAAAATTAGGTATGTTAAAATATAAAAATTATTATCATCAGCATTTTTGATGCAAACACAGCCAACAATCTGCCCCAATAAACAGTAAAAGCTTCAAGTTCCGATGGTCTCACCCTCTCGATCTCCTCGTCGGGCATCTTCTGCGTCCTCATCTCGGATATCAGCCTCTCCCTGAAGTGCAGGAACCACCCGCGCGTCTCGCGCTCGAGTATGCCGACCAGCGTGGGGATGGCGCGGCGCACGATGTCGCGCCCGAACAGCCGCAGGTCCAGCTCCGCGCCGCTGGGCGTGAGGAAGAGGTACGGCACGGGCACGGGCGGGTGCGACGACTCACGCTCCACCTCGAACTTCTCCGTGCGTGCGCGGCGGAGTTGCCGCCTCACAAAGCCGCACAGGAGTTCCAACGAGTCCTCGAACTCGGTCTGACGCAAACACAACACCCGAGTCAAGACGGAGACTCAAGACCACACACTTTTAATAAAAACTTCACTCTGTACATATCCTTGGAATAACAGTTCTATGAAGATATTGTTACTATTTAAGTGCTGCAAGAGAAGGGGAACAAAATCAACAAAAATGGGCTCCATTTATTCGCCTATTAATGCATTTGAATGGCATGGAGTTGCCAAAAATTGCAGTTTGATGTTCAGGAAACTAAATAGCTAAGCTTTTTGTGTCGAAGTGAGCTTTTGAAAACTTAAAAGCTACCTACCTATTTGAAGTAAATAAACAACCATAGAACCCATTTATATAGATTATATTTCCTCTTCTTTTTGTACTGACAGTAGGTTATAATCTAGAATTACAATAAAAAAGTAAAATCAATTGCTCTTAGATGAATGTTGCAAGAAGCACTATTGTCGGAGCAATATTAAAAGAAAAAGAAACGTACCTATTACATTGTATGGGCTTCAATTGTAACTTGTAGGAGTTTGAAAATAAATAGGTACCAAATGCCAAATAGTTGGCATAGTCTGTGTTGAACGAAATTCTACTAACATTAAAAATGGTCGAACAAACCAACATGACAATTATTCTCACCCTGCAAACGAGCTCTGCCACGAGATACCGGCACCGCTCCTCCCTGATCTTGGCGTCGAGGTTGACGGCCTGCAGCGACGGCATGCCGACGACGATGTCTAGCAGCCGCGCGAGGCCGACGAGCAGCGAGCGCAGCGCGCGGTACACGCTGAAGAAGTGCGAGAAGAGTCGGCCGCGCGCCGTCACCATGAGGAAGCGCAGCGAGAGCGCCAGGTCGTTGAGGAGCGAGTCGCGGCTGCGCTCCGTGCCCTTCTGCAGCAGCTGGCTCAGCCGCCACTTGTGCACCTGGCCGGCGAAGTTCAGGCTGTCCACCTCGAACTCCCTGCGGGCGGAGAACGAGAGTCAGCGTGCGGTCAGACGCTTGGCCGCGTTTCACAATGCAACGGTCAATCGGTTAGAACATAATCTTTCACCAGCCATTAGATGTGATGCAAATGTATCAATGCTCAAATAAAACGATCGTCAAAATACAAATTAATTAAATATTTCAATAAAAACCATATTTGTATTCAACATGCTTGTAGTAACAAACGAAGCCAGATATTATATTGTTGGCTTTGGTTTCTATCTCAAAATCATTGCATGCGGTTTATTGTAGGGATATCTATTGCCATGTCGCATATTGTTGCAAATCAACAATAGATAAAACTATGCAAATTTTGTAGATACCAGAACCAATCTGAAATGATCTGGATTGATTGGTCTGAATAGTGCTGATTGACTTCCGTTTGTTAAAGTAAAACAATTAAGATTGCATAATAAAGAAACATCCACCTGAATGAAAGAAAATAAAAGTAAAATATGAATTCAAGGACTAGATAATGAACGAGACAAAAAGCATTAGTTTTCAGAAAGCCAAGGAGAGAAAGAACAAGAAGTATCATGCAATGAAAGATAAGGCAACACAAATCCGAACAGCACCGAGCCAGTCAAACCAAAAACGAATCATAAGCCGAGAATATGAACATACGATTCCCATTCCATCAAACTCCTGGTGCCAGATCCTATTTATCATTATTCATTAATCATTATTAATTTTAAAAAAGGCATCACTTCTTGGGGTACTTATGCTTTTCCTTCCACAAGTTTTAATGTTGAAAAGTTTTAAAATATAAATGTGGTTTTCAACATTATCTCATTGCACAGATACTACAAACCTTATTAATTAACTGGTAAGAATATTAGGTCACCTAAACCATTAGAACAATTATTTATTGAAACACGGGAAAAGTGAACTTGAGTAAATTTGTAACACAAACAATAATTTTAGTAAAACTATCATAATAAAAATCATTCAAATTTCATGGGAAATCCGAGGTGGGAATAACGGCCTGTGACACTTTCAGAATTATGATTGTATTAAGCTGTTACCAGGGTGAAGACTTTGGTGCCAAAGAACGAGTTAAAATTGGGACGTCAATGTTTGTACAGTTTTAAAATTAGAAGCATTTGATCAATACTTGGTAACTCAATCCTTGAAATCGGCTCATCACAAAACAAAAATAACTCCATCTCTTGTTCAGGCACATATCAATAACATTTAAGACAGCTGGGTAGTGAGTTTGACCTTGAAGAGTTTTTAATCGATTTTTATCAATATCTTTTATTAATGTAATTTTTAACAAAATAAGGCTTTGTACGAGTATTCAGAATAGTTCAATGAAAATAATTCCATAGCGTGTAATGGTTAATAATGAAAATAATTTCATAGTTTGGAATAAGTTATTAGTTTTATTTTGTCCAACAGATGTGTAGTGCCATAATTTTACTAATTTTCGGGCACTAAACATCTGTAGGACGATGTAAATCTAATAAACCATTACACGCTATGGAATTATTTTCATTGAACTGTTCTGAATACTCGTACAAAGCATTATTTTGTTAACAATTACATTGGTAAAAGATATTGATAAAAATCGATTAAAAAAACTCTTCAAGGCCACACTCACTACTCAGCCCTCTTGACAATCATTATTCTGAAATGTAATTCACATGAAACATCCCTATAATGAACAAAACGTTATTTTAGATTTGAGTCATTTTCAGCGGTAACGATATATCTCTAGATCGAACAAGTGGTTGTAAAACGGATCTGGCCCCGGAGTGCCCCTCGCTTGTGACGTACCCCCAACGTCGTATGGTCTCCAGCTGGACGTCGCTCAACATCTTGGGCTTGCCGTACTTGTCCTTGTGCAAGCTGACAGGGAAGAGAAGAGAGAGAGACGGAAGTAAGAGAAGTGCTACACAACGTGGCCGAGGAAGAGAGAGGTGCGAGATGCATCTCGGTATAGCGGGTCTACACACAGACAACGGTACCAACAGCCAGTTACACAACATCGTCAAATGGAATTAGTTATACAGAGATGATATTAAAGTATGTATGATTCTAAATGATCATTTCATCAACATGATTCTCAGTATCATTCTTGTTTTCGTGTCTCGATTGATGGTATTTGCAGTTTTCAGCAAAACCTTCAACCTCAATCCAAGATGTCAATGTGTAATGCATATGTCAATGTGTACATTGAAATTGAGAATTTTATCTATAGCAAGAAAAGTATTATTTTGACGCATTCCTCACACATTTGACACATTTGACATCTCCTTTTTATAAGATAAAAGAAATTACTTCAAAACTTCAATCTCTACTCACTATCCAGAGGCTGAAAGGAAACGTCCACTATAAGGAATTGTACCATTTTTCAGATTTCATAGTTTCAGATTTAAATAATAACTTGTTTTAACAATCCGTCACTCGGAGCCTAGAGGTAGCCTAGGACATATTGTATTACTTTTCGGGACATTTTTGGGCGCCAAATGATCAAGTGGCAACTTTAGAAAAACTAATAAAATATTCAAGATATCAAGATAGAGCAATTCTTAAAAATGATCCTTGTTGGGCATAGATTTGGTCCTGTTAATTATTGGGTGAAGCACTTATAATTGCCATTGAAATTGATCAAATTTGAGTCTTGCATGAATATTAGATCTACCTAGGTACCTACATACTTTGAATTACTTAATGTAATAATAGGCAGTACCTAAGCAAAAATAACCCAAAACACTTTAAAATCTAAGAACAAAGAACTTGTATCAATGTTGATTGAGGTAGTGACAAAAAGTCACAATGTTTACCGACAAAAAGGTGTTTGATTATATCATTTGGAATTGATACATACAAGATAAGGCTTGACTAAGTACATCATGTATACCCATGAGGTGTCAAGCAAAGCAACGACCCCAGCGCATGTACCCACACACAAGCGACACACATGGTGGTTATATTGATCCCCATGTACACAGCCTGCCAGATCGCCTATCAGTGTGATATAGACGGAGGCAATTATAATAATGCAGTGGTCGGCGGACAATAGAGGAAATCAATATCGTGTCTTGCTCCTTCACAATGCACTCAATATTTCATGGAATTTGCAATTGCTTCTGCAAGAGTTTTGCCAATACATTTACTCCACAAAAACAAGAAATAAGTTGCAAAAAAGAAGTAAATTATTATTGTCTTCTATCTGCAAGACTTTATATTTCAGTAGAAAACTTGATGTTTTAAAGATAATGAAATTAATAAGTATACCCACCTCCAAGTGTTCATACTGTCTTTCTCATAAGAGCACAATGTATAAAACGGTAGGTACACTTGGAGGTAGGTGTACCGATCAATGTAAGACAGCATTGGTAAAATTAAAGTATCTGCGGAATAACAATAAATTAGAAAATTATCCGAACTTGTGGCACTTCGGGTTTAAAACGTCAAATTTTAAAATTTGATTGTGTGGAAAGTTATTAATTATACTGAATGTAATGTTGGAAATGGCTGTTGGGATGCATTGCAGTTATAGCAAACGAATTGATAAGACAGTTTAGTTTTTAACTCTTTACATGAATTAGTTTATCTGTGAAATGTGAACTGCTAGTAAACAAATAACTGTAATCTACTTCCTATTATTGCAGACGACTTGATTACAAGGTCATGATCAATGATGATAAGCAAATAGGCCAGATAAAGATTAAATAGTGTTATTGGTATTATGATAACTTGTTGATACTAGAAATGGATATTAATTCAGTGGAAGTCATTGACCCAAGAAGATTACCATACAGACAGACTATTAATACAAAACTATGTATGAAACAAATACACTAATTGAAGTGATAAAAGGAAATATTAAGTTCAGCTCTTGATCAATTATAACCAACCACCTAATGAGGGATCATGAACTATAATATAGTTGATAGCCGTTATAATTGAATATTTGTTATGCACGAGGGGGCTATCAGAAAAATTTTAAGGAACTGAAAATAATCAGCATAAAATGGAGTTTCAATGCTACAAAAAAGTTAAAATATTTTTCACAAGAATGGATTATTTAGATAGAAGAGTTCCCAAGTAAAAGTATTCTAAAATTTGCTGTGATTTGACTTCAGTTTCAGCACATCCTGGTATAATTTCACTATTGAGAACCTCACTTTTCAAACTCTCTATTAATTACTTCACTGTCTTGATATGACAGTAGCGAGAACTTTTAACAAAGTTTAAATTAATTGAACATTATAGAGTATACAAAATTCCTTATAAAACAAATCTAAATCCATGACATGGCGACATAGACATAATTTGTTATCAGTGATGTTTCTCACCCCTTCTCCCGTATGGATTCGAGCTGCTTGCTATTGAGCCGCCTCGGCTCTCCCTTGCCGTCCACCGCGACCGCGTCCAGCTCGTCGAATGACGGCGCGAGGAACAGGTCGCGCATGTTGAGATGCTTGGCCGGCTTGCGACCGAGCGACAGGTACGTGGGGTCGCCCACGTCGGGGGGCGGCGGCGGATCATTGTGGGGGTGGTGGGAGGCGTTGAGCGGGGGCGGCAGCAGGAGCGGGAACTTGCTCCAGTGGTAAAGGAACTGTTCGGCGACCTGTGGAGCGGAAACGAGATGTGATTACGTTCGCTCCATACAGTGTGTAGTGCATTGGAAAGTACTATAGAGACGCTTGGTGTAACGCATTGATGAGCGAGCACCGATACGTGCAAAACTTCGAACTGAAATTTTGTAACACACAGAAAACATAATAATACAAATTGAATTGAAATATGATCCATGCAATCCAAACAAAAATATCCTCTACTGAATGGCCATCTATACACTCTGGTACATGAAGCAAAAACCAGATAAAGTTGCAGTGGATTCTTATTTCCATATACCACCACTTTTGACAGTGATTTCAAAAAGTTACGAATATTAACGTATAACGAATATTTTCAACCGGTTGGACTGAGGAAATGGTATCCTTAAATGCAAAAATTGAACTTGATCTGACCATTTTAATTTTTCAGTCGATCAGGAGGAATTTATTTTAAATATAACTCGTCAACGGATTTCGAAAATATTTCAGTCGCAAACCAATTCATGTGGTCCTTACATGTGTGAAAAATTTCAGCTTGATCGGAGATACAACAAATAACAGGGAAACACAGGTTACTGGGTAACAGGAAAACAAAATAATAATGCACAGAGCCTCAGAGGTATGTGCCAAAAGAGAAAAGGAGACAGAAAAGAAGATATTTTACTTGATGACAATCTCTTGCAAACTAGATAGGTACAAAGTTATTGCTTGGCAAGTGAAGAGTTCTGGGACTTCCACTTCATGTATTCAGAACTTTTTCACAACTTCGTCTTACACAAGTCTAACACTTTGTATGGCAGTAATAATATTTAAATTTTCAAGGTATGTTTTAAATATTTGAAAAATTCACCAAAACGAAACTTGAAGGAGTTTGTACTTGTAACTTTGGCGAAATTTAAACTAAACGAAATATTGTAATTTGTTCACTAAAAGTTTGTAAAACTTCAGTTGAATTTTAAATTGTATTTAAATAAAAGATCTATGCTATGCATCAATGTAAATTTCAACTTGTAGGTACCTATAAAATGGGGAGTCACTTAACATTTTTCCGCCTTTTCCAAACTGTTTAAAAAAAACTTAGTTCAAGGAATATTTCTGTTATATTATACACAATGAATCAAATTTCCATATATTAATAGGTAACCTTTTCAGCAAACCAATATATCAAACCATATACAAACAACTATAGCCCACACTTGCATGTTTTACAAACATTCTAAAATTTGTATAAAAACAAACAACCCAGCTATTGCTTTCACAATTCCTGCTCATAAAATTAAGCTAAAGTGTAAACGTGAACATTACCCTGAAATAATGACTAAATCCAAGGATATTACACTCCAAGTTTCCTTGACGCTGGTATATGAAAACAAACAGGCTAGTATAGTCTGCGGCGTGATGTAATGTGACATAATGCATCCTCGGCATGTGGGCTAAACGTGGCGTGCTATCTCGTCTGGATCTTGACGTGTGGGAGGATGCAGCATCTCGCTGAGGAGCAAACCTAGTACACTGCCTGCACTAGCACTCGTGCAGGACCATATTGGTTCATATTGGTAGGTACTGCTAACTGCGTAATTGGGAGAGGTTAACATTTTTTCATATTTATTTTGTGATTTTCTTCTTCTATTTTTTTCTTTGAACCTATCGTTTATTTTATTGTTTTTATATGGAATTTTGATACGGTACACAAATTTAGGAAATTATATGTGTTTTCTGTTTAATTTCTGTACCAAGAGAGTGTCGAGAGTGCATTTTTAAAAATATTTAGCTTTAAAAATTAAATTAAATTATTTTTAGATCTAAAAACTATCGATGATTCAGCGAAGTACATTGTAAAAAAATCGTATTCATAACAATTTGATTGTTTTGTAAGAAGCAGAGCAGCGAAATACCTACTTAATTTTCTAAATTCACTCACATTTCAAACTAAGAACTCCCTACCGAGCCGGGAAAAGGTATACTAACGAGATCCATTCCTCTTGAACTTGTACTGAGACATGTAAGTCCTAGTAGTGTAACACGGACTTCCTCCCTCACTATATCGAGTTGACTTTGATAATGAATTCGAATCGTCTCAAACAACCTCGTAGCGATCACAAGGCGTGCGGCAGTCTCCAGCGTGTTATTAATTAGTGATCCTGGCAAATATTTGTTCTGCCCGGGGTAAATGTTGACGCTGTCGAGTGTTTAGCGTGAATGTGGGCGGGGCGACGCTGATCACCCAAAGACACTTGTCAATCATGACATGGGGTCCATCACAGATCTCGCCAGTTTACTTGGATATGGAGTAGGTACTGCAGATTGATTTAAATCTATTATGGTCGTGATGAAATGATTTTTTCTCTAGAATAGAGTAAATTAAAAAGAAAATATACGTAGTAAAACTTTTGTACATGGTATTAAAATTTGAAAAGTACTTAAATTGATCATTTTTTTTTTTTTTTTTTTTTTGTCTGGGGCTTAACGTCGCACTGTTCTGCAGCGAGGCTAATGGCGACGGAAAATCAAAAATTGATCATCAAAAATTGATCAGGGCAGAAATTTGAACGATTACTGGTCATGTTCTGTATCAATCAATGCTTGTTATTATCATTGAAATGAGAGCTCACCTACTAGAGTGAGACAAGGAGATCGCTTGGACTGACTTCTGATGGTGCGATCTTAAATTTTTCAGTCAATCAGTTTTATTGAACGATCAATTTTAGTTGTGCCAAATGTACTTTAAAAAAATGATTTTGAATGCTGCAGACTTGATCACATTTACTTTGGGTATAGCGAAGAGGCCAAACGCAATAGGAATTAGACAAATGAAGATGAATGGTGCTCTGCAGATTGTGATTGATTACACAAATTTTGAATAATTTTGAAATTTTGGGGTGAAAAAAAACGAAGAATTGAAATACTTAAAGCACAACATTCCTATTTTCTTCTTACGTTTGAGGAGCGTGGGTTTGAGGGATAATCTTACATTAGTTCTTCACTGGATTTCCAGAAAGCCCTACTATAAAATGTGTACCTACAATTGCCAGTCGTGCAAATTATTTTGTGGGGGAAAAACCCATCAGCCCAATTCGGTTATAATCTTGCTGCAACATTGAGACGACGCCACTGATAAGGACATAAGGACTAGACTCACATCTTTGATGTTCTCCACGAGCTGCACGACCTCCTCGGGCGCTCCTCGCAGGTGGGTGTCGAACTTGACCGGTTCACGCTGAAACAATCAACCAATCATCACTCATCACTCATCATCTCTCATCTCAGTAGAGCTAGGATGTTTTAGGACAGATCGTTTTTAATTTTTTGTTCTGACACGTCTAAAAATGGTACATAGGGTTCCTGATTTAAAAAATAAGTGTTTTATTGGGCCTGAAAATGACTTTTTCTCAACATTTTATAAATTCAGTCATTTTCTTGCTATTTTAAGGTATTTTTGTAATTTTTTAAATTATTGGGTAAAATAATAGCAAATATTTGTTTCAAGTTACAATGTCTTCACAAAATTGCCATCCTCCACTCGGATGACCAACAAAACAACAATACTTGACACATTTACACATTCATACAATAATGTTTATGTTAATTTTAATATCTTACTCCAAATTCAACTGCTAAACCAATAAATCGAATATGTTAACGGATATTACAAATCATACCATTTCATTGGTCCTTTTTCGGGATTTTATGGTCCTTTCTCAAAAGCTTTAATGTCCTATTTGCCTGCCTTTTTGGACGTTTCATAGATCCTAATAGGCCCTAGCCATCAGTCCCCCCTAGTAGAAAAATAACATCACCAAAAGATAGCCAAAAGTAAGCCAAAAGCAAACCAAAAACGTAAGCCAAAAGCAAATCAAAGCATCACCATTTAGGTTCATTTGTTTCACAAAACGATGCTTTGGTGATGCTTTTGCAAGCCAAAAGCAAACCAATTTTCATGCATGGATAGCAAAACGTCACCAAAGCATTACCAAAGCATTACCAAAACATTGCCAAATTAAACCAAAGCATTACCAAAGCATCACCAAAGCATTACCAAAGCATCGCCAAAGCATTACCAAAGCATCACGAAAGCATTACCAAAGCATCACCAAAGCATTACCAAAGCATCGCGAAAGCATTTCCAAAACGTCACCAAAGAGTAACGAATAAAATTACAAACAAAATTCAAAACTTTAATTCATTATTACACCAAAAATTTAATTCAGTATGCACATTTAAACCAGATATTTGAAGATAACTGGTCAGCTGTAACAAACATGCGAAATTAAATTATTCGACTGCGACGAAGAATGTAGCCGGGACCCTCGTCGTGACATCTCGCAGCGCTAGCTCTGTGCCATGGAGGCAGATGTGTTTTGGTGCGCTGAAACTTCTATACCTTCTAACCTGAACGGATCTGCTGTTAACTATTGCAATAATATTTTCAACGATGGTATCTCATAGACGCCTCTCTACTCGAATTGAATCTTGTGTTTAGCACTGCCCGGGGCACTGATTCTATAACTCCATTGCGACCGCTTAGCAATTATTTCAATGTTAATCCTCATGGAAGAAATTGCTAAGCAATCGCAATGGAGTTATAGAATCCCACCTCGGGAGATCAGAACTGTTTCTTTTAATTGTAAATCACTCAATCGATTCTTGGACTGAATCGCCCAGCTCTGATAATAACCTACAAAATACGTATTTATTTATGTACCTATATATTTGTAGTTTATTAACTTTACAATGGTATATTGACATTTAAACAGACTTGCATATTTATAAGTCAATAAGCCCCAATCATGTTTGTGAAATGGAAGTGGACAGTGATTGGTTATACCTACAGTAAAAGCATAGATTGGATTTACTGTTATCAACTGCAAATCATTAAGATTTTACCAATATGTAATTCAAACCTACAACCAGCGATTATTATTATTATTTGTTAATTCAGTGATTAATCAGAATGCAGATAGTTGAAAAAATAGATAGCCAAAAGTAGAATCAATTCTAACGCGTATTATTTTATCAAATGTAAGAAAACATTCCACTCAATGGCATAATCGTGAAAATCAGTCTGGGAGAATCGATTCACAGATAAATCGAAATGCAGAAAATCAATGCAAAAATCAATATTTATGAAAATAGAATCGCCCATCCCTACCCTAAATTTGAATTACAATACTTAGCTTAATGGGCACTGGAGCACACTGGATAACTAAAGGAGAAAATTACATTATAAAGCATCACCAAAGCATTACCATGGTGATGCTTTGGTTTACCCTTCTCTTGCAAATCATGGTGATCGTTTGACGATCTTTTGGTTTACAAGGAGAGATTACCAAAGCATTACCATGGTGATGCTTTGGTTTACCCTTCTCTTGCAAACCATGGTGATCGTTTGACGATCTTTTGGTTTATAAGACGGGATTAGTGGTTTACATTTGGAAATGCTTTGGTAATGCTTTGTTTGTTGGTTATCTTTTGGTGTAAATTGGTGATGTTTTGGTAATGTATATTCTTTTGCTCAAAAATTTTGGTAATGCTAGGTTTACTTTTGGCGATCGTTTGGTGATGTTAGTTATCTTATTGCGACGTTATGGTGATGCTTTGGTGATCTTTTCGTTTTACTAGGGCCTTGTCATGTAATGCGCACGTGTCTGGACCGAGTGACACCGCAAGGCAATTACATGAATACACTTTCCGTACCACGAGGAGGGGGAATGCATTATACTTATAGTTACCCAGTTCTGTCTGTCTGTCTGTATGTCTGTCTTGTCTGTCATGTCTGTCCGTCTGTCTGCCTGTCTGTCTGTATGTCTGTCTGTCTGTCTGTCTGTGGGGAACGCCGTCGCGCGCATTGGTCACGTTTTACATGACGGGTCCCTCTAGTCTCTAAGAGTCTACCTTTCTTCGGGTGTCAGCCTTAAAGTTGCTATAAAATTCCACTTTGAATTAAAAAGACTATACTCCTTTGAGGTTAACTGATTTTTAAGTGGATTTTGGCAATGTGTAATGTAACAATACCCCCTAGAAATTGAACCTTTTTATGTAAATTATATTTCCTTTCTGTCGTGGTGAACAGATTTTTCCAAATCCACTGCATACATTAACATTTCCAAATTAAAACATTCAAAATCTATGAAAATACATAAAAATATACATTAGATACGCGATACAATTTTAAATAAATAGAAGAAACTATAGACATCGAAAATTGTCTACGTGAATGTGTTACTAAAGCAATCATTTCCTACTTGCAGAAAAAACACATTAAAAATAACAAAGTAGATGTAATACGATATGCTTCTAAATCTAGAAACTCCATATTTCATGACCTTTCAAAGAATTCTTCGCGGTCGTGGTTTTATATTGCCAATTAAGAAAGCAAACGATATTATTTGCACAATATTATACGAGCCAGAGATAATTTACCATCCGAGGTAAAAATGTTTCGCGAATAAATTATCTTGATATGGAGGTATAAAGATAAAATGGAGGTATCAAACAGAGAAGTCCTCCTCTTGCGAAATCTTCTGTTTACATCTCAGAAGTGAATCTCGAACGTAGCTCAAACAACTTCAAGTCAAGTCCAAACATTCGCCTGCCTCCAAGAAAAACACAAGATCAAGTTAAATAAAATAGAGTAGAAAGGTCGACAGAAGAAGGACTGCGAAATCTAATCAAATCCAGGGCAAGCTCTGCCTAGTTCGTTGAAGCTCAGTGGGAGTGAATATTATATTGAAACTTTTGGAAACTTTTAAAATAATTAAATTAATATTGAACTGTGATGAAGAACAAACTTGAAGGTTATCACAAATAATCAAAATATTGTTTTAAAGTGATCAAAATAATCAAATAATCAAAGATATCTGGCAAGTTCTTCAGGACTTTTGAAGTTGGCAACGTCTATGTATGACATTGGCGGGGCAATAGATCTATACTTTCTAGTTTGACGGATGTTTCCCTGTATCTTTTCCTCCAATACACGAATTGACTATGGGTCGATTTCACAATCTCCCGATTATGTTATCAGCAAGATAAATCGGTAGTTGAGTTCCCAGGGCAACACAAACAAGAGGAGGCAGACAAACATTGGGTTGATTGTGTGTTCTTGATAAGATCATGACGTAATGCGATCGATTTAGCGCTTTTGGCAGACTTTTCGGGATCAAATGTAGACGAAGCGGGTTAACTAATAAGAAAATGTATTAGAACATTTTAAAATAATCACTATAAAATGTAATAAAATCATTTAAACAAACTGGCAGCAGGGCACATAGTGTTACGGGGGCTACCCTATTCCTGCTGCCAGCAAATGCACTGTGTGTATTTGGAAAATAATAAATAAATAAATAAATAAATAAATAAATAAAGATGTAGACAAATCGGTCAAGAAGTAGCCTTTCGCTAAAATTGACTAAAGGTAGTAAAAAAGTAGGCAGTGTTGAACAGGGTAGTCAAATAGTTGCAATAGTAGACAAACAATTGACAGATCTGTGGAATTGTACTTCAATCATCGTTAGATTAAAAAATAATGAGAATGTATCGTGATAATTCTTAGAAATGGGATGTTTTGTGCTGTGTATGTTATTTTCTCACAAGACGCCTTATAAAAATCAACATAAAATATAATTCCTTGATAATCACGTTTGTGACTTTTTGGTGACAAGAAACAAAAGTAACATCCTAGAAAAAAACTCGCATAAAATGCACCCAGATAAGAAAATCAGTACCAGAGAGAAATATACAGTACAATTTCTCATTCGCAAGCTGGTGACTCCAAACAAGATTTGTTCATCTTTTGTCAAAAGAAACACTGAAAAGTAGGATATTCCCTGCTCACCACCAAAAGCACCATGTTTGTATTCTTCCAAACTTCCCCGAGAAATCGCAAAACCAGCGAAGGTCACGTAGCATGCTAAACAGCCCCATAGCGTGCGTCCATCTATTATATTATACACAAGACTTACCTCATTTCCGCACTGGGGAAATTTATGGACCATTTACTGCGGCCTCCACTTGAAAAAAGAAAACTGGGTCCAAACTTATCGATTCCCCAAACACTCCATCCCCCTTGAATTCGGGGGTCGCAAGGCCCCGAGGCCAACGGGGGTGAATGCAAATCAAAACTAGATTCGGGTCTTTGGAAAGCTTTGGCGAGCTTTGGCCGACATTGTTGTGTTCACGTGATTTCCATTTAAATGCCTGCTGAGATCGATTGGTCGTGTGTTTTGTGTGTGATGGGATTCCATTCCATTGGACATTCGGATGGCTTTGTGCTGGGAATTGTATTGAACGCTGTGAAACGGTTCTCTGTAAAATCAACACTAGGAATTCACTAGATAGTTTCTGCCAAGTCTAGATGGACATTCAGAACCATAGCGAACCAAACCCTGTGCAGGAACATGCTATGTGTAACGCGTTGATAAGTATTGTATGTAAATTAATATGAGTGTGTAAATTGCTACTCTATAATCGACCTTAGAAATACTGGAAGACAACATGCGTCAAAGGAGCGCAGTGATAAAGTTCTGGGTTTCTTTGAATAAATTTGACAAATATTTCAAAATGGACGTCACTCTTGACGGCCATGAATAACTCCTGAAGTTTTTGACAAATGAAATGTGTCATGAAAATTGTCAAAACACCTAAAATGCTACTTCCATTTACTGCAAAAAATTAAAGTTGATCGGTCAAACGATTCCACTTTCAATTTTCAGCCGATCACAGGATCTCGTTCAAAAACTATGTCTGTCTATTATGATATTAGTGTGTGGGTGCAAAATTTCAGATCGATTGGTTGAACTACAAACATCCTTGTCTAGACATAACCGAACACCAACCCTTCCCTATGCGTAACTACGTTCATTACTTAGCTTCTCGTTGCTAAGCTACATAGTTAGTAAATCACTGCACAAACAATATTCGCGAAAGACGAAGCCCCCTGTCTGGCAAGATGAATATCTGTTAGGGGATTCGATTTAAAATAATATAATTTTGTTTATACAAAATTTGAATGCAATGAGATTAAAACAAACTTTTTAACTTGTAAATTCTGCAAGTTTCATTCTGGAGCCCTAAACGTCCGCCATTGCTCTAGTACCACAAACCACCCGGAGAGTGTTTTATAAGTTGTAGTTATGTAATGTTCAGAAAAAGCAAATCAGCGAATTTATCTTCAAACACCGACAACTGACACTTGTGCATACTCTCTCAACGAGAATGAAAGTGCATCTCTTATCTCTTGATCACACAATAAAGATACCGATGCACTTTGACGTTTTGTCTGAAACGACCTTGGAGCAAGGCCGTTTTATCCATAAGGCAACGTAGGCAGTCTGCCTAGGGCCTACGAAGCTTTTGGGGCCTGCGAAAATGCCACTTCAATAAATAAGATTCTTTTTAATTAATTTTAATTTTGAGAAGCTCCTCTCTCCTTCAGCACTGGTCCCAAATATGGAGAGAGATATTTTTAAAGCAATGTTGACATTCGGAAAAACTAAAGAAAATTGATTTTAAAGTGTCGAAAAACCAAAACATGGTTTGACCATGTTTGACTTTGAACATGTCTCCCACCACCCCAAAGTGCCAAATTTTAAAAATATTGAATATTTCAACAAAATACATCTCATAACATCTCAAAATTGACATCAAAGTGTCCCAAAAACCAAGTCCCAATTAACCACTGGAAAAATTGAAACATTTCGAACAGGTGGGCGGGGGGAGGGGGGGGGGGGGGGAGGGGGGCTACGAAAAAAGCCGGTGTGATGATGCATGATGCAGTCTGCAGCAATCGCGACTAATCGACTCCGGAGATGTTTCAAGTCGATGCAGGTCGATAATCGAGTGAACCTTGACCCGAGAGCCTAACTCAATTATACTCGGTTTCAATTCCAGGCCCGTGCCGAGACCCAGACAAACAAGCCGAGGAAATTGTGATTGCTTCTCGAGATAAAGGCAGAGAGAAAAACAAGAACAAGTCTGCAGAGAATATTTCCAGACCTTTGGAAACAGACGACAGTCTTTCAAGCAAAAAAAAAGTTATACTGCGGCAGACTCCGCAAAGAAAACTCAAGAAAATGAACGCCCCAAGAGTAAGTTTCGCATTTGAAAGCAATGGATGATCTTTCATAAAGATAATGATACAAAATACGAAGAGGTTTCTCCAGGGAACAAATGTTTGAGAGCTTTTTCCCAACTTTTGACTGTAGTTCTCCGTCTCCAGTTACATCATTATCTAATCCATTATTGGCTTGTGTGCTTGTATGCAACAAAATTAAATGTGACATTTCCTCGCTCGTCGAGTGGCACATGAATAATTGATGATTTTGTAATATATGCAGACTACTAAATAATTAGAAGTAAAAAAACTGTGTACGTAACATACACGTAGTATAAAATATACAGCAATGCACACAAACATACATACAAAAACATTCACCCATCACCCCTCAAAAAACTTTGATTGTACGAGAAATAACGAAAATATACCTACTACTGTTATAATGTAATTACTAGGAAAACGCTCAGAATAACGCGTTGATTTAGATTAGATTAGATTAGATTAGTGTGGTTTAATGGCGCGTCAACGACGATGTTATATTGCGCACATTAATTGTTATATTTAACTTTGTTGATCATTATTGGAGGGCAAGGGGAGGGGGTCGACCTAACGGGCCCGATCCGGGGGAGTCCTGCACTGATGGGAAGGCCAGGCCGGAATGGGGACGGACCGGGGGGTGTGAGGATTCGGGCCGGCTGAACCCGATTTCAGGGGGATCACCATCTCGAGGGGGGAGGCCGGCCCGAGGGGACCACAAATTCTAGGGAGGACATGGTTGGGTCGACCCTGGCTGCTCTTGGTCTGGACCTCACCACTGATCTGTCCGGCATGGGTAGCCCTTACACATGAGCATATGCTCGCCGGCGTAGCTGCAATGGATCATTGGCCAACACAAACCCCACCACCACGATAAGGTGACAGCCGTCGGGGGGAATAACGCGTTGATGAGCGAGCAAGAGTACGTGCAAATTCTCCTACAGGAAATGCGTACACAAAGCATATAAAACATACATCCATATTGAATTGAAATAATATGAGCCACTCAATCAATATAAAAGTATATGCTTTTCATCGAAACTTGAAAATGGCATCTAAGCACCCTGGTAAATATACCAAATCAGATCCAATTCAATTGGCACTGGAAAACATTCATTTCGATACTTCATTACTGACAGATATTAAAAATTTCAATAAGTTCATAAGTTCTTAACTGATTAGGATGAACAATTGTAAAATAAGAGACAATGTTGGTCTTACTGACCATGCAAAATATGAGTTTGATCACATTTATCGAAGATCATTTTCATTTTACAACCTATCAGATGTGTATTTAAATTTTAACCAATGAATGGATTTCAAAAAAATTAGGGTCTGCAACGCCCAGAGAATGTCCGAACACGTGTGCAAAATTTCAGCTCGATCATAAAAAACTCTGACCTGTATATCGTCAGTAACAGAAAAAAAACAGAGGTCCGTGCCAAATGAGTCAAAAGGAGACGCTCGCTGCGCTCGCTCAATTATTTCTGTACTTTACTGCACATCGCATTCGCTTCACTTTCGGATCAATTTCGTAAAGTGGCTACCTTTTCGCCTAAAAATAATGTTGGGTAAACTTCAACTTAAGCGAAACCGAACCGAAAGCGAACCGAAAGCGAAGCTACAGATAAAAAAAGATACAGACATTCAAAACCACCCAAACCATGATATTGCATGATTTTTTAATTGTATGAGAAATCACGAAAACAATGTGGTAAAATGTCACCCATAAGTATTATCTGCTCTTACCTCTGGCTGTTGTGAGATGTCCAACGGAAGTTGAGACACCCGGTTGACGCTCATCATGTTGAGCCCCGACACGGGTCAACTTAACCTCAATCTGGACACGTCATAGACCATGCTGCCACGTCACCATGCGACCTGCAACAATCACAAGGGTCGTTAACATCACTACACTTCCTTGCCAGCTGGCGGGGACGAAATGCAGCAAGAAGTCCTCAAGTTTGGCTGCCATGTGTGTGGAATACGAACGCATTCAAGAGAAAACAGTTTCAAAAATATTGGAACAAAATTCAAATATTTTTGGAAGCATGCAAAACAAATATAGGAACAAAATTCAAATATTTCGAAAACTTGGAAAAAGCAAAATCAGATGGGTAGTATCATAGTACAACATATTAAAACGGAAATAGAATATTTTTGACACCTAGAAAAAATATTGGAACAAAATTTAAATCATTGAAATGGTACTTGACAGTCACAGAATTACAAAAATGCAATAATTCACTCAAAACTTAGACCTTTTTCGACAAAGTGTGTACATAATACATTCATAATCTGTTTGTTATCTACCAACAATTTGAAAATTTACGTTCTTCATAAGGTGTTTATACCAATTTATTCATAGGTATTTATAATTCATCTTTCATGGTTAGGAGAACAAATCTACTGTCTTGTTACTGTCTTGTTGTAGGGGATAGTAGGGGATTAGAATCCCCTACTTCTGAAGATGCTGGGCATGAACACAGCGAAAAGCGTTATGCGCGATCAATATCAAGCAGAAATTCAATGAACTTTAATAAACTTTCCATAATTCTCATAAATTTCAGCCCTCAAGAAGCGTCCTTTCAAAATGAGGCCATTCCCAGTCAAATCACCTCCTCCCAAGCCAAATGATCTCATTGAAAAGGTCGCCTCTTCACATTGGCAACTTGTCAGAGCCCAATCAAGCAAAATTGTCACGTAACAAGCAAAAACTCACACAATAACCGTACCGTACCGAACCTTCAGTACCACACTAGAAAGACAAAATCAGATGAATCTGGAGGGAATAAAATTGAAGAGCACAACAATCGAAGAGGCAACCTCAGGAAGACGTTACAGTACCTCATGTTGTTCGAGAGGATAAAAAAAGATAAAAGCAATCTTGAAGAAAGTCCCGCGAGGGTTTTCTGTATAGAGCTCTCGGCAAACAAGAGAGAGAGAGAATCCAGTTTTAATGGAATTGAGAGAGAGATCACGGGAAATCAGGCCGCAATTCAATTCGCACTAATTCGTACCGTCAAATCACCGATTCTAAATGTAACTTTGGGATAATCGCGTTACGTCAGGTCAGGTCAAAGGTAACCTACAGTTAGTGACCTGGCTGTCGGGCAATTCGGCGAAGGTAATTGCCAATTAAAGAGTCAAACGACGAACTTTAATCAGGAAGAAAGAATGCGCTTTTATAATGAGCTGAAGAAGTGATGCTGGAAGCGTATTGTTTATGAGGGATATAAACTATAACTTAAACCCTCTATAAACTAGATGGTTATGGTGGGAATTTAACTGGACACCGGCTACTGAATCGTATTTGTGGACTTACCATAAGCCCGGGGTGGGATTAATTACTGGATAAGCATTTAGAGTGTTATTTCAAAAGATTAACTCCACGAGTCATAATTTTAAAAGCCATATTTATTGTCAAAGCGTTGTTTCTAGGGTTTACGAGTTTTGAGAATTTTTGAGTTTCCAGACTTTGGACTTTCGCGCGCTTTCTCGAGGGCAATCTCGTACTGTGATTGGTCAACCTCTCCTGCGTCGATACTCTATTTTAAAAAGATATGTACATTCTGAAGAAAATATTCTAATATACCTACTCTGAAAGTGCGATTTATGTAGAAATACAAAAAAACTACATATTTCCTACTAACTAGGAAAACGCTCAGTGTAACGCGTTGATGAGCGAGCACGGGTACGTGCAAATTCTCGAACCGGAAATGCGTACACAACGCACAGAAAACATATACATCCATATGGAATTGATTATGATATCAACTTAAAAGTGTATGCTTTTCATCGAAACTTTAAAATAGCATCTAAGCACCTGGTTCATAAAGCAAATCAGAATCAATTTTCAATTGGCACTGGAAAACATTCATTTCGATACTTCATTACTGACAGATATTAAAAATGTAAATAACTTCATACGTTCTTAACTGATTGGGATGAAATTTTGTAAAATAAGAGACAATATTGGTCTTAATGATCATGCAAAATATGAGTTTGATCAGAATTATCGAAGACCGTTTTCATTTTTCAGCCTATCAGGAGATATTTATTTAAATTTTAACCAATGAATCTGAGTAACGCGTTGATGAGCGAGCACGGATACGCGCAACACCTCGAACCGAAATTCTGTCTATCGAAAATGTCATTAAAAGCCAATAATTCTAAAATTTCGCCACAGATTTGTATAGAAATCTCAAAACATTCCTAAAATATTGGTCCAAATAACCATGCAAAGCTTTAAGTTGATCAATTGAACCTTTATGATTGAACTGTTCCGTGTTAATTTTCAAAAATCACAGGATCTCCTTCAAAAAATATACCTGAGACCACTCATATGATATAAGTGTGTCTACACAATATCAGATCGACTGTTGAACGGTCATTATCAGTTTCATTTGCGTTTGAAAGTTTCTGCTCTAACTACCTTGCCTTGAACTGAAGAGTCGAAGTCGCCGTGAATTTGACAGCCAACACGCTAATAGTCCGTAAAATGTCAATAACGTTTGGATTTAAACACAGATTAGTATGAAAATTGTCAAAAATGCAGATAATGTTGGACCCAACCATCATGCGAAGTTATAAGTTGATCGTTCAATCGGTTATAGTTTAAATTTCTAAAAACACAGGAAAGATGGTTTTAAATTTTAACCAATGGGAGGATTTGGCTGAAACTTTGTTTGATTGGGTACAATGTTGGGGGTAATGACTTGTCAAAATTTCAATTTGATCAAAACAACCAATCGAAAGTTAATTTTTTTTAAATTTGAACCAATCAATGGATTTCAAAAAAATTAGGGTCTGCAACAATCAGAAATGTTACGTACATGTGTGCAAAATTTCAGCTCGATCGAAGAAAAACTCTGACCTGTATATCGTCAGTAACAGAAAAAAAAAAAAACAAACAAAAAAAAAAACAGAGGTCCGTGCCAAAAGAGCCAAATGGAGACGCTCGCTTCGCTCGCTCAATAAATAACTAGGAAAACGCTCAGTGTAACGCGTTGATGAGCGAGCACGGGTACGTGCAAATTCTCGAACCGGAAATGCGTACACAACGCACAGAAAACATATACATCCATATGGAATTGATTATGATATCAACTTAAAAGTGTATGCTTTTCATCGAAACTTTAAAATAGCATCTAAGCACCTGGTTCATAAAGCAAATCAGAATCAATTTTCAATTGGCACTGGAAAACATTCATTTCGATACTTCATTACTGACAGATATTAAAAATGTAAATAACTTCATACGTTCTTAACTGATTGGGATGAAATTTTGTAAAATAAGAGACAATATTGGTCTTAATGATCATGCAAAATATGAGTTTGATCAGAATTATCGAAGACCGTTTTCATTTTTCAGCCTATCAGGAGATATTTATTTAAATTTTAACCAATGAATCTGAGTAACGCGTTGATGAGCGAGCACGGATACGCGCAACACCTCGAACCGAAATTCTGTCTATCGAAAATTTCATTAAAAGCCAATAATTCTAAAATTTCGCCACAGATTTGTATAGAAATCTCAAAACATTCCTAAAATATTGGTCCAAATAACCATGCAAAGCTTTAAGTTGATCAATTGAACCTTTATGATTGAACTGTTCCGTGTTAATTTTCAAAAATCACAGGATCTCCTTCAAAAAATATACCTGAGACCACTCATATGATATAAGTGTGTCTACACAATATCAGATCGACTGTTGAACGGTCATTATCAGTTTCATTTGCGTTTGAAAGTTTCTGCTCTAACTACCTTGCCTTGAACTGAAGAGTCGAAGTCGCCGTGAATTTGACAGCCAACACGCTAATAGTCCGTAAAATGTCAATAACGTTTGGATTTAAACACAGATTAGTATGAAAATTGTCAAAAATGCAGATAATGTTGGACCCAACCATCATGCGAAGTTATAAGTTGATCGTTCAATCGGTTATAGTTTAAATTTCTAAAAACACAGGAAAGATGGTTTTAAATTTTAACCAATGGGAGGATTTGGCTGAAACTTTGTTTGATTGGGTACAATGTTGGGGGTAATGACTTGTCAAAATTTCAATTTGATCAAAACAACCAATCGAAAGTTAATTTTTTTTTAAATTTGAACCAATCAATGGATTTCAAAAAAATTAGGGTCTGCAACAATCAGAAATGTTACGTACATGTGTGCAAAATTTCAGCTCGATCGAAGAAAAACTCTGACCTGTATATCGTCAGTAACAGAAAAAAAAAACAAACAAAAAAAAAAAACAGAGGTCCGTGCCAAAAGAGCCAAATGGAGACGCTCGCTTCGCTCGCTCAAAAATTGTGCCCAAATTCGAAAGAAATATAAAATGTCAATATTTTCCCCCATTATTGTTGAGTTAAAGCACATGAATTCTATTACTTAGCTTGACTCCGGCAAATGTGTTTTACTTTTTAATAATTTGCATTGTTAAAAAAAGTGATGATTTGGAAGTTATCATCTGAATCTCCAAAAACAGCCAATCCAAGCTGAAGTATAAAGATAACAGCCAATTGCAAGAACACGTCAAGTTCCCCATATCGATTTGGATTGAAGTGACAGACGAGTCCTAGCGCTTGTCTGCTATTCAAATGAGCCAGTCTACACGGCTGAACATCTGAGCATGTACGTGCATCATCTGCGCAGTCAGATACAGACAAAGAGTCAGCCCTCATCTGCTACTAATGCTCCACTAACAGCTAATCCGCATGTCTCTGAGTTATGTACTCGATCCTTTCGATCAAGGTGACAAGGTGCATGATAGTCTAGAGAAACAGCCAATACACTGAACATCTGAGCATGTACGTGCATCATCTGCACAGTCAGATACAGACAAAGAGTCAACCCTCATCTGCTGCTAATGCTCCACTAACAGCTAATCCGCATGTCTCTGAGTTATGTACTCGATCCTTTCGATCAAGGTGACAAGGTGCATGATAGTCTAGAGAAACAGCCAATAAGAGTTCATAGTGGTGTTGAATGTTGCACTGATTGTGGCGACTGAAGAATGAGGATTGAGCGGTGGGAAAGAGACGGTAGTGGTCTCTTGAATGATGAAAAATATGTCAAATAGCTTGAAAATAAAGATTCTCTAAATTACTAAAAAATAAAAAATACCCTGGGCCAGCAATGGGGATTATATCAAAAATCAAATATGTACAGATTAGACAACTGTCTAAAAGTATCCACAAGATTATTACATATCACGCAAAATTTCCTTGAAAAACAATAGCTTCAAATTCGATTCTTTGTAGGTATAATAATATTGCAAAAATTTTAACAGCCGTTCCCTCACAGCTATCAATTCCCGATAGTTTTGACCCCCACCCAAAATAAGTTCGTATACTACCTGACTACCATACTAAAGTGTTTTGTTTTGACTTCTGAGAGGCTCATTTTGCCTCTCGACTGAAGGAAACTTTGAAAAATCCTCAGTCAAGAAGGATATTCCGGGAATTGAACCCGAGACCTCCGGAATGCAATCCACACTGTTACGCCAAGAGAGATTTCTCAAAGTTTGCTTCCTCCCACGCCTTAGCGCGGGCGGTGGGGTTTGCGTTGGCCAATGATCCACTGCGGCTAAGCCGGCGAGCATATGCTCATGTGTAAGGGCTACCCATGCCGGAGAAGTCAGTGGTGAGGCCCCGACAAGGAGCAGCCAGGGTCGACTTAACCATGCCCTCCCTTGAATTTGCGGTCCCCTCAGGCCGGCCTCCCCCCTCGAGACGGATGTCCCCCCGGCCCAAAACCTTCCACCCGCCAGCCAGTGCTGGACTCCCCCGGACCGGTCCCATTTGGTCGACTCCTCCCCATGACCTCCATAAGTGATCAACAAATATAAAACTTAAGGTACGCATAATGACCTCGCTGTCGACTATTATACTACTACTGCTTCCCAGACACTCTGTAACGGCTGTGTCTCTACAGTGTCGTGATCGATATGCACGCGATATCTCTCGTCATATCGATCTCTGTGATCGATCCACCGGTCACGTCGAGATGCTAATGCCCGGCACAACTGCATTGCCATTGCATACGTGTCGCGACATTACACCATGCTTCCCAGACACTCTGTAACGGCTGTGTCTCTACAGTGTCGTGATCGATATGCACGCGATATCTCTCGTCATATCGATCTCTATGATCGATCCACCGGTCACGTCGCGATGCTAATGCCCGGCACAACTGCATTGCCATTGCATTCGTGTCGCGACATTGCACCATGCTTCCCAGACACTCTGTAACGGCTGTGTCTCTCCAGTGTCGTGATCGATATGCACGCGATATCTCTCGTCATATCGATCTCTATGATCGATCCACCGGTCACGTCGCGATGCTAATGCCCGGCACAGCTGCATTGCCATTGCATTCGTGTCACGACATTGCACCATGCTTCCCAGACACTCTGTAACGGCTGTGTCTCTACAGTGTCGTGATCGATATGCACGCGATATCTCTCGTCATATCGATCTCTATGATCGATCCACCGGTCACGTCGCGATGCTAATGCCCGGCACAGCTGCATTGCCATTGCATTCGTGTCACGACATTGCACCATGCTTCCCAGACACTCTGTAACGGCTGTGTCTCTACAGTGTCGTGATCGATATGCACGCGATATCTCTCGTCATATCGATCTCTATGATCGATCCACCGGTCACGTCGCGATGCTAATGCCCGGCACAGCTGCATTGCCATTGCATTCGTGTCACGACATTGCACCATGCTTCCCAGACACTTTGTAACGGCTGTGTCTCTACAGTGTCGTGATCGATATGCACGCGATATCTCTCGTCATATCGATCTCTATGATCGATCCACCGGTCACGTCGCGATGCTAATGCCCGGCACAGCTGCATTGCCATTGCATACGTGTCGCGACATTGCACCATGCTTCCCAGACACTTTGTAACGGCTGTGTCTCTACAGTGTCGTGATCGATATGCACGCGATATCTCTCGTCATATCGATCTCTATGATCGATCCACCGGTCACGTCGCGATGCTAATGCCCGGCACAGCTGCATTGCCATTGCATACGTGTCGCGACATTGCACCATGCTTCCCAGACACTCTGTAACGGCTGTGTCTCTACAGTGTCGTGATCGATATGCACGCGATATCTCTCGTCATATCGATCTCTATGATCGATCCACCGGTCACGTCGCGATGCTAATGCCCGGCACAGCTGCATTGCCATTGCATACGTGTCGCGACATTGCACCATGCTTCCCAGACACTCTGTAACGGCTGTGTCTCTACAGTGTCGTGATCGATATGCACGCGATATCTCTCGTCATATCGATCTCTATGATCGATCCACCGGTCACGTCGCGATGCTAATGCCCGGCACAACTGCATTGCCATTGCATACGTGTCGCGACATTGCACCATGCTTCCCAGACACTCTGTAACGGCTGTGTCTCTACAGTGTCGTGATCGATATGCACGCGATATCTCTCGTCATATCGATCTCTATGATCGATCCACCGGTCACGTCGCGATGCTAATGCCCGGCACAGCTGCATTGCCATTGCATACGTGTCGCGACATTGCACCATGCTTCCCAGACACTTTGTAACGGCTGTGTCTCTACAGTGTCGTGATCGATATGCACGCGATATCTCTCGTCATATCGATCTCTATGATCGATCCACCGGTCACGTCGCGATGCTAATGCCTGGCACAGCTGCATTGCCATTGCATACGTGTCGCGACATTGCACCATGCTTCCCAGACACTCTGTAACGGCTGTGTCTCTACAGTGTCGTGATCGATATGCACGCGATATCTCTCGTCATATCGATCTCTATGATCGATCCACCGGTCACGTCGCGATGCTAATGCCCGGCACAGCTGCATTGCCATTGCATACGTGTCGCGACATTGCACCATGCTTCCCAGACACTCTGTAACGGCTGTGTCTCTACAGTGTCGTGATCGATATGCACGCGATATCTCTCGTCATATCGATCTCTATGATCGATCCACCGGTCACGTCGCGATGCTAATGCCCGGCACAGCTGCATTGCCATTGCATACGTGTCGCGACATTGCACCATGCTTCCCAGACACTCTGTAACGGCTGTGTCTCTACAGTGTCGTGATCGATATGCACGCGATATCTCTCGTCATATCGATCTCTATGATCGATCCACCGGTCACGTCGCGATGCTAATGCCCGGCACAGCTGCATTGCCATTGCATACGTGTCGCGACATTGCACCATGCTTCCCAGACACTTTGTAACGGCTGTGTCTCTACAGTGTCGTGATCGATATGCACGCGATATCTCTCGTCATATCGATCTCTATGATCGATCCACCGGTCACGTCGCGATGCTAATGCCCGGCACAGCTGCATTGCCATTGCATTCGTGTCGCGACATTGCACCATGCTTCCCAGACACTCTGTAACGGCTGTGTCTCTACAGTGTCGTGATCGATATGCACGCGATATCTCTCGTCATATCGATCTCTATGATCGATCCACCGGTCACGTCGCGATGCTAATGCCCGGCACAGCTGCATTGCTATTGCATACGTGTCACGACATTGCACCATGCTTCCCAGACACTCTGTAACGGCTGTGTCTCTACAGTGTCGTGATCGATATGCACGCGATATCTCTCGTCATATCGATCTCTATGATCGATCCACCGGTCACGTCGCGATGCTAATGCCCGGCACAGCTGCATTGCCATTGCATACGTGTCGCGACATTACACCATGCATTAGAATATATTATACTCACCCGGGGGACGGATATTAGCGCGACGCGTGTCTGTAATTATTGATGGCATGATGTGTGCTGACATTTCCAGCTCAGTAGAGGGACTTATTACCTTTGAAGCACGAGTAAGGAGAAATTAACCTATGCAGAATATGGGTCTGTGATAAAATAAAGGAAGTCACAATAAAAATGGGTAATTTGCCCCACCCTTCATTTTCACACAGTGTGAAAAACTTTTTGAACCCCTCCCCCTCAATTCCTCAATTGGTCTAAATGTGAAATTTATCAACATCGATTTTAGCTGCGAAACATTATTTTCTCCGAAATTTAAAATGCTTTCAAATGGCAATATTAAAACGAGACGATTTTAAGTCCCACTGAATCACATTATTCAGCGAGCATAGCGAGCGTCACCACGGTACTCTTATGGCACTTTCTCTGTGTTTTTTTTTTGTTTGTTCGTTTTTTTTGTTTTTTTTGTGGTCACACCCCAAGTCAAACCGCTCAAGCAATCAATCTGAAATTTTGTACACACACTAACGTACTCTATGCGGTCCATGGGATCGTTTTTGAACGGGATCCCATGATTGGTTCAAATTTAAAATAAAATTATCTTTCGATTGGTTTGTTTTATCAATTTGAAATTTTGACAAGTCATTACCACTAACATTTTACCCAATCATACAAAGTTTCAGCCAAATCCTCCCATTGGTTAAAATTTAAAACCATCTTTACTGTGATTTTTGAAATTTAAACTAGAACCGTTAGACCGATCAACTTAAAACTTTGCATGGTCATTGGGACCAACATTATCTGTGTTTTCGACAATTTTCAGACAAATCTGTGTTTAAATCCAAAAGTTATTGACATTTTACGGACATTTTGCTTGTTGCTATGGATCACGGCAACATTGACGCCTCAGTTCCAATGTTCCAAGGCAATTAGAACAGAAACTTTCAAACGCATAATTATGACACTAAGGCTGCATTTCACCAAGATTCCAAACCTAGTAAAGCTGGTTTAGAGGCCCCTAAACCAGGTTTACCGCCTCTAACCCGGGTTTAGAATCTTGGTGAAAAGCAGCCTAATAATCAACAGATCGATCGATCTGATATTGTGTAAATACACTTATTTCATATGAGATGGTCCCAGGTATAGTCTTTGAACAAGATCCTGTGATTTTTGAAAATTAACAAGGAACCATTCAATCATAAAGTTTCAGGTTCAATCGATCAACTTAAAACTTTACATGCTTATTGGGACCAATATTTTTGGAATTTTTGAAGTTTTTCATACCAGTCTGTGACGAAATTAAAGAATTATTGGCTTTTAATGACATTTTCAATAGACAGAATTTCGGTTCGATGTGTTGCGCATATCCGTGCTCGCTCATCAACGCGTTGCACAGAGCGTTTTCCTAGTATTAATGCACCCCCCTCTCCCCCCCCCCCCCCCCCCAACTGAAGCGTGATGTCATTTACGCAAATCCCCTAAAGGCTAATCTCTGTATAGGAAACACCGATTGGTTGAATTTCTTCCCCCTAAGTGAACTTTTTATCACTTTTAAGCTCTAAACTTAAAAATAAGACATGTATGTATAGATGCTATTCTCATTCTCTTGTGGCCAGACCAGCATTTCATTTTGATTACAAGTTCTGGTCTACCAGGAATTTAGCAATTTCGCCATTCGAGCCAATATCGGGAATTTAATATTGGTTCTAAACTTTGTGGTAAGTTTTAAAGGTTCGAGTGTAACCATTTTCTTACGAGCTGCTTTCAATTTGGAATAAGTTTTTACTTCCAGATATTATCGAAGATGGCTCTGGATATAGATATCTATAATCATCTTAAAAAAAAAACACGAACAGATTCTGAAAAACCAAACAGCATGTGAAAGTCTTTAGAACTAATATATTGGAATGCTCGATCATACATTTTCACTTAGCATTCAATTGAAATGGTCACACAATACACAAATGAGGCGATATCAATATTTGTCGTTCATTGTTGTGCATTTGTTTGGGTTCAGCCTCACATCAATTCGATCAACAATGCTTGTCCGAATGTTCATTGTTACACAACAATAACTCACATTTCCACGAATAACCTTTCATTGTTGAGACGGCAAGAATATAATTGAACGGTTCTGTAACGACTTGCATCTTGCAGCTAATGTGTTCCTGCCTGTGTACCGTGTGACTGAATGTCTACATCGACCAGAATTACTCCAGTAAGTAGTTACTCTCCGCGTTCACATTCAGGATACCAACAAGATATCTCTTTTTTGACGTTAGATATAGGTAGTTTTTTTCCTTTTTGTATTTTTTCTTTAATTTCACAACTATTTTTTATATTATTCTTGAGACAAAACTATTTTTTTCATTTATGTTATTTATTTTTATGTGATTGTTTTCATTTTTTTTTCTTATGTTTTTATAGGCGCTGATTGAAATGCCCTAGAAATGGTTTACAGTAAGATATACAAACCCTTACCCGACATTGTTGGAAAGGTTTGAATAATAAATGATTTTTTTTTCTACAATCTCTAATATTTTTTATTCTTATATGATATTTTTGTTTTTATATTATTAAATATTTGACTTTTTATTTCTTATTTTTAAATACTTTTTTCTAACTATTTTCCTATATTTTCATGTTTCCGATAAGATTTTCTTGTATTAATTAAAATGTTGTTTCCAAAGCGTACACCGATTCTGTCAGCAGTTCATTACACGAGTCAACTTCATCATCTCGAGCTAGTTTCCAAGTGAATGTCGAGTGAATCCGAAGTATTTCATCAGTAATGTGACGCTAATGGAAGAGCCCGTGACTTCTGAGTGAAACTCGGCCGAGCGAATCTGCGAGAAACTTCCGTCTAATCAGAAAGTTCCCACTCAAACATTCTCCAAACTGATTCCACAGTAATTTCGATCGATCTTCGAACAGCGCAAATAGACGCGGAAATGAAGAGAGCGACAAAATGAACGAGAAAAGATTTCAAAATTAATGAATTCATCAAACTACCAAGTACAACACATTCGCGCGCTGCCTCGTTTTCAATCTTCCTCCATTAAATTGAAATAATGAACTTCTATATTTTGGTGCAATTCTCCAATATGATAGAGAGAAGCGAAATCCCCGAATATGTTGTGAAAATATCATAAAAAGCCATCCGCAATAATGTAAAACACCAAAGAAGTGTGATCTATACGACGAGAAGATATGAATAGAATAAATTAAATGGGCGTCAAGTCTAGGGTTATACATTTTCATTTTACATTTACATTTTTTTTACATTTTACATTATACATTTTTTATCTAGATTCAGGTAACTGTGAATGGTTGAGATTTTCTCGCTTCGTACACTCGACAATTCATAAAACGGTATTTGAAAGAAATGGATTGGTGAAAACAATGTGATGGCATCATCTGATGAAGTCTATACTTACTCGTCATCTTCCTCTAGTAGTAGCTCAGATTTCATTTATATAATAACAAGGATTGATTGTCAATGAACCTGACCAGCAGCCAATCTGTTTCGTTCAAATACCGTTTTATGAATTGTTGAATGTACAAACATTAATCAACAATCGCCCTTTTTAATTTAAAAGAAAAGAGAATGAATTTGTCATTTCTGAAAATAAATCGATTTATATTGCAGCAAAATCAACAAAGTAATTAACATTATCACTATCATCATTTCTTGAATTACATCACGTCATTAGCTAGGGTTTGCTGATGCCATAGAATCTTCCTCCTAACATCAGCTTGTAGCTATAACGATAGCTTACGAAACAGATACAGAATCCCCAACTAATCACCGTTAAAGTACTAATTGAGATCCCGTATCATCCCTCGAGGACTCAAGTAGGTGGTACATGTTGGGATTTGGGCAGCCCCCCTCCCCCATGGGCACGACCCGGGCCAAGTCGCGATGTCGCCTGCAGGATATGTGACCCGCATCGCATCATGTCGAACAGATCGATGTTCGATCTATTGATCTAGCTACATTCACACGCTCTCGTGTCACTTCATCCTCATGTGCCGGCGGGGATTTCAAGAGATCACATTCAGAAGCGTGTTGACGTGTTTAGATTCCATTCTAGAACATCTTAATCGTTACTTTTCGTTTAGTCGCGTCAATTTAATTAATTTTACCATATTTTGCACACATGTAAACAACCAATTAATTTGACGGCTGAGTAGTGAGCGTGGCCGCGAAGAGTATTTTAATCGATTTTTAGCAATAACTTTTACCATGTAATTGTTAATAAAATAAGGCTTTGTACGAGTCGTCAGAACTGTTCAATGAAAATAATTTCATAGTTTGGAATGGGTTATTTATTAGTTATAATTTGTCTTCCAGACGTTTAGTGCCATATTTTTTACTAACTTTCGTGCACTGTAGGACAAAATGAAAATAATAAACCATTCCAAGCTAAGAAATTATTTTCATTGAACTATTCTGAAGACTCGTACAAAGCCTTATTTTATTAACAATTACATGGTAAAAGATATTGATACAAATCGATTAAAAAACTCTTTAAGGTCAATCTCACTACTCAACCAGTCTTAATTGAGCAGACATTCTATTTTTAAGTTCCTGCTTAGCTTTATAGAATAAATTTATAGATATAAGACGAAACGTCAAAAATGTTGACAAATAATAGAAATATAATTATGAAGAAGTCCGGACTTCGCCTGCCAGATATAATCAATCCATCATGAACCTTATAGTTATTAGCTCGAAGGGTGAATTTCTATCAAATGAGTATAGAAACATCGACCTTATCGGCTTGCCGCAACAAGGTCGATATTGTCGTGTTCATAGGCACGTGTCCACCTTGACGCCTGCACAGGTGTGATCCAGCAGGTGTCACCGAGCCAAGACAGCTGTTGATATTGATCAGAACCGATCCATCCAGTCCTGAGGAATTCGAATTAGTCGCTGCGGTCGCTGCGGTACCGCGTTCGATCCTCGTCAGACGTCGATATATCACACTACACATGTTCAGTCAAGTTGCGTCACTTCAAGATATGTCGACAAGATCATGGTTGATGAACTCATAAAATAACTATTGTATGACAATTTCACCATTGACGATATTCATTTAAATTCTGAATAGCAGGGGCTCAATACGTCTTTTCGAGATGCTAAGTGTAACCCGTTGATAAACGAGCACCGGTACGTGCAGCATCTAGACACGATTCAACCGTGGTCTTGACTACCTTGAAAGTGTTAAAGAGGCAAACGGAAGCGAGCGGGAATCGCACGGTTCGTCAGAGCGTTTTTTGAAATTGTGTCTTCCCACTTAATAATTTAAAAAAATCAGATAGTAACGACCCATAACAGCCTTATAGACTAAATAATGCCGCACACTGGAGTTCATTATGAGCTCTGGTGCGACCTCAAAGTGTTAAATACGATATTTTTAATAAAATAATCGAAAATAATCGTATTTAACACTTTGAGGTCAGACCAGAAGTCATAATGAGCTCCAGTGTGCGGCATTATTTAGTATATTAGGCTGTTATGGGTATAGTTACTATCTGATTTTTTAAAATATTTAAGTGGGAAGACACAATTTCAAAAAAACGCTCTGACGAACCGTGCGATTCCCGCTCGCTATTTTTATTTTTTAACCAACATTTACTGTTTCACTTTTAATAAAATGCTTTTGTTGAAAAACTAGAATGCATACCAGATAATTAGTTTTTCAAATATACTGAATTTCAGCTCATATCAGAGAAACAAAACGACGTGAACTGTATCGAAGCAACAACCAAGTAAGGGAAAAAACAGACGCCCCGGCCAAAATATATCGACACGAGACGCTTGTCTTGATCACTTAATCACTAATTAAGTAAATACGAAACGATATTATACTGAGAAGCACGTTGAATAGACCTTGTGAAGTCTTGACATACGAAATCGCTATTTAATTCATTTAAACGAGAAGATAAATTCTATTTCGAAGCTATCGTGCCGCTCATTACTGACTGCCTAATGGGATCGTGGTTGGCAACGATAATGGACCACTCCCTTGAATATAGGTATTAGTTGCACTTGCAGATAGTGATAAGATAGACACCCAAATTATCTGCTTGCTAGTGATCCATACTGACATCATTTCTTTCCAATAACTAATCTTCTGTTACAAAAAATACGTGATTTTAAAATTGATCAATAATTAAGCGAGCGTCTCGGTACTCTTATAAGTGACATATTCTCTGTGTTTGTTTCGTTTTGCCAGCAGTGCTCATGTCTAACTGTCCGACCAATCAATCTGATATTTTGTACACATACTATTGTAATCTAGAAGCGGTCTTTCATGTAGTTTTTGAAAAAAAAAATTGAACCGGTAACCGATCAACTTCAAATTTGGCATAGTGATCGGAACCAACATTTTAGATATTTTTGTCCATTTTCAGATTTTCAGGGTGTAGACCCAAACACACATACACACTTAAATTACGCAACAAAAAATTATCGCATATTTTCTGAAAACTCCTAGGGGAAGAGTCCTGATTCCTACTTCTATTTAAGAGTAATAGTCCAGTCAAATGAGAGATTAACCCAAAACTAATTGTAACATTTGTTTTTTTGGTGTCATTCTCTTCAGAAAAATGCCCTCTGCAACATATCCAAAATCCGCCAAAATCCGCGCACCGGAAGTTCTTTTTAATCACTTTTTAAGTTGATTTCCCATGTTAATTTCATCTTACAAAAAGAAACTTTTTTCATGTAACTCCGATTTTGACGAAACTTGGCAGAATTGTTCACCATCCTAAATGAACAAAAAAAGCTTTCTTAGCGTTTTCCTCTAAATCTTATCGTTTGGGAAATATGGACCTCGCAAATCGTCAAATTACACTCGAAAAGTCGAAAACTTACTAAAATATGACTTTTCGAAGGGCCATATTTCCCAAACGATAAGATTTAGAGAAAAACGCTAAGAAAACTTTTTTTGTTCATTTAGGATGGTGAACAATTCTGCCAAGTTTCGTCAAAATCGGAGTAACATGATTTTTTTTTTGCAGGATGGAATTAGCATTGGAAATTAACTTAAAAAGTGAATAAAAAGTACTTCCGGTGCGCGGATTTTGGCGGATTTTGGATATGTTGTAGAGGGCATTTTTCTGAAGAGAATGACACCAAAAAACCAAATGTTACAATTTATTTTGGGTTTGGACTTTTTTAAGCCTGATTTGACTGGACTATATTGACGAAGAGATTAGACCTGTCATTCTATTTGTCTTGCACTTGGGATGCTGTTTGCTCCCGTGCCGCGGCCCCGGCATGTCTACGACGACGCGCCCAGCCTCCGCCCCGCCTCTGGACCGGGACGATATCGACCACTCTCGCTGCTGGATGGTCGGGGTAACCTTGTCCCGGAATATGGGTTAGCATCGCGCCGAGAGGATCTGGGTCAGGGGACGGGCGGGCGGCGTTGCGGTCGCGGCGGCTCCGTCAACATGCGAACACGTCCGAGCCCGGGAGGATTAGACAACAACAACGTGCGTCGCAAATCCTCTCAATTAGTCAGCGAAACCGACATCGAGTCACTTGGCTCAGGCAGCAATGCGTTGGACTCTCACTCATTCCTGACTGAGGACTTTTCGTGCTAATTGATCCCTAAGTAGAGTTTCATTACTAATGTGAGGCCATGGGTAAGCGAACTGGAAACGCACTGTTTCTCAAAGTGATTTTTTTAATTTTTGTTTTCCCACTACAGAATTTTAAAAATCAGAAAGTAGCGACCCATTACAGCCTAATAAACTAAATAATGCCACGAACTAGAGTACTTTATGACCTCTGGTAAACCTCAAAGTGTTAAATACGATTATTTTTCGATCAATTAGCTTCTTTTGATTGACTTCCAAATCATAATCCTGAGGATAGGCTACGACCGCCTCCTTCCCACCGTCCATCCCTAAATAATCTTCGTCATCTCTGGATCATCATCGTAGTCATTCATCCTTCGCCATCCCCATTGCAGAACAGTACAAAAATGATCGAGTACAATATCAGTACTAATTGAAATATTGTTTTGAAGTTGTTTAGAACACACACAATAACTCTTATAAACTGTAATTAATTATACAGAAAATAAGCTTATAGTTCGGTGAAGTTTTCCAAGGAGGGAGAGTAGCTCTGGAGTCGACGAAGTATCTGATCCTTCCATATTTCATGGTAGAAACTGGAGCAAACATCATCTATCTAGCAGACGAAGTGCATGAAAACTTACTGAAGCAGATCGTATATCAAAAGTGTTTGAAGTCGAGAATGATGAGAGGTGCTATGGAGGTGAATTGATGTGTTTGACAAGGAATGTATTGATGGGGTGGAACTAGGTGCTCGTCAAAGAGAAATGGTTTGACCTGAATGGGTATATGACAGGGGATGGGGTGGAACTAGGTGCCCGACGAAGAAGTAAAACAAGTAGACGGGGGTGTACACAGGGGATGGGGTGGAACTAGGTGCCCGACGAAGAAGTAAAACAAGTAGACGGGGGTGTACACAGGGGATGGGGTGGAACTAGGTGCCCGACGAGGAGAAATGTTTCGACCTGAATGGGTGTATGACAGGGGATGGGGTGGAACTATAGGTGCTCGTCGAAGAGAAATGTTTTGACCTGAATGGGTATATGACAGGGGATGGGGTGGAACTAGGTGCCCGACGAAGAAGTAAAACAATTGTAGACGGGGGTGTACACAGGGGATGGGGTGGAACTAGGTGCCCGACGAGGAGAAATGTTTCGACCTGAATGGGTGTATGACAGGGGATGGGGTGGAACTAGGTGCCCGACGAAGAAGTAAAACAAGTAGACGGGGGTGTACACAGGGGATGGGGTGGAACTAGGTGCCCGACGAGGAGAAGTGTTTCGACCTGAATGGGTGTATGACAGGGGATGGGATGGAACTAGGTGCCCGACGAAGAAGTAAAACAAGTAGACGGGGGTGTACACAGGGGATGGGGTGGAACTAGGTGCTCGTCGAAGAGAAATGTTTTGACCTGAATGGGTATGTAGGCAGGGGATGGAAGGAACTATAGGTGCTCGTCGAAGAAGTAAAACAAGTAGACGGGGGTGTACACAGGGGATGGGGTGGAACTAGGTGCTCGTCGAAGAGAAATGTTTTGACCTGAATGGGTATATAGGCAGGGGATGGAAGGAACTATAGGTGCTCGTCGAAGAAGTAAAACAAGTAGACGGGGGTGTACACAGGGGATGGGGTGGAACTAGGTGCTCGTCGAAGAGAAATGTTTCGACCTGAATGGGTGTACGACAGGGGATGGGGTGGAACAAGGTGCTCGTTGAAGAAGTAAAACAAGTAGACGGGGGTGTACACAGGGGATGGGGTGGAACTAGGTGCCCGACGAGGAGAAATGTTTCGACCTAAATGGGTATATGACAGGGGATGGGGTGGAACTAGGTGTCCGACGAAGAAGTAAAACAAGTAGACAGGGGTGTACACAGGGGATGGGGTGGAACTAGGTGCCCGACGAGGAGCAATGTTTCGACCTAAATGGGTATATGACAGGGGATGGGGTGGAACTAGGTGCCCGACGAAGAAGTAAAACAAGTAGACGGGGACGTGTACACAGGGGATGGGGTGGAACTAGGTGCCCGACGAAGAAGTAAAACAAGTAGATGGGGGTGTACACAGGGGATGGGGTGGAACTAGGTGCCCGACGAAGAAGTAAAACAAGTAGACGGGGACGTGTACACAGGGGATGGGGTGGAACTAGGTGCCCGACGAAGAAGTAAAACAAGTAGACGGGGACGTGTACACAGGGGATGGGGTGGAACTAGGTGCCCGACGAAGAAGTAAAACAAGTAGATGGGGGTGTACACAGGGGATGGGGTGGAACTAGGTGCCCGACGAAGAAGTAAAACAAGTAGATGGGGGTGTACACAGGGGATGGGGTGGAACTAGGTGCCCGACGAAGAAGTAAAACAAGTAGATGGGGGTGTACACAGGGGATGGGGTGGAACTAGGTGCCCAGAAGGGCTATTCTAAATGTCCTTGTCGTCCCGTTTCACTTGATACGGGCTTACTGCACACTGGAGTGCTATCTATTTAACACGGTAGTGACGCCGTATCAATTGATACGAGACGACAAGGGACAAGGGAATATAGAATAACCCACCATGGGAGTCAAAGTGAACAAATACGAGCGAGTTGAGAATAACACATAGAATAGAATAACACTATTCTTGTTTCGATATTGGGTCATACCGTCATACCCAATTACGGTCTGATACCATCGAGAGATGAGAAATAGAATCTACATAAATTGGTTACTTTTTTCACAGGTCAACTCTTGTCCTATCCGTCTGGGTGTTTTGCGCCATGTAGTTGGTGAAAACACCTGAACCCCCGTGCAAATGATCCTCCTCTCACCGGCGTGTAACCAACACGGCGTGTGTTGTCCGTGGACCGTGACGTCACTCGAGCCGGCGTGTCGGGTTCCACGTGTCACGTGATCTGTCTGGAGCTGGGAGGCTGCGTGACACTCGAGCCGCTCTCCTTGACATTGCACCTCTCATCTCGTTGTTCTGTGTTCACACCATCTTGATGCCACCATTCACAATTCAATTTAGTTACCTGGCCAATTGCAGGCTACGGAAAAATCTTTAGTACGAAAACGAATCACTCGCTTGACAAAATTACATCGATTTGCATGCATTTATTAAGTTAAATCTGACCCGTCAAAGTGCCCGCGTCCGTCCTTGGAAGAAAACTTACATTTTTAGCATGCTAATATAAAACAAAATAAGTTTGTTGGAAGATAGGACACGTTAGAGAAATTTAAATTGTTGATCAAGATCTATGCAAAATCGTCAAATCACGGTAGGGTGCTATCAGCCCCCATTGAGCTATCGTTATAAGACGTATTTTCCCTGTTTGCAGGTTTCCTATATCATCTTATAAAATAGACTTGTCAACGTTTCTCTTGTACAAAATATCAACTAGGAAAACGCTCAGTGTAACGCGTTGGTGAGCGAGCACGGGGACATGCAAATTCTCGAACCGGAAATGCGTACATAAGCACAGAAAACATATACATCCATATTGAATTGAAATATGATAACTCAATCAACACAACATATTATTATGCTTTTCATTGAAACTTGAAAATAACATCTAAGCATCTAAGAACCCTGGTTAAAATAAAACAAATCAGATTCACTGGAAAACATTCATTTTGATATTTCATTACTGACAGATATTAAAAATGTTAATAAGTTCATACGTTCTTAACTGATTGGGATGAAATTTTGTAAAATAAGAGACAATGTTGGTCTTAATGATCATGCAAAATATGAGTTTGATCTGAATTATCGAAGACCGTTTTCATTTTTCAGCCTATCAGGAGATATTTATTTAAATTTCAACCAATTAATGGATTTCAAAAAAATTATGGTCTGCAAACAGAGAAGGTTGGTTTTACATGTGTGCAAAATTTCAGCTAGATCAAAGTAAAACTCTGACCTGTATAGCCAAAATATGAATTTGATCAGATTTATCGAATACCATTTTCATTTTTCAACCTATCAGGAGATGTTTATTTCATTTTTAACCAATGAATGGATTTTAAAAAAATTTGGGGCCTGCAAACAGAAAAGGTTGTCTCTACATGTGTGCAAAATTTCAGATCGATCGAAGAAAAACTCTGACCTGTACAGCCTCACCCAACAGAAAAAAACAAAAAAACAGAGGTCCGTGCCAAATGAGCCGAAAGGAGACGCTCGCTACGCTCGCTCAATAACAAATTAATCATCCAGATTTTTTAGTACTTTAAAGTTGTTGCGAATATATGAAAATCATTACATTGCACATAATTCATAAAATGTAACTTCATCGGGCAATTAGGGAAAACATGTTGTTGATGAGGATGGCGATGGCGATGGCGATGACGACGCCGATGGCGATGACGATGGCGATGGCGATGGCGATGACGATGATGATGGCGATGGCGATGGCGATGGCGATGGCGATGACGATGACGATGACGATGACGATGACGATGACGATGACGATGACGATGACGATGACGATGATGATGATGATGATGATGATGATGATGATGATGATGATGATGAGCTGACTCGGCAGTCATTACGAGGAACTCATCGACTGTGCTCCAGATTCCAGTCAGATCGTCTCCAGCGATGCAACAGCACTTAGTCGAGCAAGATGAAATGTTTCACAGAGGAAAGCTACAAATCACAGAGAGTAGAACAATACTAGTGCTGTCAAATCACTCTGTCTTCAACAGAATGCAGCAACACTTGACTAAGTGCCAGGCGTGGGCCCTCATTGATTGTTTCCTTCCAATTCGTCGGCGATTTCTCTCGGACACTCGGAAGCAATTGGACTTGCAAAACCCATAATAAGTTGAGCGGATGCTTGCGCTTGGTAGAAACCTTGTCATGTCGGGAGTAAATTATAAATATAGTACCTTATTCAAGTACGAAAAAGACAACTTACTCAAAAAATTGAATTTTCGCGTGTAATTTGTCATTATTTTCAGACAAATTAAACAATGATAATAAAAGGTATAAATACATCTTACGTTGACGTCAAACGTCTGGCATATTCCCGTACTATTAGTTAATATAGTTTTAGTTCAGGATCAATTTCACTCGTCCAAAGGGGCAAAAATGTCAACCAAATGAGCTGGGAAAATTGTATAGCTATTTGATAAACGCACAAAATTATTGCACTTTAAAATGTTAGCACCTCTCTATTTTTAGTAAGTTGGTCACAATATTTTGCGTTTTACAAACACCCGCACCCTTCACGATTAAACGTTTAAGGGTTTAAACATGTAAACGTCCCACCTAAATGCTCCCCCTCCAAACACTTTGACTTATGAATGTGATATACTCCACCGCATCGGAACCGCACGAAAGTGGTACACCGCAAGACGCAACACCCCCCTACATCATCTCATGACTCATCTCCGGCAAGATCAAGTGGTCCAGGACACAGAGGAATGCCGTGCGTGTCGACACGACCTGGTATTACGCATGTGCGTGAGCGACTAATCGTCACTAACGATCTACCCCTTCGGAGCCGGCATTCCGACAGCAAGACCGCTTTCTTACAGGTACAGTGCACTGACTTCTTTCAGAAACTTTCACCCTCTCCCTGTAACCATGCTGGAAGCGAAACTCGTAAATCTGCTTTATTGCTTATGCTTCTGTACAATATCTTTACTTATAAAACCCTTCATGTTTATGGAAGTAATAATTTAGCCACGATAAATAAGATTATGAAAGTATAGTAACACGAGGCGGCGGTATTGAAAGGTGTTGGTGTGTTAAATTCTTTCATTGCAATTTTAATAAAAGAAACAATAAAGTCCAGTTATTATTTTAGGACCAAAGAACAAAATCTCTCGTAAAATTCACCTCGATCTATAGGCTCCATTAATGGGATGGGATGCGATTTCACTGGTCAAATTTTAGATTTAACGTATAAATATTTGGAAAAAAGAGAACTTGAAACACGCACACCCAAGGAAATGACACAGAAAGGACGCATTCCCCATGAGATATGACGGGAGAACGTGTAAATATTGAGCCCGTGTGTATACACACAATAATTACGTACCTATAACAAAAGACGGGAAATTGGTTGTTCTTTTCTGACAAATGTTGGAGAAAAGTTCTTCTACAGACTATTTAGGTACCTAGTCAATTGAATTCGACCGACCGAACATCACTAATTAGTAACTACCTACTGTGTACCCCGGAGGGCAATCCACTTACTGTCGCTAATGACGTATGCCCAAATGTGTTGTTTTAATTTTATACCTGATAAAACTTTGAAAGCCGAAATAACATAGTCCAATTTTGTCTAATGAAATATGTCGACCAATGACAATCAGCAAACGAAATTATACGGTTGGTATACAAATGTCACTCCAGATATAATTACTGTGTTAAATATCTGGTACCTATATAATTACATACATCTGCATTCTGACGATGATGATTAAAATAAAGTGAATGACATTTTCGAGCTACACCCATCACATGTCTTATGCACACCTAGATCGTCAAATATAATATCAACAACATGCCATCACATATGTCATACTCACACCCAGATCTTAAAGCGTAATATCAACATTCTATCACGAATACATTTCAAACCCAGTCACACTCCGACTTCATTAATAAGCCCGGACCGCCTCCTGCCCACCAGTCATCATCATAATCATTCATCCGTCGCCATTAGCCTAGTTGCAGAACAGTGCGACGTTAAGCACCACTAAACATAAGAAAATTTAATTAACAAGTTTAGAAGTGATTTATCGAGCATTGGATAACAACCAGGGGCAAAGCGTGAGGAGAGACAGGGGACACAGTGTCAAAAGTTTTGTGTGGCAAAATAAGTCGTAAGTTTCATAATTTTCTTCTAATGTTTTCTTGTGTCTCCCCAATTTTTTTAGGTACTCTTCGCCACTGATAACAGCCATAATATATTTTTATGTGCTTTAAAAAATTTAAACAAAATGCTATTATTTAATTTTAATTTTAATCCTATTACATTTGGTGTCAGCGGTAGGTACACTCATAGAAAAAGTCCTAATAAAATTGCGATTCCTCACTAAAGTCGACATTACTATACTAAATTGCTAGAAATTCACCCTTATAGATCGTTACAGCCACAAAGTTGAACTATAACTACGAGAACGCGAACAACTGTACAAGTGCTGATGATGAACTATCTGAATGGCTCGTGATTTGCTCTACTTCCGGGCCACTACACCCCCCCCCCCTACCACCATGACGTCACGTCACCCCCCGAGCCCTGTCCACCCCGACTCTTAGCGAGAAACAATGGGGCCAAGAAGAAGATGAGACTAGAAGATAGCGCATCAGAACTTTGCCAGGGGGAGGAGGTGATCCGGAAAACATGTCGTCTAAGATGCAATGCTAACACGGAGGGTTCTGGACAGAATACAAGATCTGTTGGCTCATAAAGGAACACGAATCCGAGAAGAAGAAGGGGCCACATATTTTGGAAATATGAGGTAGGAATTCATGTCAAAAGGGATCTGAATAATAAAGCATCTATTACCAAGATTCCATTTTTCCTGAAATCTTGATACCAACCCTAATGCCAGTATTTCTAGTTTAAAGAGAGATGTAATTTTATGACAATTTAGAAAAAAAATAACGCCTTATCTGCTTACTTAAAAAGATATGGGAAGCTACCCCCCCCCCCCCCCTCCCCTGGACTCAATTGACAAAAAATTGATAGATAGATTATTATGGACGAGGTTATATAGCGCACATTAATTTTTACTTTTAACGTTGCTGATCATAAGTGGAGGACATGGGGTGGGGCCGACCTAACGGGCCCGATCCGGGGGGGTCTGAAACTGGTGGGAAAGCCAGTTCAGAATGGGACAGACCGGAGACCGGAGGATTCGGGTTGGCGGAATACGATTTCAGGGTGATCACCATCTCGAGGGGTGAGACCGGCCCGATAGGGGCCCGCGAATTATTAAGCCCCACCACCGCGTCAAAGTAGCAGTCCATTGGTGAGGAATTGACAAAAGTGTCACTGGAACCAAACCTGCGCCTCCGGACTCAGAGCCAGCACTAAAATCATATCCGAGATAAGATACCTAAAGTAACTAAGTCGCTAATCACCAGCCACCCACTTGAAGCGACATCTAAATATCAAACAAGGATCCTCGCTGCGTAGGCGTTGAGAAGGTCAACACGAGTGAAATGTCAACGAACCTCCCGCCGACACCATCTCGAGGAGGGCTGTGGGTTCGAGTCCCGACACTGATTCAATAAGCACGTGACCCTCCCCCCTCCCCTCCCACCGACACCATCTCGAGGAGGGCCGTGGGTTCGAGTCCCTCCCCGATCACACCGACACTGATTCAATTAGCACGTGACCCTCCCCCCACCCCTCCACCTGCACCTCCCACCGACACCATCTCGAGGAGGGCCGTGGGTTCGAGTCCCGCCACTGATTCAATAAGCACGAGACCCCCCCTCCCCTCCCCCTGCACCACCCACCGACACCATCTCGAGGAGGGCCGTGGGTTCGAGTCCCGCCACTGATTCAATAAGCACGAGACCCCCCCTCCCCTCCCCCTGCACCACCCACCGACACCATCTCGAGGAGGGCCGTGGGTTCGAGTCTCGACACTGATTCAATAAGCACGTGACCCTCCCCCCTCCCCTCCCACCGACACCATCTCGAGGAGGGCCGTGGGTTCGAGTCCCTCCCCGATCACACCGACACTGATTCAATTAGCACGTGACCCTCCCCCCACCCCTCCACCTGCACCTCCCACCGACACCATCTCGAGGAGGGCCGTGGGTTCGAGTCCCGCCACTGATTCAATAAGCACGAGACCCCCCCTCCCCTCCCCCTGCACCTCCCACCGACACCATCTCGAGGAGGGCCGTGGGTTCGAGTCCCTCCCCGATCACACCGACACTGATTCAATTAGCACGTGACCCTCCCCCCACCCCTCCACCTGCACCTCCCACCGACACCATCTCGAGGAGGGCCGTGGGTTCGAGTCCCGCCACTGATTCAATAAGCACGAGACCCCCCCTCCCCTCCCCCTGCACCTCCCACCGACACCATCTCGAGGAGGGCCGTGGGTTCGAGTCCCGCCACTGATTCAATAAGCACGTTACCCTCCCCCCTCCCCTCCCACCGACACCATCTCGAGGAGGGCCGTGGGTTCGAGTCCCGCCACTGATTCAATAAGCACGAGACCCCCCCTCCCCTCCCCCTGCACCTCCCACCGACACCATCTCGAGGAGGGCCGTGGGTTCGAGTCCCTCCCCGATCACACCGACACTGATTCAATTAGCACGTGACCCTCCCCCCACCCCTCCACCTGCACCTCCCACCGACACCATCTCGAGGAGGGCCGTGGGTTCGAGTCCCGCCACTGATTCAATAAGCACGAGACCCCCCCTCCCCTCCCCCTGCACCACCCACCGACACCATCTCGAGGAGGGCCGTGGGTTCGAGTCCCGCCACTGATTCAATAAGCACGAGACCCCCCCTCCCCTCCCCCTGCACCACCCACCGACACCATCTCGAGGAGGGCCGTGGGTTCGAGTCCCGCCACTGATTCAATAAGCACGAGACCCCCCCTCCCCTCCCCCTGCACCACCCACCGACACCATCTCGAGGAGGGCCGTGGGTTCGAGTCCCTCCCCGATCACACCGACACTGATTCAATTAGCACGTGACCCTCCCCCCACCCCTCCACCTGCACCTCCCACCGACACCATCTCGAGGAGGGCCGTGGGTTCGAGTCCCGCCACTGATTCAATAAGCACGAGACCCCCCCTCCCCTCCCCCTGCACCACCCACCGACACCATCTCGAGGAGGGCCGTGGGTTCGAGTCCCGCCACTGATTCAATAAGCACGTTACCCTCCCCCCACCCCTCCACCTGCACCTCCCACCGACACCATCTCGAGGAGGGCCGTGGGTTCGAGTCCCGCCACTGATTCAATAAGCACGAGACCCCCCCTCCCCTCCCCCTGCACCACCCACCGACACCATCTCGAGGAGGGCCGTGGGTTCGAGTCCCGCCACTGATTCAATAAGCACGAGACCCCCCCTCCCCTCCCCCTGCACCACCCACCGACACCATCTCGAGGAGGGCCGTGGGTTCGAGTCCCGCCACTGATTCAATAAGCACGAGACCCCCCCTCCCCTCCCCCTGCACCACCAACCGACACCATCTCGAGGAGGGCCGTGGGTTCGAGTCCCTCCCCGATCACTGCGACACTGATTCAATTAGCACGTGACCCTCCCCCCCCCCCTCCCCCGCGCTGTCCAATCACATTAATCATTCATCGGCGTCTTGCCTGCGCTACGCCGCTGTAACAAGTGGTTAGACAATCAATCTGTCACGCCAGGAATGTGTTCAAGTATTAATCCGGTCAGAAGACGCTCAGATAAGCCAGCAAGTACAGATTATGAGAAAATGTGTTGTCTTTTACCCAGTTTGTCTGTATGTCTGTCTGTCTGCGAGGAACGCCGTCGCGCGCATCCACTGGTGCGCATTGGTCATGTTTTACATGACGGGTCTCTAGTCGATATGAATTTCTACCGCCACAACACCTTCTAAGCGCTCCGGAGGCCCCGGGTTCGGTTTCCGTGCCTGTCTGCACTGCCTGAGGTTTTCCTCGTGGTTTCCCTCAGTCGAGGTCAAGTCTAGGAAGATTCGCTACGAAAAGGCTAGTACCACCTCCTTCCCACCCTCAATCCTTAGCTATTCTTCATTATCATCTCCCTATCATCATGTAACTGTCACCAATAGCCTAGTTTACAGAACAAATCACTAAAATAAATAATACAAAATGGTGGGTGCAAAAATAACTTACGACACTTTTCGGACACGTGGTTCGAAATGTCTTCAATATAGATCGAAAATTTGAGGTGGATATTTGAGAACAAAACCAACGTGTGCTATCAAACAAATGAGCCAGAAAGTAAATTACATTCTAATTAGGTGTAGAATTATGCGTCATAGGTATACTCTGTTGATACAAAATTTAACAAATAACACGTGAACAGTCGAAATGCAATTAGCATTTGAAAAAGCACTCAGATTCCCCTACAAATGAACTCTGACCGCACGAGCATGTTGTTGTGTCAACTGTCAGGTTCACACGGGTCATCGGGCGTGTAACAGACGGGGGTGATCATGTCACTGTGCAAGGGGAGGGGGGCGGGGGCGCGGCACACGGGATATAGGTGAGCCTATGTCGTATTGATTCATGTGATGGAGCGGCGAGGCGCTACACCCCTGCGCTCTTCCTGTTGCAATCCGACACATGCCCGACATCACAGCAGTTTAGTAGAGCTGTTCGGATACTAGTCGAAGTGTTCACGGAACGATGATGATGATGATGACAGGGAGACGATTATGAAGGAGGTACAGGGGTGCAGTCCTAGTAGAAAAGCCGAAAAAGAACAATTTCCGTAGCGTTCACGACCCGCAGGGGGTTTTGGGGGGCGAGAATTTAGCCCGGCGGGAATTTTTTGAGAAAAGTGATGATTTTGCGCATTTGGGACCGCGTTTTAAAATAGATTGTAACATTTTATATTGTAACAAAAGTTAAGATGCAGTTTATTGCATTTTTTTAAGATTAAAATCGTAAACCCCACTGCATCCCTGGATAGGTAAGGATGGCCGGTGGGAAGGGACGGTCTTGGCATGTTAATAGATAACCATCCCATCATTTGTCTCTCGCGAGTCTCGACTGAGGTAAACTTAGAAAAATAGCGACAGTATAGGGGCAGCAAGGAGAATCAAACCCAGGACCTACGAAGTGCAGGTACAGGGCATTACCGACTGAGTCACTCTATACAAACAATTAACGAATAGAGACGAATAAAACGTATACGTGAAGTAAAAATTGTATTGAACGAAACGGGTTGGCTGCTGGCCATTGATTGGCTTTCCCTTGGCAATCAATCCTTGTCATTATCTGTTATCAGAGCTCACCTGCTAGAGTTAGATGACGAGTTAGCATAGACTTCATCGGGTGATCCATCAAATCTCTATCAGTCTCTGTTTCTTTCCAATACCGTTTTTACTAGGTGGCTACGATTATCGGCTTTTGAGTTGTCAAATGTCCAAGAAAGCTCAACAAATCGAGTTACCTGGCTTCAAATCGAACTTTTTACAACTTTAGAGGGCTGAGTAGTGAGCGTGGCCTCGAAGAGTTTTTTAATCGATGTTTATCAATATCTGTTACCAATGTAATTGTTAACAAAATCAGACTTTGTACGAGTATTCAGAACAGTTCTGCAATGAAAATAATTGCATAGCTTGGAAGAATTGTTATTAGTTTTATTTTGTCCAACAGATGTTTAGTGCCATAATTTTACTAATTTTCGAGCACTAAACGTCTGTAGGACAAAGTAAATTTAATAAACCATTGGAACTATGGAACTATTTTCATTGAACTGTTCTGAATACTCGTACAAAGCCTTATTTTGCTAACAATTACATTGGTAAAAGATATTGATATAAATAGATTAAAAAACTCTTCAAGGCATCAAACTCCCCAGAAGTGTCGACATTATAGACTGAGAATTCCAGTATACTTGGAGTTGCAGCTATAGTTTCCTACAACAAGCGTGTGGGTGGGCCACGTCTGAATGGCCTCTTTTGTTATCTGCTCTCTTGAACATCAACTGCGCCGCCCTGAATGTCCCGACAACAGCCGCCATGAACCACCAACACGCACTAACTCTTCCCGCTGAACTCTTCCCGCAGCAGGAACACGGTCTTGAGGTGGAGAGGCGCTTGAATTCCAGGGAAACACGGCCATAAAGCACTCGCGGCAACTTCCCAAGTCCTAGAGCTCTCAGAGATAAGACGGGGGGGGGGGGGGGGGGGGTACAGTCTGTCCCATGATAACAGGGCAGTGGGTACCTCAGAGGTAGAAGGACGTATCGGCTGCACTCGAAGTAGTCATTGGAGATAATAGTCCCTAAATATTCGACTTTAGACACCATCAAAAACCAAAACACTATCTTATAAATGCAATATTAAATTGTGCTCAAACGCGTGGAAAATTCTGAAATTCATCTATTTTTTCAGATTTTCTACAAGTTCGGTACAAACACTGTCTTCATTTAGTGTGTGTGAAGATCGACTAAAAACTAAGATAGGTACCCTAATTTTTCTCAAGTTATGCGATATTTAGGAAATTAATCTCCTCCAATGTTTAGTGGTAACGCTCTGAACTTGTATTCCGGAGGCCCGGGTTCGATTCCCGCGGCCGTCCTTCGTGACTGGTTTTTTTCGTGGTATTCTCTCAGTCGACAGGCAAATGCTGGGAAGGGACCCTACTAATAGGCCACGACCGCCTCCTTCCCACCTTCCATCCTTACCTACTCTTCGCCATCATCTCCCAATCATCATCATAATCATTCATCCGTCGCCATTAGCCTCGCTGCAGAACAGTGCGACGTTAAGCCCCAGACAAAAAAATCAGTTCAGCGGATGTGAAATTACTACTAAAATTCAAGATAATTTTCAGAAAACTTTCAATAAAAATGGCTCCTGGGTAGAGATTCTAACTGCAAACCGGTAGCAATTTCGATATCAATGAGATTTTGCCAAAAGCTTCTGAATACAGATTGCTATTCCACCAGCAATCGACAATAGTTACAGAATCGCAACCCTGAACGTGCGATCTGTCAATCACCTGACACTGGAAGCTGCGACGTGGTACATGAGCGACCTACAACAGTCAAGATGTCAGTGATACAGTTCGTTTTTCCTCTGTATGAACTCTCACCAGATGGAGCCACAGTCAGTTGTTCTGCTAGGCCGAGAAAGACTTCATTGCGCGCTCACCTTGCAATGTTGTCTTTCTCGGCCTTACAGAACAACTGACGGACGGTGGCACGGTCTGTAGAGAGATACATAGGAAAAACGAACTGTACATGAGGCTTATCTTCAGATGTCAGTGTCAAGCTTTGTGTTATCACCGGCAGGGAGTGGATTATCATCAGACTACTCTGCTATGCTGTTTGCTCTTCTTGGAGATAACCCGAGAGAGGATCCAGCAGAAGATATATGCGAGAACATCCTGAGAGCATGTCACGGGATATTTCAACTTCACAACGATGCCTTCGAAATGCGAAGACCTTGACCCAGGCGTTTCGTTCAGATAATCCATCAGTAAAGCGGAGAATAGCACTCGAAGTAAATGTTTCCGGTGAAACCAAGTCACACGACATTGCTGGAATCATTTTTTTGTCTGGGGCTTAACGTCGCACTGTTCTGCAGCGAGGCTAATGGCGACGGATAAATGATTATATGATGATGATGATTGGGAGATGATGGTGAAGAGTAGGTGAGGATGGAAGGTGGGAAGGAGGCGGTCGTGGCCTATTAGTAGGGTACCTTCCCAGCATTTGCCTGTCGACTGAGGAAAAACCACGAAAAAAAACAGTCAGGAAGGACGGCCGCGGGAATCGAACCCGGGCCCCCGAAATACAAGTTCAGAGCGTTGACCACTCACCTAACGAACAGGAGTATTAAATGTTTTTTGAAAAAATTGCCTGATGGAAAATATTATAGGGAAGGGATGCGTTGTGAAAAATATCCGACCGAACCGGTGCTCGAACCCGGAACCTCTCACTTGCCGGGCGAGAGCTCTACCAACTGAGCTACTCGGTCGGACGGACGGCCATTAGACACAACGCACCGATGAGGGTTAGAGATCTCCGAGGAGAATGGAATGATGGTACGCACATCAATTCAATTCAATTCAATTGATTTATTACATCTTGCAAATAGTACAGTTACAGGTGGCAAGGAATACATAATATAAACTTAACACTAATTAGTAATTAACAAATGGAATATGACAGTAAATATAGTACAATACCTAAATATACAAGGATATATAAAATTTAATTAAAGGTAAGGAAATATAGAATTTGAATAAATAATTATGTAGGTTATAGGTAAGGTATACTTAAAAACCTCTTCCTTACCTCCTGACTCCATGGAAGGTTTCCACAGAAACATACATTCTCAGAAAATATGACTACGTTTTAGTAAAGCCAATTTGGGTATGTGATGTCTCTACTAAAATCTCTACATAAAATTCAGACAAAATGTGAGAAGAACACAGATGGTGAAAACTCCATTTATTTAAGTTTTAATACGTACTATATTCAACATTTTCATCCGTGTACTGTCATCAAAAAGGTAGATAATTAAAATCTGACGCCATCGTTTGTATTTCAAATAAAGTGAAAAGCACGTTGCTAAAACAAGTTTACATATACCCGCACAAACAAGATTTAATTTTTAATTACGCCTTCCCAAATATTAATTTCAGTTAACTTCACATAGAAATACAAGCGCCACTACGGCGTCTAACTCGTAAACCTTTGAAACCTCCCGTGAGGCAAACCGCAGGCCACACAACCCCAGCAGCCCGCTAGAGTTGTAATTTATGCGGATATTATGAGGAAACTAGATCGTGCACAAGATACATTGCTGGCAAGCATTACTCTTTCATGCCCGCATGGCTAGACGCAGTCAATCACAACACGTGTATCACGAGATAGCGGGAAGAGAATCTACATAAAAGGGCTGGACCCCAAGAAATGGAGCTCATTTATGTAGATTCTATCGATGTACAGATTGAGTCAAAGCAAATTGCAGCAAAAGCAGGGACCCGAACCGGAACCGGAACCGGAACCTAGAACCGGTATGAACCTTTATAATTTCGGAACCGGAACCGTTATACTTGTTTCCCAAAGAACCGGAACCGGAACCCGAACCTTTATAATCAATTAGGTTCTTAAAGGTTCTTAAAGGTTCTTTAAGGTTCCTTTTTTAATAAAAAAGCATGTATTTATCACTTGGATATAATATTATTCACAAAGTAGTATAAAGTTTATTTTTTGATAACATTTCCAAAATGTATTTTTTGCAGAAATTTGTAATTCTTGATAAGAAATAATAATTCTTCATTATGAAAACGCTGCTCGAGTTATCAATTTTTGAATCTGACTACTGCGATGAGAACTGCATTGCCGACAATTTGAATATGATAGTTCAGGAAAAATGAATGTTTACGTTGTCTTATGGAGAAAATTGCAGCCACTATACTGTCTCCTCTGATATTTACTCTGCGCACCATCCTGTGAATTTAATACAGGCACTGCTAGTGATGGCACCATTGAAAATTTTCAATGACCATTGAAAAAATTTAAAATTTTTGAAAAAGTTTAAATCAATTTTATTTGATTTAATAAATGTATGGGCATACTTGGGATGCATACTGAACTCTATTATGATGCGTGTTGTTGTCTGAGTGGTAAATGTGCAAAATGATCATTAATACAGCATTCAAATTTCCCGCCTATGTAGAAATTACAGTCTGGCCAAAATTACAATGAAGAAAAACTGAGATTTGGGCTTATATTTGACTTTTATTTTGATTTTGATTTTACGCTTTTTTCAGATATATTATCAACAATTGTGTGCAATAAAGCAATAAAAATAGTAATTTAAAAAAATTTCAACGCATTGAAAATTTTCATGAAAATTTTCAAAAAAAAATTTTTCAGAAAATTGCCATCACTAGGCACTGCCTACACCTGTGCTTGCATTCATAGGAAAATCCAAATCCAATAATGCCATTTAATTTGACATTGGTAATACTGAAGTTTTATTATTATAGTTTGATTTAAAATTTTAGAACCGGAACCGGAACCCGGAACCTTTATGCAGGAACCGGAACCGGAACCGAACCTTAAATAATATTTGTTTCAGAACCGGAACCGGAACCGGAACCCGAACCTTTATAAAATAAAATTGTGGAACCGGAACCGGAACCCGAACCTTTATTCATAAAGGTTCGGGTCCCTGAGCAAAAGCCACGTCTCTGTCAAGTTTCTCCTCGACATCTCTTCTGCACGGGAACGGGAATATTCCAGGAATTATACATTTTGCGGGATAATATCCAGGAACCGGATAATTTCCAGGAACGGGAAAATTTCCACGAATATTCCCTTCCCATTATTGAGTTCGCAGTTCAGCCAACACTATGAGTATATTATGACAGACTCGAAGATGTTCTATCACCCCTAAAGAAGTGCCAAACAAATCAGCATGGCAGCTTCAATATTTATTGAGAATTATCTTTGTTTTTAAAGTGTTCTATACCCTACACCAACTTTTTTAGTTGTAGGTATATCCCCCGAAAAACAATACCTACCCCAACCACTGTTTAGCCCATCTACCATATTCAGCGACCCGATTTTCAGCGACCCAAAAAATAGAAAACAAAAACTAAAGCGCGATTATAATCTTCTCCTGGAATGTTACCCCACCTAAATATCGTCGCACTGAAGGCGAGTGTTTTGCAAGTGAGATCTGCTCCGGTCCGGCTCGCACCTTACACGGCAGATGATCACGTGCCCCGGACCGGTCACCCTTGGCCGGACCAAAGCGAGCAGGTCAGGCGCCTCCGCCCTCGGCACGGGTCACAGAACCCATGGGTCGAGATTACTTTTCATCGGTACATACTTAGATTCACATTAGAGGAGAGGAAATATCACTTATTTGACTAAGTATAACCTCAAGAGTCCGAAATATAGTGGGAAAGACACTTGTACAGGGAAAAGATAACACACACAAAATATATTTTCTTTCAAACTCTTCTTTTCATTTGGACTTTCACAAGTTCTTTTCATTTAATACATTACAATATTTCGGTTATAATTCAATAACCTTCGGTAAAGTACAAAGTACAAAGAATTATAACCGAAATAGTGTAATGTATTAAATGAAAGAACTTGTGAAAGTCCAAATGAAAAGAAGAGTTTGGATCAATATCCAAGTTCAAGAGCTGAAGTGATTTATTAGAATCTCTTTGGAAACATGAGCTTGCTATTTTACATATTTTAAGTTCTCCTTCAAAATCATGTAGAACGATTCCTGAAATATTCCATCAATTTCTTAAGAGTCGGAGCCTTTCTGTGTGGATTATTTTCCCCGTATCTTTGTCGGATTTGAGCAGGTATTTGGATATAGTTTTAGACTGAGAAAATTAACAAAAGCAAACTGAGCAAATGTTACTAATACTATTTTACGTAGCGCAGCAAATAGAATATAATTCATTTCCACACAATTGTTCTATCACTGACATACTATTGTTTGAATGAATGTTATGAGCAGGTTTATGAGTAACGATGACGGGGTATATCGCAGTAAAATAAAATAGGCAGCATAGTTGAACATTTCATGATAAAAATAACATTCGCGATGGAGACAAATGGCGGGGGCTGACTGGGAGTTGGTAACGCAGGATATAAATTCAAGCCCACTGAAGAGAGAAAGGACCCTCGTTGTTTTATTACTTTTCTTTGCCGTGGTTCAACCCTTGAGTATTATATTGGAAAATATAGCGTCTTGAGCATAATTCAAAATAATGCCACATACTGAAGTAATTTACGAAGCCCGGTTTCATCGCAAAAAGAAATATACGATAGTTTTTTGCTAGAATTGTATATCGTAATTGAGGAGAGGTCGTAATGACTCTGGCTGTTTTTAGTTTGGAAAACTTGAATTGTATGCAAGACACTCCGTATTTATTAAATTAATAAATTAGAAAGCAAACACGAAACTAGTCGATAAACAGCGTGCGTCCCAGCCAGTCTCTGTATAAATTAATTGCGAACACAACGCTTTTATTTTTATTGATTTCTTAATATTGGTTGAGCAACCAATATTAGATGATATTAGGATCAATATTTTGGTTAAAGTATACATTTTGTAATAATATATTTGATTTAAGTGATGATGGTGATTTTTTAACATTTTTATTTCAAGGTCATTATTTAATATTAGTGTTGATCAATAATTCTGAGATGTTTATATTTTCCTGTAATTTTACCTATATTTTCTATGCTTTTGCACTTTTGGGATTTTTAATTTCTGTTAATTTGATTTGTTTGATATCATGATAATGACTAATTAGTGTATTGTTAATCTACACGATTTGTAAGCTGCCCCCATACAGCGCCAACCCTCTGCCAAAGTGTGTAACTCAGGGAGAGAAGATCTAATGCACTGTATAATTGATAAGAAATGAGTTGAGTTCGCGATGCTATCCGATCAGGGTATAAATCATAGCACGACAGCGGCTAACAGCTTCTGATCACGCAGTCCTGCAGGCAGCCTGTGCGAACAAGCTGCATGGCACTTCATGCATTGCAAGACAAGTCCTGTTCAGGCCAAGGTGGTGCGAACAAGCTACACGGCACAACATGCAACGCAACATGTCAAGTCCTGTTCAGGCCAAGGTGGTGCGAACAAGCTACACGGCACAACATGCAACGCAACATGTCAAGTCCTGTTCAGGCCAAGGTGGTGCGAACAAGCTACACGGCACAACATGCAACGCAACATGTCAAGTCCTGTTCAGGCCAAGGTGGTGCGAACAAGCTACACGGCACAACATGCAACGCAACATGTCAAGTCCTGTTCAGGCCAAGGTGGTGCGAACAAGCTACACGGCACAACATGCAACGCAACATGTCAAGTCCTGTTCAGGCCAAGGTGGTGCGAACAAGCTACACGGCACAACATGCAACGCAACATGTCAAGTCCTGTTCAGGCCAAGGTGGTGCGAACAAGCTACACGGCACAACATGCAACGCAACATGTCAAGTCCTGTTCAGGCCAAGGTGGTGCGAACAAGCTACACGGCACAACATGCAACGCAACATGTCAAGTCCTGTTCAGGCCAAGGTGGTGCGAACAAGCTACACGGCACAACATGCAACGCAACATGTCAAGTCCTGTTCAGGCCAAGGTGGTGCGAACAAGCTACACGGCACAACATGCAACGCAACATGTCAAGTCCTGTTCAGGCCAAGGTGGTGCGAACAAGCTACACGGCACAACATGCAACGCAACATGTCAAGTCCTGTTCAGGCCAAGGTGGTGCGAACAAGCTACACGGCACAACATGCAACGCAACATGTCAAGTCCTGTTCAGGCCAAGGTGGTGCGAACAAGCTACACGGCACAACATGCAACGCAACATGTCAAGTCCTGTTCAGGCCAAGGTGGTGCGAACAAGCTACACGGCACAACATGCAACGCAACATGTCAAGTCCTGTTCAGGCCAAGGTGGTGCGAACAAGCTACACGGCACAACATGCAACGCAACATGTCAAGTCCTGACCAGGTGCGAAGATGATGAAGTAAAGAGTCCATGCTTAGCCGGCTAGGGATTAGTACACTTCTTTAGTTGACACGGACTGTAGATAAGTACCTACTTTGCATCTGATGTTCAAATGGATAGCATTATGAGTGATGTTTCGATTAAAAGTAGGTAACTATAAAAATTAACCCCCCGAACTCTTGAAATTAATATTTTAGAAAAAAAATCACAGACAGCTACCTACTTGAAAACACCAACGAATAATCTTGCATTGATTTACCAATCATGTAATTGCAAGTTTACTCAAATTCCGTTGGTGACAATTTAGCACAGATTATTTTTAGTCGATTCAATGTCATGATTTTTCATTTGATAGGAATATTTGGCGATTCATTAATTTTTTATTTGTTTCTCCATGAAGCGAGCCAACTAAGTCCAGGATGCCCGCAAATGCGCCAGACTAAAGCCGCGTTTACAACAAAATTAACGTTCGAAAATTAAGAAAATTAACGCAATTTCAATTTTCAAGCCCATGTAAACTTATGGATTCGTTCACAACGAAATTTTGTAAATTAACGTACGCCAATTTCACCTCAAAGTTGACCAACTTCCTACTTTCAAGTCGAACGTTAAGTGCGTTAAGTGGCGCATGCGCACGGACACTTCTCTCACATCTTACTCACAGCTGTTCGCGCTGGCCGGCGCCATCTTGTTTTACGTGTGTGTTATTTTTCCGAAGTGGTTGTGAACGAAAGTGGAATTACCTTAATTTTGCAACGTTAATTTTCGAACGTTAAGTTGTTGTAAACGCGGCTTAACTTGAGCACCCCAGACTCGATTCCCACGCCATCCATTCTGACTGATGATCTCCGTGGCGTGGTTTCCCTCAGTCTAGAGGCAAATGTCGGGACGGTTCCCTACCAATAGCTGTCACGAGCGCATCCTTCCCACCTTCACCTATTCTTCATCATCGCCTGGCAAATTAATCATGTGCCAAGTCTATTGGCAGAGAGTACGCACTGCAGTACATGCGCGTCTGTAAGTCTAGATCCAAGGGCTCGATGAGTTATTGCTGGTCGGAGAAGTGCGTGGGAGCCAACAGCTACTTGAACCCAACTGGCAACAAACACTGGCTTATCTAATCGCCCGGGAGAGTGCACCAAACCCCATCACGAGATTGCAGGATTCTACTTCTTCGAAGGAATCGAGTATAAATATTGAATCATCTTCGTGCAGGGGCAGAGTCAGGGAGAGGGAGGTGGCCGGGGGAAGCGTCGATCCACAGCAAAACTTCGACTAAGAAAATCAAAAACAAAAGAAACAAAAACAAACAAGATAAAAAATTTAATAGAGAAATGAACACTGTGCATAAAATAATTCAAAATGAGGTTGGGAATGTTTTAGATTTAAAATATGGAGAACTTAACTTCCTTTCAGTACCTATCGTAAAGATGATTGGATTCAAAGTAAATAGTTTCACTATACACATCTAATTTTATCCCCACCATATTATTGCATCATGACCCCCACAACATGTAAACAAATTTTAACAAATCCCTGTGATAAGGGTCGAGGGGGCCAGGAGCCTAAACTAAAGTAAAAGATGGAAAGGGAGGAAAGAGGATAACAGACACTAAATTCCGCACTAAACGCACTGACCACTGTACATGCTTCAAAATTGCACCGACTCGATATTATATGAATCACAATTAGGGATGCCCTTTTGATAATGTGCTACAGGTCAATGAAAATAATTTGAACACATCGAAACTAATTGTTCCCAGTACATCCCTACACGTGACTGACTCAGACTCGCTGCGATCTGCTTGCATCAGTGCATGAGTCAATACGATGCATGTGTCGAGGCATGAACCCATGGCCAAGTGAACAGGCCGCGGAGCAGCTATATATAATGCGGCGTCAACGCACGGGAGAGTGTACACGGACAGCCATTACTCATATCACTCATCGCGCACGTCGATCCACGCGAGAGAGCGGCAACATTCAAATGAAACGTTCCATGAGCAGTGATTCCGAGCATCTAGCAGTAGAATGCGCATACATAGTGTAGTGTCGATCCGTTAGCAAATGCGATTTTGCTTTGCACATTGTAATAATAATAATAATAATAATAATGTAATTTATTGAGCACATAAAATAGGTACACAATTGGTCTGTATTCAACAATCGAGTCGTTGATCTTCCATACATCCATCTCTTCTCTTCAGCTGCTTCACCTCTTCACCGTTTACCTATTTCTTCTTAAGTTATTCATAAAAGTCATTATACATATAGTTGTGCTTCAATGTCAGTGGTAATATTGGAAGAACATCCAAGCATTTGCTTTTTTTAGCTGAGGGAAAACCACTGAAAAAACATTCTCAGCAGGATGTGTGTGATCTTTATTGTTGTCTTCCAATGCACATTACTTCTTGTTCTTGAATTCTTGTTCTTGAATTAGCGTGAGTTTGTTCTTGACTAGTGTCTTGAATGGTATTAAAATTAATGTCTGCTCTTCCCTAGTTGTTGCATTATACGCTACCGAGGCTGAATATGAAAAACAATTCTTAAATTTTGTACCTCGATGAGTGCCAAAGTCGAGCTTTTCTTTGGACCGCGTATCTCTTCCGTGAATATCTTGTCTTCTTCTTAACTTATCATTCAAATATTTAGGTTCTCCTGTTAACAGTATCTTGTGCGTTGCGCATGTCAAGTGAAGATTCCTTCTTGCTTCCATCTTCAACCAATGAAGTTTCTGAATGTAGGGACTTATATGGTGTCTTCTCTTAATATTGAATATAAACCTGGCACAAGAATTCTGGACTTTCTGAACACGTCCTATATCTTTCTTTGAAATGCATGATCCGTAAACGATGTCGCAGTAATTTAAATTTGATATTATAAGTGCCTCAACGAGCTTTGTTTTTGTTGACCTGGTCAGGATTTGTTTAAATCTTTGCAATGTTCGTAGTTTGCCGTAAGCTTTGCTGTTTGCTTTCTGAATATGATCTGTGTATGTCATTTGGCTATCCATGATTAAACCTAAATTCCTTGAAGTTTCTGAAATGGGAATTGTACAACCATTTATATTTAGTTTAAACTCGCTATTAAGTATTTTGATTCGTTGACATTTGCTCCCTATAATCATTGATACTGTCTTCGAAGTGTTTAAGGAAAGTCCTTGACTTTCACTCCATGCAGCAATAGACTGAAGATCTTCGTTTATTTTCTCTTGCGCTGCAGCTAGATCTTGAGGGCGAAAGGTATATAGAAGCTGGGTATCATCTGCAAATTTGTGTATTTTGCAGTGTTTCACACTCTCATCGATATCAGTTGTGTAAACTATGAACAGGAGTGGAGCTATACTTGAACCCTGTGGTACTCCTGTTCTATTTTTCCTTGGCATTGATACGTTATTAGCTGATAATTTTACCCGTTGTTGACGTCCGGTGAGGTAACTTGCAAACCATTTAATTGTCATCTCTCCCACTCCAAGATATGTGAGTTTAGCCAGTAAGAGTTCATGGTTGATTGAGTCAAAAGCTTCAATATTTGAGTGATCAAATACTGTGTGATCAAAATTTCATAATGAATGCCTAAACATTTCAATTAGTATTGAAGAAAAATTTGTGTAACAACAATAAAACTAAATGACTGAGAAAATGGGCAAATAAAAATCAAGCTATAGCTTCTAAATATAGCTGATATAGCTTCTATATCAATCATCTTTCAGTCGACAGAAGACGACAATTTCAATTTTCAATGTTCTCCGACTTTCTTGACCCACATCAGTGCTACTTCCAATCTCCCAAAGACAAGTGCCAAATTTTGAACGCTAGGACATTGGCGCCAACAATTAGCATTCCACTTTGAGACATCTTGGAACGTTTGTAAATTAATTGTAGCAATTGCCGTGATATTGAGTAATAACGACTTGGACATTACTCCAGGCGATGTGCTAGCGGCCGCTTCTCTACAGTCTCTCCGCCCGCCCAATGTACGTGTCCGCCAGGGGTCATGTTCGCACGTCACGTGGTCTCATCTCGTACTCGCTGCTGTATCAGACACCGGCTCCATGATCACAAGGAGGTTCATGTTTCATGGCACAATACTCCGGCGTGGGGGGCACACAGCCCCGGACCCAGTTCGTAAGATTTGTTCTCGCACTGCTACATTTTACACACCACTAGTCAATATCAATAAAATATAGATCAATATACACTCGGCACAACGAAAATTGATCGGTGAACAAATTTGAATGGCTGCTGGTAATGTTCCATAACAATCAATGTTTGTTATTATCATTAAAATGAGAGGTCACCTACTAGAGTGAGACGAGGAGATCGCTTCGACTGACTTCTGATGGTGCAATCTTACATTTCTTAGGCCGGGTAGGACCAAAATTGGATTAAGTTAATTAGCGATAGTTAGTGTAAGTTAGTGAATCCCATTGGCTGTGGAATTCGCGCCAACTGGATTCATTGGTTAACTGTTCACTAGCTATCGATAGTTAGCTAATCCAAAGTTGGTCCTACCCGGCCTTAGTCAATCTGATGTATTGAACGATCAATTTAGTTGTGCCAAGTGTACCTCCATGATTCATCCCCCAATTTTACATTCTCCGTACATTATAATCCCTTGGCTTTATTGCCTACCACATAAATGGTAGTTTGAGCGTCAAAATTACCACAAACTTACATTCGGAGGAAAAATAATAGTGGCACTATTTTATAAAGTCCGGCTATTAACAAAGTTAAATTGTGCCAAATTAAATTAATGATTCAATTACTTTAAAATATCTCATTGGCCCTGCCGCCAATTTAGTTCAATATTTAGTTAATCATGATGATTGTTGATGATAGATGATCAAGAAATAAGTAAGGATGTATGGTGGGAAGGAGGAGGTCGCAGCCTATCAGCAGGGAACCTTCTCAGCAATTACCTCTCAACTGAGGGAAATCACGAATAAACTCTCATCAGGCCTGACTAGTGATGGCACCATTGAAAATTTTCAATGACCATTGAAAAAATTGAAAATTTTTGAAAAAGTTTCAATCAATTTTATTTGATTTAATAAATGTATGGGCATACTTGGGATGCATACTGAACTCTATTATGATGCGTGTTGTTGTCTGAGCGGTAAATGTGCAAAATGATCATTAATACAGCATTCAAATTTCCCGCCTATGTAGAAATTACAGTCTGGCCAAAATTACAATGAAGAAAAACTGAGATTTGGGCTTATATTTGACTTTGATTTTGATTTTACGCTTTTTTCAGATATATTATCAACAATTGTGTGCAATAAAGCAATAAAAATAGTAATTTAAAAAATTTTCAACGCACTGAAAATTTTCATGAAAATTTTCATGAAAATTTTCAAAAAAAAATTGTTTTCATAAAATTGTTATCACTAGGCCTGACACCTGCTGGAATCAACCCTGGACCATCCTGGACAGCCTGGAGTGCGTTACTCCCGCCATACACATGGGCGCCGCGTGGAATCCCTGCTGAAAATTCTTGCCAAGATCTTGCAAGATCTTGCTAAGATCTTGTATTAACCAAGATCTTGCCAAGATCTTGCTAAGATCTTATCAAGATCTTGGATTTACCAAGATCTTGACAAGATCTTGGTAAGGTCTTTGCAAGATCTTGTATTAAACAAGATCTTGCTAAGATCTTACCAAGATCTTGGTAATATCTTGATAAGATCTTATCAAGATCTTGACAAGACCTAATCAAGATCTTGCTAAGATCTTACCAAGATCTTGCCAAGATCTTACCAAGATCTTGGTAATATCTTGATAAGATCTTATCAAGATCTTGACAAGACCTAATCAAGATCTTGCCAAGATCTTACCAAGATCTTGGTAAGATCTTGGTAATATCTTAATAAGATTTTATCAAGATCTTGACAAGACCTAATCAAGATCTTGCCAAGATCTTGCCAAGATCTTGCCAAGATCTTACCAAGATTTTTTCAAGATCTTGCTAAGGCCCTTAGGAAAATTTCCTATAGTATATTTTGAAGTAGGTATTCCAAAGTATTATGTAATAACGTGTAGTAAACTATAGTATGTGCTATAGTACTTGAAGTACATGCAAAAACTTACTCCATAATACCATAGATTACTGAAGTAAATTCTACAGTATCGGTGGTAAACTAAAGTATAAACTACAGTATTTTTACTACCGCTGAAATAGACTGTTTTTTACTCTGGAGTAAATATACTTGACCTACTGTAGTAATTGTTGATAAATAAATAATAATAATAATTCTCAGTATGTACTATAGTGTTTTTACTACTTGCGATATATACTGCAGTTTTCTATAGTAAAGTTATAGGGAACGTACTTCACTGTAGTAATTCGAAGTATGTAGCTAGAGTACTTTGACTACAGACAGAATAAGTTTGCTATAGTAAGTTCTATAGGTAGTATATATACTTCATTGAAAATCTATAGTATCTCATCTGTAGTAAAGAAAAGTGTAATCTACAGTATGTTTACTATAGCCGATTTATATTGTAGTTTAGTAAATTCTGAAGTATCTTACATTGACTTTTTACTACAGTATTTGTAGTAGTAAGGTATATAAACTACAGAATTTTTACTTCATTGACTTAGAAAATTTGCACCACATCACCTAGTAAAATAAACTATAGTACCTAATTATACTACAGAGCGTGAGCTGATATATTTTATGGGGAAATATCACAGATCAATTTACTTTATAAATAAATCTTAATATTTATCGTTTCTCCTATTTTATCATGTTAATAACAATATAATGATCCACTAAATAATATAAATATGTTCACTTAAATATGAAAACTCAATATGATCACTATTAGCGCAGCTAAGTCTGGTCTGCACCGGTGGCCTACTCGGTAAGACGCTCGACTACGGACCACGAGATCGCAGGTTCAAAACACGGCGGTTCCACGGGATTTTATAATTGAAATGTGTAATCAAACCTTGTCCAATACTTCAGAAGAGGTTTCCCGAATGCAAATGAGTATTCATAAATATAGAAAATTTTATTTTTTTATGAAATTTTAACGTTTTTTTGGCAGCAAAATGTACAAGATCTTGCTAAGATCTTGCTAAGATCTTGCCAAGATCTTGCCAAGTTCTTGCAAGATCTTGCCAAGATCTTGTTTACAATATCTTGCTAAGATCTTGGCAAGATCTTAGCAAGATCTCCCCCCTCCCCGCCTCCACGGGCGATTGCTTCCTCGGTAGCCTCGCACTTCCGTTTTCATCACACGTTGCATCCCTGCTGAAAAATCTTAGCAAGATCTTGCAAGATCTTGTTTACAATATCTTGCTAAGATTTTTCAGCAGGGATGCAACGTGTGATGAAAACGGAAGTGCGAGGCTACCGAGGAAGCAATCGCCCGTGGAGGCGGGGAGGGGGGAGGTGATAAGACAATGGCCGGACAATACGGGTCAAGGAGGTGAAGAAAGTGAAAAGATCCGCACCCACTCAAACCAATCATTCAAACTTCGCGTTTCCCTACCGAACTAAATGCATTTTCTGCATGCAGTAAAAACTATAAGAACTCACTAACAACGTTTTGAGAAAGTTGACAACATCGCGTGCCAAGAAAGAGGACAGCTACGTCCGATGCGTGTGATCGAGAAGTGGCCGAGTGTGTTTCCATGTCATTTGTTTATGTTATATTCGGGCGATTTCAACTCATGTGTTACATTTCAAGTCATCAATCTTCGTACTAATGAGATTTTATCAGCCAGCAAACTATTTTATAATAACACTTACAATCGGGTTAAGTACCTACCTAGTTACGTAAATAAAATGTATCGGTAAGATTCTGCGCTACATTCCATGTCAAAATCGTTTGTAGGTACAAGAGATCAACCGATAATTTACCCATTTACTATCGATTTCTAGAAGCATTCTGGTAATAGTTCGGTAGGTACTACAGATTAATATTGCGACAATTAAGTCAAGCAATGCAGTTATGTACTTATCTACCTACCAACTGTACATGAACACTACGAGCTCAACCTCAAATTTGAGGATCTCGATCACACCCGGGCTGCTGAAAAATCTTGTCAAGAACTTGGAAAGATTTTTCAGCAGAGATTTCTCAATAAGTGGTTGCCGTTCATGGTCCAACATTTTCACAAATCCTCAATCAACAGACGTCATTCCAAACAATCGGCTTGGCGAAACATTCTATTCACTTAAATTCCAACAGCGTGAAGAGTGAAGACCGAATGAGTTTAGATTTTAGAATCAATAATATGACTGATCGCTTTACACCACACATCATTGAAGAAGAACATTAATCACCCAACAAAACAAATTCTCCGCTACAAAAGCAAGAAACAACCAACAGATAAGCTACAACTACGCTCCATTTACTAGCAGTTCACTTTAAAAAAAATACTTGATTTATGTCCAGTAAAAAGGTTTGTGTGGCTTCGCAAGTGAAAGTATTCTATCTAGAACAAGTGCAATGTGGTTCACCATTAAGACCAAAAGAAGCATGGATGTTGATTACCTCCCCAAAAACCAGGCCAAGAAGTCTATATCGAGCCAAGCGTTCGACTGAGTTTTAATAACGGAAAGCGAAAGTGAACTCGGATTTGATCGCAGCTAGTTAGATTGAGGACAAGTTGATATTACACGTGGATTGTCTTGGAGATAATGAAACTAATTTGTAGGTAATATGAAATGAGAACGACAGATATGTGATTGACCTCCAACTCTTGGGTTCATTTCTTACAGACTACAGTACCCAAATTATTTATATAAAAAAGTTGAATTCTAATTTATGATGGTAGATTGGAGGTGAAGATCTGTATAACTAGAGAAAGGAAGAGAGGCCACAAAAACATGGATTTCTTGAGGAAGCGTTTTTATACTTTTGAAGTTGTCAAAGTCCAATTTGAAGTCCCGATTGGTTGAGCTTCGTTGCATAGATTTTTTTACATCATTTTTTGATGCATGTTATGTGAGGCAGAAGTAATGTGATCATAAGAGGTCATTCAATAAAGATGTGTATAAAATTATGAGCGATGACGATTCACAACTTCGTCGCTCCAAAAATCTTTTTAAAAATGAAATAATTCATGGCAGAAACCTCCTTGCTGTAGTATTTAACCTTGGCAAACTCCTCCAAAGGTCTTGGCAATATCAAGCCATTTTTCTGCATCGCTACACCCACGAAAAAATGAATCGTTTCTTTGTGTTAGCAGCATCACACAGTTCAGTTTTTATAACAATTGATAAATTATACACACTTTTCGTTCATCTCCATAGGTGTTCCCCACAGTTAATTAACTATGCACTGCATTCTTCACCGCAGTTCAAAAAGTCAACAAGAAAGAGAAAATTAAATTTGAAATGTTAGAAGCGCAAGTAATTGACTCATTGTGTGCGGCGGACAGTTTAAATTAATTAAACAAAGATTTTAATGAACATGACATTGGACTTGACATCTCATTTCGTTAGAACTAAAATGTCCACAATTTAAAGTTCAAACAGAAAAAATTGTCCATTAGTATCTTTAGCTCGAAAAAGTCCATGCACTCAAAATCTCAACAAATTCAGTAGGTATTTCTGTTAGGATACTACCTACTATAGGTAGAACCCCTTATATCTAGTGGTAGGTACTACCTAGAAGAGTAAATTCAGGTTAAAACAGGCTACTGGTAGGTATTTAAAACCCCATCAAAGTCGATGTGAGAACTCCATGTTCACACGTTGATGGTGTTGAACATTCAATTAGAATTATCTTTTAATTAGAATTAGCCTATTTAGCAACCTGTGTGTTCGTTAGATTATGTCTGAAGCACGTGTCTGTCACATATTTGAGTCAATTAAGCAACGGAATAGTCGAAAATAGGTATAATAACTTGTAAACGTCATTCTAAAAAAGTCGTTAATTGGATAATGCCCAAAACTGAATGTCAGACAAATCGGCAAGTTGCTATGTCCCTAGAATTAAGATGTTAGCATCACTTGGCAGTCATGTAACATAGCCAGTAATGAATGCTTTCCGCTGCCTGTCGTCATTTTACCACACAAACTGGCTCGAAACGACTGCACAGCGCTGTGAATGAATTCCAGTGGAATTAAAATACGATGTGGCAGGGGATTGAGTTGATAAAACATGAATGCAGCAGCAGCATACAATTAATTGTGATGAAAGCAGACCCTAGGAATGCTAGACCGATGAAAGGGGATAATAAAAATTGAAAAAGACTCCCGCAAGAATTTTAAATTAGACTGACGGATGACGTAAGCTAAAGAGTTTTTTGTGTGCATCGAAGTAACAAAAACATACGACCTACCAAGTCACTTTGAACTTTAGTTTTTAAATAGAATGTAAAGGACAAGAAATGCACATAGATCACTTGAAATGTAATCTGTAGTGGCTATTGAATGAAGTGGATGTAATATCAGATTTATACTTTTCTAGAACGTGAGATAATACTTTGTAAAGAGCCGTTTCCTTCTTGTTTACCTACTCTATTTTATTCAATGGAGGAGAGGAAATTTGTAAAGAATACTTGACTTTTATCTATGAAGTTCAGCTGGTATGAGGAGCAAACACGTACTAAATCATTATAATAAAAATGTGTGAAACAGTTAGGTATAGCAAGAGCGGGGAAAAGGCACACATTATTGGGCCCATTTATGTGGATTCATCACCCCCTTCTCAATTGTCTTCTTCATTTAAAAAGCCATTCTGTACCTTTAAATACAGTTTACCTTTACCTACCCAGTCCCAAAATAAGATTTAACATGTGCTTTCGTGTTGTAACAAGTTTCGGGAGTTATGTTGCAATTTGGACAAATCTGTTTCTGGTATTTAAAATCCAATGACGTTCAATCTTGATCCCCCGTTTCAACGGGTCTCTGTAGATCTGTGGATGGAATGTTTTTCTATGGAAGAAATGTTTTTCTATCCTCGTTTGTGGAGACTTGGACAATTTCCAGAGCACCGAAGCGAGCAGGTGGCAAAATGCCTTGATCTCTAGTCTCGTCTGGTGGTGGTTATATAAAGAACTGTCATTACTATCCAGCTAGCAAGTGGCTAAGAAATCTGATTGATCGAAATCAATTTTAACACATGATCCACACCACACGGTTTCAAACATCACAGAAAAGATTTGACAGGTGGATTAGCGTCACTTTAGAACGTATTCTGAAGAACTAGACAATTTATGACTATGTCCAGGAAGGAAAAAGCAGTGTTCATTACAGCCAATCACTCCGGCATGAAATGCAAGCCAATTAATCAATTAATTGACCCCAACGTGGTCATCGGCAACAACCACTGCACTGCCATAGAACGTGACAGGCCTGATGAATTATGTTCCGTACAATTCAAATCTCTGTCCACATAATCTGGCTAAGCTCCAAACATTAACGGGATATGAAACTAATTATTAAGATGAGTAATAAAATGAATTGATTGTAATTACCTCAGATACGTGAGCAGTTTAGTCGCAAGTCACAAGTTATTCACAAACACTTTCACAGACGCACAGTGTATCGCGAACGACTGACAGCGACTGAGCGAAGTTGCGGTAGTGCAAGATGGCGCTCACGTCGCTTGGGGACTTAATCAAATTAGAGTCATATTAGGCAGGTCCTGCCATCTAGCGGTAGTTTGTGAACTATAAAAATTCGAATCCAGCCGGGAAGAGACAAATTTAAAATCAATAAATCTTGCAATAACATGTTGATTGACGAACCGGGAACCAGTGTTGTTCAGCAGAATATAAAAGAACATGATGTGCACTGTGGAAAGCGAACCAAAACATTGCTCCAGAGTTGCAAGAGACCATCAGACAATTTAAATTTTTCAACATTTTGGATTTTATATTTTTATTTTAAATGTTTTTTAGAAATAATATTGTAGTTCGAGATTCTGCAGATGCCCTGGAACCACTACTTTATTCAATATGATTGAATAATCATTGAATATTTGAATAATTTAATAAATAATAGTACCAGGCAGATTTTTTAAATTTAAATAAAAAAATGTTATAATACCTAAAAGAAAATTCAACGAAAGTTGTATTTCAATATCCTAATCTAATTTTTGGTTTCGTAATCTAACTAATTGTGTTGTTAAAATCATGACAATAATCTTCGATTTAAAATATTTGTTTTGGAAAATGGAATGTGGTAGAAATCAAGGATGATAGTTTCAAAAAATGTTCGTACCATAAACTCAATTGGTTTTATTACAGACCGATACACGTAACATGTGATCATAAAACGAACAAGTCGCAATGACCGCCATCGCATCGACATCGCACCTCGCCGCAACATCAGTCGGAACGATCCGTCCGACATCTGTCGAGTGACACCAGTCCGAGCCGTACGCCAGACTCTCGTGCTCGTCGTAGGACGCGACGACGCCGGGAACGGATTCCGCGGTCCGGACGACGCGGAAGCCTCCGTGCATGCAAGCGGCGAGGAGGTTGTCGTTGTCGTTCGGATCCCACTTGAGTCGCCAAACACCGCCTGATAGGGTTGTCGTGGTGACGGCATGTTTCATGGAGCGAGTGTCCCAGAGTCGCAGTTTCTCGTCATAGCTGGAGGAAATATGTTGTCAGCACTTTTAAATTTTAGCATGAACAAAAAAAATTTATTTTTTTCAAATTTATTTTGCTGTTGATTTTGCTAAGACTGTTCAAATCGAGTGTGTATCTACATCCTCGATGACGTTTATGCATCGCGGTGAAAATAAATCCCCACGCAGCAGACTTTTGCAAAAAGCAATAACGCCCTATCAGTGGAGGCGCTAAAGGGGGCATGGGGGCAATTGCCCCCAGAAAATTGCCTTGTACCCCCAGTCAAAATTGGTCAGCTTTTGTTTTATAGTTACGATTTGAATTTTTGCCCCCTCGGATTTTTGCTTTGCCCCTGTTATGAGCCCAATAGATTTTTTTCTGGCGCCATCACAGTACCTACTCTATGCAGACTCAGTTTATCTATCGATACCACAAGGGCTGGGAATAGAATCTACAGAAATGTGCTCCATTTCTTTGGAGTATGCATTTTAAACATCCTGCAAGTTGCAAATTTGGTAAAATATGGTTGAGCTTTTGCTTCTCAGTTGACTTTCCATAAAGAAAAAAATTATACAAAGTAAATTCACAGAAATTGAGCCATATTATACAAAAGATTGAATGAATGAGATGTGCGAGTATGTTTTTACCTGCCAGAAGCGAACACATGCTCTCGGCCTGGGTTGCAGTGCATGCTTGTCACACCTGCCTCGTGGAGTTTACTTGTCAAGACAGGAGAATCAAATGAATTCCTACGATCATAAACTTTCATCTTGCAGTCATCTCCACCTAAATGAACAAACAAATATTTGCATCATTGTGTGAACTTGATCACAAACTGTAAAGAATGTTCCACCTCATATCAAACCTTTCCTAGAAGTTAAATTTAAAAAATCAGCAATTTTTTTAAAATACGTAAATTATCTATTTGTCTTAATAGTAGCAAAGAAATTGGCACCACAAACAACCGACCCAACCCTCCTCTGTAGGAATATTCTACCAGAGTGGGAGAGTGGGGAAAGGGTGCGAAGGGGTGGTACGTATAAGAGAGTAGCACCCTCCAAATTTAACTTTTATAATCTTGGTAATGTGTTTTTATGGGATTTGTTACAGCGTATTTGGGAGTTTGAAATTAATGTGGTGTGATCAATTTCATGTGGTCGCAATTTTGTAAGGAGGAAGTGTCTCGATACTTGACATAATAATAGCGTGTTGGGTAATTTGACTTTATTATGATTTTATAAGGGGGTTGAAGGTCTAGAAACTCCGACGTAATTATCGGACGCCCCCAATCAGATAAGTTATGATGTGATTAAATCTTACCTGTAAAAACAATTGAGGTATTCCAGTAATCAAAAGCAGTAATCCAAGCTTCAAAATCATGAGCATGCCACGAATGAAGTTCTGAGAGCGATCCTTCAGACCAAGCAACCACGGTGATATTTCCTCTCGAGTCACTTACAGTGAGCAACGACTCGTCTGCAGTCCGAGCAGTGGACCAATCCAGAGACAGCGCTAATGTCTCCGTCTCATCTTTACCGACAACATATTTCGACAAAGCACAGAGCTTACAGTCAATTAATTCATACAAAAGAACCTCGCCAATAGCGTTAGCAACTGCTAAAATAATTTTCCCATCTAATTTGACATGACACCATTTCGAATCTAGAATAGCTGGCATTTCAATCTGATGTAGAAGTGATAAACCATTTGTAGATGTGACTGAAAATAAATATAATCGACCGAGTCGTTTGGCTGGAGCTTCGGCCTCGGTAGAAGATGGTGCCAGTTGGTACGTGCCGCATGCGAAGATGTTCTGGTGGGGCCCGGATGGACACCACTCCACGGAATCGGCGCTGAATTCCGTGTCCCACTCGTGGAGGGTTTCGATCTTCCAAGACATGTCGCCCCTGAAGTCATACAGATTTCAACGGGAAATTGTATTGCAAGGAGCAAACAACGTATGAGAGTTCAACAAAGCATGGGCAGGATCATTAATAACTTCAGGCTATGTGAATAATATCAATTAAAAAAAAATTAAATAAACTTGTAAAAATTGTAGAAGTAACTAAATGTAATTAGGTACATCTTGGACTTCGCTTGACTGCATTTATGGTCAAATCTAAAGAAATACTGTCTCAGTTTTTACCTACTAGCCTTGCTACTAGTGTTGAGACTAAAAATGTTCATAATTATTCCCAGTGATGTGAGTCGGTAAATTTACGGTCAGGTAAATTTACCGGTCAGGTAAATTTACCAAATAAATTTTACCATGGTAAAATTTTCAAAATTATCATAATTATATTCTATGGAATCAGCCAAGTGCATAGGTCAAGAAAACAGTGAAATTTACACTTTAAATGAGAAGTGGAGGGATCTAGTGAATATCATTAAAATGTTGCATTATACAATGTACCTAGCACACATTCTCTGATGTGAAACCAAGGACATAGTAGGGAAATACTTTCAGGGATATCAAGCAGACCTCACAGTAAAGTGAAATGTAGTCCATGTTGATTTATAGGTGTTCATAGGTACATAATAAGTTTTATGAATTTGAAATTGTTTTGTTTTTTTAATTACGTATACCAAAGTGAAATATTGACCAATGTCGATTTTGTAGGTAGAAATATGCAGAAAATGTTCATTTTATTTCATGAATACTAACTTAATTTTATCTATTATTTTATTTCATTTTCTGTAGGTAGAGTACTTGTTAAATTGTACTTGATTTCCCTAGAAGTGTTTCTTCATATATTTTCTTTGGTTTCATAGCAGAGAAGTGTGCAAATATTCAAAGTATAAACAAAAATTCAAAAAATTTTATGATTTGTTTTAAATGAAGGTATTATTTAAATTGCAACTTGGAAATGAGTAATGACTGTAAGAGACCTGGGGAAGATAAAGGGAAGCAAATGGTTCTTCAAAGTGTATTGTTGGATATGTCTAACACCCATATAATTTATGTGGAAACAAAACTTGCAGATAATATTATAGCTTATGACTTGAGGTAGGTACATTGTACATCTTCAAAACGTTAAATTCGATAAATAAATATTGTTAATTATAATAATAAATAACGATTTGAGATTGTAACAGGGGCAGTAACGTTCTCCATTATGGCATTATTTAATTTATTGAGCTTTAATTATGTGCAAGTATTACATTTTATTAAATTTTAGAGTGTGAAGACCAAACGATGCAAAAAGAAATTACTTGGAAGAACCACGGCATCCCCTTCATTTCCTGATCACTTAATACACATTTGGCACCCCCAAAACACTTTTAAAACAATTATTTCAAGAGCCAATAAGCACGATTCCTGAATTAGACAAAAATAAAAAAATTTACCGCCTGACGGTAAATTTACGGTAAAATCCACATCACTAATTATTCCTCAAGAAGTAAACTTCTCTTGGAATAATTCATGAAATTTTCAAACTTGAACATTTCATGAAATATTTTCAAATTTTATAAAAAAATCTAAATAGGTAGGATATTTTGTGTATTCCCATTCAAGAAGTTACTGAAATGTATGACTTTTGTAATTGAAATTTCTGTAAATTGTCCTTAGGTGAAAATTAATTGATTGCCAAATATAAAAAAATTTGATGTCAATTAAAAAAAAGTGTTTACAGCCTCATGCTCAAAAGAATTTCTGGATTTATCGACGCAAGTGTCCAGAGTCTACTGGATTCCATCCATAAGATTATTAGCACACGGTCTTGTGGTGTTGAGGACTGACCTCCGCAAATATCTACTTGCGGACGCAACTTCGTTTGAGCATGAGGCTGTTAGAAAACAGTAGTTTTGAAGACAATGAATTGGTTTGTGTCAATGAGGGCAAAGTGTGAATTCAGCCAGAAGGTCTGGATGGAGCTTAGTTACACCCTAGCGGCATTGTAAGAGTAAATTGAACCATTGACGTACACTGGGGTGGGGACATGCGACTGGCCAGTCATCTGTCGTCGATGTCTAGTGACAAACGGAACCGCCCTGTTCTTACGTACAGACCAAGGTCAAATTCTTCACTCGTCCGGCTGAGATCGTCTTACATTTGGAAAGATTGCACGGAAAGCTGACGCAGCACAACAATAAGCTTAATTTAGGCCTATGTTATAAATATGAAGGCATGTTGTAGCATTGAACAAAATTAATAATAATGTCTTTATATTGCCAGAATCGTCGTTGCAGCTATAGCAGTCACGAGTCCCATACTGAGCGGTAGTCAATGATTGAACAGACTGTACACATTAAATTTGTCAAGTGATAAATTTAATCATTATCAACTCATAATGTTTCCAAATCATGTAGATATTTATTTTAAAAATCAGTTGATTTAAAGTCGAGCACATCTTGACCTACCGTTGTTTAAATTCTGAATCTTTTTATCAATCAGAACTCAGCAAGTAAGAATGTAGCTACCAGCTGTTCTGTTTTCCTTCACTTATAAATTTTAATAGCAACATTACTATATTTCTATTTTGTGCAGGAGAGGATTTTTGCTTAATCAAATGCGGGATTGCAATGTTACCTCTAGATTAAATGCAAAAAAATAAATATAAGTTAAAGTGACCTGCAACCGATCTGTGGATTGGGATTTTCTTGAAAAACAGGTATTTTACGAACCCCTCAGCGAGCTCAACCCAAGAGAAGACACGGCATAACAATGGGGCTTGATGCGCGCGCAGGTAAAGTAGGGGACGGGAAAGTAAAATGACCCTTTTCCAATCCACTGATCGACAGCGGACGACTTTATATATATATTTTATAGAGTCCAAAATTATCAAGTATATAATGCCCAATAATGCCAAAGATTTTTGATACAAAAGTCAAAGATTGCAGTCCCGATGTGAGCTCGCTAATTACTAATTAGAAAAGACAAAACAACCAGTTCAGTTAGTCTAATCAAGAACTTTATTTTGTAAACTATAAACTTTTAATATTTATGCAAAGCAACTCCCATTTTGTCAAATTTCAATATGTAATATATTATAATATTTCATTCATTTAAAAGCACACAAAACTTTATGAAAATACTACCTATAAAATCTGACGGTACAGTATCTACATTTCTATTACCTAATCCATCGGTTTTTATGGTCTATTTCAGATAGGTATAGTTTTTACACCTATTAATTTTTAACATGAATACAGGGGTTGAAACTTTTACACATTACTGTACAGCTAAATGTTTCATATGGCTGTTTAAATGTAAAAACTTTGACTTCGAATTTATGAAATGTGTAATATTCTTTGACTACGTAGCCTACCTACCTAGGTACCTACTTTAAAATTAAATTGTTTTATGTTACTACAAAAGATAATTAAAGCAAGTACCTACTACTTTGAAATAGTGTTTTGGTTATCTACCCTGTACCCTTTTCATGGTTTGTTTACCTACAGCAATAACACTGGTTTCATTATGTATAGTTCACTTATTAATTAAGTACATACTCAATATTACAATTATACAAACTAACGTACCTCCTCAATAAGAATTGTGTAATAATAATTGATTGGTACGTACTAGGTAAGTATTTTGCTTTACATTTTCCTGAGCATGTTATAGTAGTGTTTAGATAGAGGCACGATTGACACAAATTCATCTAACAATTACAAACAAACAGTCTCAATGTTTTGCGAGAGTTTGCAGTTGTGTCAATGACATGCACCTTCATCTTTAGGTTTTTTAAAACTAGAACCTAAGTTTTTACACTAACAACCAAAAACACACTAATAAGGTGTAAATTATACATCAACTTCCTTTTACTTCATCCCTTCTACCATAAAAAGTACCTACACAACAAAACTCAAGATTCCACACCCGTGTTTTGTGACTACCTATTAAAATGTGCTAAGCATCTACAACATCTGTATAGAAACGTAGCATTATAAAAATGTGAAGATCTTTGTGAATACGATCACTCTACTTTTGTACTAAAATGTGTATTGTTTACTGTATTAACCCATGAACTCATGGAGCTACCCGTGCTAGTTATGAAGTTATCGCTCACCGCGATTGAACAGGCTAGTGATATGCTTTTGCCATAAGAAAATTGGTAGAAGGTTGAGAAAAAGTTGATACAAATACATATAAGTACACAGCGGCCGATTTTAACAGAGCACGACGTCTGAATGATTTTATGGAACTTTGTACAAGCTAAAGAAATGGTGGAATATTTGTCGTCAGTCTGGCAACAAGCTCTTTGGAAAATTGTAGTAAAAAGGCTGTCAAAAAGGCATTTAAATCAATTTGTAGTAAAATAATGCCCCCAATCACTCTCCCAAACCTTAGAATCCTTTTCTTCAATCATTTCCTGGGCATTGTTTGCAGTCTCAAGTAAATACCTTATAAATATAATCTAATGAGTCATCCAGTCTATTTCCTGTGCATATATTCTTCGAGAAGGCCGTGCAGAACAGCGTCAAACGAACCATCCGTCGATCCCGCGGGTCATTGCCTCGCACTACGTTCCGTCTCCATCAGACACTCTCGCACGAGAATCCTCGCGTGAACGATCCCTCGCTTGAGTCTCTCCGCCGAGCTCTTGCTGCCGGAATAAGTCGGGCGGATGTCCTTGCCCATCTCCTCGATCACAGCGAGCAGTTGCGCGTACTTGGACTGGCCGGGCGGAGTGGGAAGTGACGCTGGTTGTTGTGGTTGTTGCTGAGGGCGTGGAGTAGCAGGACTCATCACCGCGGTAACAGTCACGTCCGATCCGATCGTCATTAAGATCGCTGGACTCGGCGCGATGGGAGAATCCATGTCGTCGTCCATTTCCGTTCTCTGCTTCAATCTTGACTGACGGAGTAATTATTGTACGGATTTCGTTTCTTCCTGCTGATCAGAGCACACTAGTTTAGACTTTCGCAAGGGAAGCTTCTAGGAGGGCTTCGAGACCTGCATCTAAATGAAAATTTTACTCCTTTCTATGCCAGAAAAACATCCTCTAGGTAGTTTGGTTTTATACCACACTCACCTAAAGCTTGTATTTATTCAATTAACTGGTGTGTTAAAACTAATTGAATTGAAAGAGATACAGCAGAGATAAGTAATGACAGAATAGTAGGTATGATAGGTAACTTACCTACCTAGGTACCTAATGTTATCCGTAGATAGGACGTATAGGTCACCTAGATAAGTAGGGTCTAAAACTGCAGCCAGACTGAAGTGAATCATGTAAATAAGCAACTAACCTCTCTGTTTATTGTGATCAGTCCTCTTGATTGCAAAATGCCAACGGAGATTGAGTGGGTTCAGCAGATTTAAATATAAAAAGATAGCGGTTAACTAGTTGTTTCAACTGTACAAATATTTGAACAACTTTACCACACGCATTCAATATTTTGATAGACTCTTCCTTTGTGTTTTTTTTGTAATTAATCACTTCCGAAAACAACAGTAATTTTAACACATGATTATTCTACCTATGATGATTATTCATATAAAATTATTGGCAGTGGCAGCCCTGTAACAAGTAAATTGTAACTCCCCAATGCTAGCCTCACGTACCAACCAATAGCTTGGCGGGAAAAGTCAAATTGTAGATTTAAAAATCAACGCTGCTGCTTATTAGTCTGTAAAAAATTAAATTGTTCAAATCAGTTAGCTACATATTAAAATAAAAAAAATCACTTTCAGAACTAGGTACTTACAAAAATAATATTACATTTTGGTTTTCTTCTGTAGTCTGTCTGTACCTGTAGTACCTCTACAGACAAAACAAACAAAATACAATATTTAAATTTGATGATTTTGTTATCATGAAAAACAAGAGGTAGAAAAACAATGCTTCCTAATTAAAATTAGAATCAAGACATTTTAGCCATTCGGAGATAAAAAAAAAATGGCAACAAATCTGCACAAAAGTAGAAGGAGAAAGGAGTATGAAATAAAGGTGGCAGAGCAACAAGTTCACATTATTTGTTAATGAATGCTGTAATTTATTTCTTATCCAATCTTGTTGTTATGTATTGGAAGTTGTATAGGCCTGAATATCAAAGTAGTTGATTAAAATCGAATGAACGATGATACATAATTATTATACATATACAAACTTTATCAAGAAAGTCAACATAAAAATCATTGACATCACTATACACAATAATATAATGATGAAAATTGATCATAGTTAAACAGTGTAATTAACTCAAAATATTAGAAATTTAGATAGAATTTAAACAGAACAGTTTTCTGTTTTGCACAAACAACATGAAAACCGACATGAATGTGTGAAAGTTCGATCAACATAATATAACAGAAAAAATGTAAATTCCTTGTGAAACAAGTTTGATTGTTGGATGAAGTTTGTGTACCAATACAGTTATGTAGCTAAATTTTTAACATTTCAGAAAGGAATTATAAATGTCAAATTTATACTATTATTGTATAGTATTATTGTAGTATACAATAATATAACTATTATTGTAGTAATCGAGTACCAAGTAGTAATGAATGCATTAACATTTATATTTTCCATTCTACATACATACATTCACTAAAAACTCACATAAATTCATGTAACTACAAGGCTTGGCTTTGGGCAGATTCTACTAAATCTAAAAAACCAGTACAATCAAATATAAAAGTTACACGCACAATTATTTTCAATAAAATCGGACGGGTGCGACACTAACGGAGACGTTCTAGTTTCTATCTCAGTCGCGAAAAATACAGTCTCTTAGTTTACTTATCTTAACAATCGACTATCCAACGAGGTTTGGGAGATTCTAGAGAGCATGTGGCGATGTCGAACTACAACTATTGTGCATTAAATACATTTAAATGGTACCTATTTATTTACATGATTGATTAACGCTAGGTAAGGGCTGCCTTTATCATAAAGTTTCGGAACCAAAAGAAGCAGGAAATATTATTTTGTATGGAAATTGTTATGCATAGTACATACGCAATTCAATTTTGGCGTTTTCTGTTGCTAAAATTCGCTTTGTAAGTAGTAACCTACTACAATCAATATTGTAATAAATTGTCTGGTTTAGGTCTTGTGGCGGCAGCAGGTCACAAGAAATTCAAAACTCGATGAAAAGTGTCTGTAGAATATTTTGCAGTATTCTGGATGGTATAAGGATGGAGCCTGCGAATTAAGAACTCACACGTGTGCTTCTTTTTGCGGACTCCTTCCTCATTGTTTAGTTACCATCACTATTCAAAGTAGCTAATATGAAACGAAAAGATCTACGTATTTTAATTTTTGGGTCAAGTGCTCACATAAGCTGATAAAATATTAAGAACTTTAGATAATATGATCATGCTTGGAATTATAATGTTGACGCATGCGCCAGACCGTTTCGTCAAACATTGAGGCTGACCACATCACATCGAGTAATGAAGGACCAAATGCTAACAAAGCTAACTGAACCTGTACAAAGTAATGCAAATCAAACAAAGACGCCAATAGACTAAGAACTGAGCATAGTTAAATGGTCTGTTATGTTGAATCACGCAACGAAAGCATCCTTAATGTACGAGGAACGAGGATCAATAAACTCTCTCGTCGCTTATCTCAAAAATTCTGAAATTCTGAAAGTTGTCAAAATCACACTACCAAAAACAAAGCTCTCATCAAATTTCTACATTACAGAATGGTACAAATAGCATTTCCAAAAAGCTATAAAATTTACACACCAATCAATTTGCTGTCTTTCCGTTTGAATATCGATAACTTTCAAAAGCTGTCATTAGCTTGTTAGCAACAGATTTTAATCACGTAATAATGATCATTGTTTACGAGTACAAGCAAAAACATGTGCAGTGTCGACTACGATTCAAAAAACACGTAAATATTAACTAGCCTAGCTTTTATGCGTAAAAAAGTATGCTTTTAAATTAAATTAAATTAAATGTAAGTAAAATGCAGTTTGTAATAAAATAGACTAGGTCTATCTAAATCTACTCTGCTAGATATTAGCATAGTTACAAGAAAGTCACGCCGTTATTACAACCAAAGCACAAGTAGAGAACACTAAGCTTCAGATGCTGTTTGAGTACATTAGAGAACAGTTAGGTACGGAGTACATACCGGGTGGCGCAAAAAAAACGCACAATGGGGGAGACATCGCTGTGAAAAAACTACTACATAGATTGGGCTGAAAATTTCACATAATATAAACAACATACTAAGGTTTAATATGTGAAAGTTTCAAAATCATTTCTGTTGTGTGACAAAAGTTACAGCAGTTCAAACTTGGTTGTTGAAAAATCGATTGTACGGAGCTCGAATAGGGCGCGTCCAGAAAACCTGCATTGGTTGGGACGCTGTTAATTCAAAACTACGCATGATAACAAGGTGAAAATCTCAATTTTTATGCAAAATATATTGCCACCATTGGTGTAAAAATTACAATAAATTTTAATTAATTGGACGAAAGTTATGGTACCTTGAAGTTGAGATTAAAAGCAGAATTAACTTGAGATAATTACACTTTTTGAAATTATCATACGTAATAAAACTTAGAAATGATATTCTGCTTTTAGGCTCAACTTGAAGATACCATACATTTCGTTCCGTTGATCCCAATGTATTGAAATATTTACATAATTAATAGCAACGTATTATGTTTAAAATTTAAAATTTTCAGATTGATTTCGTAAGCAGTTTTGAAGAAATGGCGTCCCTGCCGTTGGACGCGGGTTATTTGAGCTCCGTATAATCGATTTTTTGGCAACCAAATTCGAGCAGCTGTAACTTTTTTCCCACTAAAGTAATGCTTTTGAAACTTCCTTCCACACATTAAACCTTAGTATGTTGTTTATATTATGTGAAGTTTTTAGCCCGATGTATTCAGTAGTTTCGTCACAGCGATGTCTCGCCCATTGTGCGTTTTTTATGCGCTACCCGGTACAGTTACCTACTAGTTATTTCGTCATCTTGTCAAAAATGGCACAACCTTTTTTACCCATTCACGAGTCAGTATTCGTAGCCTGAAATAGTTTTCATCACAACCTAAATTAAATTAGCGGAATTTAATTTTTTGCTAGGTCCTACACTACATAATATATTATCTTCCAGATATGGAATAATTATTAATTTTGAAGGCTAGTAATCAATTAAAATTTTTGATATTTTACTACATCATTAACGTTATTTACAGGTATGGAAACAAATTTAGGCATGGATAGTTCCAAATAAATCTTTAAGTATCGATTTAGCAATTTGGCCAAGGCACATTAAACTAACACAAGGGATGCATCATCCCATTATTGATAGAATTGAATCCAATAAATGCACGAATGATTTACCTATCCAGTAGGTATAGAATAAAAGTTAAATTTATACCTATAGGTATTAATAAACGTCTAGTACTTTGTAGAGAATGCAGCTAACGTTCCTACGTAAATTTGATTCAAATGCCAACACATATAAATTTCCGCAAAATCTAACTTGATTAAACTGTCAGCTCTACGCATACGTTTTACGGCCTAATACGCGGACACGATTGCATCCCTAAGTTTCGTTCAGCTGTAACCCGATGGATTCGAGGGAGAGACTTGAGTCGTACGGAGTGATCGGGTAGTAGACGCTGGCGAACGACGAGCGAAGCGACGGCGTGATTTCCTCTTCGCCCGCCAGGGGCGCCGTGAGACGTCGACCTTGGAACCGACTCGATGACGAGATCTTGCGTATCCGTGAGGCGATGGTTGTTGGCGCGACGCTATATTTGGATAAAATGTATGTTAGTGGCGTGTTCATTCCAACGGAATTGAAATATTGGAAGAAACGTTTTATGGAGAATTGCTTATTTAAGAGGGCAGGAAAGTGGGCTTGTCCTTGAAAAGGTTTTTAACAAAAACCACAAATTTGTGGCCAAAATATTGCGACAAATTTTCATTAACAATTACAATCCTGATACTGATATAACGAGAGTTAAAAAGTCTTAAGGGCGGTCATATATTTTTTCCCGCCAAAAGCGATTTGGAGCGGTTTTCGAGCGAAATACAAAATATAAATCTATATTTAACAAACGGTTATGAATATCGAAAAAGCAAGACCGAGGTGACATGTATTGAACCTTTATCTACATTTTCATCGCTTACTGTCTTAACTTTGCTCCTTCTGTGGTCAGTATGTGTCGGGCACGAAAACACTCCGTATATTTACATATAGTGTTTTCGTGCCCGACACATACTGACCACATAGTAGGAGCAAAGTTATGACAGTAAGCGATGAAAATGTAGATAAAGGTTCAATACATGTCACCTCGGTCTTGCTTTTTCAATATTCATAACCGTTTGTTAAATATAGTCGTTTATATTTTGTATTTTGCTCGAAAACCGCTCCAAATCGCTTTTGGCGGGAAAAAAAATATGACCGGCCTCAAGTCTAAATCGAACCTACAGAACAAAAATTTATTAATATTCTCACCCGTCAGGAATGACGTGACGAAACGGAAAGTCAGTTTTATAAAATTCCTTGCCTTCCTACGTTACTTTAAATTAATTAAATTAAAATCTTGTACACATAAAAGTACAACAAAATAATTGTGAAATTACTTGTGAATTACTTTTTTATACAATGAATCATAAAAATGCTCATAATTCTTACTATTTTAAATGTGTTGTTGGTTTGGAAATAGTACCTACCTACTTTGTAATGCCCAGTACACAATTTACTGGATGCTTGGTAATGTTATATTGTCAAGGACACACCTGTTCGCTTTGTATGTGCCTTAACATTAAAGAGATGGGTTCTAAAATTCAATATCACATTCACATCTATCTAATGTTCAAAGTGTGTAGTAAATCACATGTGTGTACGTACTGGGCAGACCTTCCTACAAAGTATTTTAATGAATTTGAGCAGAAAATAATTTGAGCATTGAAGCAGAGAAAGGTTAATCTTTGAAACTGAAATATAATGTTATGTAAGCTTTATTTTATGACAGCACCAACTAATGCGTACCCTTTTATATAATTACTTACTTCATGTTGTAAGTGTGTGGAAAATTATTGAAATGTATACTGGAGGAGTAATACAAGTCCCGTTTGAGTATTTCCGAGTAAAAACAGTTTACTTTTGTGAGCAGTGTGAGTACTGAGTACATTTGTGGCACAAATTATTGTCTTCTTCTAGGTTAGAACTCCGACTCAAGATTGTTGAAAGTTCAACTTGTACTTTTACTCGGATGTACCCCTCAAATGGGCTTGATCAAGTGTGACATAAACTGTTCCTTGAATGGTGCATCAGTGCAGTATTAACGATCTTTCGTCGTGTCGTACCTGTGTCTAGGCATCGTCGGCATGGCTCAGTGGACGTAGGACGATGCGAGGGTCAGACTCTAGCATGCGTTCGCTTTCGTCAACGCTGTAATACATAAGCCGTGCAAGAGGTAAAAGCCACAACACACACATTTCGAGTTAATCTTCGGTTATTGGAGAGATCAACTAGCAACAACGACAAGACTGTAGTTCAGAGAAACAAGGCACATTTGCTATAAAAAATTATATTAGGTACACTTGAACAAATAATAATGGTACATCGAAAGAAAAGGATTGTCTGATCGAGGTTTGATGGCATCATCCCATGAAGTATGCTAATGCATTATCTAACTCTAGTAGGTGAGCTCTGATTTTATTGATAATAACAAGGATTGATTGTCAAGGAACCACAAACCCGTTTTGTGCAAAGTACCGTTTTTAAGTGGTTTGAATGTACCTAATAAGACTTGCTGTACAATTTGGTTATATTTACTTCGTATGTTTCAATAAATCTGTTGAAAGATTGTAGTGAAAGATTTGTAAGCAGCGACAATCGTTAAAAATTAGTAGGTACACAGTTAGATATCAATAACTTTCATGCATTGTTCTGTATGTTTATGATATAATTGGTTTGTAATGGCCTTGCTACTCAGAACTACACATTAACAAAGGTAAATATTAACAAAGTTCATTTCATTTGCAAACAACAGTCAAATGTACAAAATACAGGCACACATTGGGTTTGACACATTTCCTAAGAGAATGCAAGAATTACTGTCTCGCTATAATTAATTTAGCTAATTGGAATGACAGTCCAGTCTACGTAGCATAGGCACCAGAATGGGATCCACTTTCCCCCATTGCAGTGCCCCTGCTACTTATTACTAGACTTCTAGGCTACTTTCTGATTCTGCTAAATTTTGGCTTCATCTAAAACCACACTGAATCTAATTCTAAACTAGGAATAATCATAGGTACTTTCAAGTTTTAATAGAACTTGGTGTCGAGCAGTAATTTCTAATACTTATTATGGGAATCTACCAACTTTACTTCAATCACGGTAGATTGTCGTGATAGGTAAGTGGCGTATTGTTGTGACACAAACAACAAGACACAAAACAAACAAGAAATTTGGGGCTTTTTATTTAAATTCTACTCGCGTTCACTTCTGATTTAGATAGAATATCTGCATGTAGGTATGTTTCTGAATTGTTATTTTCGTTATTGCATATTATTAATCTATCTCGTGTACCTAGCTTTGCAAATTCATAAATATATTTTGAAAGTAATTTAATTTGTTGGTAGAAATGATTTACAGCTAAATAAACGATATACCTACTAAGTAGGTACTAGTTGTAAAGAATGTACCTAGTAAACACATTCAGTAGGTAGGTAGATCAATTTTTTAAGTCTGGCATAGCTCAATCATTAGTACGTAAGTGAAACACACACCTATTCTTCTAGACACACATAAACTAAGCTAGGTACGTATACTAGGTAGATATTTGGTTAGTTTAATTTTTTTCTAATACATAGTAAAATTCAATTGCAGTTAAAACCACCAGCATTCGACACTAAAAGTACCTAAAAAATGTGCTAATATCAGTACAATGGCCACTCACGGGAGTATGCAGTCCCAGTGTGCAGGCGTACTCTTACATGCAAGTAACTTACATGTCAATCGTAACGAGTTCATTAAAAGTTATAATTACATAAAATAACAGAAATTGATGCTTACTCAGTGTCAACAATCAAATACAATCGGCATATTTCATTACAGCACACATTCATTCGAATTCTTGTGAAAACGAGGTCTATTCTCCAAAAACACCATTTGACAGATTGCAATAGACCAATTCAGAAAATATCCGGGTGGCTCTGGTTTCTAGATAAATTCACATGCAGTTTGGTTTTCCATATATCTATTAGTGTTTTACAACAATGGGTTACAACATGAATACACACTTGGAAAATCATACTGCATGTGAAATTCATTAGAATCCAGAGCCATCCAGATAATTTCTGAATTGGTCTATTCGACACTAAAAGTTGCAAGACGCCACTTAGCGGAAAAAATTAATATCTCAACTACGAGTACTTCTGCTCATGCGCACAGGGCGCGTGCAGGCAAGTCACTTATATGTCAATCGTATAACGAGTTCAGTAAAAGTTATAATTACATCGCGAAATAACAGAAATTGATGCTTACCTCAGTGTCAACAATCAAATACAATCGGCATATTTCATTACAGCACATATTCATTTAAATTATTGTGAAAACGAGATGTCCATTCACCAAAAATCACCATTTGACAGTTGCAATTGTTTTTCTCACGGCCTTCTGAAAACACATTTTTCTTGACGCCTCGTTCAAACAATTGCAATCTGTCAAATAGTGGTTTTTGGTGAATAGACAACTTGTTTTCACAAGAATTTGAATGAATGTGTGCTGTAATGAAATATGCCGATTGTATTTGATTGTTGACACTGAGGTAAGCATCAATTTCTGTTATTTCACGATGTATTTATAACTTTTTACTGAACTCGTTACGATTGACATCTAGAAGTGACTTGTATGTAAGAGTACGCACGCGCTCTGTGATTGTACTCGCGGGAGCGGCCATCTTACTGATATCAGCGCAATCTCTTGGTACTTTTAGTGTCGAATTGTTTTGAACGAGGCATCAAGAAAAAGATTTTAGACGAGGTCATTCAGAAGTCAGTGATAAAAATAATTGCAATCTGTCAAATAGTGCTTTTGGTGGATAGACATCTAGTTCTCGCAAGAATTTGAATGAATGTGTGTTGTAATGAAATATGCCGATTGTATTTGATCGTTGAAACTAAGGTATTCATCAATTTCTGTTATTTCGCGATGTAGTTAACTTTTACTAAACTCTTACGATTGGCATGTAAGTGACTTGCCTGCACGCGCACTGTGCGCATGTGCATGCTTACTCGGTGGGGAGATGTTAATTTTTTACGCTAGGTGGCGTTTTGCAACTTTTAGTGTCGAATTAGGAACAAATTTGTATAAATTCTAAATTTTACTTTATCTCACCTAGTAGTACTTTACCTACTTAGTAGTCCTAGTCCTAATAGTAAATTAAATTTATTATGCACCACTGGATGTACAAATACTATTGAAATATTAATATTCAATCAAGACCTTCCAATAAGTAGGCACTTAATATTCAACACAGATGATATAACCACCGGACATTGCTTGCAATGCTAGAGGAATAACGAGACGTAAAGGGACATCCAAACAACACTGATAATAATAAAAGGGTCGGGGTTGAAGAGGGAAGCGTTGATCTTACCACTCCTTGTTGTCGCTCCCCATCAACTTCCTCGTCTCCTCCTCGTCAACCACCGCCGGCGGTTGATACGCGATCTCCGATGGGGGACCGTATTGCGCCGTCACCAACAAGTCCGTTGATGGATTCAGAGTCAAAATCTGCCACAGAATTATGTCGATTAGAGTAGGGAAAGTAACATGAATTAAAGGTGTGTTTTGAACACTTTCATATCAAGTTAATACATGTGGGTAGTAGACAAGCAAGTAGGTGGGTATGTTAGTATGTTAGTAGTATGTTCTACCTGGTAGGTACCTAATTACATATTCAAGTGTAGGTAGATATCTGAGCTAGGTAATGAAGACTAGGAAGTAGGTAATAAATTGCAATCTAGTGCTATAGAATACCAATCAATGAATTACGAAACCCGGTTTCAATGTATTTTGAATTCAATGAAAATCAAAATTTAATGATCAAATTTGAACCGTAGTCCTGACTGTCAACTTAAAATTTTGCATGGTAATTGGGAGTTGGGACTAACATTGGGAGTGTTTGACAAGGTTAAGATATCTATAAATCTGTCAAAAGACATTTCAAAAAAATCACTTCTTTTTTATGAATTTGGTTAGATTGTTTCCTTGCTATTTCCAACACTAGAGCAGAAACTTTAACACGAATATTAATTTGCATTCAATATCCCTACTAAAAAATCTAGCAATAGTACTACTTAGGAAGATGTCAAATCTTAACAATTTGAATGTCTAGATCATAAAGAAATCTAAACAAGAATTACCTAATAAGATCTTTTTATTCTTGGCAAGATTAGCAAGTTAAAAAACAAGGTAGTATTATGCAAAGAACTTGGCAAGATTTTTCAGCAGAGATGGATGAATGCTCGCTTATCAACGTATTAGGTACTACTAGTTCACAGAAATAATTTCCTAACTTAGTAACCTACCTAGGTATTCTAGACTCAATGTCTTTTTTAAAATCCAATGTTCTCCAAACTTATTGTTGTAAACTTGTAAGATCAGTATAATTTACTTTCTAAAGATTGTAAGCAGACCACCTGTTAAAATCAGATTTCATATTTAGAAAGTGGAGAGTATAAGACATGCTCACCTGTCCATTGCCTGCTTGACTGTCAAGCTGTCTTGCTAGCCTCTGCTCCTTGCTGGGGAAACACGGGCATCCCTTACGCCGCCTCATATTCCTCAAATACAAGCCGAGGAGGCAAACCGCAATAACACAGAGTATCGCTCCGATGATCGCGATGACAAGATCACCCGTCTTCTCTCGTTCGGCTTCCGGTAGGACGCCTCCCATATCCACTTCATGACTTTCTGTATCATTGTAATCGACGGCTCCTTCGATCACCATGATTAGACCGATGGCGAGTAAACACAAACCAGCAACAAGTATGAGCCACTGGATGCATTTTGATCGGTTTACGTTGCTCACCGTTTGTGAAATGTAGCTTACTGGGGTCCAGTTGTCTTGCTGCTCATAGGTGACTGTTGTGGGTTGATAGACAGGTCCACTTGGAGGCATTGTGCTTGATAATTATAAAGTCAATAGATTTGACAGATGAAAACAAACAATGTCACTGAGTACTCAAAACTCAATCAATGACAATGACGATGCGATTTCACTTATTCTTTGTCTTGACCAAATAAGGATCACTGTTTATACACCTGCCTACCTGTTTTAGACCTCTTCTAGCTACCTACGGGTACGTGATTGAACTAAATCCTTCGTATTCAATCAAGGACGCCTATGACTGAGGTATGAGTCAACACCTGGCCTTCCTGTTTTTCAGCTGCAGAAGATTCTCGAGGCTACCAATCGGATGAAGACTTCCAAATTATTAACCACTGATGTGTAAATAACGGTGAATCGATGTTATTATTAGAGTAACAGGTTGGCGTATCCGCATAAACATTAGTTGTTGGCTCAACTACAATAAGATTATAAATAGAACAAAGTGTACTTATTTATAATTATTTTAGTTATATTCAGACGCCATTGTTGACTTTTCGAGGTAGGCGTGGCTCAGAAAGTCGATCGTCACTCGGATCGATAGGTCGACTTCGCACGTCATGCCCGCGACTTTCAAACTACTCAGGATAATTTTCTTATTCTATTTTTGCGTGTCACATCATGGAACACGGGGTGCGAGAATTGGCACATTCTGTAAATATCCTTTTGATAATCTCACGGAACATCTAAAGTTTTCTCTGCATTATTTCCTTTGGTTTTATACTTAAAGACTCGTTTGCTTGTGTAAATCGGTAAAAAAATATCCAAATAGTATTATCTTGTTGATCTCAGAACATGAAAACATGGCATTTGCGAGTTAGACTAGGAAGGAACCAATATACCATCAAATTCTAAGCATCATTGAGTATCATTAATACAAATCAGTATGTTCATTGTGAACATAATTTCTGTTCCGTTCCCAGTTCCGATAGGTCCCTATTAGCTCGCATTGGCAGGCAAGCCGCAGTACACAGATGACCGTATATTGGTCTACCCTTCTGCAATAACACAAATTACCTCTATGCAAATTGGGTTGTTTATAGAGTCTAGACTGCGAAGTATTGCAAGTGGCTGTACTACATTCTTTACACATTTAAATTATCTGTTCTGTTCTTTTTCAATTGCTGCATTCATAGTTAGCTCCTAAATAAAGAATTTGTAACATTTTAACAAAAATTTAACAGAAATAATAACAAATTTTCCTTTGAGTTATGAGTTATTACTTATATGAGTACCATATGAGTATTACTTATTCCACCAGAACAAGCTGGCTTCAGACCTTCCCGAAATTGTGAGGATCAGGTTCTTGCTCTAACTACTTTCATTGAAGCAGGATTTGAGCAGCGCCTGAAGGTGGGAGCTGTGTTCGTGGATCTTACAGCTGCATACGACACAGTCTGGAGAAAAGGGCTTGTATGTAAATTCTTGAAGGTCGTTAAGTGCAAGAAGATGACCCATTTACTGAATATTATGCTTTCGGATAGATTGCTCCAGGTAGTGATGGGTGATAGTCGCAGTAAGTTGAGGAGATTAAATAATGGCCTCCCGCAAGGATCAGTCTTGGCGCCGCTATTATTCAATCTTTATATAGCGGACCTTCCGGAGACTTACTCGAGACGATTTGCATATGCCGATGATCTGGCCATTGCCACGCAGCACATGTGTACAGAGACCATCGAGAGTACCCTAAGTGCAGATATGGAGACGTTAAGCAAATATTTTAAGATGTGGAGACTAACTCCAAGCGTGACAAAGACGGAGAGCAGTTACTTTCATCTAACTAACCAGCTGGCTACAACCCAACTCAAAGTCTTCCTTAATGGCAAACTCTTGCCGTTCAATCCTATCCCGAAGTATCTTGGAGTGGTATTGGACAGAAGCTTGTCATATAACAAACACCTGACCAACGTCTCAGCGAAACTTAGGACTAGGAACAACATCATTTCCAGGCTTGCTGGTACATCCTGGGGTGCATCGGCTTCCGTATTGAGAACATCAGCCATGGCTTTAGTATATTCCACAGCAGAATATTGTTCCTCGGTGTGGTTACACAGCCATCACATCAAAAAGGTTGACACTGTTCTCAATCAAACAATGAGAATTATAAGCGGCACGATTAAATCAACTCCACTATATTGGTTGCCAGTGTTAAGCCACATAGAGCCACCACACGTCAGAAGGACCATAAATCTGCTTAGGGAGTATGACAAAATTAAAACAAATCTGAGTCTTCCAATACATCAAGATTTATCACTCGGATACCACCGTCTCAAATCAAGACACCCACCCACGGAACTTGCAAGGAAACTGGATTCTGATGGCTACAGCTGCATGGAGATGTGGGAAAGGGAGTTCAGTACCAAGGCCCCCGAAGCTTGGAAATCTATTTTTAAAGATCGTGGCCGGGATGAACTTGAGCTTCCCCGCAGAATCTGGACATCTCTCAACAGAATACGGACCGGTCACGGTCGTTGCAACTATTTCCTGCATTTATGGGGCATGAGATCGTCGCCGGAGTGTGATTGTGGGGAAGAGGTACAAACCATGCTCCACATCAGAAGCAAGTGTCCTTTAAGAGCTTATGGTGGGAGTCAAGAAGATTTTATTCAACCATCAGAAGATGTGTTTCAGTGGCTACAAAATCTTGATATACAATTATAGAATTAATATATAATTAGGTTATGAGCTTTATTTTAGTTTATGTTCATATTTTATATCTTGACAACCATCTTCGTTATGTTGGACTATTAGCTTTTACTGTTTAAACTTTCTTTTAACTTTGATGTACTGCCATAAGCTAAATAAATAACTTATATGAGTTTAATATGAGTATTATATGAGTTATTAGTTTTCCTTTGACTTTCGTTGTGTTTTACTCCTTTGAGTAAAAATAATTTTTATGAAATAGGCAACAACATAAAAACATAAATATTTTTATGTTGTTGCCTATGCCATAAAAATAATTTTACACTCACATACACTCACACAAATAATAAACGGTATTCGAAAGATAAGGACTGGCTGAAAAAAATTTAATGGCATCATCCCAGGAAGTCTATGCTAACTCGTCATCTAACTCTAGTAGGTGAGCTCTGATTTCATTTATAATAACAAGGATTGATTGTCAAGGAACTAGACCAGCAGCCAATCCGTTTTGTTAATATATCGTTTTTAATTGGTTTGAGTGTACCAAGTTCTGAAGTGTTTTTATTTCTCTATCTTAAAATACAACATAAAGTGCACGAAAAAATTTCGTGCTTTTCAAAAAAAAATAGTTATTCATGTTTATCTTATAACTTAAAAAAGATATGTACATAACATAATTTTTTTAACACATTGATACGATCTTTGTTTTGTTTTTCTGTGCTAATATACCTAATCATATTTAATTTTATGAAACCAACATTTTCAAATAAGCTAGAAAAACGCTCTGTGTATACAGTCGTGGAAATAAGATCGTTGTACCTATGGTTGTACTCTGCCTCTCTCTGACCCATATCATAAACATGTTTTTATATGGAGCTGAGAGAAACAGAGTTCAACCAAAACTAATTTCAACGCTTGTAGCGCGTTGTACCGCTTTTACATTCGTCTCTCCTCTACAGGCCTTGGAACTAACGAATCAAGATAGATAAAATAACTAATAAAATAATTGAAATTGTTGGTATAAATTTGCAAATATTTCAAGATTTTAGAATAAAATGCCCTTAAAAATGTCAATGACTTTTGAAGATAATTACAGATTTGTCTACATGTTAGCAAAAAAATGTTGGTCCCAAAGACCATGCAAATGATGATGATGATGATGTTGATCAGTCAAACGGTTCTAGTTTAAATTTTAAAAATCAAAAAATAAGCTGATTTTAATTTTAACCAATACACGGATTTCCATGAACTTTATAATCCTAAAACTTTTAGATAGCTGCAACAACCGGGACAAATTTCGAAATGATACGTCGTATGGTGTGAGCTACAGTGCATTTTCAGCCATCAACCAATCACAGGATCCCGTTCAAATACGATCCCAGAGACCGCTTAGATTACGAATAGTATGTGTGCAAAATTTCAGATCGATTGGCTAAGCGGTTTGATCTAAGAAGTGCAGGGGAAAAAATGACGCTACGCTCGCTTAATAAAGAACCTACGCTCTAATTCTTAAATGTCGTACCCTTATACAATATCCTTAAATTCGGCAATGAACTCTGTTGCGGAATAGTATTGGATGGTATCAATATCACCCCCCCCCCCCCCCCCCCACACACCCCCAGTGAAACTAGATTATTTAAAACGAAGCAATATTGCACACTTTCTTTTAAAACAAACTGAATAGTACCTAACTAATTTACTCACAAGATCCACATTTTATGAGTATTCACTTCAACGGCCTACATTTGGTTGATTTTATTCAAAACATAAAACGTGGCGTTTGAAGGAAATAAAAATGTATACTAAAGAAAAGAAAAGAAAAAGCTGTATTCGAATAAAACAGATTGGCCGAAACAGATTTTTTTTTTTTATTTTTTTTTTTTTATTAATCCTTTATTTGTAACGGGCAAGCCCACAAGTACAAATATAATAAAAATTTGATTCCAAAGTGCCTGTATGGCTTTGGATCCCACCATACAACGGAGATCGTACAGTGGTATACTCCGTTGTATGGCGGGATGGTATATGCGTAGGGATGATCGACACACAATTCCAAAGCTGTACAGGGCCCCTATTCTATAACATTAAAATTCCAGATTCTGCTGGAATCCGATTCGGTGCAATGTTAATTCATATGGCCGTGAACCGAATTCCAACAGAATCAGGAATTTAAAATTATAGAATAAGGCCCGCAAGCAACTTCCAATACCGCACTTTCTTTTCTTGGATTCATGCGAAGAAATAGTGTCCTAACTGGGTCGGTTTATTCACACTCTGCTAAATTTTAAACAGTTGATTAGCACTAAATTGCTATAGCAACAACCATTGGCATTGCTTTGACGGTCACGTAAAACTTAATTACTCGTTTAACAGAGGATTGAAAACCGGCCCTTTAGTTCTAAACAGTTGAGGAGTTAGGACTAGATTGCTACGACAACAACTAAATTGAATGACCGTTTAAGCTTAGCTAAAGGGCCAGTCTTTTAATACTCTGCTAACTTTTAAACAGTCGATTAGGACTATATTACCATAGCAACAACCAATGACATTCCTAGAATCACCACTAACTAACTGTTAAGAGCTGATTAAGACTTTAGCAGAGTATTAAAAGACCGGGCCTTAGAGCCAAGTCTTTCAATACTCTGCTAACTTTAAAACAGTCGATTATGACTATATTGCCATCAGCCAATGACAATTCTGGAATGGCTGAAAACCGGACCTAACTCTATAGTTATGGTGAGTGCCATATCCCACCCCACCCACCTGATTATTTCTAATATCACTTGAAAATGCAGGGATAGTTACCACGAGAGCGTGACGTCACGGGGCCATGCTGACATTCGAGGCGCCCCTGGATCGATTCTGTCGAACTAACATCGTAATTGCATCTTGAATTAGTAATACTTCGATCAAGGTCGGTAAAACAACGTGACCAAGTTACCGACTTCCATATGGCATGATCTCTTCCCCTTCCGTGCATGTTCTGTAGAGAACAGCAGGGAAATGTAAAGTTCAAGCTAATCTGCCAGGTGGAAATAGAAAAATAATGAACGTACTTGGATATCAATGAGAATTAAACTACGAATACGCAGAAACTACCAGCAGGAAGGGAAGGGAGGAGGGGAATTTTCCTCGTTTTGATTTATTTCCCCTTCCTTCCATTTTAAATTGAAAGGAAGGTATATGTATATAAAAAAAAGAAATGTATCAAACAAAACTCAAAATTTTATCAAAACGTATAGAACTGCTACAAAACAAGAAAACATCGTCTCGTACTTCTCATTTCTACTGGATGCGTCAATCGGCCAAAAATATCGAAATCACAAAAGACATTCCTGAAATTCATACATTGAAAACGACATATAGTGAGGGATGTAAGCACAAAAATAGTGCAAAATGTGATACAAATTTTTCCTTTTGCAGTCTTATAGGAAATTTTCCGCTCTTTCATAATTTCGATATCCTCAAAAAATTGGGCTGCCATTTTGGGCCCCAGGGCTGTCCAAAGTGCCAAAAAGTGTGTATTTCAGTGAAATTATAAAACTTTTGTAAATTTATTGTTCTTGTATAATAAACGATGTGTCAGGAACGTACGATAAAAAAATAAAAATTCTAGGCCTAACGAAAGTTATATTTATTCAAGAAATTAAAGATGTCGGCGAGTAAGCTCTAAAATAGCCGCCATTTTCAGGGAATTCGTGTTTCAAGGTTGCAGTTGCTTATGTATGTTCATATTATGGACATTTAACTTAAAAATCGATGGATCGCGAAATTAACCCTTTGGGGGGTGGGGGGTGGAGACCTAAAGGTTTCGATGTGTGTAAAATAATCCATAGTAGATAGAGACTAATAATTTCTTGCACACACTAATAAAACTGTGCTCTGTTCGAAAAAAATCACGAGATCCCAAAATTATGCCGCCATCTTGGATGAGACGCGTTTATATTTCGTTATTTTGCGCACAGCAGTTGAAAAATGATGATAAATTGGCTACTTTGCTCATCCCTTGTTCACTGCAAAGGTATTGAGTCACCGCCTCCTGAACTAAAATTACCTGTTAAAATCCCTATCTTGTGACATTTTATCAACACACAAATGAAGTTTTAGGGAGAACGGTTGGAGATACATAGAATATGCAAATTACAAATGTCTTTATTAGAATTAGTGCTATATTTTATGTCAAATAAACTTTTTCGTATTGTATGGAGAACGTACTGAAATTGACAAAAAAAGAAATATAAGATCTTTTTATCCAAGATGGCGGCATTATTTTGTGTTCTCGTTTTTTTTTTGAAGAGATCACATTTTCTTTAGTATGTGCATGGAACCATTTTCATCTAGCTAGTGTGGGCTATTGTATACACATCGAAACCTTTAGGGCTCCACCCCAAAGGGTTAATTTCGTGACCCATAGATTTTTAAGTTAAAAGTCCATAATATGAACATACATAAGCAACTGCAACCTTAAAACACGAATTCCCTGAAAATGGCGGCTATTTTAGAGCTTACTCGCCGACATCTTTAATTTCTTGAATAAATACAACTTTCGTTAGGCCTAGAATTTTTATTTTTTTATCTTACGTTCCTGACACATCGTTTATTATACAAGAACAATAAATTTACAAAAGTTTTATAATTTCACTGAAATACACACTTTTTGGCACTTTGGACAGCCCTGGGGCCCAAAATTGCCGCCCGATTTTTTGAGGATATCGAAATTATAAAAGAGCGGAAAATTTCCTATAAGACTGCCAAAGGAAAAATTAGTATCACATTTTGCACTATTTTGGCAAATGTATGTGCTAACAGCCCTCACTAATAGAAAATGTATGACATTGATCTTTTTTGATTGATTTAATCTTTTTTATCTTACTAAAAATAAATGTATCAAACAAAACTCAAGATTTTATCAAAACGTATAGAACTGCTACAAAACTAGAAAACATCATGAAAGTAATTTTAAAAATAGTTTTGGTACCTTATATTTGAGTCGTAAGCGTAGTTCAACTTGAGTCTAAATATTTTGCCTCGAAATATTACATTGATGACAATTTTCAGATTCCTATGTTCGTTTGGACGGAAATATGAACTCCAATTCGAAGAACGCTACTTGAGTATCGAGAATTTCAGGACCACCCGATGTCTTCTAAGTTCTATTCCATACATTCCATATCATCAAGATAGTGTAGAAACTGTATGTAGTAGGGAGAAGTGTTCTCGCATCGACTTTCTGAAGTTGAGCAAGAATGTTTGGAATACAACCTTACCTTGAAATTATATGTGGTTTCATTCTTAGTAGTTGATAGTCTTTTTTTACTCTTCATAAGTCCTGATTTCGTTTGATCATGATTCCACAAATATGCCACCAAGTAATGTTCATATTTAATTAAATTAATTTCAAGGCGAAGGATTCAGGGAAAGAACGCTGTAAGTCAATTTTTTGAAAGAGTGAGTTTAAGTTGTAATCTTGCAGTGAATTTTATGAGCTCTCAGAAAATATTCTCGGTTTTTAGAAAATATTGCCACAAAGTCTTGAAAACCACACTTGAAATATCGATTTGTATGGTAGATAGATACAAGTTTCAACATAAAACTTCGTTTATTTCAGTTTCATCCGAATGTGACTTAAAGCGTTCTTTTCCTGTACCCTTCATCTCTCTGTCATTAACTCGAAATATGATTATGAATATGATTATATGATTATTGAGTACAATTGAAGTAAGTATTTGTTATTTTAGTTTCACTTCAAACAAGTTTTGATTTTGTTAGATCCTGATCCCACATTATGCCACCAAGTAATGTTAACATTATTAATAGTTAATAGTTATTAATAGTTAATAGTGTTCTGAAACATTACGAAGCTATATTATTAAAAGTCATCATCTTAGTAATATTAATGTTAATATAATTGAAGTATTTGTTATTTTAGTTTCAATAATAAATTCGTCAGATCCTGATCCCACATTATGCCACCAAGAAATGTTAACATCATTAATAGTCATCATAGTCATATTGATTGATAATAATTTAATTGAAATAATTGTTATTTTCGTTTCACTTTTGAGATAGTTTAATCTTAATCCCACCATTCTGCCACCAAGTAGTTTTAACAAACACAATGCTTACAAACTTTTCAGGGATACATTTTTATCATATTTATTATTATTTTTTAAATCTTATGATATAACATTTGCTAATTTGTAACCGACATTTGATGTGTGAAAATGTCAATTTTTAAACAAGTCTTTCGAGTATCTAACTTCATTAAAATAGAAATTTCGTTTTTTTACGTTTTAGCTCATACTTGTGATGCATTTTGTGCATTGTACTTGACTTCGTCAACAGTTTTCTCTATTCCCGTCCTTCGCTTGCCACAACCGATCATATCCCATGAAATATCTTCCATACGTGCCATCGTAAAGCTCCAACCCAACAGGACAATAAAAAATAATATAACAGGACAATCAGGCCACTCTCCAACAAACACAAGGCCTAATCAGGACAAATGCCCCACCAGTCGGCAGGGGGTGGGGGTGGAGGGGGGGAGGATGCGCTTCCCCACTCGAGATGAGGTCCTCCATCTTTACCCCCTCCCCCTCCACCCCCACCCGACGCTGGCGCGCAGGCGTCTGTTTGCTATAAATCCAGACCGTGCGGTTGGTAACCAGGGGTAACGTCGCTTGAAAACAACGAGACACATTAAACTCACGTCTCGACGTCGCATCTTCGACGTCTCGCAACGTCGCGACGCCTTTTATAAACACTTGCAACCTTACTCAATAGAATTCCCCGTGAGCGTAGCAGAGTGCGTTTTACGCGCCCCCGTAAGCACGCGTGAAGGGGGGAGGGGTGGTTTTTTTAAACAATCGGCGTGATTTTTTTATGAGTGTCGTGAGTAATTATTCTCATTATTCTGGTGTTGATTGGGTTTCTTATCAACACGTTTAAATCGGTGACGCACGTTGTAACGGGGTTTTGACCCCCCGAGTGGGGTTTTCGATTTTCTCTTCCCAAGCGGGAGTTACCTGTCTGGTGGAATGTGCTAATATCTCTACAAAGTGCAGTGTTGGGATCTGACGATAATGTGACTGTAACGGTTTCTCGTGGTTTTAGTGGTGTTTTTTGGTGGAAATTCTCCCGATCGATTTTGACAGTTATGAAACGGGCTTGTTTTTAAGTGATGATGTGATATTCTGACTAAAAGTGAAGCCATTATGAAGCTCAGTGTTTGGTGAAACAATGAAGGAAAAACCATCCCCATTATGTAAGTTGCAACATTTTCATAATATTCATCACTGTAATGTTTAGAAAATTAGCGGCACACAAAATGTGATACAGTATCAGTGTTTAGTAAATAAACACAACAAAAGTCAATAATATTAATATAAAATTATCTGAGTGGCTCTAGTCTCTACAAAATCTCAGACAGTTTGACAGTTTGATGTGCTTTTTATTAGAAACCAGAGTCACTCATCATTGCTTGGTCATTTTAAATTCATTTTGGAGGTTGATATTATGAGTTATGTTCATAAAAATAAAATCGCGAAAAAAATCAGAATGAGCATAAAGATTACTACAAAAATTATTGTAAGTAACTAATCACTGATACTGACTATGCTTTTTTAATATTGGCCTAAAAGATACCAAATTAAGTTAACTCTGTTTTTGCAAAGATTCGGTTTGTTGATACTGCCATCTATGTCAATACATTAGATAGAATCATGAACAAATTCCTGGAAAATCGAATGACATTTTGCTACATTCAGAGCTAACATTTTTAATGGTCTACTGGTTTGTCCAGGAGGCCAAGTCTTGAAACTTACGCTTTCAGGACGCAAACGCTCTCGGACGTCATAAAGTCCCATTTACTGTAAGAGTGATCGACATTGAAACATAAAGTCAAGCCACTTATTTGATTGTCATCCAGCAATCTATTGGAAACAATTTATTAACATTATAATTATTATTACAGATATTATACAGTCATAAAACCTTATTCAAAATTAAGCTTAACAGTTAAAGGTGGATTCAATGTCGATCACTCTTACAGTAAATGGGACTTTATGACGTCCGAGAGCGTTTGCGTCCTGAAAGCGTAAGTTTCAAGACTTGGCCTCCAGAAGTTCATTGATTCCAGTCACTAAAACTCCGACATATTATATGAAAACGCATCATACCGAATTCCCCAGAATTCGAATGTTTACCTAGAATCAAAGTCCATGGACATTCAAGCGACCTCGTAATAATGATTGCGAAATCCCCCGCTGGTATAATTGCCACACATAATATCATGTCGCTTGCATATTTGATGTGTTATCTGGTTGCACTGCATGTCTGTGATTCAATGTTTATTTGACACGTAATTCTGCACGCATAGCTCTATGCCTTGCCGTGTGATGGCGTGCGGTTCTTGTAATTGATAATAAGCACCACGTGCTGGGGCCAACATTCTAATTAGAAATGTGTTTGGTGGTGGGTTAGTAAAAGAAGGGAGGAATTTTTTATTTTTTAATAACCAGGAAGTTTATGAATTGTAATTGACACTGTGCGATTGTGATGTCGCAAGCGATAACAAACTAGTAGTGATTTCATTCTGTATGTATGTCTGTTGACTATTTCAATGATTTTTGAGGTGAGCTCAAAACCCAGTAATTCTACCTTCATCCAATCATATTTTGTAATGGTGACATGAGTCATTGTGTAACTGTATTTGTTGACAACTGAGTCAAATGGCAATTGATAGAACTTGTGCAATGCAACATAGATAAAATGTACTTGTGGCCTTCTACTTCGGAGGTACAGATGTATACTATCTGTATCATTAGAATAGTGGATTAGAATCTACATAAATGGATGCATTTTAATAGGAAGCGTCCTTACGTCCAATACGATAATTATTGCTGAAGCCAAAAAGTCGTAACCGTTCTTGGGATAAAATTTTCTATCCTAAAGCGGTTCATGTTACAAAACGCTTAGTTCTACAACTTTGTCGTTTCAAAAAATAGACTATCTTCACAATCCCAAAAAGGGCTGGGATTTTTAATGATTATCTTTCTCCTTATTATTTTTTTTCATTTTTAAAGTCCTCTTTGAAGTCCTATTAATATAAAACATGTAGGTATGTCTTTTACGTGGACTTGATTATATTTTCCTTCTTCGTGGTACAGACATAGGAAGAGTGTTGCCACATAATATTTAAAGTGCGTGTTATTTTGACTGAAACTATTATTATAATACAGGAACGAGAATGAATGATGCATGATTACAGGTTACGGTGACAGCAATACGTCATGTACGATCTTAAAGTACGATGTTGTGAATTAAGTTAAGACGACGTTGTTTTTAATTGGGGTGATACATTAGTGAACGACGACAAGTGGGTCAACATTGTTATCGAATTATTTATGTGTTGACAGCTTTTTACTGAATTAACTGACGAAGTTGAAGAACTTTGAGTGTTGACGTTGTAGCGTTGGCTAATCAGGAGTCGAGGTTCCTTCGCTGGGAGGAGCTAGCGAGGGAAGCTAGGCTCCTGATTGGTAAATACATTATTCATATTATTTCATTGAGAAATAATAGTTGACCAATACCTCACATCAGTGGCGGCTATTACAGTGTGCAAGGTGTGACAATTACACACCTGATCATCCAAGAAAATTATTTAAAAGTGCTCCCTAATCCAGGAAGTAGGAAGTTAAATATTTTGTCTAATCATTTTGCTCTCCAAAAGACGTAAAAATGCATCAATTTCAAACTAAAGATACAAAAAAATCCGGGGTTATGCGCCCCGGCCCCGCATCTGCTGGGAGCTCTCCTCTTAGAGTACTTTCTTCTACGTCCTTCTATGTAATTGAACACCTGTTGTAAAGCCAAATAGCCGCCACTGTCTCACATTCATACATTGTTTTGTATGCAATTTGGAATACTAACTAGATTTGAAAATATTTATAGTCTGGATCTTGTACTTGATTTTGATTGAAATTAATTATCAGATCTTTAATTCTTTTAAATTCTATATTGGTACTTGCGAATTAATATGAAAATAATAAAAGGGCTGTTTTGCGTTTTGCTTTGTTATCTTAACCAATCACAAGACATCAGTGAGGGGTTTCTAGTCTTGTAATTAACTTCAAGTTTTTTTCCTGTGGCTTAACGTCGTACTGTTCTGCAGCGAGGCTAATGGCGACGGATGAATGATTATGATGATGATTGGGAGATGATGGTGAAGTGTAGGTGAGGATGGAAGGTGGGAAGGAGGCGGTCGTGGCCTAATAGTATGATAGTATGAGTACCTTCCCAGCATTTGCCTGTCGACTGAAGGAATACCACGAAAAAAACCCAGACAGGAAGTACGGCCACGGGAATCGAACCCGGGCCTCCGGAATACAAGTTCAGAGCGTTACTACTCAGCCATAACCGTTTCGTTAGTTGAAATAAAACGAAGAACTTTCTATTAAAAAAAACCCTGAATTACACAAATTATGTTTTGAATCAAGTTCAAGAGAAATATGTTACCAAGTGGGACAAATTAAATTACAGCAAATGAAGTAGAAAGGAATTCACATTTTGAAGCATGTACCTAATGTGTGAAAACATGATAATATGTTTCTTGGTTCAAAGTTCGGTTCAAAACTTGATGCTGAATCTTGATTAAAAAATTGATGAGTGTAATTCAGATATAAATATTAACATGATTGTATGCAATCACGCGTGGCCGTCATTTCTTCCGCATTGTGTTCTCGAAGTTGCTCTTTCACTGAACCCGAGTGGTCCCTCGCACGCGATTCAAAAACATTCCATTCAATTCAATTTCATACGAGTAGTTTATTTATAAGAACATAGAGATGGACGACATGTGTCTCTTTATAAGAATAACAAAACAGTACGTGATAGTTAGTTAACTAATTGTTTTTTTAACGAACCTGAAAGGAATGTGTGAATCCATTAGTAAAATGCTACACTGACAAATATGTAGGAATTATGAGGAGTGATACAATTTTTACCTCCCAGAGAAAAAACGAAAACGCCCAATTTTATGAATGCCACATTCGTTTACATTTTGTACCTGCTTTAATTTAGTAATGTACAATTCTGAGAAATTATATGTGTTTTTAGAGTCTAAAAGTGTATCTCTGGGAAAAAATGTACATTCAACAAGACAGTATGTACATGGAGCTATTACTGTGTTACGTTACGTGTATACCAACTAAATCTTGAGTTACAAAGGACGCTTATTCTATAAGAAATATGAAATCATTTCATATCAATGATCATTATGGCTGTGAAGTGATTTGACTATAGAATAAGGACCATCAAGTTTTGTATCAAGAGGAAAACTGTAGGTATACCTTGACGCAGAAGGTCCGAAGTCCAGTCAATGATTCTTGAGGTGTGCTCAAAAACCAATAATTCTGCCTTCATAATCTTTAATTTGTTATTCAATTAATATTTTCTTTCTTTTATTTGTCCTTTCTGTGATATAATTTGTTAATAGGAATGAGAATTTACTGTAATTCACACCAAAGATTAATGAAATTACATACAACTACCAAAAAATATTTGCCCCTTACGGTATGATATAATTAGATATTCTTGATTGAAGATCATCTTTTCCCCCATAAGATAACACAGGGAGACATGAAATCGTCCCGGAAAATTGGACATAAATTGCTCCTAAGACCGCAAGAGGAATGACAAATTATTGAAAATAGTCTCAAATTAAAGATAATAATTTTTAGAATAAGACTGCCGTTTAAAAATATGGGGCCACGGGCCAAATAAGAAAGAAAATGTGTACAATGTGTGAAATTTACCATAAATCTGGCAACATTGCACTATAAATATGAATTATTTTGGGATAGTTTAATTGGAACTTCAATTAAAAACATATAATTGGACGGAACAGGTTGGGTGAGTGGTAACGCTCTGAACTTGTATTCCGGAGGCCCGGGTTCGATTCCCGCGGCCGTCCTTCCTGACTGGGGTTTTTTCGTGGTTTTCCCTCAGTCGACAGGCAAATGCTGGGAAGGTACCCTACTAATAGGCCACGACCGCCTCCTTCCCACCTTCCATCCTTGCCTACTCTTCACCATCATCTCCCGATCATCTTCATAATCATTCATCCGTCGCCATTAGCCTCGCTGCAGAACAGTGCGACGTTAAGCCCCAGACAAAAAAAAACAACATATAATTGGAGAACACGGTAAGATATAATTGTTTTATGCTGGTGTTTGAGGTATTATTTCATCAGAGATTTGTATGAATTACGGCGAATTCTAAGCACCATGGCTGGAGCACGTGTTTCATTGCTTTGAAGTATCTTTGACCATAAAAAACACTCCGTGTAAAAATACCAGCCAAGTCTATTCAACTTAAAAAAAATAATGAAATCTAAAAATTCTGCACTGAAAAGTAGTGATATCAAAAAATTAGCCAAGTCAAAACTTTATTTGAAAATCAAAAAATACTTGGCGCATCGTGTACATAAATAGCTTGGAAGTATAAGCCAATTATAAATTATACATGAAATATACATATACATAGTATACCTATAATGCCCTAAAAAAACGATGCGCCAAGTATTTTTTGATTTTCAAATAAAGTTTTGACTTGGCTAATTTTTTGATATCACTACTTTTCAGTGCAGAATTTTTAGATTTCATTATTTTTTTTAAGTTGAAGAGACTTGGCTGGTATTTTTACACGGAGTGTTTTTTATGGGGATATCACTACTTTTTTTAGTTTATTCTTACAACTTACGTGTGACACATATCACATGAACAATTACTAAATCCTTTAAAAAAAATTACCCTATACAATTTGGTTATTCTCATGAAAAAAACAAAGGTTTCATTCCAATCGGTCAACCCAGTTCCGAGATATGGCAACACGTCGGTTTTCAAAATGGCCGCTGAACTTTCTGCACTGCCACATAGAATTTATAACTATAAATGATGTGTATCATTTTTAGCTTTCTGAATATGTATTTATTGTATAGGAGGGGATTATAATGATTTATAAATTTGAATGACGTCATTTCCGGCCTCATAAATAGGAAAATTCTAGTTTGACTGTTCCTATTCCATAGAGATGTCCTTCCGAATCGTTTGGCACTAGTTTCATACCGATCTGTCAACCAGTTTTCGAGATATTACGTCGTTTCTTCCGATTTCAAAATGGCTGCTGAAATCACTGACCTCTTGAATTATAATTTAAACATGATTTCATTTTATTATAAGCAGTCTCAAATAGTATATTTATTGCATCAAAATGTAAATTTGTGCGATTTTTAAAATGTGTGACGTCATTTCCGGTTTCAGTATGGGAAACTGCAAATATTATTGATGATAATACATAAAGTTGACCGTCTAAATTGTTTAGCGTTGGTTTCGTTTAAATCTATTAAGACGTTATTAAGATATGATGTCATTTCTGGTTTCAAAATGGCGGCTTCCGGTTGGTTTTATATCAAGTCAAATAATATCACAAAAGAACATACGTTACATAAATATCAAAATAATTGGATCAAATTTGTTGCCGAAATGCCAATAGATGAATTAAATTTCATGACGTCATTTCCGGTTTCGTTAACATAAATTTTAGTCTGTTGCTATTGATTATCCATATAGATGACCGTCCGAATCGTTTGGCGCTATTTTCGTTCCAATCGGTCTAGCCGTTTTTGAGATATGACGTCACTTCCGGTTTCAAAATGGCGGCACAAAAAATTCATGGGGTGAAGGTTAAATCAGACGTCAAAAGTGCACACGTGGTAAAAATGTGAGATCAATCGGTTCAGCCGTTTAGGCTGTGGCCTGTTTACCGGATTTTAGCTCCAGCCTACTACTACTACTACTGAGATTATTACTGATTATTATTATGAAAACCGCCCTAAAACACTGTTTTCACGGCCCTCTAGCGTGCAAAGGGCGTAACCTATTGTTCCCAAATTTGGTATATGTTGTAGGGTGGGCCATAGCTCGAAATTAAGATATATCGCAACAATGTGAGATTTCCCAATTTTAAGATCCAGTAGGCCGAAAATGCCACTTTGATGCTTACAGTAAAAGTGGGTTTGCTCCAGCCTTTATTTGAGAGTGTGCGCGCCGTACGACTTGGCTGGCGTGGAGCGACCGCTCCACTAGATTCGGACTAAAAGACACTTAACTATTTCTTCTCATACAGAAATAAAATGCAGCTCAACATTACTTGGAGTTTCGCAGCTGGAACATGTATGTTATGTCGTACATATGACGCAATATGCATGTATCAATACATATTGGAAAAGCTATTGGAAAAGCGAAGCATAAATCAAAATTCGTGGTTTGCGCATCTTGCCTCCTTCGTGACTTTCGCGTTTCATTTTCCCGATCGTAAAATATGTTATTTCCGAGTGGCAAAGGAGGATTGGTTTTGGCAATAAAATGTTATGAAAATTGAAGTTATTACTAAATGTGGCAGCAATTGGGCTTTAACCTCCCGAATGTACAATTTTGGTGAGTTTCTTTTGGAGCTTTCGACATTTTGATTGAGTTGAGGTCAAGAGAAGTTCAGCTGAATTCAATTCTTGAATTTTTTGTATGAAGTAAACAATTTCAAATGAATATATTGTAATAGTAATATATTGTATATATAGCAAAGGTGATTTACTAGCAAATATGTAGCAATTTTAAATGTGTATAATCATTGACATTTATTTACCTATGTTGGGTTTGGCAACTGCTGTAACGGCAACTCTGAATACTTTCGTCGATATTGAAGGCATACACTTCGCCTAGGAACTACTGTCATCATTCCCCCAGTTTTAGCCCCGCAGAGCCTTATTTTAGAATTTAAACCAGTTAAAAGTGATTCTGGGGCTTAAAAATGCACAAACTGAAGCGAAAACCCCTCCAATTGGACCCCTCAGGGCATTTTTCGAATATAAACATTTTAAAATATATTTTGGGATCAAAATATAAAAATGCTCAAATTACAACAAATAACTCACTATTATTGCCCCGCAGGGTGTTTTTTTTTAGAATTTAAACAATTTTTAAGTGATTCTTTTGAAACTTAATTTAATTTTGTATGGCGAATGGGGGACAGCCTGCTCGAGTGGGGGGGAGGGCCATTTCCCTCATCCCCCTTCCTACGCTCCTGCACACTTTAATACCATATTATGGCATTATAAAGACATTTTTATTGGGTCTATTAAAAATGATTGAGTCGAGGTACATATTTAAAATACGACTGGATAAGAAGCATATTGTTGTACTGCGTCAGGTTTCACTCCGATTTGGCATCATGTAAGTCGGTCTCAGCCGGAAGCGTGACGAGGCGATCGTGCTCTGCCAATACACATCAACAGCTACAGACTTGCAAATACCAAACATAGAAACGTTTGACAAAGGTGCAATTTTGGCTCATTTATCATCAGAATTTGCCTAAATCGATTATTGACCAAAGAGTTGTATCGTCAGTATGCAAGATTTGGCTCAATTCGATTGTAAAAGTTATGGAATGTTCGCCCAAATATTTGAGGAGCTTATAATTATAAACAAACGCAATTACATTACTTTTGTATTTTTCCAGATAATCACGAAAAACAGTTGCGTTTATTAGCAGTCCTTATGGAAGTAGACAAATTCACACACGATTACGATACAGACGATTTTTTTGGTTATGAGCTTGATCTGATGCATACAATGTCATCTAAAATTGTTTTTTTGTGTAAAAGTTGAATTTTGCTCCAAAGCTCTTCATTTCAATTAGTTTTACAAATAATGCTTTTATAACAATACTAGCTGACCTGCCCGGCGTTGCTCGTGCCGAAGGGTGGGAAGGGGGGGGGGGTACATGGGTGTAGAAAATTCGGGAGATTGTTTCGTAAGTTTTATTACACGTGATAATGTCAAAAAGTGAAATTATCTCTCGTACATTCTGCCTATAAGCTTAATTTCTTCAATTAGGGGTGGGTTGGGAGAGGGGGAAGTACCCTTTGATGTGCGCAGGCTCTGTCAGAATCTTTATACCAAATTTGATTGAGATCAGTCAAAGGATGAAGAAATGTATGAAGAACATACATACATACATACATACATACATACATACATACATACATACATACATACATACATACATACATACATACATACATACATACATACATACATACATACAGACATTCAACTTTAGGTAAAGATAAAAGTTCATTGCTGAAATAAGTATGTACAAATGAGTTGCGATTGATGCACATGTAAAAATGATATTATGGTTGAGACCTTCCAAAGAGACAGAAGCAAAGTAGGTACTAGATTGAACTCTAAAGTGCAATCTAAAAGGAACATTCCCTTGTCGTCTGAGGTGTAGAACGCACAGCATACCGCATTTCAAGTCATCCGCTCCGTAATAAGATACCTTCGTGAAAGTTGAAAATATTTCATTTTCACTCTCTCGGGGAAATCCGAGTGTTGTGAATTCCATGGGCAACTGAAAGTCGATGAATAAATATTCTTTGAAGTCCCAATTCAGTCTAGACGACGTAATTTACTGAGATGTGACACGAAACCTCGCATTCCTGCTAAATACCTGCAGATAAATATATTTCATAACTAATTTCAAACAGATTATGGGAAACGTGATAGAAAAAGTGAAAATGAAACAAGGTGAACTAATGTCGTACTCAAAATTATTCATAAAGATTCGTAATCTAAACAGTGATTTGTGAAATGTGTTTCATAAAAGTATAGGTAGGAAAGAGATGCCATATTAATAACTGTTTTGGTGAAAAGAAGATCCAAAAAGCATGCTTATCGATAGCGTGTTGCAGGGCAATCTGCTGGGGAAGGGAATAGAATCCGCATAAAATGGCTCAAATATTGGAATGCGGTTTTACAGCTTTGTTGTCTAAAGTTCAGTCTCAGCTCAACCAAGCTAGTGGTGAGGTCAGACGTTATGCCTAAATCAAAGAAACACACATCTGTACATAGAATACCTAATAAACTTTGGAAAATTGTGAAAAACTGCTTTTTAAGCGTCAGCATCAAATGTGCTTTTGGGAAAATCTCACATTGTTGAGAAATATTTAAATTAGGACTTATGGTCTACCCGATCACACATACGACACTCTTGCCAACAATGTAATTTGCGAACTATTGGGACGTGAATATCTTCAAATTGTACGCTTTTCTCATGTACACATGGCCAAAGTAAAAACGGTATCTGAACGAAACGGATGGTTCATTATCAGGTTCCTTGACAATCAATCCTTGTTATTATCAATGAAAGAAAAGACTGGAGTTCGATGAAGCGTCAGCACAGACTTCATTGAATGATGACATCAAATCATTATGACTTATCAGCCAATACATATTCCAATACCGTTTTACTTTGGCCAAGTGTTACGTTTCAATAAATTCGAATGAATTGTGAGCTTGCAATCGTGGAAAGAGATTTCTCTGTGGCATTATCGAGGAAGTGTGCTGGCCAATGAATATGTCTTCATAATCTAGAAACTATTCTGTATCTTCTTGGCAGCCTCACAGAATCATTGAATTATTGCAGAGACGATAAATTCCCAATTCCGATTTCATCCATAAAATATTGTACTATTCTGAAGTAGGTCCACTTGTACATGACAGCAGCGAACCCAGCTTATCAAGATTTCATTGAGTAATACAAGTAAATAAACAAATACTATACATTTTCATTGACGACAATTGTAGCAATTTTACACAAAAATAGAATAATGAGGCTTGAATGATAATTGTAGAAAGTATAATAATACTGAATTATCAGAGTGATAATAATTACGAGCACTAATAATGATAACTAGGAAAACGCTCTGTGTAACGCGTTGATGAGCGAGCACGGACAGGCGCAACACCTCGAACCGAAATTATGTTTATCGAAAATATCATTAAAAGCAAATAATTCTTGAATTTCGTCAGACTCAAGTATAAAAATCTCAAAATTGTCCTTAAACATTAGTCCCAATAACCATGCAAAGCTTGAACCTTTTGAACCTTTCTGATTGAACTGTTCCTCGTTAATATTCAAAAATCACAGGATCTCTTAAAAAAAATAGACCTGGGACCACTCATATGATATTATTGTGTGTACTTACACAATATTAGATCGATCTGTTGAATGGTCATATCAGTTTCATACGTTTGAAAGTTTCTACTCTAACTACCTTGGAACTATAAAGAGTCGATGTAGCCGTGATCAACATTTTCGAGAAATTTGACAGCCAACACGCAAAATGTCCGTAAAACGTCAATAACTTTTGGATTTAAACATAGATTAGTCTGAAAATTTTCAAAAATGCAGATAATGTTAGTCCCAATGACCATGCAAAGTTTTAAGTTGATGAGTCATACGGTTCAAGTTTAAATTTAAAAAATGACATAAAATATTGTTTTAAATTTTAACCAATAGGAGGATTTGGTTGAAACTTTGTAAGATTGGGTAAAATGTTGGTCGCCATGACTTGTCAAAATTTCAAATTGATCGGAACTACCAATCGAAAGATATTTTTTTTTAAACTTGAACCAATCACATGAGCCCGTTCAAAAACGATCCCAGGGACCGCATAGATTACGTCAGTATATGTTCAAAATTTCAGATCGATTGGTTGTGCCGTTTGACCTGGGCAGTGAACACACACAAAAAAAAACAAAAAAACAGAGAAAGTGCCGTAAGAGTACCGTGGAAATGAGTACCGTGACGCTCGCTACGCTCGCTCAATGAGGCTATTAAGGATACTAGGAAAACGCTCGGTGTAACGCGTTGATGAGCGAGCACCGACACGCACGACATCGCCAATCATAGCACGATCCATTCAATCAAAGATAACTTACTATACATTATTTATTACCAATTTTCCTTGCAACTTTTCATAAACACTCTGGATCAATTAAATAACAGATTATTGTACTGATATTTTTCCATCAATCTCTTTGGACAGATATTCAAACACTTAAAACAGCAATAAGTCTGTAAATTCTTGACCGATTGTGCTGGAAATGTGTAAAATATGATGTTATCTAGTCAAAACGTCGTTTTCATAACTGTGAAACACAATCCATATCGTAAAATAAATTATTTTAGATAAGGTATACCTATACCTATGTATATGAAATACCTACATTACATTTTAACTACATTATGTATTGCAATATGATCAACTAAGAAAAGAATCTGTCTAACTTGATATTGAGAATAGCCATCTATAAACTTTGCTTTGCTACATAGAGCAACCCAGAATGCAGTGGAATTTCTGTTTTGAAATGTCATTTCTGACAGTTATTAAAACTGTCAATAAGTGCATCTATGTTCTTGACTGGTAGGGCTGAAAATTTGTAAAATAAGAGACAATGTTGGTCTGAACGACCATGCAAAATATGAGTTTGATTGATCAGATTAATCGAAGACCATTTGATAGGTCAAATGGTGGTGTGGCTATAGGCCGTTTTAAATTAAGTATACAAATGAAAAATATTGGTGCCAATCCTTGCTAAGTTTTAAGTTGCCAATCCTTGCTAAGTTTTAAGTTGATCGATTAAACCTTTATGATTGAACGGTTCCTTGTTAATTTTCAAAAATCACAGGATTTCGTTCAAAAAATATACCTGGGACCACCCATATGATATGATATGTAGTGTGTGTACACAATATCAGATCAATCTGTTGAACGGTCATTATTAGTTTCATATCGTTTAAAACTTTCTGCTCTAACTACCTTGCCTTGTAGATTCGAAGTCGCCGTGAATTTGACAGCCAACACGCAAAATGTCCCTAAAATGACAAAAACTTTTGAAAATAACGACAGATTAGAGTGAAAATTGGCAAAAATACCTTAAATGTTGGTACCAATGACCATGCGAAGTTTTTAGTTGGTCGGTCAATCGGTTCCAGTTTAAATTTCAAAAATCACAGGAAAAATGGTTTCAAATTTGAACCAATTGGAGGATTTGGCTGAATTATTTTTTGATTGGGTACAATGTTGGTTGCAATAACTTTGCTAAATTTCAAATTGATCGAACCAACCAATCGAAAGATAATTTTTATAAAATTTGAACCAATCACAGGATCTCGTTCAGAAAAGATCCCAGGGATCGCATAGATTACGTTAGTATGTGTACAAAATTTCAGATCGATTGGTTGTGCGGTTTGACCTGGGCAGTGCAGGCAAAAAAAAACACAAAAAAACACACAGAGAAAGTGCCATAAGAGTACCGTGGTGACGCTCGCTACGCTCGCTCAAATAGGAGGTGTACGGAAAATGAGGATAAAGAGGAAAGTGTAAAGCAAAAATGCACAATATATTGTGTGGATAGAGAATGGTTTTGTATACATAATCTAAGGTATTTTCCACACTTTGGAAATGCCAGTTTTCTAAACTTTCATTAATTTCGCATGATGTTGAAGAGTTAATCTCCAAAAGAAAGTAAATTATAATTTAAATATAATTAAAATTAAGTAAATCTCGGTCTACCCCGTACATTTTCATTATCTTATATTGGTTTCTCAGAAACTGCCAGAGAGATATTTTGTGGATATATTTCTTAAAATGAAGACCCTCAAAGTTAAACATTCTATATTCCCCTTAACCACAACTAGATTCACCAGCCATTTTAATTACTCACAACAACGGCAGAATTTAATCACATTCAAAATTCCATAAACATGTACACATTCACAACACGATAAAAAAATCTAATTTATTCACACAAAAAACCGCAAAAACCTTCATAGCATTCGCAACCCTTTTGGAACCTTCTCGCTATCTTTTGTCACGTCATCCCCCCCCCCCCCCCACCCCGGAACGACACCTTAAGTTTCTGTCACGGGGGGGTGGGGGGGCTCCGGGGCGGTTCTATTGATTTTGCTTGGAACACGTTCTGCAGGCTGGAAGAAGGTGTCAGTATGTTGCATGTAGAGAAGGACTGGTTGTACGTTTCTATTATCCACCATCTGACACCTCGTCTTCAACCCTTGGCTTTCACGTCAGACTTGGGGGGTGTAAAACCGCCCCTGTCAGCGCATTTGATTACATGGCGCATGCGCCGTTCAGTGCGCTGAAATCACAGGAAAGTGGTTTGGAATTGACTTGACCCTTTATAGGTCACTGGTTCTTGTAACTACTCTCACAACAGTACATGAGGAAATGTGGATGGAGTTTTATATACCTACGTGTAGGAATATTAATTTGTGTTGAATAATATTATGGAATTAAAAAAATCTGATATGGTAACTTGTAAAATAAACATTTTGTTTGATAAAATATTCTGATTTACATATTTCTTAGTTTACATTTTATTTGTTTTAGATTATAAAAGTAGAATCTATATAATAAGGTTCCATTTTATAGGGCATTTGAGTTGTTGTCAAGAGTAGGTACGTATTGTTACCGGAAAATGCATGCTGAACTTTTTTGTTTCCAAGTGGACTATGGCAATTAAAAAGCTCATACAACGTTTATGCCCCAAGATGGAACTTTACTATGAAGATTATTGCCTTCTCTGGTGGCTCGCATACCTATGGTATTAGTAGACCTTTATTGTGGCTTAAACTCTAAATATTTCGCTTCAGTAAAACATTATGGAGATTCGTTTAGATGAACGCAAATTTTCTAAAATCACAAAGCCAATATTTCAGCTCGCAAATACTTTTCCAAGACGATTCTTGTTTGGACATCAGGGCCCCTAATCTATAACTTTAATATTCCCAATTCAGCTGGAAACCGATGTTAATGTTATGTTATGTCCATGCAATCTTAATCATATGGTCGTGAATCGGATTCCAGCAGGAACGGGAATTTTTAAGTTATAGAATAGAAAGTTATGAATAGGTGTTATGTAAACAGAGTCAATGAAGAGAACACGGAACAAGTGTTGTGAATCACGGCAATACCCGATCAGGACAGCATGAGCCGGCATCGAACGCGAGACCCACCGGGAATAAATAAACCTCACAGAGACTTTCTGGGGCGGTTTCGTCTTGATCAATAGCTAAACGGCGACTTTGTACTCGCGGTGTTAAAGTGCGATCGTGCAAGAAATTATTAATTGTTCTTTTGACAGATCGCTGCTGAGAGATTGATAGCGGGGTTGAATGTTCAGGGGGAATGAAACTAACTCGAGCTCTGTTCCTGAGAGTTCTGGCAGCACAGGCTGGGGGGGGGGCTGCCCCTCAGAGTGTTTATTAATTAACAGATTTGTTGGTTGGTAACATTTTCTTACATGTAATTATATACCACTTTTTTACCCACAAAAGTTGCAATTTTCCAGTAGCGGCGCTACGGGGGGTGCATGGGAGCAACTGCCCCCCCCCCCCCCACCCCCCCCCCCTTCGTCAAAGTTCTCTGGCCTATATGTTGTTAGGCGATTTATAATAATTGCCCATCAGCTCTTTACCATACTCCATGTTCTGACACCCCATTTTTTTTACGGAGCTGCCATATGCCATTACAGTCGGTGTATCTTTTAAAGCCGATTCTTGTAATAATTAAATCCAAAAAATGCTCTGGGCGTTTGCCAGTAAATGTGTTTCTTTCATAAGTATAATCACTCTAAATATGAGATTTGGATTGCTGCAGTCAGATAATTGCTTATTCCTTATACCTAGGTTACTATGGTAACCTTTTCTTATGGCAGAAGCCCAATGAATTGATTTTTATATTACATATTTTTGCCCATTTACATCATGAATAAGCAGCTCAGGAGCAACAGCATCTCGTGATGTGCGAGAGAAATTCTTCTCTCTTGTGTCTCATTTTCGAAGATTACCGAAATAATCCAATAAGACTAATTTACACGCTTCATGTTTATCTTTCATTAACACTAAGAAGATTGTATCGAGGGATCTTGTGAGATCTGTAATGTTCACATCTGGATTTGAGGATGATACACGATATAATTCCCATCTCAATGTTTATTTGGCTGTAATATTATTATTGTGCGTCTAAACTACTATCTATGTAATTAAGGGAGATTTCAAAACAAAGGCAAGAATCTCTGTTCTTGTTTGCTTGCCTGTTTGTTATTGTTCTTGCATTACAGGTCAACAAAACAGAGGTTATGTTTTTGTAGTTAAAATTTATGGAATTTATAATGTTATTCGAAATTTTTAAATTGCCGCTCGAAGTCTGAACTAATGTTTTCTGAAAGGATTAGTATCTATGCCCGATCGTCAATGTTAAATTCTCCATAAGACAACTTCGCGCGGGTGTCCGCAGGTATGACGACCGTCTCATCCACTCATTGTCGCGCGGAGTTCCGATTTCACTGCCTCCTACATGACAGTCGTTTACTGAATGTTCAGCTGACTGACATCCACAAGGCCGATGTCCAAGATGGCGCAAATGTAAACAAAAACATACTGTCATACGTGTTTTCAGTGACATTTCACGCGAATTTTCTTTGAAAGACATGTGTTTATTAGCTAAAAATGTCAGAAAAGTGTATTGTGTTCTGTTTTTAGAAGTGCGACATAATGAAAACTATGTGTCGTTCTTGTTTTAATCAAAACAAGTGAAGTTGGGATAGCTATTGGATTTGACAAGACATACCTACCTAACATTGTGAAATACAGGCCATTGGGGAGCAAGAAGTAAGTTTATAGTATTATCCACTTTCTATTTCCAATGTAAATACAGTTGAGAACAAACAGATAATAATTTTTTGATTGACATAGTTGAAACGTTTCAAGCAACGGATTGAACAAATGACGCGAAAGAAAAATTTATATTTGCTGAATTTTATCTCGTTTGTCGCTTAAATTGTGCATTTGGCTTTTGAACTGAAATTTTGTACTTTCATTTACGCTACACTATTGAACTTGTCTAAAAGTGGTTTCCCTCAGACGCGAGGCAAATGCTGGGTAGGTTCCCTACTAATTAGCCACGACTGCCTACTTCCCACCATCCATCCTTATACCCTGTTCACACCGAGGATTCGATCATGATCCAAAATCTCGATTGCAATCGAAAATGTGTGTGAACTGAACTCAATCGAACTCGCTCATGATCCAAATCTCGATTGAGTTGTAAGAACGCAATCGACATCTGAATCATGATGATCGAACTCAAGGTCAAACAAAAAAAAATCATGAATTTTTAAAACGAAAACTTACAAATGTATGCTCTATTTGCATGTAACAAGCATTATAAAGTTTAACTTGAATCTTGCCTCCATTTTGATTTCGATTGTAATTGAACTGGATCATGATCGAATTCTTAGTGTGAACCTAGGGTATTACCTATTCTTCATCATCATCATAGGAACACGCTCGGTATAACGTGTTGATAAGCGAGCACCGGTATGTGCAGCACATCTCACCATGATCTAACCGAAATTCCGTCAACACCTCATACCCGAATAACCACTTGCAGGATCACAGAAGAGTTCACATTTTCTTTAGAAACTGGGAAGATTGCCACAAAACCTTACACATGGACACTCACTATAAATCCAAGAGAAGCAAATACTTTTGAAAGACTATTGAAATATACCAAAATCGAACAAATTCCCTGCGGGGCATTTCAATGTTAATTTGTAAGTTTGCGAGAAATCAACGCTGATTAGGAATCCTGCTCGTGACGTCACAAGGGTAGAAAATGGAGGCTGAGAGGGTAGGGGAAATGTGTCAAAGCTATAAATAAAAGATAAATAATATTTCTTAGATGAATATTTAACTTGAAAATGTGTAAGAATAAATATTTCATATCATTATTTACTATGTAGGTACTTACTTAAATATTTTTTTCATAAATAATCACTCTAAATATGAACTTTGGATTGCCGCTGTCAGATTTGTTTATTCCCTATACCTTTATACATTCAACCTTTTTTCACGCAGGATCCCTATAGGAATAATCGGGATGGGGGGGGGGGGGGGGGGGGGCACCACAGTTTATTTTTGACAGGGACCCTTCCTTCTCTAATTACGCCTTTGGTCAAACGGTCCCATGTTCAATTTCAATCAATCACAGTCAGAAGCTATGCACACGACCACTCATATGACATTTGTGTGTCTCCAAAATTTCAGATCGATTGGTGACCTTGGCATTGCAGGCAAAAACAAAAACACACAATAAACAAGGAAAGTGGCATTAAAAGTCCCGTAGTGACGTTCGCTACCCTCCCTAATTATCGTGTTTATTTAAACTAAGTCAACATTATTGATAACTTAGTTTTTGTTCGTGCGTGAGTAACGCTGATCCATCAATCATTGATTGATTTTCCATTACAAGAATGTCCTTCGTGAGAAACCAACCACGTCAATGCAGTCAATATCAGCCCACTAATCTCTTTCATAGTTTCTTTGCACAAAACTATTCCATGTCCTAATTACAGTGTTGCCAGATAGAGTGGGACAGCTGGGAAAACTTCCACTTCCGAGGAAGAAAAACTCACCTCAGTCGGCCATGATTTATTTCCAACTGAAATATCAACTGGCGATTGTTGGACGATTTCTTTGTAACGTCAAAAGAAATCCTCTTTTAGTTATTTTGTTCTTTGACATGTGTCGGAGAAGGAAGCTCTTCGTATTGTGTTCTTTGAGAGGATTTCGCCCGAAACGTTTGATATATTTCTTGATTTAGGTACTTCAGAACTTTGAAGACGATTGCAAGTCTTACCATTGCGCATATATTGTTTTTCTTCTTTACTACGAGCTTTTATTTAATCTAGAGAAGAGCTTTCTGTGTGACTCGACATCAAACGGTGGCGTTCATTTGATTTAATAATAAATCTACAAAATATCGTTTCAGACTTGAACTATGTAGTAACATTATTTTGAAGTTCCAAGGTACCGTCTAGCGCCACTAGTGACAGAAATTGGAAAGTTGGCAGGAAGTCTAATCATTTATCTAACATTTATTGTGAACAAGCAAACCCAAAATGCCCTTGCGCGGGAAAAGCAAAACGCTCTGTGTAACGCGTTAATAAGCGAGCCTTCGTTGCATGCGAATTGATATGCATTTGCAAGTTTCACTCTACATACCTTGGAACTGTAGCGTCAAGAGAGCAGTGATACAATAACAGAAAATTCTTGGCATACCTACATTTGCTATCTTTTGAAAACGACAGATTAGCCTGGAAATTGGCACACATACCATGGTAGAAAAAGTGAGAGTTCCAATGTGCACAAATACCTAAAATGATGACCATGAAACGGTTCAAGTTTAAATTACAAAAATCACAGAATACTGTTCAGAAACGATCCCAAAGACCGCTCATATGAAATTAGTGTGTGTACACAATTTCAGATCGATCGGTTGAACAGTTTGACCTGGTCAATGGAGGCAAAAATTAAAAAAAAAAAAAGAGAGGAAGTGTCATAAGGGTACCAAGTGACGCTCGATAAACGCTCGCTCAATTAAATACTTTTTGAAATATTTAATACATAACAAATTCCTTAAATCTGAGCTCAATCATCTGAAAGTAATATTTTATTTGTGTGATTTAGTATTTGGTCCAATAAAATCTTGGTGAAATAACTGCTATAGAAACACAATTGATTTTAATTACGAAACTAAATGCAAAAAGGCAAGGCTTTTATCCACACGCAATCTCATGGAATGTTAATTTTCACAATTACTTCCTTTTATTCCCTGTCAAAACTTTACAGGCACTTATTTTACCAGTTCTGTGCAACATAATATATAGTTAGAATGAGTCTGAGAAATAAAAACGCACACCCCGACTGGGATTCGAACCCAGATTAATCGGGTTAAAGGGTAATTTAAGCTTCCAGGGTGCATGTTTAGACAGGTGTGCTAATTCTCCCTTAATTTGTTGTACAATAGTTTAATTAACCTCTTAGGAAAACGCTCTGTGTAACGCGTTGATGAGCGAGCCTTCGTATTGCATGCGAATTGATATGCGCGTTTACAGATAGCTACTGCTATCTGTAGGTACAGAGTTTCTGCTCTTCAGATACCTAGAGAAAGTGCCAAAACGAAATCCGTCAAAGAAGCAGAGATAAAATATCTGAGATTTTCTTAAATAAATTTGACAAATATTTCCAAGCACGTATAAAACGTCCGTAAAATGTAAATAGCTTGTGCTGATAGCGACGAATTAGTGTGGAAATTGACAAAAGCACCTAAAATGTTGGTCCCAATGATCATGCAAAATATATTATGTTAATCGCTCATACGGTACCAGTTTTAATTTTCCAAAAATCACACGATCCCGTTGAAAATTACTATACCTTCACAAGACCGCTTAGATTACATTAGTGAGTGTGCAAAACTTCAGACCGATGGGTAGAAACTGTTTGACCTGGGCACTGCTGGCAACAACAAACAAACAAAACACACAGAGAATGACATGTCTTCGCTCAACAAATAAAGGTTACAAGAGAAGAACGATAATATAAGTCAATTTTTGGATAAAATGAGATATGTCATTTCGTAGTGGTTGTACCTACGAGTTTTCAAATATCTCTGTCAATGAATAAGTCTCGGATTCTCATTTTCCAGACGCATTTATCTCGGACTGGTATCTTTCTTCCCGTGTACCCTGGCATATGGATACATGAATGTTTAAGAGCAAGTTCTTTGAAATCTTGTTGTTGCTTGTTGACTTAAAACACATATCATTGCTTTTATATCTAGACTCAATGACGTATTGCCGCGTTGCATCTCGCATTGAAAGAGATCAATTAAGAAGATTGCTTGCGTCTTGCTTTGTGATTGTGATGTACCAATGATACGTTGTAGAAAGTCACATGGACTTTTATATTTTAATAATTATCAACTACAATATTCGAAATGCAAGGAAGACCTTTACCCAAGCCTGGGCGTATCCAGGATAAAATTTCGGGGGGGGGGGAGGACATTACTAATATTTTGAAAAATCACAGTGGAAAACGGGGTTCGAGACAATTTTGGACCAAGTTCATTCGTTTAGGTGCAGTTTTGAATCTCAGTGTATAGCTATTTTCGAAAATTATAAATTACAAAATACCAAAAAACTGGTCTTAGTGGTTTAAGAACAGGTCAATTTATTGAACTTATTAGGATATGCAAGTCTGAGGCGCATAGTCCCGGAATTTTGTTGGAATTTATATCAATATCAATTTATAACGTTTTTGTCATGATCTGTCTATTTTTAAGTGTTTTTTCACATATTATTATTTTAATGTGCTTTTTTTTTTAGATGAAACCCTGATTTCGGGGTACCCCCCCCCCCCTGATGCCCTTGTCTTTACCACAGGTTTACTTTCAGATTACCCATCAGTAAAAGGAGTTTAAATAAGATATCAATTTTCCGGTGAAACCAACTGAGCGATCTTGCTAGGAATCTATAACAGAATATCAATGAACATTTTGTGGAAAAATTGGCCTGTTTTGTTACTTCGCTTGACATGTTATTCGAAAAGAACTCCAAAAAACAGAGATTCAAGACAAAGTTTGAAGTGGAGACTCTCCTCATTTTGAACCAGAAATGCTTTAGATTCGGTCTTGAAAAAATACTTCAATGGTTTCAATTAGTATTTAACTTTTTGTAGGAAAAATAAAACGTTAAATCTCATGGAATTTTGTATTATAGGGCAATATCATCTGCCGTCACGGCTGACCAAAATCTAGCTTCAGTAAATCAGTAATCATTATCTTTTGATCCTTATTTTAGTTGATACTAATGTTTTTATTTTTATTTTCTTTCTTTCCTACTGTATTTAAAATACGATTAAAATAATGAAAAATTGCTTGTGTCCTAACGAAATATAAACAAGATGATGCATACTAAAAGAAAGAAGAAGATAATATATCAGGAACCAACTAGTAAAATACAAATATTTGAACCGAAACACAGTCGCGCTTGACAAAAGTCGATCGAACGCATCGACGAAATATTGTGGACTTTTTTAAAATTTATTTTATACTTGACAATACCATGTGTTTCGGTTCAAATATCTGTATTATACAAAATGATGCCTGTTACCATAGCAAGTGTTGTATCTACCCTATAAGATCAGTTTAATTATATTTTGCGAATGACTTGAAAACATTTTGCCCACCTTTTGATCATCACGGAAGAAATAACTTCCCATCTCTTACATGTCATATATTGAGCGGATTCATTTTTATTTATTTATTTATTTATTTATTTATTTCGACAAAGGACATTGTAAAATTACATAAATGTACTAGAAACAATGTATATGTCAAGTCAATGTTTACATAAAATAGGTAGGTAGTAAGTATTATACAGAAATACCCGTCATACATTCTACAAATTCAAAATAAAAATAATTTAATAATATGATATAAACAAAGATGTCTGCATTTAAATAATACAAGTACACAATAAAATCATTTTTCAACGTCTGGCTGCTGGTCACACACATGGGTTTTACATGCATTTAAATATTCGTCACTAGAATAAAAACCTCCGCTAACAAGAAATAATTTTAATTTTGATTTGAACATTAACTCACTTTCTAAATTTTTGATACAGTTTGGTAAGTGATTATATAGATTGACTCCTTTATATGATAGATCCTGCTCATACAGGGTTGTTTTATGTTGAAGGCTGCGAAGTTTGTTTTGGTTTCTTACATTATAACGATGTACGTCCACCGGCGTATCAAACAGGTGGACGTGTTTCCTGGTTTGGATTAAAATTTCATAGATATATAAGCTTGGCATTGTTAGTATTTTAAAATCTTTAAATAGTTCTCGGCATGAAAATCGCCTCCACTTTTTATGAATAATGCGTATTGCTGATTTTTGGACCGCAAACACTTTATTAGCATAGTATACTCCCCCCCAGAATGAAATACCGTACCTGATTAGAGGTTCAAAAAATCCAAGATATATAGTTTTCATCATGTGTATATCAAAATTGCTTCTTAATATTCTTAATGCATAACATGCTCTCGTCAGTTTCGGCTTCAGGTTGTTGATATGGTCATGCCAATTTAGATTCTTGTCTATTTGAACGCCTAGGAATCGAGTTGAATTTATAACATTAATATCTACAGAGCCATTTGAAATTTTTGGAACATCCGCATTTATTCTCGTGTTGTGTGCATTCCGAAACGATATTAGTTGAGTTTTTGAGTTATTCAGAGCTAACTTATTTATTTCAAACCATTTATTTACATTTCTTAGAGTCATATTCAAATTTAGTTCTGCTTCCAGAATATCATTTCCCACAGCTACTATTGTAGTGTCATCCGCGAACTTAGTTATTTTGACGTTTGAGTGTTCACTCCCTAAATCGTTAATATAAAGATTGAAAATTAATGGTCCCAGGACCGAACCTTGTGGAATTCCTGATGTTACAAGTACAATACACAAGTACAATACATACAAGTTGCATCTATAATCATGTAAAATGACTGAGACTTCTTTAGTTTGCCAATAAGTATCGTATGAGAATTGTAAGGTTTCTTCGTCATTCCATATTCCATTCCTTGGCAAAGTTCAGTGAGAAGACTGTAATTACATAATGCAGCCTGCATATCGTGGTTATTCAGTTCATGTTATGTGCTCTATAGAAAGCTCAGGAGCAAAATTCATCTCGAAATACCTAATCAAGATGAACTCTTTCATTGAATCTTTACAATCTTCGTGCTTTTGAAGAGAAGATGATTAAAATCGTGATTAAAACTCGAATATGAAGTCGGAGGAGTGAGATATTCTATGAAGGAAAACGCTCTGTGTGACGCGTTGATAAGCTAGCCTTCGTTTGCATTCGAATTGATATTCATGTGAAAATAGTAATAGACCTTTGGAAATATTTAGGAAGAAGATAATTTGTTTGAAGTTTCTTTGAATATATTTGACACATTTTTCAAGCTAGCTCAAAATGTCAATTACACATGAAGTTCTTGACAGATTTTTTTTTCTGTTTTTCCTGTTGACCATGATAAACTGTTCCATTTTCAACTAATCACAGGACCTTGCGCAAAAAAAATATTTATACTACCTCTCATATGACATAAGTGTGTGTGCAAAATTTGAAATCGAATGGTTAAACGGTGTGACCTGGACATTGCCTACAAAGAAAACATATACAGAAGTGACGCAAGGTCAAAAGAAAACAATAATCTCAAATAATTGAGCGAGCGTCTCCATTCGGCTCTTTTGGACACTTTCTCTGTTTGTTTTTTTCCCCCGACGCTGCAGGTCACATTGTTTTTCCGATCGAGCTGAAATTTTGCACACATGCTAACATCATTCCAATTTAGTCTGGGATTGTTTTTGGGCGCTGCTTTCTGATTGGTTATAGTTTTAAAAAATCTTCTGATTGGTCGAAAATCAAAATGGTCAGATCAACTTCAAATTTTGCATAGCTGTAAAAACTACCATTCCATATAATTTTACAAATTTTCAGCCCAATCGGTCAAGAAAGTTTACACTTATTGATATTTTTAACTGTTTGAAATATTAGGTAAATGATTATCAAAATGAATGGGAATTATATTCCAAATCTTATTGGATCTGATTTTCTTTATCCAGAGTGTATAGATGGATAATCTCAGTTTCAATGAAAAGCAGGTACTTCTTTTATGTTGATTGAGTGTATCATATTTCAAATCAATATGGAATATACAAAATTTCGGTTCGAGATGTCGCTCATCAACGCGTTACACCGAACGTTTTCCTAGTTTACAGTTTTCGAATGTCAGGGCATCCAGAAACGTCATAACTTGTTTATGTTACAATTTACTTTCATGTCGCGTCGTCAAGAAAACAAATTACATACATCCGATCACTTTCATCTCTGAAAAAGCTCCTTCCTTTGAGTCTTGAGCGATGTAGGTGTTAATGCAATCTCAAAGAGAACTCCATTCATGCCTGCCACGGTCTGTTCACACGATCAACTATATCCAGTGGAATGACACGATTTACCCGAGACGCGTGCCAAGGGAAAGCAAATGACCGATATACATGTCTCCATTCCTTGGTGGACATAATGAGTCAATATTAAAGGCGATAGGATCTTTAGATAGCATTGGACTTTACAATTCACTGGGGAATGTTGTTAATTAACAGAATTCACCTTTAATCGTTTTGTAATTGAAATTAACTAGATGTACTGTCAGATATGAGATTATTATCCAAGAAGGCGAGGGGTTTGGTGTTCGAAATTACTCAAATAATTGCACGATTAAATACTTTTATAAAATTATCTCGGTGGCTTGGATTTCGAAAAAGATTAATTTGCAGTTACATATCTAGGTAGCTTACTTGTCTTTCAATACTCTGCTAAAGTCTCAATTAGCTCTTAACAGTTAGTTAGTGGTCATTCTTGGAATGACATTGGTTGTTGCCATGGCAATATAGTCCTAATCAACAGATTAAAAGTTAGCATAGTATTGAAAGACTGTCCCTTAGTTATCTGGTCAGTTTTCAATGATGTACTAAATTTTAAGCAGATGATTAAGACTATATTGCCATGTCAACAACCAATGGCATTCCTTGAAAGTTCACTTAAAGTTAACTACTAGTTTTAACAGAACAATGATAAACTGGCAATTAGAAATCAAACTGCATAATATAAAAGTTATTTTAGATATTATTTTAAAGCAGCCACAAAGATAATTTCTGAAATCGTCCATTGGGCCGAATTGGGCAGAATACCTGCACAAATATTTCAAGTGGTTCAGAAAAATGCGTTAGTAAACAATATATAGACTCTAAATTGAATGATGAAATACTCAAAATAAGTTGATTTTATATCATTTTTCTGATTTTTCAAATTTTATAATAGATTTTGGTATTATTGCAAAGTTATGATTACGACATTAAAAAGAAAAAAGCGAAAATACATGAAAACACTTAGCCCACTTCTCAAATGCCATCTAGGATAATTAGTTCGAAACTTGTTTTGTTAATAAAAAAATTTGAAGTACAAATCGGACTAACACGAAAGTAATAAGTAGAAGTTCTATAAAATATCGATAAGGTTGGAGTTACAAGCTTTGTACAAAGTCAGGCTTATCGTTCATAGAAAACTGTCCGATGGACTCGGGATGCAGCATTATGTATCTCGGTCTCACAACAGTTGGAAAACTGTTCGGAAAAGCGGAAAAGCGGATTTGTTGCGACAATGGAGACATTGAAACCGGACTGGAACGTCTAGAGAACGGCCATTACAGATGAACGCGTTCGACGAATGAAACGCGGATTACAAACTAACGACTGGGTGGAGCAGGTACTTTAAAGTTTATTTCCAGCATTTTGTACACATGTTATGAATTAATTGTGTATTGTTTTATATTCAAAATAAGAATTGTTTAGAATTATTTAAGAATTGTTGCAAATTTCTAGGATTTATGCCCGGGTTTTCAATTATCTGTTAAATTTAAACAGTTGACGCAAAATTTGAAATCTATCGTTCAAATTCCAGTTTAAATTTTCAATCAATAACAGGATATTGTCCAAAATCTATATACTTGACCGCTCATATGACATTAGTGTGTGTGCAAAATTTCAGATCGATTGATTGAACGGTTTTACCTGAGCATTGCAGGAAAAAGCACACTAAAACACACAGATAAATTGCTATTAGTCCTAGACGCTCGTTACTCGCGCTGAACAGTAATTAGTTTTTATCTTTTGGCCTTGCGAACTGCCAATTATCATGATAAAGTCGCTTTGTTCTTGTAATAGTTTATGAAGCTATTGTGATAATGAAGTGACTCGTAACATTGATTTCTTTCTGGGTTTTAAAAAACAGCATTTCATTTCTGAATGTTACGTTCAGAAGATTCTCCGATGAAAGATGAAGACAGGTGAAGATACGAAAACTTTAGACAATTTCAATTCTATAGTGGACTGAGTTGAGTGACTTGAATATTAAAACACTGACGTAATACACAATAATGGGGGGGGGGGGGGCGAGGGGCGCTTGCCCCCCCCTCCCCTGGACGTCAGGAAAACATACAAAATTTCTGGTGTTTTACGTATGTTTCATTTTGTAACCAAAAAACTAAAGAAAATTGATTTCGTAGTGTCAAAAAACCAAAACATGCCCTGCGGAGCAGGTTTGAACATGTCTGCCACCACCCCAAAGTTCAAAATTTAAAAAAAATATGGAATATTTCAACAAAATACCTCATAAGGTCTCAAAATTGTTTTCAAAGTGTCAAGTGGGGGGGGGGGGGGGGGGTGCGCCCCCCACACCCCCACTAACTTGTAAAATATTGTTTTCCTGGCAGAAGTCCTGCGGACGCCCATGGCAATAGGGTATTGTAATTGTAGCAGTCAAAAAATTGTATTGAGCGAGCTAAGCAAGTTACTTTGAAGTACTCCGCTGTTACTCCATTTGACTCATTTGGCACGAATCTCTGTTTTTTGTTTGTTTTTATATGCCTCTGCTTATATGCAGGTCTCACCGTTTCTCTGATCGAGCTATAATTTTGCACCCATGTAAATATCACCTAATGCAGACCGAAATTTTAACAAAATCCTGGGATTTGTTAAAAATTTAATATGGTACCGTTGACAGATCATATTCTAATTTAGCATGGTAATTGGAACCTACATTTTATGAGTTATTGACAATTTTAATACACATATGTCAATTATTTCAAGAGTTACTGCCATTTTACGGAAATTTAGTGCTTGTTTTGAAATATTTGTTAATTTTATAGAAATTTCAAAGAAATTATCACTTCTCATTTGACGCACTTGATAAGATGTCTTCCTATAGCTGTCTCCAAAGTAGGTATATTATGGAACAGCAACTTTCACCCGAATATAAATTCGCATGCAATATGAAGGCTCGTATCCTTACAAAGAGCGTTTAAAGTGACATCAAATCTATCCACATTTGTTTCAGAACTCCCCCTCCCCATTCCTCTCCGACTAGCCTTCGCCATTCCAGTATTATTTGAATGTTAATCGGGAAACGTTCATAATTTCTCGTAAGTTGAAAGAAAAAAAATATTGTGAAAACGCATTTAAAACTTCATTCCAAGCAAAATTAGTGTTTATAAACAAATAATCATGAACTCTTGAGAAAGCAATTCTCAAGGATAAAATAATTATAATTTTCTTATAGTGTCACTTGCTGAATAAACATTTCGGCTAGTAGCTAACTGGACTAAATTTAGACTAGTCTAAATTTAGACTAGTCTAAAATTAGTCCAGTTTTCAATTCAATTTAGACTAGTCTAAAATTAGACTAGTCTAAAAAACAAGTCATGCAGATATGATTTTGGACATGGCTGTACAAGGAGGAGCTTGGACCAGTCACTCTTTAGGCGAGTTTTTAGGCGAGTTTTTATCACGGAATAGAAGATCTAGGCCAGGTTATGTCACCAAATTAAAAGTTTAGACCAGTTTTTAATCACAAAAATCAGCTTTTAGACCAGTTTATATCGCAAAATAGAAAATTTAGGCGAGTTTTTTTTTACCAAATCAAAAGTTTAGACCAGTTTTAAAACACAGAAATACGCTTTTAGACCAGTTTGTATCGCAAAATAGAAAATTTAGGCGAGTTTTTTTCACCCAAACAAAAGTTTAGACCCGTTTTTAATCACAAAGATCAGCTTTTAGACCAGTTTATATCGCAAAAAAAAATTTAGGCGAGTTTATTTTACCAAATCAAAAGTTTAGACCAGTTTTAAAACACAGAAATACACTTTTAGACCAGATTATATCGCAAAATAGAAAATTTAGGCAAGTTTTTTTTACCAAATCAAAAGTTTAAACCAGTTTTTAATCACAAAAATCAGCTTTTAGACCAGTTTATATCGCAAAAAAAAAAATTAGGCGAGTTTATTTTACCAAATCAAAAGTTTAGACCAGTTTTAAAACACAGAAATACACTTTTAGACCAGATTATATCGCAAAATAGAAAATTTAGGCGAGTTTTTTTTTACCAAATCAAAATTTTAGACCAGTTTTAAAACACAGAAATCAATTTTTAGACCAGTTTATATCGCAAAATAGAAAATTTAGGCGTTTTTTTTTTACCAAATCAAAATTTTAGACCAGTTTTAAAACACAGAAATACACTTTTAGACCAGTTTATATCGCAAAATAGAAATTTTAGGCGAGTTTTTTTCACCCAAACAAAAGTTTAGACCAGTTTTAATCACAAAAATCAGCTTTTAGACCAGTTTATATCGCAAAATAGAGTTCTTTTCACCCAAACAAAAGTTTAGGCCAGTTTTTAATCACAAAAATCAGCTTTTAGACCAGTTTTTATCTCAAAATAGAAAATTTAGGCGATTTTTTTTTTACCAAATCAAAAGTTTAGACCAGTTTTAAAACACAGAAATCAACTTTTGGATCAGTTTATATCGCAAAATAGAAAATTTATGCGAGTTTTTTTTCCCCTAAAGAAAAGTTTAGACCAGTTTTAAAACACAGAAATCAACTTTTAGACCAGTTTATATCACAGAATAGAAACTTTAGGCGAGTTTTTTTCACAAAATTAAAAGTTTAGACCAGTTTTTAAACACAATCATCAACTTTTGGACCAGGTTATATCATAGAATAGAAGTTTTAGGCGAGTTTTATTTAAAATATATATATATATATATATATATATATATATATATATATATATATATATATATATATATATATATATATATATACAGTTTATATCACATAGAAATTTTAGGCGAGTTTTATTCACCAAAATAAAAGTCTAACCCAGTTTTTAAACACAAAAATCAACTTTTAGGCCATTAGCATGATTTTTTTAGATGTATGAAAAGTCATGGTTCCAACCTCGCAACCCTAGCTGGGGGCGGGGGCGAAAGCTAAATCGACGGCTTCAAAAAATTCTGAAAAAATTGGCACACAAAAATTGGATCATGGAATTTGAAAATAGGAAAACAAAAATACCGAAAACCGCCATCTTGGAAGAACATCTCGTATCTCATTTTACGCCATCTCGTAAAAAGGATACGATTAGAATTTTTGAGCGAGCGAAGCGAGCGTCTCCTTTTGGCTCTTTTGGCACGGACCTCTGTTTTGTTTTTGTATTTGTTTTTGTTTTTTCTGCAAATAGCCGATACACAGGTCGCACCGTTTCACCTATCGATCTGAAATTTTGCACACATGTAAAACCAACCTTCTCTTTTTGCAGACCCTAATTTTTTTGAAATCCATTTATTGTTTAAATTTTAAATAAATATCTCCTGATAGGCTGAACAATGTAAACGGTCTTCGATTATTCTGATCAAACTCACTCATGTATTTTAAAACTGGTCTAAACTTTTGATTTGGTAAAAAAAAACTCGCCTAAATGTTCTATTTTGCGATATAAACTGGTCTAAAAGCTAAGTTTTGTGATTAAAAACTGGTCTAAACTTTTGTTAGGGTGAAAAAAACTCGCCTAAATTTTCTATTTTGCGATATAATCTGGTCTAAAAGTGTGTTTCTGTGTTTTAAAACTGGTCTAAACTTTTGATTTGGTAAAATAAACTCGCCTAAATTTTTTATTTTGCGATATAAACTGGTCTAAAAGCTGATTTTTGTGATTAAAAACTGGTCTAAACTTTTGTTTGGGTGAAAAAAACTCGCCTAAATTTTCTATTTTGCGATATAAACTGGTCTAAAAGTTGATTTCTGTGTTTTAAAACTGGTCTAAAATTTAGATTTGGTAAAAAAAACTCGCCTAAATTTTCTATTTTGCGATATAAACTGGTCTAAAAGCTGATTTTTGTGATAAAAAACTGGTCTAAACTTTTGTTAGGGTGAAAAAAACTCGCCTAAATTTTCTATTTTGCGATATAATCTGGTCGAAAAGTGTATTTCTGTGTTTTAAAACTGGTCTAAACTTTTGATTTGGTAAAAAAAAACTCGCCTAAATTTTCTATTTTGCGATATAAACTGGTCTAAAAGTTGATTTCTGTGTTTTAAAACTGGTCTTAAATTTTGATTTGGTAAAAAAAAACTCGCCTAAATTTTCTATTTTGCGATATAATCTGGTCTAAAAGTGTATTTCTGTGTTTTAAAACTGGTCTAAACTTTTGATTTGGTAAAATAAACTCGCATAAATTTTTTTTTGCGATATAAACTGGTCTAAAAGCTGATTTTTGTGATTAAAAACGGGTCTTAACTTTTGTTTGGGTGAAAAAAACTCGCCTAAATTTTCTATTTTGCGATACAAACTGGTCTAAAAGCGTATTTTTGTGTTTTAAAACTGGTCTAAGCTTTTGATTTGGTAAAATAAACTCGCCTAAATTTTCTATTTTGCGATATAAACTGGTCTAAAAGCTGATTTTTGTGATAAAAAACTGGTCTAAACTTTTGTTAGGGTGAAAAAAACTCGCCTAAATTTTCTATTTTGCGATATAATCTGGTCGAAAAGTGTATTTCTGTGTTTTAAAACTGGTCTAAACTTTTGATTTGGTAAAATAAACTCGCCTAAATTTTCTATTTTGCGATATAAACTGGTCTAAAAGCTGATTTTTGTGATTAAAAACTGGTTTAAACTTTTGATTTGGTAAAAAAAACTCGCCTAAATTTTCTATTTTGCGATATAAACTGGTCTAAAAGTTGATTTCTGTGTTTTAAAACTGGTCTTAAATTTTGATTTGGTAAAAAAAAACTCGCCTAAATTTTCTATTTTGCGATATAATCTGGTCTAAAAGTGTATTTCTGTGTTTTAAAACTGGTCTAAACTTTTGATTTGGTAAAATAAACTCGCCTAAATTTTTTTTGCGATATAAACTGGTCTAAAAGCTGATTTTTGTGATTAAAAACGGGTCTTAACTTTTGTTTGGGTGAAAAAAACTCGCCTAAATTTTCTATTTTGCGATACAAACTGGTCTAAAAGCGTATTTTTGTGTTTTAAAACTGGTCTAAGCTTTTGATTTGGTAAAAAAAACTCGCCTAAATTTGCTATTTTGATATAGAAACTGGTCTTAAAGTGAATTTTGTGATTAAAAACTGGTCTAAACTTTTGTTTGGGTGAAAAAAAATCGCCTAAATTTTCTATTTTGCGATATAAACTGGTCTAAAAGTTGATTTCTGTGTTTTATAACTGGTCTAAAATTTTGATTTGAAAAAAATAACTCGCCTAAATTTTCTATTTTGCGTTATAAACTGGTCTAAAAGCTGATATTTGTGATTAAAAACTGGTCTAAACTTTTGATTGGGTGACATAACCTGGCCTAGATCTTGTATTCCGTGATAAAAACTCGCCTAAAAACTCGCCCAAAGAGTGACTGGTCTAAGCTCCTCCTTGTACAGCTATGTCCAAAATCATATCTGCATGACTTGTTTTTTAGACTAGTCTAATTTTAGACTAGTCTAAATTGAACTGAAAACTGGACTAATTTTAGACTAGTCTAAATTTAGACTAGTCTAAATTTAGTCCAGTTAACGTCTTCCCAACATTTCATTTCATTCTTTCTTCACACATTATATTAATATTTTTGTGCCAAATCCAAAAATCCACCTGGAAAAGTAAATCATCACAATACAATAACTTAAAACTAAAACAGTCCTATGTACAAATGTTTGAGTTTGGTAGTGTATATTATTTTTGAACAAACAAAAAACTTTCAAAAATTCTGTCAAGTACATAACACGTACAGTCAATAACAATGAACACCTCCTATCGGAATAACTGACGGCGAACTGCTTATATAGAGCTAGAATTGCCGTCAATATTTGTTGAATGGAGAATATACTAGGAAAACGCTCAGTGTAACGCGTTGATGAGCGAGCACAGGTACGTGCAAAATCTCGAACCGGAAATGCGTACACAACGCACAGAAAACATATACATCCATATTGAATTGAAATATGATCCACTCAATAAACATGAAAGTATGCTTTTCATCGAAACTTGAAAATAGCATCTAAGCACCCTGGTACATAGCAATTCAGATTAAATTCAATTGGCCCTGGAAAACATTCATTTCGATACTTTCTTTTCTGACAGCTATTAAAAATGTTAATAAGTTAATACCTACATTCTTAACTGATTCGGCTGAAAATTTGTACAATAAGATACATTGTTGGTCTTAATGATCATGCAAATTATGAGTTTCATCAGATTTCTCGAAGACCAATTTTATTTTTCAACATATCAGGAGATATTTATTTTACCAATGAACCAATGAATGGATTTCAAAAAAATTAGGGTCTGCAAACAGAAAAGGTTGTCTTTACAAGTGTGCAAAATTTCAGATCGATCGGTGAAACGGTGTGACCTGACCTGTGTATCGGTTAGTAACAGAAAAAAGCAGAAGTCCGTGCCAAAAGAAGCCAAAAGGAGTCTCTCGCTTCGCTCGCTCAATAATCGTCGTCATGGCCGCTTGCTATGGGTGAAGCTTTAGATTTTGAATCAACAGACTTAGATTTTGCAGCTGATGAGGTCTTAGATTTGCCAGATGAGGTATTAGATTTGCCAGATGAGGTATTAGATTTACCAGATGAGGTCTTAGATTTGCCAGAGGAGGTCTTAGATTTTGCCTTAGAACTGGTTTTCTTCGCTATCTTCACCGATTTAGACTTGATATCAGCGTAGAACGTGGAGAAGTCTTCTAACACAGTCGCCCTGAAAGAGTAGTTACAAAACAAAGTGAAAATCGAATGTTGAAAAGAATCAGGAGTCGGCTGCAATTGAAGATAAACATTGGAGAGAGAATATTTACCAAATATCGTCAGACCTTTTAAGTAATTCAATTAACGAAATATGTTAAAAATAATTAGCGTGGCTAATTTTTAGTCCACCTTAGCAATTTAACCACCAACAATTATCAATGAAGGGTACAGGCAAGATTCATGGATCATAGTAGTAAGACACGGTTCGCTCACTTGACCAATAAAAGTGTAGCCTTTCCAGATACCCAGCAATTTTCGTCAATCTGATGGATTAGCGCTTTTCTCAGCTACTGGTGGTAAAAATATGAACTTACACTGATATGCATATACACTGCAAGTAGTTCACTATGGAGATAATAGATGGAGCTGCGCCATCTGATAAACGAATTTTCAAGTTTGAAAAGGCTTCACTGCGGTCAATGTTATCGTTATAGAAGTGAGACAACCATCTCTACTAGTATGAATGTAGTAATGATGTCCATGCATTTTGATACAGGGAAAGAACGCTATAAGTCACATTCGGATGAAACTGAGATAAACGAAGTTTTATGTTGAAATTTGTATCAACTTTTCATACAAATCGATATTTCAATTGCGTTTTTTAAGACTTTGTGGCAATATTTTCTACAAATCGAGAGTACCTATTGGTATATCTGAAAGCTTATAAAAATCACTGCAATTTTTTCAAAAAATGGACTAATAGCGCTCTTTTTCTATACCCTTCGAATGTAATATCTGTACCTAAACTGGACCCAAAGTTAAAAAATCAACATTTTCGCCGATTTCGGGTAAACCAAGTTTAACTTTAAATCTGAGGTTCCTTAACATTTCTGAATTGTCGAAAATATTGATACTTATAAGATATTCATTATTAATGTCATGTCTTCTCTAGTCACTTTGAGAATATGGTTCAGCACAATGGCGAGCCAAGGTCAAAATACGTATCATCAGTTGAACACATACTAATTTCATAAAACCAGCTCATTTAGATCTTTACCACATACGAACGACGTGTTTGCTTGTTCCGAGTCTGCTAGCGGGACACTTCCTTATGTCCAGGAATAACAGTGGCTCCTAAGTGAACCAATTTCAAGATGGAACTTACGTGAAGAGAACCGGGTCTGTGACGTCAGTTGGCGCCTGCCACTGGAACACGAGGGTATCCTTGTCGTCGCTGCCGTCATGGGTCACCGTGTCCGCCTAGAACATAAGAGAACATAAGAGAACATAAGAGAACATAAAAGAACATAAGAGAACATAAGAGCAAGCAAGCCGGCAGGAAATTGTACAACATAACCTACCCGAAACCGAAGCACCACCGACCATCAAGCTTTTAACAAGACTTGTGAAATTTCTTTATCTGGACAATTTGTTTTACTCGACCAAGGAGTTTGTAACCACAAATTTTAATACTTAACAGCTTTGTACCGCATTTTAAATGTAACCTCTTTATTTCATTGACAACATTCATACGTTGTATATTTTATAAGATTTCTTATATTGTTCTACGAATGACAACTAAATAAATAAAACATCGTAATAACTTTTGAACCATTCAAATTATGAAAATGTGAAAAATACTCAACCTTTTTATATAGGTATTAATTTGCGTGTCTTTTTTTACGTCAATGTGTCGCATTATTTAGTCTATTTGCTTCCAAGGGTCGCTAATATCTGACTATTTACAATACTGTTAGCGTGCAAAGTAAAAAATACACTTCGAAAATCCGTGCGTTTCCCGTTACCTACTCTATGCAGGCCTCTTAAGAGGCAAACGGAAGCGAACGGGAATCGCATGGTTCGTCAGAGCGTTTTTTTTAAATTTTGTCTTTCTACTAAATAAGTTAAGAAAATCAGATAGTAACGACCCATAACAGCATAATTATTATGACCTCTGGTACGACCTCAAAGTGTTAAATACGTAATTTTTTTTCGTATTTAACACTTTGAGGTCGCACCAGAGGTCATCAAGTACTCCAGTGTGCGGCATTATTTAGTCTATTAGGCTGTTATGGGTCGTTACTATCTGATTTTCATAACTTATTTAGTGGGAAGACAAAATTTCAAAAAAAAACGCTCTGACGAACCGTGCGATTCCCTTTCGCTTCCGTTTGCCTCTTAAAGAAGTTCCAAACAAATGGTTGAAATCTGTCTTACATCCACATTGCAAGTGAGTGCCTGAGCTAGGTCCGGTATGGTCGTGAACTTTCCAACAGCCTCATCAGTCTTGGTACTCCTCGCTTGCATGATGAATCCCATGAACACGGCGGCGTCCGTCGACGACAGCGTCACAGTCAGCTTGCCTCCAGGCGCCACCTGCGTCGCCGACGTCGTCAAGGTGTAGGCGGCGGTGCCGTCCTGCGCCGCGTTGCCATGATGGCGGGGCAAGAGGGAGTCGCAGGAGTCATCCGGGGCGCCGTCCGCGTAGGCGTCGGCCTCCATGCTCCACGCAAGCAGCACCAGCATGCTGACAATAGCACTTGTTTACAAGGAATACGCTCTGTGTAACGCGTTGATGAGCGAGCCTTCGTATTGCAAGTTTCTGCTCTACATGCCTTGGAAATGACGTACCTATCAAGATAGCAGTGATAAAGTAAATACAAATTCTTAGCATAAATTTGCAAATATTTCAAGATTATAGCAAAACATGTCCTTAAAATGACAATACTTTTGAAGATCACCTACAGATAAGTCTGAAAATTGGCACAAATAGGTACCTAAAATGTTGGTCCCAAAGACCACGCCAAGGTTTCAAGGTGCATGCAAAGTTTTAAGTTGATCGGTCAAACGGTTCCAGTTTAAATTTAAAAATCACGGGATCTTGCTAATAAACGATCCCAGAGACCACGCATGAAATTAGTGTGTGTACACAATTTCAGATCGATCGGTTGAACGGTTTGATCTAAGCACTGCAGGTTAAACGCCAAAAAAATACAGCAAACAAACATAAATACAAACAAACACACACAGAAAGTGCCATAAGAGTAACAATGGTGACGCTCGCTACCAAGTCCTGCAACTTTAGTGTCAATTACCTGTAAATCCAGATCATTTTAACTGTTTTGCTTTGTTGTTTTGCTCCTAACTCTTTGAAGCATGGACAGAAAACCTTCTTCACTGTCGACTATTTTGGCGACTATAGTACAGACTTACAAGTGACATGTTTCACTGAAATTAATTACCTACAATTTTCCGACCTTCCTAAACCCTGCTATTATGCGATAAGGCTGAAACTTGCCATCGATATTCGTGACTGTGAACTACGTTGGGACTTCCATTTATTTCAAAACAAAGTTCTGTTTCATTTCTCTATAAGAATTTGACCATCGGAAGTTTATCCGGTAAAAGATGAAGATTCATCCAGAAAATCACGAGGATTGAAAATGAATGTAGACTTTCTGATTTTCGAAGTAGAAAGATCTGTCTAACTTAAAACAAAATGTTGTACGACAATTATGTATTTTTTGTAGTAGCAAAATCATTACTAGAAACACGCTCTGTGTAACGCGTTGATAAGCGAGCATTCGGCTTAGAAATGTTTCACAGCGCATATCTCTCCTTACATCCTGACTCCATGGAAGTTTTCCACAGAAACCAATCTTCAAAAATACGCCTGATTGACTTCTCTGTCAGTTCAAAAATAAAACTACTAGGAAAACGCTCTGAGTAATGCGTTGATGAGCGAGCACGGATACGCGCAGCACCTCGAACCAAAATTATGTCTATCGAAAATGTCAATAAAAGCCAATAATTCTAAAATTTCGTCGCAGACTTGTATAAAAATCTAAAAAAAAAAAACTAAAATATTGGTACAAATAACCACGCAATGCTTTAAGTTGATCGATTGAACCTTTATGATTGAACGGTTCCTTGTTAATTTTCAAAAATCACAGGATCTACTTCAAAAAATATACCTGGGACCACTCATATGATATAAGTAAGTCTACACAATATCAGATCGACTGTTGAACGGTCATTATCAGTTTCATATGCGTTTGAAAGTTTCTGCTCTAACTACCTTGCCTTGAACTGAAAAGTCGAAGTCGCCGTGAATTTGACAGCCAACACGCAAAATTTCCGTAAAATGTCAATAACTTTTGGATTTAAACATAGATTAGTATAAAAATGGTCAAAAATGCAGATAATGTTGGTCCCAACACTCATGCGAAGTTTTAAGTTGGTCAGTCAACCGGTTCGAGTTTAAATTACAAAAATCACCGGAAAAATGGTTTCAAATTTGAACCAATGGGAGGATTTGGCTGAAATTTATTATGATTGGGTACAATGTTGGTTGCAATGACTTTGCTTAATTTCAAATTGATTGGACCAACCAATCGAAATATATTTTTTTTTAAATTTGAACCAATCAGGGGATTTCAAAAAAATTAGGGTCTGCAAATCTCATATTTGGTCTGGACATATGTGCAAAATTTCAGCTCGATCAAATAAACGGTGCGATCTGTATACAAGCAGACGACAGACAAAAAAAACATAAACAAAAAAAAACAAAAAAAAACAGAGGTCCGTGCCAAAAGAGCCAAAAGGAGACGCTCGCTTCGCTCGCTCAATTAGGACTTTTCACAAACTATTTTTTATTGTATACATCAATATTTCGTCCACGCTTCTGTGGACTTCATCAGGATGTACTAAATAGTTTTATTTTTGAATTAACATCCAAACTAATAGGGGGGAAAAGGAATTTTCTCTGTCAGTATTTGACGTTCTGAAAATTCTCCGATGAAAGATGAAGAAGAGTGAAGATTTCAAGGGAAGATTATCACGAAAACAATATGATTGAAAACGAACTGGATTATTTTCAAAACTTCATCGTATGATGGCAGTGACATAGTTCGTTCGTTTGGCGTAATGGTTGTGCTGCAACCACTGACTATTCGTAGGCTTTATAGTGTTCAAAGTGGACAGAGCTCTCAGAAATATTGTATTGTTTTCTGGAGTAGAAAAAATAGGTTCGTCGGAAACTGTTGATTCGTCATTGTCTGCAGAACGCTTAAATTATGTATTCCATCTTCCATAAATATTCATTAAACTGTTTACAGTGTTCGTCCCACTTGCTGAATAAACATCTCAATTTATTTGTGTAAACTCTTTATTATTTTTTTTGTGACACAATACAATTAGTGAAAGAAAATCACAACAATTGCATAAATCAACTCCCAATGTACATATTTAACACACTCAATAACAATTGTAATTACTGCAGATAAAACTGAAATCATCTCGCCCAGCCGTGGCTATTAGGAAGCAGTACTCGTTGTTGCTGCTGGTTTTGCCGATGAGGCCGCAGGCTTTGCCGATGAGGCTGAAGGCTTTGCCGATGAGGCTGAAGACTTTGCCGATGAGGCTGAAGACTTTGCCGATGAGGCCGCAGGCTTTGCCGATGAGGCTGAAGACTTTGCCGCTGAGACAGCAGGCTTTGCCGTCACACTGGCTTTCTTGGCAATCTGCACCGACGGAGACTTGACATTCATGTAGAAAGTAGAGAAATCTTCCACCATAGTAGCTCTGAAACAGAAGGTATACACCCACGGTCAGAATAATTGACGGTAAACCGCAAAGTTGACGCTCGATTTACCGTCAATACGAAAAGTTATTATGAATGAGGTGATTGATTGATTCTCATAATCAAACCCTCCAATCTTCGAAATCAGCGTTTACTTCGGTGCTTTCGTCTGGATAATTGAGTTTTAAAAAGGACTTAAAAATTTGGAAGTAATTTTTTGTGACCGCGAGTATACGTTAATGTTTTCGTCTGACTAAAAGTTATTCCTTGTACTAGAATCACGCTCAGTGTACGCGTTTATAAGCGAGCATTCGAAATTCATGGAAGACCTTGAACACAGCTTCTCTTCAGATTAAGGAATGTAAAAAATCAACTTTCCGGTGAAGCCAATGGACCGATCTCGCTAAATAGGATCGTAGGATGTTTAGGACATAACCATTTTTAATTGTTTGTTCAGACACGTCTAAAAATGATATATAAATATGTTTCGTGTGTTCCTGATTTCAAGAATATGTGTTTCATTTGGCCTGAAAATCCTTTTTTCTCAATTTTTTTTATGAATTCAGTCCTTTTCATTTTGTCCTTTCTTAAATTATTGGGGAAAATGATATGAAATGCTTGTTGCAAGTTACAACAATTTTATGAATTCAGTCCTTTTCATTTTGTCCTTTCTTAAATTATTGGGGAAAATGATATGAAATGCTTGTTGCAAGTTACAACAATTTTATGAATTCAGTCCTTTTCATTTTGTCCTTTCTTAAATTATTGGGGAAAATGATATGAAATGCTTGTTGCAAGTTACAACAATTTTATGAATTCAGTCCTTTTCATTTTGTCCTTTCTTAAATTATTGGGGAAAATGATATGAAATGCTTGTTGCAAGTTACAACAATTTTATGAATTCAGTCCTTTTCATTTTGTCCTTTCTTAAATTATTGGGGAAAATGATATGAAATGCTTGTTGCAAGTTACAACAATTTTATGAATTCAGTCCTTTTCATTTTGTCCTTTCTTAAATTATTGGGGAAAATGATATGAAATGCTTGTTGCAAGTTACAACAATTTTATGAATTCAGTCCTTTTCATTTTGTCCTTTCTTAAATTATTGGGGAAAATGATATGAAATGCTTGTTGCAAGTTACAACAATTTTATGAATTCAGTCCTTTTCATTTTGTCCTTTCTTAAATTATTGGGGAAAATGATATGAAATGCTTGTTGCAAGTTACAACAATTTTATGAATTCAGTCCTTTTCATTTTGTCCTTTCTTAAATTATTGGGGAAAATGATATGAAATGCTTGTTGCAAGTTACAACAATTTTATGAATTCAGTCCTTTTCATTTTGTCCTTTCTTAAATTATTGGGGAAAATGATATGAAATGCTTGTTGCAAGTTACAACAATTTTATGAATTCAGTCCTTTTCATTTTGTCCTTTCTTAAATTATTGGGGAAAATGATATGAAATGCTTGTTGCAAGTTACAACAATTTTATGAATTCAGTCCTTTTCATTTTGTCCTTTCTTAAATTATTGGGGAAAATGATATGAAATGCTTGTTGCAAGTTACAACAATTTTATGAATTCAGTCCTTTTCATTTTGTCCTTTCTTAAATTATTGGGGAAAATGATATGAAATGCTTGTTGCAAGTTACAACAATTTTATGAATTCAGTCCTTTTCATTTTGTCCTTTCTTAAATTATTGGGGAAAATGATATGAAATGCTTGTTGCAAGTTACAACAATTTTATGAATTCAGTCCTTTTCATTTTGTCCTTTCTTAAATTATTGGGGAAAATGATATGAAATGCTTGTTGCAAGTTACAACAATTTTATGAATTCAGTCCTTTTCATTTTGTCCTTTCTTAAATTATTGGGGAAAATGATATGAAATGCTTGTTGCAAGTTACAACAATTTTATGAATTTTGGTCTAGACCACAATTCATAAAATTTCCATCCACCATTTGGATGACAATCAACAATATTGACACTTGATACAATGACACATTCATACAATAATTTAAGTACATTTTTATATTTTACTCCAAGTCCAACTCCTAAAAACCGACAAATCGAATAATATGTTGACGAATTAAGATGATATGAAATTTCATTGGTCCCTTTTCGGGATTTTGTGGTCCTTTTTTAATAGTTTTAAGCTACTTTGCCTGCCTTTTTCGACATTTCATAGGTCCTAAACATCCTAGCCCTAGTAATGAAACTTTAGTGAAAATAATTTATTGGTTTGCTTGTACCGAGACGGCTAGTTCGACCCTTCATTAGGTCAAGTAGAAATACAGCAAAACAAGCTGACCTCAAGACGATATGAAACTTACGTGAAGACCACAGTGTCGTTAACATTGCCAGGCGCCTGCCATTGGAAAGTAACACTCTTCTTCAAGTCAGCGCTGTTGTGAGTCACCGTGTCGGCCTGGAATTTACCGACAACATTTGTATTTGTATTTGTATTTGGTTTATTTGTAGAGAACAATGAAAATTGTATACAAACATTGTTAAACACCACTAAATGAACATAATACCATGAGACAAGTCAAGTTAAAAGTCAAGTAAAAGTTTGGACAAACATTGTCATAATTATTAGATTATTAAATAGTAAAATCAACAAATTAAACACACAAAAATCAAGTTAATGACAATAGTATCAATCAAGTATTTTGATGTATAGAGGGTGCCTTAATTATTTTAATTATTAGTGGCCGAATGGATATTGTATTTGAGAAGCAACATCTCAAAATGCAACTTGTCCAATATGCGTGCTTTTTTCTGAAAAAAACATGAAGAGCAGCAATGTTCATGCAGCCTGATACTCGAACTTGTAAAATCACATTAAACCTAAATGTAATTAAATATGTACACACAGGATTTCGCTCTCGTGTTTATCTCTGTTCAATGTTTTTGGACAAGTTGCATTTTAAATTTAGCTCCTCATTTTATACAAAACTTTCGAGACCATCACCTTTGTTTGCCCAGTTCGTAATAAGGACAAATATCTACTTTTGATTGGACAATCAAAATTGCAACACTTACGGCTCCGGAGCATTTGAGTGTCTGTGCGTTGCTTGGAATTGTGGTGAACATTCCAATAGGCTGGTTTGTCTTCGTGCTCCTCGCTTGCATGATGAACCCCTTGAACGTCGAGCTCCCCGTCTTAGAGGACACCGTCACCGACACCTTGTCACCAGGCGCCGCCTGTGGGGACGTCGTCGTCAGCGTGTAGGGGGAGGCGGAGACCTGCGGCCAGCCGCCATGTTGGGGTGTCAACGTCGCACAGGCGCTGGTCGGAGCGCCGTTGGGGTTGGCGTCAACCTCCAAGCTCACGGCGATCACCAACATGAACAAGCTGAAGAGAAAGTCGTCAGTCGTCGCAACTTCGGAAATGATGAGTGAATGCGAGATTTCTAAATGAATGGAAGATTTTGACCACAGCTACTCATCATTTCCATCAGTACAGCGAAGTATGGAAATATAAATCCATTTTCTGTTGGAACAAAGGCGGAGATCTTGCTAGAAATCAATGTGTAAACAAACAGTGAATCTTTTGGATTCCCGTAATAGTTTGGAGCGAAGGGATGAGTCCAGATCCTTGCGTAGTCAAGCATACAAGATATTACTTAGACCCGCAGTCGTAGTACATGCCAAATCACTAATGATGATTTAATATGATTCCAAATCTCACTGAAAATGTGTGTGGAGTTCAATTGAACTAGATAATAAGGTTGTCATATAACATGATCAAAATCTGATTTTTTAACATTGCTTTTTATTGCTTTGCGTTTCCCGTTCTGTGAATTTGTGTATTTTCTCTTAAACTATATTGAACTCAAGATGTAGGGGACGAAATAATAGAATTACTTACATATTAATATAAATAGTAAATATAGATACATTGTAGTAAAATCTATAAATTGCCTACCTTTTGGTCCAGATCATTTTTAGCTATTTGAAATTGCAGGTCGATGCAGCTCTCTTCACTCGTGGCAAGTTTCTGATGTTCTGTGCTTTCGTTTTGACTTTGAGCAAATATTATATTGACAATTTGTTATCGGCCTTTACATGTCTAGAATAGATTGGTAACCCATGACTAAAGTTAATTACATACCGACCTCTAACCTTGCTAAACCCTGACATTATGCGATAATTTTGTTTTGTATTAGAAACTTACTTTTGTGGATTTGACAGTCAGAAGATCCTCCGATGAAAGATAAAGATGAGTGAAGATTTCGAGAGAAGACTATGATAAGAACAATGATTGAAAAATACTGAATTGGATGCTTTTGGAATGATTTTTGTATGACGGCAGGAAAGTCCAGAAAATTACCGATCTGTCACTCTTCAACCTCTCAGCTGGCATAGGTGTTCGTGTATGTAGCAAACATAATTATATACCAAATTCAGAATATGATAGGTTGGGAAATATAATTTAAAACAACCGAACAAATAAGCGATACGTGATGGAGCCACTTCTGGCAGGAAAATTTTTAGATGCACTTTTTTGTTTTGATATTCGTGTTTCCACAAGGCAGTGAAAAAGGAGAAACAAATTAAATTTAGATTTAGTTACAAGTTTACTTTTTCAGCCATAACAAATAACTAAAGCAAATTTTATATAATTTATTTACATAAATAAACCCTTTACAACCGCCATTATCGTAGTACCAAAGAATCCACCAGAGGTCAGTCGTGTTCCTTATTTTCTCGAATTATTATTAAAAACAAAATATTTCGTCTATTCAATAAACTTCTTTAGATAATAGGATGTAATATTTATTGATCATACAATCTATTAAATACATTTCATTTTTACACATCAGCAAACACCAAAGAAGTATTAAAGAATGACATTGTCTGTGCATAGAGATATATTACAGAGAGGGGCAACTACTGGTTAATGCTTGACTAACTAAAATGGAAAATTATTTCGGATGGCAGTGAAAAAATTATTTTGAGCTGTCAAATTTTAAACTTACTAGAAACACGTTTTCAACTTGAATAAAGAAGAATATTACAATATTAATATCTTGTTATTACTGTACATTTATTTGTTCTGTGCTGTTTGTTACTGTGAATTATGCGCTGAAGGTTAGTTAGTACAAAGTAACATTCAAGTCTCTTGCCAACAACATTACAATCGAGGGGGGTGCCATATTGAAAGTAATTGCTTGAAATAATCTCCAAGATGGTGGCTGAGCATGCTCAGATCTATCCTGACAATGTACAACGCATCATACCAAGGCTTGCTACCTACTTGCCCCTCTCTGTAAGTATATGAATCTCTATGGTATGTGGTACTAAAAACGTATAATGACGTACATCATATTTCTCAACAGGTTGATATGATCTTTTTACTTTCAGAATAACATTTCATTATTCTTACTACCTACTATTTTTTATTAAATTTTTATTTATTAGGTGCAGTCTTATCCCTTGGCTGTTGCTGGCTTTTTAGTGGTGGAGACTGGCTTTTTAGTGGTGGAGACTGGTTTTTTAGTGGTGGAGACTGGTTTTTTAGTGGTGGCTGCAGACTTTGCACTAGCAGTGGCTTTCTGGGCAACGTTCACCGATGAGGACTTGACGTTCGTGTAGAAAGTGCTGTAATTTTCCACAACAGTCGCCCTGAAACAGAACGTTTATAATAGAATGCGGTACACAGAGCGTTTTCCTAGTTTATTCCAAATACCAACTATTTTATTGTAAAGACTGAATTGTCAATTGTCAATTGATCAATTGTCATTTCTGCCCCATAAAGTATACATCTCTATGCCATAATATTGGTATATTAATATTAGTAATAATCTTTCGGCATAATAAAACCACAATTCGAATTTTGACTTTTTCCTTATTTGAAAGTACTCACTAACATAATAGCAAGTAAAGCCTGGGTATAATCAGTATAATGTGCGCGTGGCCTACTTTTAACTTCCATCAAAATGTTGAAATGTTGAGCTACGTCATTACGTAGCCGTCGTTTGATCACGTTGACGTTTACGTCGATTGTGGACGGTTGCATTTGAAACAACATTGTCAACAAGTTTACGTCATGGTGTTTACGTGAATCCCGTCGCCGTTATGCCAATTGGAACTGTCTCTTGACTTACTTTAGCAGGGGTGCAGTACTAGTAAAACATGTGCCAGGGCGCCAAAATGTTACAAAATCCGTGGGTTTACGACCCGCGGGGGGCTTACGGGACAAGACTCCCCCCCCCCCAATTTGACCCCGGCGGGAATTTTTTGAAAAATGATCTATTATAGTGTTGATTTTATGCATTTGGGAACGAGTTTTAAAATAGATTTGAACATTCTCTATTTCAATATAAATTATATGCAATTTATTTGCCTGAACTTTAGTATAGTATAGAACGCTCTGAACTTGTATTCCGGAGGCCCGGGTTCGATTCCCGCGGCCGTCGTTCCTTTCTGTTTTTTTCGTGGTTTTCCCTCAGTCGACAGGCGAATGCTGGGAAGGTACCCTACTAATAGGCCACGACCGCCTCCTTCCATCCTAACCTACTCTTCACCATCATCTCCCAATCATCATCATAATCATTCATCCGTCGCCATTAGCCTCGCTGCAGAACAGTGCGACGTAAGCCCCAGACAAAAAAAAGGTTTCTTGATAAAAACAATTACTTAAGTTAAAGTTTCGTTAATTTTCTGGTGACATCAAATTAAACAAGTCATTATAAGACAGGAGTTGCAAACTACAGGATATTATGAGATTATGAGACAGGTTCTCAGTGTAAACATTTCATCATGATACGCCACTTACGTGAAGACGATCGTGTCGTTAACATTGCCAGGCGCCTGCCATTGGAAAGTGACGCTCGACTTGTCGGCACCGCTGCTGTGAGTCACAGTGTCAGCCTGGAAGTACGATATAACAAGCGTCATTCACGGAACAGGTTGGGTGAGTGGTTAACGCTCTGAACTTGTATTCCGGAGGCCCGGGTTCGATTCCCACGGCCGTCCTTCCTGACTGGGCTTTTTTCGTGGCATTCCCTCAGTCCACAGGCAAATGCTGGGAAAGTACCCTACTAATAGGCCACGACCGCCTCCATCCCACCTTCCATCCTTACCTATACTCTTCACCATCATCTCCCAATCATCATCATAATCATTCATCCGTCGCCATTATACTCGCTGCAGAACAGTGCGACTTTAAGCTCCAGACAAAAAAAACAAGCGTCATCAGGTACCCTTTACGCCACTTTCTCCGTTTCCTGTCCAGGTTTTGTGTTGTGATTAGATACATTTATTTTAATATAGACAAAGATAAAGATACCTGCCAAAAACTTATCTAGATAAGACTAGGAAAACGTTCTGTGTAACACGTTGATAAGCGAGCACGGATACGTGCAACACCTCGAACCATAATCAATAATATACGAAAAACAATTGAAATCTAGAAGCACGATCCATTAAATTATATTAAAAAAATGAATTTGCTTCTCATTGCAAGTAACACTACACTCATGTGTATTTATTGGAATATTTAGGTATTATGGATTAATACAAAATAAAAATACATAGATTCAATCCACAAAATAGACCATTATCTAAGTGCTAATATGAGCAAACCTAATTTAAGTAATATTATCCAAACAGACCGTTCCGTTTAATAGAGCTTACCTAACACATTGCTTACCTAACATAAACCTAACTCGTTGGATCTATAAGAAACATATCGACTAAATAAATAAAATATTTTATAAAATTAATTTCAATTAACAACTAACCAAACTGTTTCTACAATCAAGCAGACTTGCCGGTCTACAAATAATTAGCTCAACCTTTAAAAGGATTTAAAGTAAGACTGCATGTTAAAACTCTTATAATAAACCTATACCTACATTAATTACATCTTCTTCAAGAAAATAATATAAAACCTAAGTATAACCTAGCAGGTATTGCTATAACTATATATCATACCGTAAAACGTATTCTAACAATAAAATAGATAGGCAGCTGCTTGCTTCCGAGCTGTTTTGAATGGGGCGCATCGAGCGGCCGCAACGGACTCCTCGAACCTACAATGCTATTTATATGGGAAAACATTTTTTTTTTTTATTTATGGACGGATCTTTCTCAAAAACTATACAGGTCTAAGTTAGTATGAGATGAAGGTGTGTGCAAAATTTCAGATCGATACGTTGACCGGTGCGACGTGGGTTGAACCAGCAAAAAAAAAAAAAAAAAAAACAAACAAACAAACAAACACACACAGAGAGAAAGTGCCGCAAGAGTCAAGTGGAGACGCTCGCTCCGCTCGCTTAATAATAGCTAAATTTTCAAGAAATAATCTAAAAAATAAATTAAGATAAAATATAATTGTCTAAAATTGTAATAGATTTTTTTTTCACTAATACTATTCCGTAATTATTTTCGAATTCGAAACTCGAGTTTTTAAAAAATGGGGCCGTCAAAACAAGCCAACTAATGCGACTAAACGGATATGATATTCCTTTTTTATATTATCTGACATTTGAGGTTCGTGCATGTTCATACACACAAATTCATTTTGAATTTTATATTTTTTTATATAGATACAGATAAAGATAACCAATTATTTAATTATCTAGATATAAAGATAACTAGGAAAACGCTCAGTGTAACGCGTTGATAAGCGAGCACGGGTACGTGCAAATTCTCGAACCGGAAATGCGTACACAACGCACAGAAAACATATACATCCATATGGAATTGATTATGATATCAACTTAAAAGTGTATGCTTTTCATCGAAACTTTAAAATAGCATCTAAGCACCTGGTTCATAAAGCAAATCAGAATCAATTTTCAATTGGCACTGGAAAACATTCATTTCGATACTTCATTACTGACAGATATTAAAAATGTAAATAACTTCATACGTTCTTAACTGATTGGGATGAAATTTTGTAAAATAAGAGACAATATTGGTCTTAATGATCATGCAAAATATGAGTTTGATCAGAATTATCGAAGACCGTTTTCATTTTTCAGCCTATCAGGAGATATTTATTTAAATTTTAACCAATGAATCTGAGTAACGCGTTGATGAGCGAGCACGGATACGCGCAACACCTCGAACCGAAATTCTGTCTATCGAAAATGTCATTAAAAGCCAATAATTCTAAAATTTCGCCACAGATTTGTATAGAAATCTCAAAACATTCCTAAAATATTGGTCCAAATAACCATGCAAAGCTTTAAGTTGATCAATTGAACCTTTATGATTGAACTGTTCCGTGTTAATTTTCAAAAATCACAGGATCTCCTTCAAAAAATATACCTGAGACCACTCATATGATATAAGTGTGTCTACACAATATCAGATCGACTGTTGAACGGTCATTATCAGTTTCATTTGCGTTTGAAAGTTTCTGCTCTAACTACCTTGCCTTGAACTGAAGAGTCGAAGTCGCCGTGAATTTGACAGCCAACACGCTAATAGTCCGTAAAATGTCAATAACGTTTGGATTTAAACACAGATTAGTATGAAAATTGTCAAAAATGCAGATAATGTTGGACCCAACCATCATGCGAAGTTATAAGTTGATCGTTCAATCGGTTATAGTTTAAATTTCTAAAAACACAGGAAAGATGGTTTTAAATTTTAACCAATGGGAGGATTTGGCTGAAACTTTGTTTGATTGGGTACAATGTTGGGGGTAATGACTTGTCAAAATTTCAATTTGATCAAAACAACCAATCGAAAGTTAATTTTTTTTAAATTTGAACCAATCAATGGATTTCAAAAAAATTAGGGTCTGCAACAATCAGAAATGTTACGTACATGTGTGCAAAATTTCAGCTCGATCGAAGAAAAACTCTGACCTGTATATCGTCAGTAACAGAAAAAAAAAAAAAAACAAAAAAAAAAACAGAGGTCCGTGCCAAAAGAGCCAAATGGAGACGCTCGCTTCGCTCGCTCAATAAAAAAGAGTAAAAATAATAGGTAAAGTTAAAAGATATGTAAAAATAATAATCTAGATAATTTTATCTTAATAAGTCACAACACTGTTTAGGTTTAGTGTTAATTATTCTGAACATGATCCGTTGATTTGTTGAAGTGCCAATGAACCATTTAAGTGGTCATTGGAACCAATATGTTGCTTGTTTCTATCAGTTCATTAACACAAATCGGGCGAGAAGAGCGATGAGAGAGGGAGAGAGAGAGAAGATAGCGGAGGAGAGGTATTGAAATTTGATTGATAACATAAGGATTCTATCCTTATTCAGGAGTCTTTCGTTCTCGTTTGTCCCGTACATGTGCCAATGTTATTTTTTTTCAACCGAACTAAAACTTACTGCTCCTGAGCATTTGAGTGACTGTGCGTTGCTTGGAATTGTGGTGAACATTCCAATTGGCTGATTTGTCTTCGTGCTCCTCGCTTGCATGATGAACCCCTTGAACGTCGAGCTCCCCGTCTTCGAGGACACCGTCACCGACACCTTGCCACCAGGCGCCGCCTGTGAGGACGTCGTCGTCAGCGTGTAGATGGAGGCGGAGGTCTGCGCCCCGACGCCATGTTGTGGTGTGAGCGTTGCGCAGGAGCTGGTCGGAGCGCCGTTGGGGTAGGCGTCAACCTCCATGCTCAAGGCGATGAGCAATACCATCAAGCTGAAAAAGATGTAGAAAACGTTTCAAGATTGAATCTCTATTCATAACTTGCACGATCTTCTTTTGTTCTATATCAGCAATGCAAAATTATTGAATTTTCCACCTGAGGACGGACATTTTGTTGGCACGTTGACGGGTCAGATTATAACTTTATTGAGATAAATCGATGTATTTTTGTAATGTGATTGAATCCTTTTCGTACTTAAGATATCTCCTGAGCCTATACAATTTCCCAGGTACCCATTTACTATAAAATATCGTCAAAAAAGCAGAGAATCACAGCTATTCTGCGTGCCATCAAGATGGTGGCAGGCAACAATGTGACAACATCACGTGCAAACTGATGTCGTCACTCTGAAACAAGTTGGAAGGACTAGTGAGTTACTGTTCAACCCATAACGCATTCAACCCAACCCCTAGCACTGTTTTTCTCACTCCCTTCTCACTTATTTCAGAATTATAGAAATTAAAACTTTTAGCAATCATTGCCAAAAAAAATGCTTCTATCTTCGTAGTAATGCAAGACCTTTTCTGTGAATTGCTATTAGCCCCAAAAAATTACAAATTTTAATTTATATTATTTTAGTTAAGTTATTTTATTATCATTCTATCCGTTCTGTCATTCTATCATATTCTTATCATTAAATAATGTCATGCATTCTGAAACATTTAAATTATTTTTCTAAATAATTACATATTTTATGAAGAGGCCCTTATCCTGTAATTATTCCTACATTTTCACGTAGAAGATAGTTAATCATTTTCATGTCTATCTGCAAAACGCTCTGTGTAACGTGTTGATAAACGTGCGTTTGTATTTATGTTCTATGATACTTACTCTCTAGATCCTGGAAACCGCAGTCGAGAAAAAAATCTGACAAATATTTAAAATATGCTTAATCAATAATTTTTGAAACTCTTTCCGGTTATGATGTATAAAATGTAACAAAATATTCGTCCAATTGGCCAACCAAAATTTGAGCTTTATTGGGCACACTGTGCTAAACAGTTTTACTATGGTCAACCAATTAGAGGATGTTGCTAAAAAAAATATATACAGTTCGATTGGTTGATGTTTTCCTAGGCAATAACTACATAAGACAAGAAATGTAATCGCTCGCTACACTTTTTTAATTACCTTTTCGTCCAGTTCATCCTAACTGCTTTGGTCTGATGTAGGAGCGTAAATACCAGGTACACTTGACTCTCGTGACAATTATTTCCGAATGACGCTAACTACGAGTGGTATCTAATCAACCCATAGCCTACTTCGAATTCAGATAGGACCGTTCAATATGGACTATACATTTTATAAGTTTAGCCTTGTGAACCCCGGTCAAATACGATTAAGTAGCTCGTGACTGTGAGCAAGCTATGAGACATGTGATTTTCATTTGCAAACATTTTAAGGCGGTGAAAGCGCGAGCGATTTTGCCGCTTGTTACAGGCACTTTTTTACGGTAAAATTGGAGTCAAATTGGGTTGACGAAATGATTTGAAATTTTAATCGTGATTAGATAAAAGACACACTTAGGGTGATCACTTGGTACATTTTAAATTTTTTGCATCATTAGTTAGCAATAATTAGTAATTTTTTTGTGAAAACTTTACTATTTTCTTGTGTCGCTGGGTGCCGTATGAAATTTAATTTTAAAAATGTGTCAAGTGATAACCCTAAGTTTGTATTTTTATCTAATCATGGTTAAAATTTGAGATCAATTGGTTTACAGGATTCGTCTCCAATTGTATGGGAAATTTCATAGTTTCAAGCGTTTTTTTTTAATAATCGACGCCTAATACAATAAGACTGATCATGTGAACATCATATCATAGTTACACCCACTTATGAAACAATTTCTCTCTCTCAATTTTGTAAAACGGCCGAGCGCTTGTATGACAACAAAATGATAACATTTTCACTTGGAAGAGGTCAGTTTAGCAAAGACTTCTCCAGCATCCAGATAAGTTAAGACACATCTGTTAGAACTAATCTACGCAGAATAGAACTGCCAAAATAACTTTGAAGATGAGTTTACTTCCTTGCACCTAAATATTCTCAAATCAAGACCTGAAGTTTAAGGAAATCCTATACGAGTTGCCAAGAACAGCAAACTTCACTCTAATAAAAGGGCACAAGCATCACAAACCTGACACAATTTTGCCAACAAAACATGCGCTCTTTCTTCATCTTTCCAACGAAATGTTGAGATATTAGTTATATCCACTATTATGAATGTAATATTTAACTTAAAATCACTGGGTTTTGACAGTTTTCACATGCGTAGATAATTTTTTTGTATTAATAAATCACTGAAACATCAACTTCTATTGACTGAAAATATTGATAAGATCCAGTATGTAGTGAATGTTCTTCACAATTCGTCTTGGATAACTCAACATGAACGATGTAAGGTGTGTTCTCATAGGTTACTATTTTTTTTGATCGGATGTAGAGAATTACTGCTCTATAAGCTTGTTTTCGGTTCGTGGTGTTACGCAACGGTGCTCGCTCATCAACGCGTTATAGTAAACGTGTTCCTAGCTTTATTCATTGTTGAATAGCAATGTGTTAGTACCTAATGTGTGTAAAAAAAATTGGTCCGGACCATCTTAATAATTGCGTCGTTTTGCTGAAGAAATGCTACTAATTTTTTCAATCGTGACAAGTTTCAAATACTTATACTTGAATATTTTTGAAACTCGTATTTAGGCGATATCTTATCGCCAATTGCATACCTGGAATTTTGTTTGTTAGCACATTACTATAAATAAATTACGGTCAGCCACTTTTATCTCTGACCATGTGAAAAGTTACCTATGTTATCGGCATACTCGTGACTGTGACTCAGTGACTCAGTCACATGACTCAGTCACATGACTCAGAAGCATGACTCAGTCACATGGGATTTTGATTTGGCTCAGACAAACTTTCTCTTTGACTTCTCTGACAGTCTTTGAAAGTCTGAAGATTCTCCGATGAAAGATGAAGATAGTTGAAGATTTACTGGGAAGATTGTCACGAGAATAATATGATTGAACACGAGCCGAGACTTTTCAATCATTTTAGATGTTGTATATTGCTTGTTTTTTGTGGCACAATTATCTCATACTCGTATTATATGAAAATAGTGTTGTGACTTATCTAGATAAAATTATCTAGATAATTATCTAGATAGATATTTTATTATCTATTAGCTTATCTAGATAATTTTATAATTGGTTATCTTTATCTTTATCTAGATAAAAATATTGTTATCTATTGGCAATTATCTATATAAAAAATTTGAAATGCATTTGTGTGTACCTATGAACATGCACGTAACGAGTTTGTAATGAGTTAATCTTTATCACTTACCAAAAATTATTCCCGTTGTAGGTAGTTCGGAATTTATAGAAAGTTATTATTGTCATTATTCGACTAAATTTGCATGAAAATAAGTAGTATTTAGGTACAATTCTTTGGTAAAAAAATTATCTAGATGATTTTTTGGAATTTTATCTATTATCTTATCTAGATAATTTTTGGCATGTTTTCTTTATCTTTATATAGATAAAAATAAAATTATCTAATCACAACACTGTATGAAAAACACATTTAAAAATTCTATCTCACAACGTACTTTTCTAAAGCTGTCCCCATGACTGAAATGTGTGAGAAATGAATATATAACAACATGAGTGTCACATTTGCTATCAACCAATGAGAATCCAGCAGACCGATATGCTATTGGCCTTATAAGATTAACATATCTACTTGCATATATTACTCGACTGCTTTGAAAGATAAGTTCTCCTATTGCTCATGTATCGGCCTCTTTATTCTTTCATGAAATAAATAGATAAAAAAAACAGATAATTGTAATTCAAAAGCTTTCCTTTTACATTGTTGAAAAGTCCAAATGTCACGAACTGATGTATCCCTCGTATCACACTGTATTAGAAGCACATTCCCCGAAAAAATTCAGGAAAATCTTCCAAAATTGTCCCCTTCACCTTCCAAAAAATATAAATAAATATATGAGCGTAAAAAGATTTTTTTCTGAACGAAATAACACCAACATCAAATCTCTATAAACCAAGTTATTTTCTTTCCATATCACACCCATTACCATAATCCAGGCCAACCACAATCATCATCACCTTATCACTCACAACAATCATCTTCACAACATCTTCAAACTGCACTCGAAGGGTTAAACTTGGGCCACTTGAAACTTGCCATGACGTAATAATCGATAAGGGGTTGAAAGCTACCCTCCAGTCTGGCTCACAGCACAAGCAGGGTGGCAACTGGCAACTCAAACCAAATGTATATCCAAGCAACGCTATTGATTACAGATTGCCGCGAGCCAGCATCAGATTCCGCGTCTCATATTTTCATGTTTGATCGATTTTTCAATCAGGTATTGACATTTGAATTGGTGATGTGATATTGGATTTCTATGAAACTCTCTTGACTTGGGTATTGATAACAGGCAGGTGACTGAGCACATCAGGGCTAATCGACGACTTGGAAAAGGTGTCACAAATTTAGACTCACTTAACTGTATATATATTGATTAACTAGAGGGAAATATGAAATAGCTTTGTAACAGCAAACTGTATCAATAATGCTCTCTTTACCACGAGGAAGGGGCGTAGAATACACACCCAAAGGTTTTATTTCTTTGGATAGTTATAAGTTTTAAGAGCTTTTCTGTTCACAAAAATAAAGAAAATTTTAAAAGCTCAGCCATAGGTTAAAAAGATGGTACTAAGAGACTTAAAAGAGGTTTCGCCCGGCATGGGAGAGGTACTGGGTTCGAGCCTCGGTCAGTCGGATGTTTCACTTCGCACTTTATCTTGCTGACTACAAGCGATTTAATAGCTAATCGAGTCAATATCCCCAAAGATCGAACCTTTTCATGCATTTTATTCCATTTCTATCATGGATGAGATAAGTTTTCGAGATTAGTTTCTGAGTTTCAACTCAGAAGTAAAAGGCCTGAGACCATTTTCTCGATTTTGAGTTGCACACTTTTGGTATCATTATGATGAAGCTCTTACAATTTCTATTTTAAGTGAAGTCAACACCATTACAAGATTGTATGGAGGCAGAATTACTGAATTTAGCTCACCTCAAGAATCATTAATATGGACTTCAGTCATTTTACCTCTTAGGTACAGAACTGGGTCTTATTTTTTTGTCTGGGGCTCTGCAGCGAGGCTAATGGCGACGGATGAATGATTATGATGATGATTGGGAGATGATGGTGAAGAGTAGGTAAGGATGGAAGGTGGGAAGGAGGCGGTCGTGGCCTATTAGTAGGGTACCTTCCCATCATTTGCCTGTCGACTGAGGGAATACCACGAAAAAAACCCAGTCATGAAGGACGGCCGCGTGAATCGAACCCGGGCCTCCGGAATACAAGTTCAGAGCGTTACCACTCACCCAACCTGTTCCGTTCTGGATCTTATTCTCTAATAATTCTGAAAAACATCTACTTTTATGTCACGTAAACTATCTGTATATAGACAAAAAAAAAAGCTCAACCATGCTGCTCAACGTTGACCTGGATAACTTAGAAGCTGCTAAATTCCATAACATCCCTAAAATGGTACCCATTTATGTATATTCTATTCCCCCTTCTCTCGTGGTCCAGACATCACTTTTTCTCAACCCCCAAAACGAACTGAATTGGAAATAAAACGCCATTAAATCATAGCTCCAAACTGCACCACATTTTATCTCTCTCAAATTGCAATTTCCTCCATCCCTTAGTCCTCATCGAAAAGTATACAAATCAATTGAAAATCGCATAATAATAAATCGAGCCAGCGAAGCAGATGTTAAAGAGTTTTTAGTTTCCGGTTATTTTGCGGCGCATTAAGCACAGTCCATTTGTTTCATCGAGAAGATCGATTCGAAGTCTGCAATTTTAATCCGGTGGTCCGAAGTAAATTCCCACTGCTGTTCCCATGTTGCTGATACTCGTTAATATTCATTGCCGAATCAAAACTACCGAAGATTAGTTATGATGATAATACCCCATTAGCAATTCCACTCGGTATGTTGCGAATATGATTTGTGAACCGTGGAAATTGCATTTGGAATAAATTACTAAGCGTCTTTTCTTTTTGTGAGAAATGGAATGGTTTTTGTGTCTGATTCGTTTTGGAAAGTTGCCACGTTTTCGTGCTATTGAAACGGGTGTTTATTACAATGGGAAACTCGAACATTTAAAATGTTGACTATATCTTTATAATCATTTACGAACTAAAGTGTGAGGATAGAATTGAAACGTTTCCTAAATTCGTTTTTTTTGTTGAAATATATTAGGTACGAGCTTTGATGTCAAAAGTAAATAAAACTACAAAGAGTACACCGTCAGTTTGACGTTACGACTTCCACCAACGCTTTTTAAAAAAGAAGAGAGGAATAAAATCAACATAAATGAGGCTCTTTTGGTGCCTTCTCACTTAGATTCTGTTAACCCTCTGTCAAGAAACAGAGAAATTGGCGGTCGTGGCCTATTAGTACAGATCCTTCTCAATATTTAATGGGAATTCTGAGTCCTTTGAGGAAAACCACGAAAAATCATCGGCGGGTCCTCCGAAGAGCCATAGAGTTACCTACTGTCTGAACCAACTTGCTCCATTATTTACTGCTGTAACTAATACAGTTATAATAAATAATAAATAATTTCTTTCTCAAATAATATTTTTTTCAAATCTAACGTTGACATTTATCTAATCGTTTAAGAAATGTTAAGAAATTTTATAAAATTCTTTGAAATGTAGTTTTCTCAGAATTGATGTACGAAGTATAGTGCGACTTAGAGATATTCAAATTTTATTGACTGCTGTCCACAATACAGGGTTGACCATTAAGATCCAGCTTACTTATCAATATAAAATACATTTTTAATAACTAATGAAATTTTATAAATGAAATTAATTGGTGTAAAAAAAATATAGATATTTACAATTATTTTCTATACAGAACAAAACACTATTATTAAAAAGGTGCGATTATGAAGAATGCAAATAGAAGATTTTAAGACAGCTGACCATCATGATATCACCGTTGACATATCATGGAATGTAATAGACAAAACAAATCACATCTAATAAAAACCGATTAAAATATTAACCAAAGAAAACGATACGAAGTCAAGTGTCAGAAAGAAAAGCGACTCAGACCAAACAACTATAAAAGCTGCAAGTAGACTATGATTTGCGATGTGCTGAAAGTGTGAACTATAATAACCCTCTTGTCTGTGGCAAGCTGCTTTTTTGTGTCCTCTAACTCTTGGAATTCTGCCACATAACAGCGCTATTGAAACAAGTGTTCTTCCATAGCTATGTAATTCACACCAAAACGAACCCAAGGGATTGTCATGGTGAAAATATTCAACAGTTTGTGAGGAAGAAACGACGTTTAGTTAGATTAGCGGAGGGATAGTTATTTTTTGTCTTGTGTGGTTGTTTCTCGTTGCTGTGGAAGTGTGAGGGATGAAATTAAGGACTAATGGAAGTCGGGTGGAGTATTTGGGCGGGGAAAACATTAGCGAGGAAAGTGGTGTGAGGTTTTAGATGAAGGAAATCCGATTCTTTGTTGGACTCGTGTACAATGAAACTTAAACAAAGTGGTAATGCGATATTTTTATATTGAAAAATGAGAGAATATAAGTTTACTTCTTTATTTTGAAGCGAAAATGTAATCCTGTAGCAGCAATTCTTATTTGTCAAGAATATCAGCATGTGTTTCAAACATGTTACATTTTGCAACATTTCATCAGTCCCATTTAGGTTTTATTTGTTTGACGTAGTACTGTTGTCGTTCCTATATAGAGTAGTTTATATCAATCATACCCAATACAGTTTCTTCGTTTATTTAAAATTCAGGTACTTTGTAAATCGATTCCTTGAAATCTGTTCATCCCAAAACAAAAAATAGTAACCCTTATAATTTCTGGTAAATCTTAACTTTCATACTTTAAACATTATTATAAGTTCTTATTTACCCTACACTTCCCTATTACGATCATAATGTTGGCTCTTTAATGAATTATTTCGTTGTTTCGAGAGGCAAATGATGGGAAGGTTCCTTACTAATATGCCACAGCCGTCTTCTTCCCACGGTCTATCCTTATACTATTCTTCTTCATCATCATCATAATAATCATTCATTTGTCGCCATTAGCATAGTTGCAGAAAAGTGCGACGTTAATTCACACAGTTAATTCAGGTACAAACAACTCTGATTTATTTGCACGAATACAGTTAAAGCGGGTTGCAATTCAAATAGATTTCAAATGTTATTATGAAATTTCGGGGTTTCAATGTGTACGTATACCTACTCACAATATGACATATGAATATTCATCAAAATATCCACGTATTTATATTAAAAACATTATTAAAGTATACCGATACCTATAGTTATAGTAAGCTTACAGTGGTAACAGGATTTTACGCACTGTTGTTTTTAATAAAACAAGTTATATTGTTTTGTATTGGATTTGACAAGTTGGAAAACGTCAGTTTTTGAAGATCGTTCCACATTTCAAAATTGCCGCTCGAAAACTGATATATTCGGAAAGAGTAGTATTTCCGATCTTCCGATCGTCAATTATAAATTCTTCATAAGACGTCTTTGTCCGGGTGTTCGCGGGTATGCCGACCGTCTCATCCACTAATTGACGCTCGGTGGTCCAATTTCACTGCCTCCTACATGACTGGTCGCTGACTGTATGTTCAGCTTGGTTCCGCGGACTGACATCCACCAGGCCGATATCCAAGATGGCCGGTGTAAACAAAGAAAGAACTGTCAGAAAGTGTTTTAAATGATATTTCACCCAAATTTTCACTAAAATACATGTGTTTATGAATTTGAAACTTAATAAAAGTGTTGTTAGTGTTTTATTCAATATAAATCAGTATAAATATATAATAATCGTGTTGATAATAACAAAACAATTGAGAAAGTGAGAGAAGATGTGGCCGTCCGTGCATTTTCAAGTCTCGTTTTTGCCAGCAGTGCCCAGGACAAACCGTTGAACAAATCGGCATGCAACTTTGCACACATACTGAGTAGGTATTGTAAACCAAGTGGTCTCTTGATAAGTTGTTGAACATATTTTTTTTTTGAAATTTAAACTGGACGCTCGACCAATCAACGTAAAATTTTGCATGGACAAACATTTAAGGTGTTTTAGTAAATTTTCAGAGTAATCTGTCGTTAAACGTCTGTGTCGTCTGGGTGTTTTACATTTTATGCGCTTAGATATATTTGTCAAATTTCGTGATAAAAATGTCAGGTTTTATATAACTGCTCCTTTGTTGATGCATTTCGTTGTTTAGGCTCTTTCCAAGAGTAGAGCAGAAACTTTCGAATTCGCATGCAATACCAAGGCTAACTTATCAACGCGTTACACAGAGCGTTTTCCAAGTATATTTGTACCCAGAAAAAACACTCCGTGTAAAAATACCAGCCAAGTCTCTTTAACTATAAAAAAAAATAGAAGAAATCTAAAAATTCAGCACTGAAAAGGAGTGATATCAAAAAAGGAGCCAAGTCAACGAATTTTCCAAATTTTAATCGTACCATTGAAATAAAAATATCAACCCCCGAGAAATACTTAAAAAAAGGACTTGGCGCATCGTTTTTTTAAAGACAATTTTCTATTCTAAAAGTATAGGAAGAACTCTACAAGTATATTTTCCTGAGTATATCACATTCATTATCGACGAATCATACTACGTTTTAATATAACTAGTACTCTTACCTACTGGCAGTTTTGGTATTTTGTCAATATTCAGAGGAAATAAACGGATAAACGAATAACGAATAAACGGAAGCGGCCTAGTCTATTCGTTATTGCCACTATTTCTAGGGGCATATTAATCAATCATACTTCTCAATATCGTGACTGAGGGAAATAGCGAAAGCGCTCATTACAAGAAGGCCGTCAATGAGATTTGTATAAGTGACTAGTGCACTGAGCCATGCTGCTCAAATAATTACTGACTAGATTTTTATCTAAAGTAATACGTTATGTAATTTATGAATTTTTTTGGTATAAAATGTTAAATAATAGCAATTAATTACACGGCGAGAAGGTTCAAAGTATAATGCTGTAGTAGGTATGTTGATGTACCCACAAAACTATAGGTACCTACCAATCACAAACACAACTGTTCTGTATTTATTGCTTGTAAGACAATGCTATGTATCTTTGCGTACTTATATTTAAATTTAAAATATTTTACAGAATGTTCAATATTTAATTTGAAAGTTTTGTCCCAATTTTTCTAGGCATTTCTGAACTACGTAGTATGTGAGTGGCATAAGCTTAAGAATAGAAAAATGTCTTTAAAAAAACGATGCGCCAAGTCCTTTTTTTAAGTATTTCTCGGGGGTTGATATTTTTATTTCAATGGTACGATTAAAATTTGGAAAATTCGTTGACTTGGCTCCTTTTTTGATATCACTCCTTTTCAGTGCTGAATTTTTAGATTTCTTCTATTTTTTTTTATAGTTAAAGAGACTTGGCTGGTATTTTTACACGGAGTGTTTTTTCTGGGATATCACTTCTTTTGTTAGTTTATTCATACAGCTTGTAGCACATGTCCGAGCAGGGACTAATTTCTTTAAAAAAATACGCCTCAACCGATTTGGTTACTATGAAAAGTTGCGTTTGGTATAAGATGAAAATGATTATCCAAGAAGAATAGCTTAAGTTTCGTTATAATCGATCCAGCCGTTTTCGATACATGACGTCACTTCCGGTTTTGAAATAGCGGCCGAATTCCGGTATAGGTAATAAGAAAACAATCTAGTTTTATCTAGTTGATACCTTCATGAACGACCATCTGAATTCCTAATCCCTATATTTCCGTAAAATCGGTCATGCCGTTTGTAATATATGACGTCACTTCCGGTTTCATTTAGTGGTTCCTGCCGCCATTTCCGGTACCATTAATTTATTTATTCATTTTTCACAATTGATTTTTCAAATAAATAGCAGAATGAATACGCAGGAGCTAGTTCAGTTGCAATCGGTACAGGCGTTTTAGATATATGACGTCACTTCCGGTTTCAGGAATGGCGGCCGAGAACACTGCTACCTTGAATATATAAATTGTATTGTCTATGTTACAATGTAAGTTAATTATGTACGTATTTTAAGTATAATTTGTTGAAATAAGTTAAATATTGCGTATTTATGACGTCACTTCCGGTTTAGAAAATAAGAAAATAATATTTTTTTTATTGATACTTCATATAGATGACCATCTAAATCGAATGGCGCTAATTTCGTTCTAATCGGTCCAGACGTTTTTGAGTTATGACGTCACTTCCGGTTTAAAAATGGCGGCACAAAAAATCACAAGAGGCAAGGTATCATCAGACGCCAAAAGTGCATATGTGGTAAAAGTTTCAGGTCGATCGGTTTAGCCGTTTAGGCTGTGGCGCTGTCAACAGGGTTTCCTGATATCTTCAGAATCAGAAAGTGGTGTAATTTCACTGTTTTCTCGGTCCTCTAGCGCGCAAATGGCATAACCTATTGTTCCCAAATTTGGTATATGTAGTGGGGTGGGCCATAGCTCGAAATTAAGACATTTCACAACAATGTGAGATTTTCCAATTTTAAGATCCAGTAGGCCGAAAATGCCATGTTGTTGCTTACAGTAAAAGTGTTTGGTCTGCTCCTCAGTTTATTAGGCATTTACGGTATGTTGAGTGACTGTGAGTGTATAGTACGACTTGGCTGGGTGGAGCGACCGCTCCACTAGATCTGAAATGTTGTAATACCCTGATTTTCAATGATTAAAATAGTTGTAACCATTCAGAAAATACCAGACTCATTTAGTAGTGATAGTAGGAAGATGTTATCTCTTTGACATATATTGATGAAGACAGCTGTGAATCAAAACACATGAAAAGATATTGCTGAAAGGTGGACTCCGACCCAAGGGAGATTTTCAATTATCATTTTAAACATATTTATTTGGATTTTATTCTCCAAATAAAGTTTGGTCCGTTTCTAAAATAAAAGGATAAAACATATTGATATCCATCATAAACCGTTATTAAGGGGGAGCAATCGATCGACATATACAAAAAAAAATTATTCTTGAAATTACAAGTTCAAAAAACGTTTTCCTACATTACAACTATATTTAAGTACAACAGACTCATTTAATGTTCTGTAGTTTGCAACTCCAGTCCAACAATGAGTTTTCAATTTTATGTTATCAGAGGATGAACAAAACTTTAAGATGGGAGGTATAGGAAAATTATTTCGAATTTGGTATATAACTTTTAAAATAGCACACGTTGGTATTGTTTTCAATTTTTTTCCTGATAGTATGTCCATATGTCTACCATAAAAAAGTTTTTTGCTCAAATCTATCAAGACAAAAAAAATAGATCTTCATTTTAGCCTAAAAATGACACGATTTTCTTTTTCCGCCATAAGATAACATGGGGGAGACAAATCAATTTATCTCAGAAACTGGACACGAGAAGTGTTTCATTTTTTCATGGATTGTGTATTGCATGATTATCAATAGGTCACCAAAATTTCAAGTAAATCGGAAACATTGAGGTTATGGTGGTTCTACCTTAACCATCCGTCAGCAGTTTGTATTATAGGTAAAAACAGTATGTCTCTGTGTTATCTTGCCTCTTTTATAGTTCTTATGGTTACGCTCATCCCCACACAAGCCTTGCTTCTGGGGTAGCGCATTTCTCTCGGAATGTACTAATAAAATGTATTAATAAAGAAATTGAATTGAATTAAAGATCTAATGATTCTTGAGGTAAGCTCAAAAACCAATAATTCTGTCTTCATCCAATCATATTAATTGTAATGGTGACACGAGACACTGTGTAAGAGAATACGTCAATATAACTTGTTCACATCATGTCAAATCGCAATTGAAAGGTTTCAACTCAAAATTGAGAGAATGACTTACGCCATTCTAGGGGCTGTGTATAAAGGACGTCACGCTAAAAATAGGATATTTTGACACCCCCCCCTCCCCCCTGTCACGCTGTGTCACACTTTTCAGGACCCCCCCCCCCCCCCCCCCGCTTGAAAGGACGTCACAAATCTATTAAAGAATAATTTTGACTGTAAAATGTATCAGAATTTATCGTTTTTTGCGAAATTTCCGGTCCCGACATATCAACTGAATTTAAAATGCTTGAAAATATCTATATCAAAACGTGACGTCCTACTGGCTCCAGACTCCCCCCTACCCCCTGTCACACTGTGTCCCATACAGGGAAGCGTGACGTCCTTTATGCACAGCCCCTACCTCTGATATACAGAATTTAACAATCTACCGAAAATATTCTTGAAATTCCTCGCAATTTCTCACAATCCTCTAATTTGAAACAAATCATCTTCAGCTCTAATCCCCCTGACCCCCTCTATTCCTGGTTGACCCATGTTGTGATTCCCGCTCCTGTTTGTGCTATAAATTCCCGTCCGATCCCGGCTCTATGCCCCGACCACGTGGGATTACTGTTCCCCATCGATCCGCTGGGAACGGGAAGCAGCCAGCAGGGGAATAGATTGTGTTCGGACCGAAAACTGACCCTTGTGTGTTTTGCTGCATAACATAGCGCCGGTCTTGTATCTCCAGGGAGGCTGTGCGTGAGAAGGAAGAGCGGACTCGTAACTTCTTCGAAGGCAGTTGCGGAAATATGACAGGCGTCTTTTTAAATTTATCGTGAGACAGTGGAAAAAGTACACCTTTTTTATGTATCCAAGAAAATGTTAGTAGTTTTCTTAAAGGAGAACGCATACACACCTTTCTTTCAAGTTTACAATTTCAGAGTTTTACTCTTGGCACTTTCTATGTTTTTGTTTGTTTGCTTTTCAGTAAGTAATGTCCTGGTCAAACTGTTCAACCAATCAATCTGAAATTTGGCACACACACACACTAATGCCATATGAGTGGGTGTACCTATAGTTCTTGTACGAGATCCTGTGATTGGTCAACTTCAAATTTTGCATGGTCTTGGGTCCAAAATTTTAGGTGTTTTTCCAAATTTTCAGTTAGCTGTCAAGTTAAATCGGTATAAATCGGATTGTGCTATAAACTTTCACTCCCATGTTTCACTCAACTTTCACACGAATTCTAATTCGAATGCAGTCCGAAGACTATCTTTTCAACAACGCGTTAGCCTAGTTTAATTTTAAACTATACAAATATTAATACATATTTTATACTCTGTACTAGGATAGAGATGAATGAATCCACACTAAAAGGTATTTTATTTGGAAAATCATTAGTTTCTATAAGTATTGAATTGACCTAGTTATTTTTTATTGTGTTAACGCGATTGGTTGAGCTTGTCTGCATTTCAACTGGACCTTTGACCAATTAAAAGCAGTTAAAACTGATAAATATTACAATATATGAAACCATTTTATGTAGATTGTATTCCCCTGCTTTCAAAGTACATGTAGTTTCTGTCAAAATTCAGTAATTATAGACGAAAAATTTAAGCGATGTGACTCGTTTCATCATCAGAAAACAAGTGAAGGAAATTAGGACTTTGGTCATTTTGAAAATCATATGAAATGCTTTTGTGTATAGTACCTATGGGAATACCATAGATTATAATACATAATCAGAAACAATGATTAATTTCCATGGTTTGAAGTTTTCGTTACAAATCTCGGTCATGTTTATGCAAAATGTCCATCACAACATGATAGAGTTCGGTATTCAGTTAATGAGTAATGGGCATTTCTTAAAATGATCGATACTACCAAGAACCAGAGATAGGAAGAAAATAAGAACTCTAAAATGCACGCGCTACCTATGACGCAATCGGAACACTGCCTTCGTTATTGTCGGAATCAATAGTTGATCAAGTAGGCTGTGCAGTGGATCAGCTTGTTTGATTACTACATTGTAAGTTTTGTTGGTTTTGTGATAGCTTTCTGAACCCAACATTATACATTTTAATTTTTTTCTCTTTTTAGTTATCAACATATTTTCGGATTATATATATAAAAAACACTCCGTGTAAAAAAACAGCCAAGTCTCAACTAAAAAAAAAATTATGAAATCTAAAAATTCTGCACTGAAACGTAGTGATATCAAAAAATGAGCAAAGTCAAAACTTTATTTGAAAATTAAAAAATACTTGGCGCATCGTGTATATAAATAGCTTAGAAGTATAGGCTAGATATAAATACATATACTTATAGTACCTATACCTACAATGCCCTAAAAAAACGATGCGCCAAGTATTTTTTAATTTTCAAATAAAGTTTTGACTTTGCTCATTTTTTGATATCACTACGTTTCAGTGCAGAATTTTTAGATTTCATAATTTTTTTTTTTAGTTGAAGAGACTTGGCTGTTTTTTTACACGGAGTGTTTTTTATGGGGATATCACTTATTTTTTTAGTTTATTTACACAACTTGTAAAACTTATTAGGGCAACAATGGCTAATTCCTTTAAAAAAATACGCCATTTCCGAATTAGTTACTAAAAAAATATTGTTTGGAGCTAAATTTAAACTTAAAGTGATATGCCATGAAGAATTGCGAAAGCATCGTTCCAATAGGTCCAGCCGTTTTCGAGATATGGCATCACTTCCGGTTTTCAAAATGGCGGCTGAAAGCTCTTACACATTGTAGGTATTAATATGTATATAAATACTAATATTTCATTATAAGCCTTCTGAATATATAGTTGGTTTTTATATAAAGGGAAGTGAATTTAAGCAGATTTCGCTAAACTATGACGTCATTTCCGGTTTCAGTAATTAGAAAACTTTAATTTAACTATTGTTATTTCATAAAGAGGACCGTCTGAATCGATTGGCGCAAATTTCGTTCCGATCGGTTAAGCCGTTTTTGAGATATGACGTCACTTCCGGTTTCAAAATGGCGACTACCGGTTTGATTTATAAAAAGGCACCTCGGACGCCAAAAGTGCACATGTGGTAAAAATTTCAGATCGATCGGCTAAGCCGTTTAGGCTGTGGCGGTGATAGCGGTGTTTCCTGATATCATCATCAGATAGGTTTTAAAAGGGGTGTAATTTCACTGTTTTCACGGCCCTCTAGCACGCAAATGGCATAACCTATTGTTCCCAAATTTAGTATATGGAGTGGGGTGGGCCATAGCTCGAAATTAAGATATTTCACAACAATGTGAGATTTTCCAATTTTATGATCCAGTAGACCGAAAGTGCCATGTTGTTGCTTACAGTAAAAGTGGTTGGTCTGCTCCTCAGTTATTAGGCATTTACGGTATGTTGAGTGCGTGTGAGTGTACGGTACGACTTGGCTGGGTGGAGCGACCGCTCCACTAGATTTCATTTTAATATTACAAAGTGTTAAGGACAAGCAACTTTTGGTAAAGCAACTAGTTTTGTTCTTGCAGTGTCACATTATCATCAGCAAACTAAAATTGATTGTTCAATAAAACTGATTGTCTGAAAAATGTTAGATCGCACCATCAGAAGTCAGTCCAAGCGATCTCCTTGTCTCACTCTAGTAGGTGACCTCACATTTCAATGAAAATAACAAGCATTGATTGTTATGGTCATGACCAACAGTCATTCAAATTTGGTCACCGATCAATTTTAGTTGTGCCAAGTGTATATGTAACATTTATTAGAAACCAAATCTAACCAGATATGGAGATATGGTTATATGGGGATTGTCCTATTCCCACTACCGCAAAACACTGCATTATATTCGTGTTTTGAAATAAATAATAATAATTTCTGCAAAAAGAGTAGCAATAAATTTAAAATAACTTATTTTATAGCGGTTTAGTTTTCATTCTCTTTGGTATATGAGGAGTAAAGTCTCTCGACTTACGGAAGTCATGAAAAACCTCAATCAGTAAGAACTACCGCGGGAACCATCGCCGGGGGCGAATATTTTTCTAGCAAAGACTTCGTAAATAGGATAAAAACTATTTTTTATAAAATTCTAGTTTTAACATTTTTGAAGTGAAATAAATGGTTGATCCAACTAGATTATGTTTTCAAATGTCATTCACGATAGTTCTGGTATGAAATTGGGGTCGTGGAAATAGAGCATATTTACTGTTAATATATCCTTCATTTTACTGATATAATAGCTGTCAGAACACAGTATGTATACAACACTTCTAAATCAGAGTTCTATTTGTATAAATAACTAAGTTATTAGAGTTTTTGTAACAGTCAATTGACGTCTCATTTACGAAGTCTTTGTCAGAAAAATTCTCGCAACCCGGGACCTCTAGTGCATTACCGCCTGAGCCAACATCCACATTTGTACTGAGTCGAGTAAACACAAGCTTATATACTCACATCTCACATTTCCCACCACAACCAAAAACTCATTTTTACTAACTATTTTCTCTCTCTATTTTTCATTTTTCAGTGAAAGCCCTCGTAGCGGGAAATTGTGAAAACTACCTTATCATTGTGTTTTGAAAGTTCTATTCAGCATTTTTAACTCGATGCCTTCGCCTCACGGTAGAAAAACTGGAAAATTCAATTTAAATGTCCCGTCTCCCGTTCCATAAGTCACAACCGCGATCAGTTTCCATTTCAAAGAAGAAAAGAAACCAACACGAAATTCATATTTTTTTAGTGAAAGTGAAAGAAAAGCGAGTCGATCACAACAAAAAAAACACACTGCTGCGGTATATTTATAGAAACCTTCATTTTAATAACAATCGATCAAAACCTATCAAATTGGCAACCCGATCTGCGACGCCAATATGGTGATAGTTGCTATGGGTTACGGGAATACACTTGCTGGGTTATTATGACCATCATGATTATAATGTGGGAGGGAAATTTGTGAAATGTCAGTAATAATCTAGATGTCTGCAGAGTGCAACGTCAGCGTTACAGAACGTAATACAGAGAAGTTAAAATGAATATGAGTCAAATATTTATTCTATCTCGAGTAAATAGATGTATCTCTTTGCCTTCCATAAACGCGAATCGTCGCGAATTCGCTTCGTAAAAGATATAATTTTTCTCATTTCGCGTTTATGAAGGACAAGCTTTAGGAGTATAGTTAAATTTAACCGTTATTTAGTGGTCATTCTATGAATGTCATTGGGTGTTACATTGCAATATAATCCTAATCACCTGTTTTAAATTTAGCAGATCATTGATTAACGGCTCTTCAGTATTTCAATGCTCTGCAAATAAAAATTGTTGAATATCACTCGATTGCCATTGTAACTAACGATAACATTCATGGAATGACCAGTTAAACTTAACCAAACTGTTTTACCTGAGTATTGAAGGCTCTTAGGGCCAGTCTTTCAATACTCTGTTAACTTTTAATCGATTGATTAGGACTGTATTGTCATGACATTCCTATGATATTCCTAGAATTACTGTGTTAAGTTAATTACTTGTTATAGCAGAGTATTGAAAAACCATACAATAAAATACACGATTTGGTTAAGTCATCTCAAAATTTTTCAAAACCAGGTTCAAAACCTAGTAATTCTGTCTTCATCCCATCATAATTGTAATGGAACATGAGTCATTGTGTAACAGGACTTAAATATAACTGTATTTGTTGACATCAGTCTAATGTAAATTACGTCATTCCAAAAGTGTGCAGACAAAATCGAGAAATGGACTTCCGGCCTTCTACTTATAATGTATGAAACTTTAGTAAATGTTCCTAATTCTATTCATTGTTTCACATTCTACGACTGATTACGTTGCGCTGGTGCTGCTAGTGCGGAATCTGCGGCTGTTCTCGGAATTACTCTCACTGACATTTACTAATGTTTCCCGAAATGAGAGATTATTTCTCGGAAATACTTGCTTCATGTTAACAACTCTATCTAGACCACGAGAGGGTGGGAATGGAATCTATATAAATGGGCTCCATTCATTGGGGATTTAAAAAGCTGTAGAAAACATTTTTGTAATTTTCAGTAGGTATTATGTTGGTCTGGAAATGGCAATTTTCTAGGTCTTTGAACGCATGATTGATTGGATTCGGCTGCACTCGAAGTTAAACATTAGAGATATTACATAAATATCGATTTCACTTTTGAACATGTCAATTAATGAAAAATAATTACCATGATAAATTTTTTAGTTGACTTTATCAATACAAACTCCAAATTATTGAGCGAGCGAAGCGAATGTGTCATTTTCTCTCATTTTGACACAAACCTCTGTATTTTTGTATGCTTCTTTTGATACAGGTCGCACCGTTTCACCAATCGATCTGAAATATTTCACAAGATGATTTGCTGACCCATTTTTATTTCGAAATCCTTTGATTGGTTCAAACGTTTCGGTTAAATTATTCTTTGAAGTTATGAGGTTATTCAGACATTATTGTCTGGAATGTTTACCTTCTTGTGAACCGACTCTTATGTCCTATGAACAAATATGATGGGTACAGGGGATAAACGCTATAAGTCCGTTTTTAAAAAAAGTATAAGGTGTCATATTGCAGTGATTTTTATGAGCTTTCAGAATATACCCCTTGTTTTTCGAAAATATTGCTACAAAGTATTTAAAAAGCAATTGTAATATCGATCTGTATGGAAGATAGAAACAAGTTTCAACATAAAACTTCGTTTATCTCAGTTTCATCCGAATGTGACTCATAGAGTTCTTCCCCTGTACCCTTCATGACAGTGTAAAGCTTTGAGTATTTTCTCGGAACCAATCTGTCTAAAGCTGTTTGATGAGCTTTATGTGACGTCATGAGCTAGTCATGTGTGTTTTCATATTTATGCTGTTTTAATACTTGATTCCGAGCAGCCGGCTGATTATTGCCACAGAGGGGCGGGTAAACTCCAACGGGCAATAACCTTCATTAGCAGAACATTGTCTGCGCTTTCATAACATACTCATCCTGTAGTCATACAGCCTCACGCAGTGTAGAGATTTACACGAAAGTATGTTAAAGTAATTTCATTGAATAGAAAATATAGACAATGTAGATGTATGAAACTCATTTGACGTATAGAATCAGTTGAGTCTATTTATTTATTTATCCATGTAGCTACGCTGGGCACAAAATAGAACTGTGTTCGAAGAACGGATTGGCTGATAAAGATTTTATGGCATCTTCCTATGAAGTATGTGCTAACTCGTCATCTAACTCGAGTAGGTGAGCTCTGATTTCATTGATAATAACAAACAATGATTGATTGTCAAGGAACCTGACCAACAGCAATTCCATTTAGTTCAAATACCGACTTCAGTTGTCCTAAGTGTACTTATTTATGTGAGTTTGACTCACAATAATTAACAGAATTTATTAATGGATGCATTTATTTATTTTGTATTTATAACACTTTACAGCGATACTGAAATAAACAAATTAGTAAATAAAACATTTATGACACATTAAAACAAAACGATATTGTAAATCATTATTATCTGCATCAGGAAAAAGGAGAATATAATCCAAACCAATAGCTATTTTTTAAGTTTCAAGTTTCAAGTTTGTTTATTTTTCCATGCTTTCATACATTATATTACAGATTTATATGTAAGGGAAAAGTTTGCTTTTATCTACTTTTTAGTTAGTCATCAAAAGTCCGCTTTAAAGTTGGACATTTTAAGCTTTTTTAAGCCTTTAAGTGAACTTTAATAACTTAAAGCTGTAAAATGAATTTACATTTGAAGAATGACCAATATCCAAGGCATTTTGCGTTGAGTCTTTTTCCACTTCTTTCGTGGTATACAAATATTAAATACGAGTAGAGTGTAAAAAACAAAATTGATCTTTATAATAAACAAAAAAAATTAAGCTATGAGAATCAAAATCATTAATTTTATCTGACTTAAATCACATTCTGTTTGCCCTTGCATCAAAAACTTTAGAAACGTCTCTTTTAATAATTGAAACGGAAATGTTAATGACGCATAATTTGTTGTATTATCATGTAACAAAGAGGTGTTAGTTAGGCTAGGACACACCTTATCGATCTGTCGGCCATGGAATGCCTTGTTCTAGAAGGACTATTCATCACTCTCACCCCCCTCACCCCCCACAACCCTTTGAACCATCGCTCACACAGGCGGAAATCTATGCCCCCCCCCCCCCACCCCCACAACCTTGCCCAATTCAGTGCGGCTTTTTCTTCGCGTCTACAATCTGCCCGTTTCATTTCAGACCAGCGCAATTACCCTCTCAGAAAAATACTTCAATTTACTACTCTAGTTTTTCTTTATGTCTTTGAAACCAATCTCTTTCGTGCGTTGAACTTTTTTCGGCGGTGGTTTTATTTTTGAATGTTTTGTGCGGCACCATTTTGTGTTAAAATAATAAGATTGGGGATTTCATTTAATTTATGCCAAAATGTCACAAAGACGGGGAAAGTAATGAACTTATTTGAGCAAGGCTTTTTTGAAGTCAATTTGGATCACTATTTGAATACATTCTATATTTTGTTCGTCAGAAAATGATACATCTTTTCAAAATGTAGAGAAGGTTTATAGTCATTTCAAATGGGAGTTTCTATTTCGTTAAAGAATTTTTGCTGTTATATAGTCAATCTAGAATCGTGACTATATGTAGTTGCAAAATATAAATCTAGAAAGGTCATTATTATCACATAATGTGTAACTGCGTATTGCATTTCAATGTAAGTAATGACGACTCTAGTGGAGGCGCCATGGTTTTAAAACCTTCGTATGCACTGGAAGAACATTGGAGATAATATTTCCTAAACGTCGTCATTACTTGTTGAAAAATAACTAAAATAATTAAACTAATTAAATAATCTATAATCAGGCCTCTGGGCATAAATTTCTACAAAAACAAACAAAAAACAAAAAGAGAAAGTGCCCTTAGGGCCGGTATAACCAAAGTTAATCTGAGCCTGATTAACTAAATATTGAACTAAATTGGCGGCACAGCCAATCAGATACCTTAAAATGAGTGAAACAATTGAATTTAATCCAAAAGTTAGTTAATCCAGCACAATTTAACTTTGGTTATTCCGGGCCTTAACAAAAGTTAAATGACGCTGGATTAACTAACTTTTGGATTAAATTCAACTGTTTCAATCATATTGAGGTATCTGATTGGCTGTGCCGACAATTTAGTCCAATATTTAGTAATCCAGCTCAGATTAACTTTGGTAATACCGGCCCTTTTTAGAGTGCTGTGGTGAGGTAAGAAGGCAATCATCTCGAATTTGATTCGTTCTCGTTTGTATAAGTGCAGAACAGTGCGACGTTAAGCCCCAGACAAAAAAGATAATGTAACATAAATTAGGAATAATCTGTAAAAAATAAATACTGTTTTAAATTTTGTGAGTCATGCTCTTTGGTGAATACATTTCGTGCAATTGATATTATGACTCATTGCTAAAGTAAGCAATGATTAATGTTTCCTTCAACAGATAACTCTACTTTTATTATGTTCAGTTATTTTAATCATAAGATTTGCATGTTTTGGAGACGTAGGGTTCGAACTCGGGTAGACAAGATCAGCCATTAAAGTGTATAAAACAACTATAAAAAAGACATTGATTACTTTCATGGCTGACTTGACTTGACCTATTTTTACCCAAATTAGTTCGAAAATAGAAGATTATTGTTTTTGGATTATATTTGGCGATTGAGAAATTAATTGAGCGAGCGAAGCGAGCGTCTCCATTTGGCTCTTTTGGCACGGACCTCTGTTTTTTTTTTTGTTTGTTTTTTTTTTTTTCTGTTACTGACGATATACAGGTCAGAGTTTTTCTTCGATCGAGCTGAAATTTTGCACACATGTACGTAACATTTCTGATTGTTGCAGACCCTAATTTTTTTGAAATCCATTGATTGGTTCAAATTTAAAAAAAATTAACTTTCGATTGGTTGTTTTGATCAAATTGAAATTTTGACAAGTCATTACCCCTAACATTGTACCCAATCAAACAAAGTTTCAGCCAAATCCTCCCATTGGTTAAAATTTAAAACCATCTTTCCTGTGTTTTTAGAAATTTAAACTATAACCGATTGAACGATCAACTTATAACTTCGCATGATGGTTGGGTCCAACATTATCTGCATTTTTGACAATTTTCATACTAATCTGTGTTTAAATCCAAACGTTATTGACATTTTACGGACTATTAGCGTGTTGGCTGTCAAATTCACGGCGACTTCGACTCTTCAGTTCAAGGCAAGGTAGTTAGAGCAGAAACTTTCAAACGCAAATGAAACTGATAATGACCGTTCAACAGTCGATCTGATATTGTGTAGACACACTTATATCATATGAGTGGTCTCAGGTATATTTTTTGAAGGAGATCCTGTGATTTTTGAAAATTAACACGGAACAGTTCAATCATAAAGGTTCAATTGATCAACTTAAAGCTTTGCATGGTTATTTGGACCAATATTTTAGGAATGTTTTGAGATTTCTATACAAATCTGTGGCGAAATTTTAGAATTATTGGCTTTTAATGACATTTTCGATAGACAGAATTTCGGTTCGAGGTGTTGCGCGTATCCGTGCTCGCTCATCAACGCGTTACTCAGATTCATTGGTTAAAATTTAAATAAATATCTCCTGATAGGCTGAAAAATGAAAACGGTCTTCGATAATTCTGATCAAACTCATATTTTGCATGATCATTAAGACCAATATTGTCTCTTATTTTACAAAATTTCATCCCAATCAGTTAAGAACGTATGAAGTTATTTACATTTTTAATATCTGTCAGTAATGAAGTATCGAAATGAATGTTTTCCAGTGCCAATTGAAAATTGATTCTGATTTGCTTTATGAACCAGGTGCTTAGATGCTATTTTAAAGTTTCGATGAAAAGCATACACTTTTAAGTTGATATCATAATCAATTCCATATGGATGTATATGTTTTCTGTGCGTTGTGTACGCATTTCCGGTTCGAGAATTTGCACGTACCCGTGCTCGCTTATCAACGCGTTACACTGAGCGTTTTCCTAGTTTAAAAATACACAGCTAAAATCGATGTTAGATAGTAGGTTTCAAGAATCTGCTTCAGACAAAAAATAAGAATAAAAAAGAACTGTAAAAGAGAAGCAATTTGATTAGAAGTCAATACTTTTCACATATGAAAAATGTAAATATAGAAACGTTAATTCAAATACTCTTACAGAGCATTATACCGAGTATTTACCGAATCTTTGCAGACTTTTACAGATATAACAGAGAATATTTACATAGTCGTTACAGACTTTCACATAGTTTTTACAGACCACATAGTTGAATAAAAAAGCAGATTATTTTCAATATTTTTAAACCATATTTTTAAATCATATTTTTAAACCATATTTCACATACATGTGAAATTTGGTCTAAAAATATTGAAAATACGAAAATTTTACCAAATTTCAAACCAAATTTCACATGTATGTGAAATATGGTTTAAAAATATTGAAAATACGAGGAGGGACAAAATTCTCTTCACAATATTTTTTACATGCAAATGAAAGTTTAGTTTGTAATTTCCATTCTCATTCGCAATCTATACAGACACAGCTCCAGAAATACTGCAATAGATGTGATAGTAATTCCATACCTAAACAGTTGGCTAAATCCATGAGATATTAGAGTGTTGATTAGTACAAACAAAACAATATCCAGTGCCATAGGAGCTGACCCTTATCTACAAAGTTACAGAACAAAACTTGATGAAGTTTCAAAATGGATAAGTTATAATACACGTGTACAATAGGAAATGTCAAGCTCACCCCACCAGAATGCGCTTAAATCGGTTAGTGGCTAAATAATTTAAGTATATTTTACATCATGATGGCGGAAGATTTTCAATTCTATGCTAAAAAAACTATTGTTTACAAGAATATAAACGTTATAAATGGACTATGACCAGTTTTTCAATATTCTGCTAAATGTTTAACAGTGTAACTGTATTGCCATGGCAACAACCAATTTTCCTTGAATGACCATTTAAACTTATCTACTGGTTTTAGCAGAGTATTGAAAACTGTCTCTAATTATATGTGCAAATTTGGGGAATTGGATAGGATTATGTAGGTAGATTGATGCTCATGCAAAACTGATAAGGTCCGGCTTAGTTCTACCGAACTTAAGTCATGAAAACACGTTTAATTTTTCGTCTCATCTCTGGCATCTTCTCTCTCACGCGTAGTAAATAGTTGCTTGGTAGGCTATCTCTCTCCACTCAGTATTAAAACATGTTTATGATATGGGTCAGAGAGAGGCAGTATACAACGATCTTCTTTCCACCATTGTACATCGGGTCTCTAGTGCTGAGATGAGTGAAGAGAGCACCGAGTACTTTGCGGTCAGGTGATTCCACAGCCAGTTGGACCTCTGCCAGACGCGTCCAGCTGGCCGTGTGTCACGTGATGTACAAGTCACGTGGTCTGCTCTAGCAGTATGGAACACTTTTGAACATCAACAGTACGGCTTGGTATGGGCGGGAATGTGGAATATGTCGTATACATGTTAGAGGTAAAACACGAGTTGTATCACTCATCAAAAAAGCCTATGCCATTGTAGCAATCTCTTCTAAAGTCACAGCTGACCGAAATCTAACTAGGGTACAGATGATTTCAATAAATAAGTAAATCTTTATATTTCTAGATTTAATTTCCTTATTTTATTTGATACCGCTTTGACTTTCTTTATAATATCTTTCTTTCACAACTGTATTTATAAAATAGATTCAACTATTGAAAAATTGCCTGTGCTCCAGCAAAATAAACAAGATTGAGGTCTGTTACCATGCAACCAGGGTTATTTTCTCTTGTTAGCATTTAACTTAAAGTTGACACGGCTGTTTATAACTCGAAACTAGAATAGTTGTCGGTCTAAATAAAACCAAATTAGTCAAACGTAAAATCATGAAAAACATGTTTTTCGACAGAAAGCATCTATTATAAAACTATTGACGCGAGCCCAATTCAATAATTTTATAAAAGTAACGCGCATTGTTTGTCTCGTACATTCTTCAAACAAGACTTATTCATAGTTTGCCACCACATCATTCATCGTTGACGCCATCTTGTTGGCACAATTCAGAATAGCTGCCATATCTGTGATTTTGGTGATATTTGATAGTTTTAGTGATTACGTCTTTTGAAGGCTCAGAAGAAATCTTTAATATGCAAAAGAATCAATCCTTTCACTAAAATCAAACGGTTAACTTCCATTTATAAGTGAAATCTGACCTGTCAGACGTGCCAACATAATGTCCGCCCTCAGAGATTTTTTTTACATTGGTCATGTTAAATAATAATCTCTTGTAGGATAAGAATTATAATATTTACGCAAGGGCGCATTCAGGCCCCCCCCCCCCCGAAATTAGGATTTCATCGAAGAAAATAATCACATTTAAAATAATGATTGGAAAAAAAAACTTAAAAATAGACATATCATGCCAAAAATTTCCAAAATGGTTAGAATTGAGCTAAAATTCCAAAAAAATACCGGGGCTATGCGCCCTGACTTGCATATCGTAATGAGTTAAATAAATGTACCTACCTATTTTTAAACCTCATAGACCAATTTTAAGATATTTTGTAATTTACAATTCTCCCAAATAGCTATTCACTGCGATTCAAAATTGTACTTAAGTGAATGTCCTTGATCCAAAATTTTCCTCCCTGTCTTCCACAGTTAATTTTCAAAATATTAGAATGTCCGGCCCTCCCCAAAATTTCATCCTGGATAGCCTACGCCCTTGATAATACGAATGGATTTAAATATAGAATAAACGTCCTACACATTGCATTGTTATAAAACCGCCGCCATTTTGTCTGTCGACTGAACTAGTCAAGTGAGCTCTTCAACTCTCTTGGCTGCGACAATTCTCTGTAACAACAACTGAAGTCAAGAGAAAAACACTCTTCTCGTTGTCGACGAGATTTCCAATTAAAAGTTGATTTGTTCTGACTGATTAATTGAGTGGCGTCGTCTGAAGGCGCTTCGTGGTTGAATCGCAGACATTGTGAAGTCTGTTCAGACATTAAGACAGCGTTACACTGTCCAGGCAAGGCGGAGTTACACTAACAGACAGTTTTTAAATGTTCTGTCATATTTTAAACAGTTGATTAGGGCTATTACCATGGCAACAACCAATTATATTCCTGAAATTTCCACTAGTTTAACTTAACTAGGAAAACGCTAAGTGTAACGCGTTGATAAGCGAGCACCGAAGCGGGCAACACCTCGAACGTAATTCCTTTTCAGAAAATTTAAGCAGATAATTAATTACCTATTATTCAGATTTTCAGTCTACCAGTCTACTTATGTAAGCCTTATAAACACTCTGAAATATTATAAACTTATTTTTTGCATAGTGATTATGGTCCACATGCATTTTATACACATTTCGAAGAAGTCGCTCCGTTACCTATACCTGCTAAATATATATATATTTTCCAATGAAATCAAAGGACCGATCTTGCTATAAATCATTAGGTCACCAATTATGATATGAATGGATATAAACAAGACAATTCTTTGAACTTGTACGTAAACTTATTTATTATTTATTAGATAATACAATATTTCGTCCTGTTTCACAGGACTTCTTCAGGTAGTTTGAAAAAATGTAAGAAAACAAATTAAAAATTGACTTATCCAGGTATCTCATTGTACAAAGATTCTAAAAATATCAAAAAACAAGATAATAAAGTTACATTTAAACACAATGGATAAAAATTATAAACAAGGCGGGTAACTAAATAACCTGTTGCCACTTTTCTTGCATTTGACATCTTAAAGTTGATAGCCAAACTTTGTCAAAATCACAGCTTGGTTGACTGATTATGCTTGTTCTGTCTTCGTTGAGGCAGGCCATGGATGCAGCTTCTTTGAACCTCCTTTTTCCCCAATTCTCTTCCTTCCACAATCTTTTTGTCTTGGCCCATTCGACGTTATGGCAGTTTTCGAATGCATGGTCTGCAAGCAGAGACGATTGGAGTTCCAGTTCATTCGGGTTTTTCCTTCGGGTCTTCAAATAAATAATAAATAATATTATTATTTATTATTTATTATCTATTATCAAATAAATAATAAATAAGTTTACGTACAAGTTCAAAGAATTGTCTTGTTTATAATTTATCGTGAACTAAGATCTGAATAATTACAAAAAATATGAATGGATGTTTTATGAAAAAAAACTAATTACTTCCTTCGACCTGTAATTTAACAACAATTTATAAAATTACGAATACTCATTAAAACCGTTAATATCGTCATTTTTTTTTTTAAATAATGGTTTTGCATCAACAAAAATATATACATAATATTATAATGACGTATGTCATACCAATTAATAATGTTAAAATAAATGAATAAATTTTTACATTTGACCCTAAACAAAATCAAATATTTAATTCATTTTAAACCCATTAAAGCAAAATCCCATTAAAACAGGTTGTAAACCCAAAAATGGCAACCTTGATGGCATATTCATGAACAAAAATTTATTACGAAATTTTGAGTAATCCCCCCCCCCCCCAATTTCCAAAATTTCCAAAATTTTGATGCATGGATATTTCCTTTACAAAAAATATGGATAAAATTACAAACGCCAACTTACATTCAAATATGCAAACTGATTGTAATTATCTTGCCCCGTTAGCCCACAAAAAAATCAAACGTGTGACAATATACCTAAAAAATCAACCTTTTCGCCCCCCTGGGCCCTCATTCACGTACATGGGGTAAGCCATGATAGCGAGTGGTAAGGCGTGGTAGACCGGGTGGCAGTGGTATCGGTATTCACGAAGAAGTTATCATGTCTTACCCCGGGGTAGAGTCTACCCCTACCTCGAGGCAGGGGTAAGCCGTGGTAACCAAGTTTGAAGTTGGTGGTAACTTATTGGCGGCCATTTTTAACTTGACATGTCTGTCAAAACAACTGTTTGAAGTAATTCCTTCGCGTCGTCATCTGATCAGCTGTGTTGTGTGTTTATTGCATCTAATTTGTCTTTTACTTACGTTTTCTATGTTAGTTCATGTTTATTTAGTCATTCCACACAATATCGGATAGTATTATTGGTTATAGTAAGTCAATCCATGGACCATATAACCTCCAAAACATTTTCTTAAACACTAGATATAAGTAATAAACTTCATATTTTTATGTTGCAGAGTTAAGTTAGCACTGAATTCACCATAGAAAACTATTGTTGCACCAGATTTTATTGAACTAACACATTTCGTTCCGTATTTGTATAGTTTATCGTTTGGAATTGAACTGTCACTATTTTTAATAAAGACAAATGCACGCGCGCAGAAAATGATATTTGAATCTGATTGGTGGAATAATCCACTGCCTACTTAAAATTTACGTTCTATTTACACTATTCAAATTTCAAGTAGGCAGTGACCTACCACCAAGATACCACTGCTTCGTGAATACGAATGTGTCATTCGCTACCCCGAGGTGGTAAGCAAGTGGTAGGCTACCCCGGGGTAGGCAAGGATAAGGACAATGTACGTGAATGAGGGCCCTGGGGGCCAATTCTTGAGTTTTTATGTTTTGAAACCATGTGTGGTTTCATTGTTTAAAACGTAAAAAAGTTGAAGGCTAAGCAATAGTTGTCAACTTTTTTACGTTTTAAACAATGAAACCACACATGGTTTCAAAACATGAAAACTCAAGAATTGGCCTCCTGGGCCCTCATTCACGTACATTGTCCTTATCCTTGCCTACCCCGGGGTAGCCTACCACTTGCTTACCACCTCGGGGTAGCGAATGACACATTCGTATTCACGAAGCAGTGGTATCTTCACGGTATCTTGGTGGTAGGTCACTGCCTACTTGAAATTTGTATAGTGTAAATAGAACGAAGTTTTAGGTAGGCCGTGGATTATTCCACCAATCAGATTCGAATATTATTTTCCGCGCGCGTGCATTTGTCTTTATTAAAAATAGTGACAGTTCAATTCCAAACGATAAACTACACAAATACTAAACAAAATGTGTTAGTGCAATAAAATCTGGTGCAACAATAGTTTTGTATGGTGAATTCAGTGCTAACTTAACTCTGCAACATAAAAATATGTAGTTTATTACTTATATCTAGTGTTTAAGAAAATGTTTTGGAGGTTATATGGTCCATGGATTGACTAACTAGAACCAATAATACTATCCGATATGTTGTGGAATGATTAAATAAACAGGAACTAACATAGTAAACGTAAGTAAAAGACAAATTATACACAATAAACACACAGCACAGCCGATAAGATGACGACGCGAAGGAATTACTTCAAAAAGTTGTTTTCGCAGTCATGTCAAGTTAAAAATGGCCGCCAATAAGTTACCACCAACTTCAAACTTGGTTACCACGGCTTACCCCTGCCTCGAGGTAGGGGTAGATTCTACCCCGGGGTAAGACATGATAACTTCTTCGTGAATACCGATACCACTGCCACCCGGTCTACCACGCCTTACCACTCGCTATCATGGCTTACCCCATGTACGTGAATGAGGGCCCTGGGGGGTTGTTCCACCACCGGGCAGATGTCAAACAAGTGAAAGTGTAATGTGCGTACCTTGAGGTACCCAAACCACTTTCAGACCTTCCACAGCAGGGGGGGAGGGTTCACTACGGCTGGCTCATGGTCTATAAGTTTTGTGAAAAAATTGGCATGATCCGTTACTTCGTTTGGCAGGAGACGCCAAATGCACACGCAGACAAAAAAGAGATTCGAGTCATAAGTTTCAAGTGGAGATGCTCGCTTGACTATAGATTGTTGCCGATGTATAAAGAAACGTTTTGACTGAGTTCAAGGAAAATGTAACCAAAAGTTCTAGAAAAAACACTTCTGTCCACTTGTCGATCATCAGCCTACAACGGGAAGAATTATCGTCCCGTCTTCAACAATCTAATCCGCGTAAACGGCAAAGCAATTGCGTCACGTCGATGCGAATGAAATTGGATTTGCTCAGTGTAACAGAGTCTCGGTAATTGATCGTCAAAACGTTTCTCTGAAGGACGAGAATTTTCCGAGACAAATGTTCAGCGAGACTTGAACATTTCTTGTAATTGCCGAAATGAAACTTCGTCACTTGAATTTCGTGACAGATGAGTGTGGGTGGGTGGGGGGGGGGGGGGGGACTTGGAGAATGACGTAGACTAACTTTCCGGATGATCGGGCTGAAGTGAACAAGATGTCTTGACTATGATGATTATCAAACAATGTCAATTCACAAGGCAATACATCAGAAATGAAAATTAAGTATTGGACACATGCAAGACAGGCATGATTTGGATGTATTTATTCTCTTTTGGAAGCTATACCGAGTGTCACTTGGGAGCTTTGTTGGAGCGTAATTGTAAATTTGAGTACATAGTTGAGAATAATTCAAATTGGAAATAAAGGGTATAGGGAAAGAACGCTATAAGTTTTATGTTGAAACTTGTATCTATCTTCCATACAAATCGATATTTCAATTGCGTTTTTCAAGACTTTGCGGCAATATTTTCTATTACTGAATGACTGATGTTCTTAAGTTTAAGTTGTGTAGGTATTTAAGTTTATAATGTTTATGTAGGACATACGATTGTTTCATACTCTCAGATATTTGCCTGTATAAAATAAATTAAATTGTATTTCATGTATGTGAAAAATAGCTTGATAGCTACATTAAAGAACTACTACTACTACAATAACCGAGGGTATATTCTGAAAGGTCGTAAAAATCCCTGCAAGATTACAACTTAAACTAACTTTTGTCAAAAAATGGACTTATAGCGTTCTTCTGCTGTACCTTACAACGTAATGGACAATGCAAAGAAAGGATATGATTTAGAAGTAGGTACCTTCATTCTCTTTTGGAAGTTTACCCAGTGTCACTTGGGAGCTATGTTGGAGCTAAATCGTAAATTTGAGTACATACATGAGAATAATTCAAATTGGGAAAGCAATTCAAACTGGACAATTTCAATCATAAATGTTGAATTGAATGCATGCCTTCATGTCAAGGTTACCTGACTTTGCATGCAAGATTAACTTTCAAGTGAGATCCTGCGTTTGCCTCAAGCCAATTCATTCATTCATTCATTCATTCGGAAAGGTTTTTAATTGGCGCAATTTCTACTTAAATATTATTTAATTTTAAATTTGTTTAATTAATTTCACATTCTTTGCTGTACAAAACATTATGCAATTGAGGGGCCGCATCGATGAACCAGCTAACTAACGTTTGCTCGCGCAGAGCAAGTCATGGCTCTCATTGTTGTGTCTACTTTAATTCCTGACAGGTGGAGCCTTTCTCCAACTAAATTAGGCTCCCTATGTCAAAAATTTAAGTATACAACTATACACATTATTGAAAGTATGGCTTGCATTGCGCGAACAAATGTTAGTTTGATGGTTCATCCAGGGCCGTTTTAAGACCTTCGTAGGCCCTAGGCAGTACTTTTTTCGTAGGCCACCCCCCTCTCCTGTCCGAAATATTTTAATTTTTCCAGTGTTTAATTTGTAAAATAATAAGTGGGGAGACGATCATTGATCAGGATTTCTGCCAGGTGGGGCAAGGCAAGGAAAAAAAATTGACGGGTAGGGCCCCCCGTAGGGCGTTTTGTGGTTTTTGGACACTTTGAAATCAATTTTGAGACGTTATGAGGTGTATTTTATTGAAATATTCAATATTTGTTATAAATTTCGCACTTTAGGGTGGTGAAAGACATGATCAAATCTGCCCCGCAGGGCATCGTTTGGTTTTTTGACACTTTAAAATCAATTTTCTAGCACTTTCTTAGGCCCCAAAAGCTTCATAGGCCCTAGGCAGACTGCCTATGCTGCCCTATGGATAAACGGCCCTGGGTTCGTCGACGCGGCCTCTCAATTAGGTACCTACTATTATATTTTCTTGTTCTAAAGATAGCCTATTTTAATCTATGCAATAGTTAAACACATTGAGTTTTCAGAGTCTAGTTCTGAACTCGATTTCATGAGCTAGAAATTAAAATTGTTCGATTTAAATTGCTATGAACTTAAATAATTAAAGCATTTATTGTTTGTATGGAAATATTGTCCATTAGAGACAAAAGAATGCATGTTGTGCATCACATGGTTGGGGAAATATAAGTGTCGATCAATAGTATCGTTCAAATAAGTTCGCATGCAACTATCTATTTTCAGTATTGCTACTGCTTTAAATGAGCATTCATATCATTATTCTAAGAACTATACTCGTATATCACTTAAAAATTAATATTGAAGACGGACTCCAGGCTCAAGTACTATCTACTGCGTAACCACATACAGTATCACAACATGTGATTTTAGTGCACAAGCCGATTGATAATTTCAAGTGTCAACTATTCTTTCAGAAGCCAGTTTGCTAGGAGGTACGCTTGGCCAAAGTGAAAACGGTATTCTAAAGAAACGGATTGTTTGATCAAGATTTGATGGCATCATCCGACGAAGTCTTTGCTAACTCCTCATCTAACTCTAGTAGGAGCTCTATTTTATTGATGAACAATGACTGATTGTCAAGGAACCTAGCAGACAATCCGTTTAGTTCAAACCATTTTTACTTTGACCAAGTAAAGTGTACATCAAGTTCAAAGGGAGGAGACATTCTTTTCATTACAAGCTCAGATTTCCTCCGTCATTAATAGGAATTATAAAAAGACACGAACTTTTGTCTGAGAAAAGTTGTTTTCCTAGTTAAATACCTTCATTTGCAACGGTGAGCTTTTTAAAAACGGTAAAAACCTCAGAGCTTTTGTAATAAGCTTAAAAAGTGCTGAATTTCGAATTTAAATGTTGATTTATTTTAATTTTTAAAATCTAATGAGCGTTCATGTCCTAGATTCAAGAGATGCAAAGGCACTGATAACATCGATCTCAGCTATTTAACTACTCACGTTCCACTTGTTCCACTGATCAATCTGAAATGATTAGTAAGGTATGAACTAGATATCAAGTGTTATGTGAAGGCCACTGAGACTGCTCATTGCGGCACTTACAAAGTATATAACTAATGGTAGGTTTATGTAAGATGAGGCGACAATTATTTAATTTAAAGAAACATGAAAAAAAAACGAAAAAGCACTTTTGAACACATCTATGATTTTGTAGATAAGTTTTATAATGTATTTTTGTTCTGATACTCTTAGGAGATCTCGAACGCAAACATGGCTTGACATTTAAATGAAATTTATTTTAGTTTTCCTTCTTTATTTTGGATTTCTTCAAATCAAACCAATTTTCTTGAGACAGTACACAAACTGTATTTATTATAACACGTAATCTCAATATTTTAGCCACTTTCTGCGACCTACATCAGGAGAAATATGGAAACAATATAATATGGAATATGTTGCCATATTTCTCCTGATGTAGGTCGCAGAAAGTGACTGAAATATTGAGATTATGATAAACATAGTTTGTGTACCGTCACAAGAAAATTGGTTTTATTTGGCATTTTAACTTACCTCATTTTACAAACTTTATCAGCTATTTCACCTTTTAATTGATATAATAAGCTTTTTTACTGAAATAATTCGTTGTCATTCCTGAAATTATTTGCAAAACAGTTCATCTAATTTCACTAATCGATTAGGGCACATTCTGCTGACTGACAGACAATCGCATGATAATCAAGCGAGCGTAGCGAGCGTCTCCACTTGAAACTTATGGCTCGAATCTCTGTTTTTTTGTGTGTTTATTTGTGCATTTGGCGTCTCCTGCCAAACGATGTAAGGGATCAGGCCAATTTTTTCACAAAACTTATATTACTATTCTGGTTGTGGACAAAATGATTTTCAGCAAGTTGGGTCCATTGGTTTCATCGGAAATTGATTTTTGTATCGTAGCAACGAAATCTTCTGTGAAATGTTCATAAAAAATACCTATGGACCATGATTACTGCATTTCTGTATATCAGTTGGCAGTGACATTATGTTTTCACAAATATTTTGACATTGACAGTTGTTAAACTATTTTGATATTCTGCCAGTGATTATTCTTGCTGTTTGGCGATGCTTTCTTGGAGGTTTTTTAGTAAACGTAAGGTTATGTGGTCCAGCTATTGTTTGTAGAAAATTTTAACATTTCTGTGATCCTGGGAGTGATGGGAAAGTCTTTTGCTTCTCTTGGATTTATTTTTCAAGGTTTTGTGGCAATCTTACCAGTTTTTGAAGAAAATTTGAACTCTGATGTGATTCTGCAAGTGATTATTTGTGGATTATTTACGGAATTTCGGTTAGATCATGGTTAGATGTGCTGCACACCGGTGCTCGCTTATCAACGCGTTACACTGAGCGTTTTCCTAGTGATAATAAACACTGTTACATCGCCAAAACCATTCAACTCTTCTTCTCTACCACTTTAGAAGAGGATAAGAGTCCACAGAAAGCGACTCGGTTTCTAAGTATTTATTTATGTGGTATTTTAAAACTTTTTATTTGACAAAAGTCCACTTAGAGGCAAGAAATCTCAATCAATTGAGTTTACTTTACTTAGTGGACTTTAGACAACTAAAAAGTTTTAATCACGCACACTATTCCTAAGTACTATCAACTTTCCTCGTTAAAAGAGTAAAAATCAATCACACATCATAGTTAGATTAGATTAGATTAGATTATTATGGTGTAACGGCGCGTCAACGACGAGGTCATATTGAGCACATTAATTTCATAAGTGGAGGACATGGGAGGGGTAGACCTAATGGGCACGATCCGGGGGAGTCTGAAACTGGTGGGAAAGCCAGTTCAGAATGGGGGTAGACCGGGGGGAAGGGAGGCTTCGGGCCGGTGGGACCCGATTTCATGGGATCACCATCTCGAGGGGGGAGATCGGCCCAAGGGGCCCGCGAATTCGGGGAGGGTATGAGACTAGGTCGACCCTGGACTGCACTTAGTTGAGACCAACTCCTAATGTGAGGCGGGCATTGAAAGTAAGATATATTTTTTATCATATATGGAGGTCAAGAGGAGGGGTCGACCAAAGATTCTTAGTCCGGGGGAGTCCAGCACTGGTGGGAAGACCAGACCAGAACAGGGATGGACAGAGAGCGGGATGGTTCGGTTAGGGGCACCCGATTAGGGGGGGACACCCGTCTTGTGGGTGGAGACCGGCCCTAGGGGACCGCAAATTCAAGGGAGGGCATGGCTCTTTGTCTGGACCTGTCCTGTTTGACCTGTCCGGCATTGGTAGCCGTTACACATGAGCATATGCTCGCCGGCGTAGCTGCAGTGGATCATTGGCCAACACAAACCCCACCACCGCGCTAAAATGGCAGCCGTCGGGGGGATCACCCATCGTCATTGAAGCAATATATGTGTGTTGTTCTTATGGGAAATCAAAAAATTAGGACCAATATGAATATATTTTTACCTAGTCCAGCTTTATACATTTTCTTGATGAAATTGTGTTCTTTATTGTACCTACTTTCACAACTTTGTAGACAAGTGCGTGAAATAATCGAATCGCGTTAAATAAAAAAAATAGGTAATGAAGAAAATACCAATATTACATGCCTGTCAATCTGTTTCTTAGAAAACCCGGCACCTCCACCAACAACACTATCATTTCCTGAAAGACGATCCAAATCAATGACTCATTATCTTCAATCACGCATATGACCTTGGCAAAAGGTCATCCAAGGTCACGAGGTCTAAGGTCACTGAATCGTCAGAGGAAGGATATTACTACCGTCATAATAATGGTACATCATGCGGCACAGCGCTGCCACTACACTAGATTAATGTCGACGGTCACGCTATTTTGCGTTGCGATGTTGGCACGATCAATGCCACACACGCGGGTGTGACCTTTCGACCAATCAGAAGGCAGAGATTCACACCCCCTCCCCCTCCTCTACTCTCTTGGTCTGCTCTTTGGGTAAATAACTTTGACACACTTCTTTCGTGATGAATGTCTTTGGAAAGCGTTTGATTTATCTTTGATATAATGTGTTTGCCATGCTTGTGGAAATGGAACATGTACGTGTGATCTGCAGTTACGTCATCCCTTGCCAGAGTTTGAGGATTGCACGTTTTGACTTTACGTTCATATAGGACACTTTTTTCAGTTTGTTTGTTTAAGTCAATAAATATGCATAATAATTATTACTAGGAAAACGCTCGGTGTAACGCGTTGATGAGCGAGCACCGACACGCACGACATCGCCAATCATAGCACGATCCATTCAATCAAAGATAACTTACTATACATTATTTATTACCAATTTTCCTTGCAACTTTTCATAAACACTCTGGATCAATTAAATAACAGATTATTGTACTGATATTTTTCCATCAATCTCTTTGGACAGATATTCAAACACTTAAAACAGCAATAAGTCTGTAAATTCTTGACCGATTGTGCTGGAAATGTGTAAAATATGATGTTATCTAGTCAAAACGTCGTTTTCATAACTGTGAAACACAATCCATATCGTAAAATAAATTATTTTAGATAAGGTATACCTATACCTATGTATATGAAATACCTACATTACATTTTAACTACATTATGTATTGCAATATGATCAACTAAGAAAAGAATCTGTCTTACTTGATATTGAGAATAGCCATCTATAAACTTTGCTTTGCTACATAGAGCAACCCAGAATGCAGTGGAATTTCTGTTTTGAAATGTCATTTCTGACAGTTATTAAAATTGTCAATAAGTGCATCTATGTTCTTGACTGGTAGGGCTGAAAATTTGTAAAATAAGAGACAATGTTGGTCTGAACGACCATGCAAAATATGAGTTTGATTGATCAGATTAATCGAAGACCATTTGATAGGTCAAATGGTGGTGTGGCTATAGGCCGTTTTAAATTAAGTATACAAATGAAAAATATTGGTGCCAATCCTTGCTAAGTTTTAAGTTGCCAATCCTTGCTAAGTTTTAAGTTGATCGATTAAACCTTTATGATTATTATTATTATTATTATTATTAAGTCTATATTCTCAACAGAGCCAGGCTCCACTAGTGAGAATGTAATATAGAGAAGGGAGGAGAGGAAACCCGGTACCGGCATGTAGCCTACTCCTGACGAAAGATACCAAGGGGACCAACGGCTTAACGTCCCTTCCGAAGGACGGTGTAACATTCACAGCACGAGCCTCCACAACCCGCGCCGTCGAGAGACTGATAACAGGTGGAGGAAGGTCGTCACACTGACCCCCAAACACCCCAGTCTCTCTGACCCAACGGCAGCAACCTGGCAAGGCAGAGTTGAATGGTCACCCATCCAATCGCTGACCGCGCTCAATGTTGCTTAACCTCGGTGATCTACCGAGGTAGTGTGTGTACACAATATCAGATCAATCTGTTGAACGGTCATTATTAGTTTCATATCGTTTAAAACTTTCTGCTCTAACTACCTTGCCTTGTAGATTCGAAGTCGCCGTGAATTTGACAGCCAACACGCAAAATGTCCCTAAAATGACAAAACTTTTGAAAATAACGACAGATTAGACTGAAAATTGGCAAAAATACCTAAAATGTTGGTACCAATGACCACGCGAAGTTTTAAGTTGATCGGTCAATCTGTTCTAGTTTAAATGTCAAAAATCACATGAAAAATGGTTTTAAATTTGAACCAATAGGAGGATTTGGCTGAAACTTTTTATGATTGGGTACAATGTTGGTTGCAATGTTTTTGCTAAATTTCAAATTGATCAAAGCAACCAATCGAAAGATAATTTTTTTAAAAATTGAACCAATCACGGGAGCCCGTTCAAAAACGATCCCAGGGACCGCATAGATTACGTTAGTATGTGTACAAAATTTCAGATTGATTGCTAGAGCGGTTTGACCTGGGCTGTGACCAAAAAAAACAAAAAAAACAAAAAAAAAAACAAACACACAGAGAAAGTGCCATAAGAGTACCGTGGTGACGCTCGCTACGCTCGCTCAATTACCTACATTTCAATTCTGACAATGAGGCAGAAAAGTGACCGGAGCTCTACACTTTTTTGGATTATTAGAGACGGAACTGTGTGACGTATTGCATTAAATTTTAGTATTTATTAGATAAAATACAAACTTAGTATAATAGCTTGAAACAAATAATCTTTTCCGTCGTCAATAAGTATTGATTTATAGTTTTTTCTCACCCTAGAAGGTGAGCTCTCATTCAACGATAATGACCAGCAGCCATTCAAATTTATTCGACAATAATTTTTTTTTCTTTTGCCAAGTGTACATTACATACCTTTTTTAGTAAGACTCTTGTTATTTTATAAACTATAGGTTTGGTTCATCGCCCGACGGCGCAAAATGACTCTCGTTCTTTTTTTTTAACAACGCACGAAAATAAATAAAGTTATGAGCCTATATTCTAATACAATAATAGTTACTTTCTTCTATTAGAATTTACTATTACAATTGCAAAGTATTTCATGCGCTTTATTTATAATATAATTTGACTGTTGTGCCTTCATGTCTGACAGTTAGTTATAAATGTGAAATTATGATGAATATTAACGACGCACTTAACTGCAAGGACAAAATAAAATTACAAATAAACTACAATAAAACCAGACTATAAACTACTCTTTATATTCCAGTTGCCAAGGCAACAGTGTAATGGGTGATGAAAAAAATTACGTCAAAACATTGCTACCTTTAATCATCGCTAATGGTGATGATGGATTTAATGAGAGATTTTATCTGCGCGTCAAATGTGAACAGGGAGATGGATGACTTGCAAGCGCGAACAATCACTGTTCATTTCAAACAACGATTCATGATTCATGATTCTAATACTAAGTGAACGTTTCACACCACAATAATCTTGTTTAGACTTGCTAATTAGGTGCGGTACTCTTATGTCTGTTTCTCTGTTTATTGTCGCTCTGTTTGTTTGTGTTTTGCGTCACACAGCTCAACCGATCGACCTGAAATTTTGCACACTCTAATGCCATTACAAATATGATTAGATAAAGGTAGAACGACTGTTTGTGAACTCACCTCAACAATCGAAGAGCTCCCCGGAACAAGAGTGAATGTGACATTTCTTAAATTGTTCAGGAACAACTAAAAACCAACCAACACTAGATAAGCCACCAATGTTAACCAGAGATTTCAATTCTTCTTTTAGAGGGGAAAGGTTCAATATTTCGAACTTAGATTGCGCCAGCTTACGGTCTAGATATATGGATATTCATCCTTTTAAAGAAAAAAAAAGCGTTTTGAAAAATGTGTCACATTCAGCCTTGTTCCGGGAGCTCTTCAATCATTGAAGTGGACTTCGGGCCCTCTACATGTGAGATTCAGAAAAATGCCACAAACTTCCTCATATCAACGAATTCTGATGATTTATTATGTGGTTAGAGACCCAGAACCAATTTCTTCGTCATTGAGAGAAATTGACTACAATTCCAATCCTTTACTATTAATGTACAGTTTTGACCTTGAGCTCGGAAGTTGCGTTACGATAGACCTCTATAGAAATCGTCATTTTAGCCCATTTTCAATCAAACCCGGACTCTTCCTGTAGATAATTTCGAGCCAAATAAAGTGCACACAATTTCAATCGAATCCGTTGAGTATTTCGAGAGATATTGCACGGAATGCACAATATCATGGAAAAACACACTTTTTTCGAAACTTTGAAACTTCAGGGAGCCGTGAATCCATTGGCAGTGAAGAAAATACAATTTAACTCTGTGGACCTTGACTCAATATAACTACATGAAAAGCAACATTTAAATGTAATTAGATGTTATTTTGGGGGTTGAGAATGTTGTGTAGGGTGGGTGGAGGGGGCGCAAGAGAATTTTCTGATATTGGAAATTTTTCTCGAGTGTACCTCCTTACGTCACATCGCATTTTGAAAATGATTTGAGTATATTGAAAACTGACAGTACCATTTAGGAATCAAAATTGTATTGTTGTGATTTCTGCAGAGATGCATACATTTATATAATCAGGTTGAATCTTATTATGTGGAGACCTGAATAAAATCGCATTAAATTCTACTACTCAGTCTTGACCATGGGCTTCAAGTATACTTTGTGCTTTATCAATCATGACCAAATAGCAGTGAGGAAAGTAAAGTCACGTGAGAGTAGTCAGACAACGACAGAAATGCTCTTCCGTGTTTTCTTAGCATATATTTTTTAATGTTGGAAATCTTTGATTGCGCTGTAATTTTTTATATTGCGTATTTGTTTCGTATAATTAACTCATTTGGGTATGATTTCGGATTCAGAATTTGGATTCGTTTAGATTCGTTCATAAATTTTTTCAGTTGCTGTTTTCAATATTCTAAGTATATTAATTTAGAAATTGCCACTTTGGGTTAATTCTTCACTAAACAGATTCCATTCATATTTAATTATTTTTTCGGTTTGTTTTGAAAAAAAAAATAAGATTTAGAATTGAGCTGCCATAGAGATCGGTAGTTCTGCGAGGGTATAGTCAATTGTCACGACCAGTCAATCCGTCAGCAAGAGTGGTTCGAGGATTGCGCCATCTATTATACCTTGATCAGAAAAGATTGTGATTAGGTCATGTGTTACATGGCAGGGCTCTCTAGTATTTTGAAAAGTTCATTTGTTTCGATGAATATTTTGTATGATTTTATAGATCTAGTTCTATGGTTATTCTCCCATGTACAGTATAATTTGCTAGGTTTTCACACAGACTAAACTTCATTAGCTGCAGTCTACTCGTAGAACATCAAAGACAAAAACAGAAAAGTAGATTTGGTTGTCAGGACAGAGACTTAATCGTGCGCCGTAGAATTGCATTATCTTTTTATCTCATCTGGCAGAAAAAGAGCCATTCTGGCTACAGTTTTACCCTGATTAAAGCCAGACCAGAGATTCAATCCATATTTTACACTGAAATCCTATTCGGTTATTTCAAAGCTCGGTAGGATTTTAAGTAATAATCTCATTTTATAATATCTCTTTTACAAAGGTACTTATTGGCAGTGAAATGAAACAATATGTGAATAAACTAGGAAAACGCTCTGTGTAACGCGTTGATAAGCGAGCCTTCGTATTGTATGCTATTTGATATGCGTTTGCAAGTCTCTGCTCTACAGGCTTTGGACCTGAAGCATCAAGATAGCACTGATATAATAATTGAAATTATTGACATACATTTGCAAATATTTTAACTTTCAAGATTATAGAACAAAATGTCCTTAAAATTACAATAACTTTTAAAGATAACGACAGATTAGTCTAAAAATTTGCAAAAATACCTAAAATGTTGGTCCCATTTACCATTCAAAGTTAAAAGTTGATCGGTCGAACAGATCTAGTTGAAATTTTAAAAACCACAAGATAGGTGGTTTTAAATTTTAACCAATTGGTGGATTTGGCTGAAATCCACCATCATTGGTGGATTTGGCTTTGTACGATTGGGGACAATTCTGGTTGCAATGACTTTGCAAAATTTCAAATTGATCGGACCCCAACCAATCGATTTTTTTTAAATTGATCCAATCACAGGCTTCCGTTCAAAATCAATCCCAAAGACCGCTAAGATTACGTTAGTATTGAATGCAAAATTCAGATCGATTGGTTGTGCGGTTTGACCTGGCAGTGCAGGCACACACAGAGAAAGTGCCATAAGAGTACCATGGTGACGCTATCGCTACGCTCGCTTAATAATGACAAGTAGGACAGACAAGGCAAAAAGATTTTGAAGTAATTAAATAACTGTACCTCAGAGGTAGAAGGGCGGATGTCTATTTTCTCGATCTGTTGTCGCACATTTCTGGAATCATGAAATCAAGCTATATTAATTATAATTTGTACATATTGAAGTATTCTCTTACAAAATAACTAGTGTCACTGTTAGAAATACGATTCGATGAAAGCAGAGTTATTGGTTTTTATACTCAACTCAAGAATTATTAAAATTGACATCGGGCCTTCTACATCTGATATACAGAATGTTAAAAAAAGTAATTTTCTAAAAGAGCTTTTTTCATCCCAGCAAACAATTAAAAATTGACGAAGTAAAAATGCACTAATTTTTTTTAAAGAAATCAGGATTTACAGCGTTGCCGCTTCCTTTTGTACAGCGAGTTATGAGCAAACTCTTTAGAAAGTCGGATATTTAATAGTCGCTTCGAAAATAGTTTATAAAATACAAAACTTAATGAGAAAAGTTAAGAGCATGCATCAGATTGTTGTTAAATTTAACTTGCTTCTTTAATCTTTCCGATATTTTTCTCAAACGCAATATAATCTTATTGATGAAGAATACAATTAAAACTCAAATGCTACCAAATATGTATACCAAGAGAGAAAGGACAATTTATTACTCCATTTAGAAGAAAACGAATACTAATTTCCACGTTTATCTGGTTACAAAATTATACTAACAGGAAAACAAAGTACGTACTTAATTTCCCTTCTCTTGGGGTCATATGATTAAATATGTTTAATAATTATGTAAAGCATGAAATCGATTGATTACACATCAGTTTAAATTCACGTAATACAAATTGAAAATTGAACTTTGTCAGTGGCTCAACCTGTAGAGCTTTAAGAAAAACTGACGCGTCTGCCATAAAAGTAACATTGACGATCTCGAATGACAGGATTCAACTGTCATGGAATCACGCAACTGGTAACACAAACTCATGTCAGTTAGATGGAGGAGCCGGGTTAAAACGCCGCAGAACATGAAAGTGTTGCGGGATGCTTCTAGGAGCACACGCTTTGGTATGACAAGAATCCAACTGTCATCGAGACACGCAACTGGTAACACAAACTCATGTCAGTTAGATGGAGGAGCCGGGTTGAAACGCAGCCCGCAGAACATGAAAGTGTTGCGGGATGCTTCTAGGAGCACACGCTTTGATATGACAAGAATCCAACTGTCATCGAGACACGCAACTGGGAACACAAACATACTCATGTCAGTTAGATGGAGGAGCCGGGTTGAAACGCAGCCCGCAGAACATGAAAGTGTTGCGGGATGCTTCTAGGAGCACACGCTTTGATATGACAAGAATCCAACTGTCATCGAGACACGCAACTGGGAACACAAACATACTCATGTCAGTTAGATGGAGGAGCCGGGTTGAAACGCAGCCCGCAGAACATGAAAGTGTTGCGGGATGCTTCTAGGAGCACACGCTTTGATATGACAAGAATCCAACTGTCATCGAGACACGCAACTGGTAACACAAACTCATGTCAGTTAGATGGAGGAGCCGGGTTGAAACGCAGCCCGCAGAACATGAAAGTGTTGCGGGATGCTTCTAGGAGCACACGCTTTGATATGACAAGAATCCAACTGTCATCGAGACACGCAACTGGTAACACAAACTCATGTCAGTTAGATGGAGGAGCCGGGTTGAAACGCAGCCCGCAGAACATGAAAGTGTTGCGGGATGCTTCTAGGAGCACACGCTTTGATATGACAAGAATCCAACTGTCATCGAGACACGCAACTGGTAACACAAACTCATGTCAGTTAGATGGAGGAGCCGGGTTGAAACGCAGCCCGCAGAACATGAAAGTGTTGCGGGATGCTTCTAGGAGCACACGCTTTGATATGACAAGAATCCAACTGTCATCGAGACACGCAACTGGTAACACAAACATCCTCATGTCAGTTAGATGGAGGAGCCGGGTTGAAACGCAGCCCGCAGAATATGAAAGTGTTGCGGGATGCTTCTAGGAGCACACGCTTTGATATGACAAGAATCCAACTGTCATCGAGACACGCAACTGGTAACACAAACTCATGTCAGTTAGATGGAGGAGCCGGGTTGAAACGCAGCCAGCAGAACATGAAAGTGTTGCGGGATGCTTCTAGGAGCACACGCTTTGATATGACAAGAATCCAACTGTCATCGAATCACGCAACTGGGAACACACATTTATACGAGAAAAGATAGTTCAAGGAAATGGTGTGTTTTAGTTCAGCTCGTAGTACATTAATTGTAGTCTCATGGTACTCTTTTAAACGTGTTTCTTGGATCATTGACTACCGCTTAGTATGGGACTCGTGACTGCTATAGTTGCAGCACTGAATGCTTCCGCCGATGTCTGAGGCCGCACTACAAACGACGATTCTGGCAATATAAAGACATTATTATTAATTTTGTTCAATGCTACAACATGCCTTCATATTTATAACATAGGCCTAAATTAAGCTTATTGTTGTGCTGCGTCAGCTTTCCGTGAAATCTTTCCAAATGTAAGACGATCTCAGCCGGACGAGTGAAGAATTTGACCTTGGTCTGTACGTAAGAACGGGGCGGTTCCGTTTGTCACTAGACATCGACGACAGATGACTGGCCAGTCGCATGTCCCCACCCCAGTGTACGTCAATGCTTGGATATAACAATGAAGTTCCGGGTATACTCCTAAACGCAGCCCACAACACATTCATGTACTGCGGGGCGCATCTAGGAGTGGACCTTGCATTTCCGCGTTTCAAGTCTTTGTGGACAAGATGTTGTGAAATATCAGCAATGTTATACATAAAATGCGGATAGAATTTAACTAATCAAATAAAGTTATAATTTTGTATTCCTCTCTGTTTGATGATTGGACATGAAACAATATAAATATACATTGCAATTAAAAAATATACATCAAAGCCAAACTTATAACAAGAATTCATAATAATAACATACATTTTTCTTTTAAAAACAAGTCAATGGAATTAAACAATTCCTAATTAATAATTTTTTCAGACAAATGAATAAGAATTGTTTTTACCAATTGTTTATTTTTTATTTTTAAATGAAAACTATGCTTGTTTTATTATCTTTATCTAACCGATTATGAGCTTTAAGAGATCAAAATGACATTATCTCTAAACCGTAAGTTCATCACCTTCAACTCTTTTATTTAAAATTATATAAGAAATTTGAGTGTCTTTAGACATTTCCGTTTGCGTTTTAGCACTTTCAGAAACGGTTGAAAAACTTATCTTAATTCTCCCCGGTAACAATAATTTAAACCAATAACCATTTATAGAAAGGACTATGAGAGCCTTCCGAGCCACTTGTAAAGAAAGTTGAAATGTATCTAAAGCCACGAAAGCTCCGCAGCTATTAATCTCCTGAGCAACACGTCAAATGAAAAACCCCACCCAAAGTTGCATCTAAAACTCTCGACACGCGAGACCGTTCTCGACGAGTGAATCGTCGATTTAACTCGAAACTCGATCGATCTCAGATCGATACGTTGTCTGATCTTCGAGTCATCTTTGACCCAGTTCGTCTTAGATTCATTGGGCTGGAGGGGGTTCGAGAGGGCTGTGGCATGAATCAATACATCAAGGTGGCCGTGAGTGAAGAGTAGAAACTTGACACCCAAGAGACTCTGGGAATTAAGAATAGGTAATCGCACTTGGCAGTATTCGTGAATCCAAGGGGCTTTGGGTTCGTTTGTAATCTAGTCACGATGTTGAGCGAAAATAATGGTGATGACAAAAAGAATTCCATGAATGAAGCAATCAATCACGGTATTCGTATCTGTATACCTAAGTGGAGGTGGAATAAAATCCACACAAAAAGTCTCTTCTTTTTGGAAATGTATGCGTTTTACCACGATTAATTCTAAACAGTTCACTTATCAGTTTTTAATACTCTGTTCAATTTTAAACAATTCATTGGGACTATATCTATATTGTTATGTCAACAATCACAGACATCCCTTGATTGACCGTTTGAACTTAGCTACTGGTCTTAGCAGAGTATTGAAAAACTAGCCCTGAGGGTCCATATTTCAATGCTCTGTTAAATAATTCAGTTTAAAGTTAACTCATTTTTCGTTCTGAGAATGCCATTTATTGTTGCCATGGAAATATACCCAATCAAATCTTAATTAAAAAGCTCATTAAAAAGACATGCCCTTGAAGACAAGAAGAAAATAGTCCAACAAAAAACACACATTTAAAACTAACTGACATTGTGCAACATCAGGGTGCATCTAAATTTGAACAAGCTCTACATCCTCTTGGCTTCGTAATTCTTATAATTGTTTCTAAGTGCTGCATCGAGCAATAAAATGTAATTGTGATGAAGATCCGTCGAAGATGAACGTCGACTTGGCTCCAGAAATGGAAAGACTAATTGTTACTGGCTCACAACAACATAAAACCTCTTGTAGTGGCTTTTACAGCAGAAAACACGACAACAATATAACAAAGCGTTTATGATCAACGGAATTACAAAATAAGGAAAGAGTACCAAGACATACGAGTATACAAATAAATTATCCACACCATTTCAAGCATAGGTACGTAATTAACTGATTTATGACACATGTACAAACAGTGGAGAGGGAGAGGGAGAGGGAAAGGGAGAGAGAGGGAGTAGAATATACATAAATGTGCTCCATTTATTAGGGTATGGTTTCTGGCTTTCTTGCTTCTTTTCCATGTTAGCAAATGGTATCATCCAATGAAATTTCTGGAATAACCACTAAGCTAGCTACTGTAAACTTAACTACTGATTTAACGAAGTAGAGACGCTCCAAATTACATTTCAATAGCTTTTAAGTTGTCAAAAATGCACGTAGAATGAAATTCACATTCAGGTTTACCAAACTGCAAAGTAACCTTTCAAGAACTTTAAGTACAGTAGTTAAGTTTAAACAGTAATTCAAGGATTTTCAATGGCATGGCAATATAATCTTAATTACCCTGTTTAAAATTTATCAGAACATTGAAAAACTTATCCTTAATGTGTAATACCTCATGAAATTGCGACTTTTTGTTTTGATTATTTTTTCCATATTATCATCGTCAAGACGCGTTTTCATATTGGCCGAATGAAGGCCTACGACTGCTCGCTCATGTCTCGTATTCTTGATCGATAACGACTAAATGTAACTTATCAGATGAAACAGCGGAAACTTCAGACTAAGAGTGAGCCAAGATATTGATTAAATAATGAACAGTTGGATGAGATTTAATGTTGCAGAGCTCTGAAATGCGGTTTCCAACTTGTGTGTTATTAGCGAATCCAAGTCTGAATTTATAATATAATTGGATTTCATTAGAATTAATGGCTTTCAGTCAAGTTGAAAAACTGTTGATACAAAAACAAAATGGAACAATGAGAATGTTAGAACAGATTTCAACAATTCAAAGGCAACAGATTGCATTTGCATTTCAATGTTCCAAGGAATATTCTCAGAGTTATGAGTTAATGTGCGAGCATTAGAGAACTTGGAAACAATGGGAATTGATTTTAAAGTTTGCATGTTTATCCAAGTTGCATACTTGACATCATTTGTCACTTCCAATATTATGAATTACGGTATTCATTTTGTTTGTCACTATAGCAATACGCTTTGATGACTGTTTATTCAGTGAGCTATGTTGATTTTGAGGTGATACAAAATATTGTTGCTAATTTTAAACCATGGGTAGCAAGTATACAAAATCCATTACTTTTAAGAGGTATGTACGAAATGGGATAATGTTTGTCCCGCCTTTGGAGATTCTTCCAGGAAAATTACAGAAAAATATACAAACCAATTTATTTCTTTAGATACATATTTGAACAACTAGAGAAGAGAGTACTATTTTATGGGACATTCATAAGTTTTACAAACGTTTAAATTGTCAAGAGCCCATTTAAAAGCATTCAGGTATAGGATTCTTCATAGCCTCTTGAGGAACCCTGTCAATCTTCCTCAAATCGTGTTGTACAAGATTTAAGATAACGAATTAGTGTATGTCTCATATTAGTATTTTAGCTAATAAGGGCTGGCTTGTAACAATTTGCGTAATCACCTTTATAATGCATATTAAAATATTATAATCATTATCATCATTATGGAGACACTACTCTGGACCATGAAGACTACCGAATGCGTTGTCGAAATATTGCCTCCGTATTTTTATTTGTGTTTTCATATTTAGTACCGGCGTCGTCCAGAGTAGGGTTTATAATATACATTCCCGGTACATCAACTTCTTTGTTTTATTATTATTATCATCATTATCATACGTCACAATCTTTCTACTTATTAAATTATAAATTATATATATGTTATACATTGTCTTTCCTGCATCCATTTTAAAATTGCAGTGTGTTTCAACAAAGTTCTCCCTTTACTCGGTCCATTTACAATTTACATATATTACATTTACTTTAAATCAATTCAATTTTGTAACCATTCACGACTAGAAATTTCGTACAAAATGAATATACATTATCAAGAAAAGGCCACTTCCAAAAACATTTCTTCCTCTGATTTGAAAAGTATGTTTATCTCGAGCGCCTCATCTGGCACGTGCTGTCAACACGTCTCGGATGATCTAAGAGGGTGGTTTACAGCATCCAGCAGACCGTGACCCAGTTACGAATCCACCCTTCAACCCTCGCCGGCACATGGCGCCTACTTACCTTCCATGACAGATGTTTATCGCAGCGGGGATATTATGTGGGAATATTGCATTGCTGTCGCCGCAATGTGCGGCTTGGTTCAATGCCAGTGTAGGGTTGAACATACAAATACATGAAGAGGAATGGCATAATTAATTGTGCGAAATATCGTGGAATCTGATGGAGAATGCTACGTTTTTGACAAGTTGGTCAAGCATACATTATGATTGCGAAATAATTTCAAAATGATAAAATCTAAAAATAGCATGGCAGTGGTGACGGTTTGTTCCAATGTTTGGAACAAACCGTCACCACTGCCATATGCTATTACCCGATGGTTCCGAAAACTTCCACGACAAAATCTAAAAATGTTACTTCTTCTCATTCTAGCAGACAACCTCTCTGTACCACTATAGAAGTGAAATAGAAATCAAACAAAACGCTCCGCTTAATGGATAAAAAACAAATAATTTTAGTCTTTTTGCGAAAGAAGGTTCTTTTTGGATTTTTCCTCAATTCTCGAATTTTCTATTCTGTACTGTCCTACCAACCGTAAGCATCCAATCGACATGAAACCAGTTTCGAGTTAATTTACAAAACTTGCTTTGCTATACTTAAGAGTCAACTGTAACTTACTGAATGAGTAATTAGGACATTCTTACCGGATCACAATAGTACGTTGATTCTAGCGATAACATAACTCAATAATTTGTAACATGTGATTTTGTGTGCATGATGTTGACGGCAGTATATAATAACTCCTTCGGTGTTTCGGATAATATATCTGATAACATTTAATAACATGAATTATATTTTGATACACAGTATGCACTTCGATTTGAAACGAGTGAGGTGGAAAAATTAAAAAGTTGGAATCGTTGCAAAAAATATAAATTATAAAATGTTGAGAAATCTTGATATCGGGTACTTACGTGTTTTAATGTACTCAAAATGCAGGCTTGCGTTGAGTAACTACTTTATTCCAAGAATGAAATCGATTCACCTGTGCTTTATGCACTCATACAATGCATGTAAACAATAACCATATGTAACACAAAGTCAACAAATTCTACATTCATTTTTAATTTCTGTGGTGAATCGAAAAAGAATAATACTGAATTGGTGGATAAAAGACATAAGATAGAAAAATATGAATAAAAACGTTAAGTGTGTCGACTCTCGTAATATGTGGCCTAAATAAATTAGTACTAGGAAAACGTTCTGTGTACCGCGTTGATAAGCGAGCCTTCATATTGGATGCGATTTGATATGCGTTTGCAAGTCTCTGCTCTACAGGCTTTGGACCTGAAGCATCAAGATAGCACTGATATAATAATTGAAGTCATTGGCATACATTTGCAAATATTTCAAGATTTTAGAACAAAATGTTCCTAAAATGACAATAACTTTTGAAGATAACGTCAGATTAATCTGAACATTGGCATAAATACCTAAAATGTTGGTCTCAATGCCCATGCAAAGTTTAAAGTTATTCAGTCAAACGATTCTATAAAGTTAAAATTTAAAAAATCACCTAATAGGTAGTTTTAAATTTGAGCCAATGGGAGGATTTGGCTGATACTTTGTAAGATTGCAATGGTTGCAATGACTTTGCAAAATTTCAAACTGATCGGACCAACCAATCGAGAGATATATTTTTTTCAATTTGAACCAATCACAGAATCCCGCTCAAAAACGATTCAGAGACCGCTTGTATTACGTTAGTATGTGTGCAAAATTTCAGATCGATTGGTTGTGCGGTTTGACCTGGGCAGTGCAGACAAAAAAAAAACACAAACAGAAAGTGTCATAAGAGTACCGTGGTGACGCTCGCTACGCTACTGTTAGCGAAACGTCAACTGAAGATATATTTGATCTGTATATCCCGACCCAGAACACACAACACAGCATCCAGAAACGGCAAAGAGAGTTCTCCACGCGCGGACACACGGTCAAAGCTCAGTGGAGCGAAGAAGATATTGAGAAAGTTCAGTTCGAGCGAGAAGCGATTTCTCATTACAGACAAGTGGACATCCGGACATTACAGACATTACATTACAGACTTCCGGTGAACGTAGCTCTAGAGCAATCGCAGCAGCAGGAACATATCAGACATTCATCACCAGAAGCAATGCATTATTAGGTAGTTTGACATTATTAGGTTGACATCCTACAGTACAATCTTTACCACGAGAGAAGGAAAATTAAAGATGTAGACAAACTAAGGATAAATATCCATCAACATTTTTATCCAATCTTAAAAATGTGAACCTAAACTTAAACGACATATTTTGTGCCCAAATCTCTTGGAAAATCTGAAAAAATATAAAAATATATGTTTTTCCACGAGTTTGGGCATACATATTGTATGTATAAGTTGGTATTTATATTGCTAAGGTCAACCCTAAAATTACCTATATCCAAAATGTTTTCCTAGTGCAGCCCACTTAAAAATACATACAAAATAATACTTTTCTACTACAATACTACATAGCCAAAAGGCTAGTCAGTGGCCAAGCTCATATAAAATAACACTGATATGTCATATTGTCCGTAAAATACAAAACTTCAAGTGATACCTTCAGAAATCCTGAAGTAATTAAATAATTTATATCGATAATTGAATCGGAATTGGTCTGTACACCGTATTTCATTTCAAAGAGCGAACTTGTAAGTTTTCCAACTACAACATACGCAACGTTGTATTTTAAAATCCCATTGACATGTCCATTAATTGTCCCTCGAACCACAATAGTAAATAATCCAGAATGTACAGTGGAATTCAGCTCAAGTAATTTACTTCACAAGGAAATGAAACATGCCCCTGCCTTGTTGAAGCGAAGATAAAACAACTGAGTGGAGGACGTGTTGAGCGTCAACCTTCACTGACTCTTCAGCCAGTAACAAATCATGTGTCACACGTACCAATAGAGCCAAGTTGTGAAAATTGCTCTTCTAGCGCCGGACAGTTAAAATGTCGATTATTGGATTGAAAGTAAAAAGTAAAAAAGTAATTAAGCGAGCGTAGCGAGGTTATTCATTAATAACTTGTGTAGTGTTTTTTTCATCATCAGCAACTACAAACAAACAAAATGATCGCACAATTTTTTCACAAAAGTTTTATTATATCCAGTACGTCATTCCATTGAGTTTTATAGCTTGATGAGCCTTTTGGTTTCACCGAAAAATATTTAAATCTAGTGGAGCGGTCGCTCCACGCCAGCCAAGTCGTACGGCGCGCGCACACTCTCATATAAAGGCTGGAGCAAACCCACTTTTACTGTAAGCATCAAAGTGGCATTTTCGGCCTACTGGATCTTAAAATTGGAAAATCTCACATTGTTGCGATATATCTTAATTTCGAGCTATGGCCCACCCTACAACATATACCAAATTTGGGAACAATAGGTTACGCCCTTTGCGCGCTAGAGGGCCGTGAAAACAGTGTTTTAGGGCGGTTTTCATAATAATAATAATCTCAGTAGTAGTAGTAGTAGTCTCCTGGAATTCAAATCCGGTAACATGGCCACAGCCTCAACGGCTGAACCGATTGATCTCACATTTTTACCACGTGGGCACTTTTGGCGTCTGATTTAACCTTCACCCCATTAATTTTTTGTGCCGCCATTTTGAAACCGGAAGTGACGTCATATCTCGACAACGGCTATACCGATCGGAACGAAATTTGCGCCAAACGATTCAGACGGTAAACTATATGGATTATCAATAGCAACAGACTAAAATTTATGTTAACGAAATCGGAAATGACGTCATGAAATTTGAAATACATCGATTGGCATTTCGGCAACAAATTTGATCCGATTATTTTGTTATTTATGTAACGTATGTACTTTTGATATCTCATTTGACTTATTATAAAACCAACCGGAAGCCGCCATTTTAAAACCGGAAGTGACATCATATGTCAATAACGGCTAAATAGATTTGAACGAAACCAGCGCTAAACAATTTAGACGGTCAACTTTATGTATTATCATCAATATTATTTGCAGTTTCCCATACCGAAACCGGAAATGACGTCACACATTTTAAAAATCTCACACATTTACATTTTGATACAATAAATATACTATTTGAGAGAGCTTATAATAAAATTTTATCATGTTTAAATTATAATTCAAGGGGTCAGTGATTTCAGCAGCCATTTTGAAACAGGAAGTAACGTCATATCTTGAAAATTGGTTGACTGATCGGTATGAAACTACCGCCAAACGATTCGGAAGGTCATCTCTATGAAATAGGAACAGTCACACTAGAAATTTCCTATTTATAAGACCGGAAATTACATCATTCAAATTTAAAAATTATTATAATCCCCTCCTATATAATGAATACATATTCAGAAAACTTAAAATGATACACATCATTTATAGATATACATTCTTTGTGGCAGTGCAGTAAGTTCAGCAGCCATTTTGAAAACCGAAGTGTTGCCATATCTCGGAACTCGGTTAACTGATAGGAATGAAACCTTTGCTATTCTTCATGAAAGATCATTTAAAGCAAATATATAGTACCATACGCAGATTTTCATTAGTAAACCAAATTGTCAATGGCGACTATTTTTAATGGATTTAGTAATTGTTCAATTGACGTCACAAGTTCTAAGAATAAACTAAAAAAAGGAGTGATATCCCCATAAAAAACACTCCGTGTAAAAATACCAGCCAAGTCTCTACAACTAAAAAAAATTATGAAATCTAAAAAATTCTGCACTGAAAAGTAGTGATATCAAAAAATGGTCCAAGTCAAAACTTTATTTGAAAATAAAAAAATACTTGGCGCATCGTTTTTTTAGGGCATAATAGGTATACTACATGTATTATGTATATTTGATGTATATTTTTTATCTGGTCTATACTTCTAAACTATGTATACACGATGCGCCAAGTATTTTTTGATTTTCAAATAAAGTTTTGACTTGGACCATTTTTTGATATCACTACTTTTCAGTGCAGAATTTTTTAGATTTCATAATTTTTTTTAGTTGTAGAGACTTGGCTGGTATTTTTACACGGAGTGTTTTTTATGGGGATTTTATTTAATATACCTACTTGATAAAGTTCTTTCAAGCATTTCCAAGGCTCGCTTATCAACGCGTTCAATGAGCGTTGTCCTAGACATTGGTATGGGAACTAGGAAAACGCTCTGTGTACACGCGTTGAAAGCGATCCTTATCGTACTGCATGCGAGTTTATATTCGTGTGAAAGCTGCTATGTAGGCATTGGAAATGGTTATGAAGGCAATAAAAAGTGATAATTAATTTCTTTGAAATTTCGTTGAAGAAATTTTAAAAATATTTCAAATCAATTATAAAATGGTAATATCTCTGTAAGCTCTTGATTAATTGGTATGAAAATTGAAAAAAAAAAATCCAAGTGACAATGTGGAATATGACGTTGATCGGTCATGCGATTCCATTTTAAAATTTTAACTAATCCAACGATTCTACTCAAATATCAGTCTTCACACCACAATTGTCTTTAGACACATGACTTACATGACATTGACAAAAATGCACAGGCCCGTGCCAAAAGATCCAAAAGGAACCGCTCGCTTCACAATCATTCATCCGTCGCATCAGACTAGCTGCAGAAAAGAGCGCCGTTAAAACCTCTAAAATAAAACATACTGAACAACTTGACCATTTCATATGCAAACGCGCTGAACAAACGATCTGTGTCCTCGTCATGAACAAAAGTGAAACATCAGACCGGCCACAACTGAAATCATCATCTTCTATTCTTCTTCGATCACTGTGTTTGTGAAGTGCGCAAGAAGTGAAGACGCCAGTGTTTTTGCATAGCCATCAATTCCTCATCGCAGGCCGATATCTCGACACGGTTAGCAATCAATCAGAGATTCAACGTAAACATCGGTTCGAATGTGAGAGTTTTTTATTCAAATCTCTGCGAGGTTCGAAGTTTTGCAGTGGAACTCCAGGGACTTGAGATTACCTGCCAGAATCTATGGAAGATTGCGTAAGACCGATATCTCTTGATACTTTTTGCTCACATGGTAAAAAATTGGGTACCTATTTAACTCCTATCAAATTTCTTTCTGTTTAAGGTCCATTTTTTCAATGCTACCAATAAAACAAGTAATTAAGTTAACACAGTCATTATAGGAAAGTCATTGTTTGTTGCCTTGACAATACAGTCCTAATAATCAAATCAGGTTAAAACTTAGGAGAGTATTTGAAGACTGGATTTTTTTTATGCACAATCAACTGCTTAAAATTTAGCAGAGTATTAAAACATCGGCTTTATAAGAACTTTTCTCCGTCACATGGTTATAAACACATTTTTTATTGGCTAATTTACGTCGTGAGCCCTGTTCAAAATTCTGTATTTTTTTAAAAAATAGGATAGTTAGAAAATAAATATTCAATTTGAATAACGCAATTAGTATAAATATAAAAGATTACAATCAGTATAAAGGCTTAAAAATAATTAAAAATATGTTTTAATAATGTATTATACATTTTGACGATACGAAATATTTTATGTTCAACTAAAAAGATTGACCGAAAATAATAAATATCCCCCAAACGCTCATAAAATAAAACTATTAAAACTGACTTTCTCCTAATAAATCAGTGCACCCTGAACGCTCGGCGACGCCGACGCCCATGTAGCGGCGCCGCGACGCTTTCCCGCGCGCGATCTGTCTGTTAACCTGGTGACCTTATTCCCAGGCGTCGGGACTGCCGAGCGTAGCGTTGGCGCGTGGGTGTCCGCGCAAGTAGATCGACCTGAACACAGACTAACACATGTCGGCCGGGGGACGGGCAGGTGCGACCAGACCCGAGTTACACGAAACAATTAGCAGGAGCAGAGTTCATGACGCTTGTGATGGTGATTATGATGGTGATTCACTCTGACTATATGAGTTGAGGGGACGCGTGCATAAATCAGTGAAAATGAGTTAATCGGTACCTGCCTGCACCGGCAGCCAATGATCCGCTGTCGTCAAGAGGGCTTTCGTCACAAGATGAAAAGGATAATAAAATAGAAGTTCGTGGCCGGTTCAAATTTAATGCGCCAAGCTTAATTTTTTAATTTTTTATTTCTTTATATTTTCTAAAATTTGTAGGTTTATAGTGCTTAGTATCTGGGCGAAATGATTTCCCGAACAGAACATGTTTAAACAATGTTATTGCTTGGCCCTCCTTTTAGATCTCAATCCTCTTATGTGGGAAAGTACCTGGCAGTCTTTTTACAAGCTTTTGTTTTTGTACAATGTATGTTTTTCAATGATACGTCAATTTTAGGTAGGCCTTAAAGTTCTTATTACATAAATATTGCTGTACCTACGGCTAAGAAGGTTGTCTTATCATACAACAATTACCTACAAAGCAAAGAGAGAATTCATTCATGCTAAGTAAAACGAACATAGCATAGCCTCAACCCTTACAATTCCACCGCATATTCTGGCATGGTGACATAATTACTCTGTGTATCCTACAAAAGATACACAACTGCATATAAATATGTTTCAGTGAACATTTTGCCGCACTTCTAAGATATATTTGAAAATGTAGTTGTTTAAAAAAATATATTAGGTACACATTTTGAATTACAATTAGGAATAATCATGACAATAAAAGCAATTGCTATCTCTCACTGTCTCTCAATAAATAGCGTCTGAACATGAATTATGGATTTACATTTTACAGCATTTCCCTGATTATTTATGTGCAATATAAATATATTTATTATGTTTATTTTTTATCGTTCCATTCCATTATAATCTTGCAATGGTGATTGAGTTATAAACATAGTCCCTTTTGTTATCTATCATACGATTTCGGTTGGTATGCTTGGGTAATAAATTTTTTCGCCATTTTATATACACCTCGTACACATATATTTCCCAATGAAAATATGTACACATATTACCGAAACTGCTCATATGTTCATAATTCATATATGTACTCTCTAATTATGATAGACTTTAATAAAATGCTTCCAAAGAGATTTTTAATGTAAGTTGGCAAAAGTCTACTTTAAAGCTAGGAGCTTTGTTCTATAACATTGCAACGAATCAAATGCCAGCAGAATAGGGAATTTTCATGTTATAGAATAGGGCCCCAGTTTAGAGGTTGACTGAAAGGTTGTAAATCTTTCAAAAAAGAAAATTTTCACGGTAAACATCCCAAGAATAATCCTCCAGTTCCATTCACGGGCCGCTTCTATCAAGTTAGCCTCTCACAGGAGTCGAACCGGGTCGGCCCGAGCCAACCGCCTCTTTGTTTCCCCTCATCGACCTTGACCCCCTGGATCACGTGACTGCCAGCTGACGCCGCCTAGTTCAGACGACGCCCGCAGGATGGCGTCGGCGTCCCGACGGCAGGGGAGAGCTTAGCGTCGGAGTGGATAGAGCGAGCTTGAGAAGCTCTTGCGTGAGGAGGATTAGAAGATTAAGAGAGATTTTATAGATGATCTTCTCTTAGTGAGTTTTGAAACTTTTGTTATGATGTTAGGAAGATCATAACATAACCTAGTTCCATATCTCGAAGTAACTTTGATGGAGGGATTTCGAGTAAATTGCGAAGGTTCGTTACATAATTATAGTCGCATTTGGCTTAGGACTGTTGTACTTTATTTTTTGGCCTGTTGACACTGGAAGAAAGTGATGATGAAAATAAAAATTATTTTAAATAACACTTTATTAAACGTCCAAGATTTAATGTAATTTTGTGCAAGTGTAAATGAATAAGCTAAGCTCAAATAAGCGTCGAATTCTGTATTTGAATATGAAATCCCAATTATCATCCATACATAATAAATTAATCATTTCAGGTAGATATTATCTGAACGCAAAATATCAGAGAAAATGTGACTTCAATCGTAAAAAAAATTAAGTATTTTAGTGTCAAACATTATTATATTTGGTTCAAAATAATTGTAGTATGATTTTTATCAATGCATTGAAATGATGCCAGAAATGAACATCATTAGGGAGCCTCACAAATTAAATGGAGTGTAAAAATGTAATTTTGAGAAACGGTGTTGTGAATCTTTATTAAACAGATCTTCTTGGAATAAACTTGTAATATAAAGTCGTCGCGACGCTCTGGTGCGGCGTCGGGAAAACCGACGCTCGACGCCGTGTATACATTTCCATGCTCGTACCAGAGTCACGTCTGCCTCGCGGCGGTTTTCTCCGAGAAAACCCGTGAAAATCCACCTCAGTGTCGTCGAAAACCATCAACTTTTCCATGGAAATCTTATCGCGTCTTCTTCGCTTTTCAGCGCTTTTCAAAGAAAAGCGACAAGGAAAACGCTGGAGGAAATGCTTGGGAAAATGTACTCTGGATCATTTTCCCAATCAGCTCTTATTACCAACTGTTGTTATAAAATAAAAACTTGACAGAATTTACATCACAGTTTTCAATTAATTTCCTGATAATTGTCTGGAGTTGAACAAATAAACTCGTTCGTTAAGACTCGAATTCAACTTTGGACATTCGTCTGAAATTAAATCTGATAGTCATTAGTAATTATATTGGAGCACAGCAGTCTCATTAACTGTTGAACAACAGGAAGTCTTTTAGTCTCAATGTCAGCTCCCAATATTGTAAATTGGCTCCTTCACCAAAAAAGGTTGCCGACCCCTGCACTAGATAAATAAAAATAAAAGTAAAGTGCAACAGCATCAACCTCATTTCTTTCTCTTGCTCGTGTATAAAACGATATATACAATGACATGAAGAGTTGATTGAAAAATACTTGGATCACCTTTGTATTTTCTCTTCAATCAAACTATTCATTGAAGCAAGTACCAAAAGATCAGGAATCATAAATACTTGATCATTTACTTTTGGAATTAGGATCTAAGTTTCCCTTGATGGAAGGAGAAAACGAAGTAAATATGCCTCCTGATTGGTCGTCGCTACAATGTCAAACAGTTTTATTGATGTTAATTTGATTCCTATTATAAATCTCGTCTTCAGAGGTAGAAGGCCGAAGTCCATTTCAATGATTCTTGAAGTGCGCTCGTAAACAGTAATTCTGCCTTCATTCAATCGTACTTGTAATAACGACCAGTACTTTAGTAAGATTTTACTTCAATATAACTATATCTGTTGACTTCACTCAAATTGCAAATAATATAACTCGATTACACGATTCCAAAAGTGTGTAACGCAAAAACGAGAAAATGGACGTCGGGGTCCTGATTCTATAACTCCATTGCGACCGCTTAGCAATTATTTCAATGTTAATCCTTATGGAAGAAATTGCTAAGCGGTCGCAATGGAGTTATAGAATCCCACCTCTGGTCTTCTAGTTCTGAGGTACAGTATTTTAGACAAAACAGTCCTATGTTTCTACCTTGATGATATTTTTTCAAACAGATTTTGCCGAGAAAATTATAATATAAATTAAATAAGAAAACAATTGTCCTAAAAAGATTACTCTCTTATTGAAATTTCAAATATTTTAACCAATTTTAAAACGTAACGGCGTCTTTTAGAAGCAAAAATATGCTCAGCCAGCAGGTTTACCAGCCTTCAACGTGACTAAAATCAGTTTTAAATAAATTATTACACAAATAAAGATATAATTTATATTATTTAGTTCGATGATCGTATCAAGCTAGGGTAAGTGTAAGCTAGTGAGCTTTGGCGTTGAGCTTTATCCGTGCGTCGTGTTTGCTCCGCCATGACAGTCTGGTGGGAGTTTCTCTGGACCACTCGGCGCGAGATCATCACATCACCAAGGCAACGTGGGTTCGATGCCAGCCTAGGGGCGGCGTGGCAGCGACGAGGTGTGTCACGCGACTCATTACGTCCAGTCGGATTCAACCGGCGAGATCCAGTTGCGCGATCCAGTTTGCAAATACACCCGTTGCTTCATTTATATCGTGCAGTTCCAAGGGGAATGATCTGATATAGACTAGAAGATCTCGCGGCAAATCTGGAAAACAAATCCTATGAAACGTTACTACTTTTCAGTCAAGTTTTTAAATTTACGTTATTGAGTATAGGGAAACTGCAATGTAACGCCCCAGCTGTCCAAACAAAGGGAGACAGAAGGTTTTAGTAAAAAATATGATAATTAATCCTTATATACCTTGATATAATTTCATTTTGATTGATACCATTTCTGTCTTTCTTTTTAATATCATTCTTTAACAACTGTATTTAAAACACGATTAAGCTGTTGAAAAATTGACTGAATTTAAGTTTCATATTTACTCTCAAAATGTATCAAAAACTAAAGACAACTGAAGTCTGAGATAAAGGTTGATAAATTATTAAAATTAAACATTTTCATCTTCAAAATTAAACTGTTCAACTAATTTACTTTCGAGAAAGATTTTCGTAATGTAATTCTCGTTTTTATCAGAAATTAATTACGTAATCCTCAGGTTAAATCAAAGAAAAGTTTTTGTTCCGGAAGGAACGAAGCGTTATCTCATATATTATTTAATTTCACTTTTGAAATAAACGTATGAAATTAAACCCCACCGCTTTGCAAAGTTTTGAACAGTTTGAAAAGCCCTTTCATAATAATGATATGTGCAGCCATACGCGTAACTATGCAATGCATTGTCAGAAAGAAAGATCTTTCCGAGGTCTTGTACAAAACCTTACAGAATATAATAAAATACTCGATTTTGTTGAACTTCATGGATTGGAAAATTGCTTTCAGAAAAGCAAGAGAGGCATTCTGGAGAGTTGTCCTTTTTCAATTTATTTTTCAACTGAATAGCCGTTTACTTGATAAGTATCAAATGGTTGTTGTTTCTTTAAAATAATAGAAAAATATAAAGATTTTACATACGATCGATATAATTGAGGTATTTATAAGTTACACTAGCTTTTAAGTTGTCAAAAAGTCACTTGGAAATAAAAAGTTCAGCCACTCAGGTTTTTAAGTGGAGTTTTGAAGCTTTAAGGCTGTTAAAACTCATAATTAGCCCAATAAGAAGAGACATTTATGTTGATTCTAAACACACGTCTCTCTCGTGGTGTAAAACTGTATAGAAAACTGTTCGAGTTTCGCGTTCTACAGTCAATGAAATGTATTGATGGCGTTTACTAGTAGAAAACAAGTAAATTGTGTTAAAAAGTTAGGTTAATCATAATAGTTGTTATTCAGCATATTAAACAACTAACTGAAGATATTAAAAATTAAGAAGTTCTTGAAATAAGTCGATGAAATTCTCGAGTAAAAAAATGTACTTGCCTCGAATGACGTTACAAAGAAAATACTCCCATCAACTCAAGCCCACTTCCGATTGGTCCATTCCTTGCACCTGTTGAACGCAGAATCCAAACAGTCTAATTCAACCTCACGCTTCGCTCACTCAATATTCATTACCAACCCAACCACTAATCTCCATCAACTCGCCAATTAGCAAACTATGAATGAAACCCCATTCTTCAAACCTCCACACATAAAAACCCTCCTACATCGAACCTAGCTTCGAATCAATCAACCCCGTCGACGACGTCCTGTGCGCACTAGATAGCGCTCGCACCGACGCTCTCCCCTACCCTCCAGCCGACGCTCTCGAGCCAGCGTCGCGGCGCTCTTCATTCAGTACTCTCCGTCGAGACGCACTATCCACATCCTCGCGTCGTGTGACGCAGGTTTAGAGACGATTTGTGGATGTTACCTGAAGCTAGTGAGAGGTGACGAAACTTTAAATAACTGCCTCTTAGTTTAGTTCAGTGTTTTTTGATTTCGTTATCTAGTTGGAATTTGAAGTGTGCGGGTCAAATAATACGTTAATTTGACGAATTTAATTGTGGAAAGTGTCGTTTTTCATAAAACTAAATTAGTTGTGAATGTGAATACATCTTACCTACGTGACTGTCTAAAATAAAATATTGCTAAGTTTATTATTATCTCGAATTTATAACAGAATCGTGAGAGAATTTTAACTCCTTAATTACTTGACTGCATCCTTTAATTAAAAATTGCTAAGATATTTTCTAATAGAAAGCAACCACCCCAGCATTAAAACTACCGACGCCGATCAATGGCGGGCGTCGATAACACTTCGTCGTTTCATCAAATAACGACGTCTTCGCGTCACAATTCGACGTCGGGTCGTTAACAGTGCGCCGTTAACGGTGAACACAAAGATGGGATAAACAAGAAGTAGTTAGTCGTTTTCAAAAACTGACTTTCTTGCTCTTCGAAAAATTCTGTGATATTTAGTTTTTTTGTTGTTTTGATGGATATGACAATAATCAGTGAGCAAATAGGCCTAAATAAATCACCAAATTAGTTAATATATTTCATTTTTTTTTTCAATATTACCGTAAACGGAAATGGCAATTGGTGAGTACTAATTTTAAACTTACAACACAATCTGACATATAAAGGTTCATACTTCGTAACTATTGTTTGTCAAACATGTTCTCTGTTTCTTTTACAGATTACCGAATTAAATTTACTTGTATTCATTTTAAAACTTTCCTTACAGATTGCAAATTAGATCAAAGTTGTCTTATTAACTGTTAATTTCATTACAGATTGTCTCACGATATCAACTAATTGCTAATTAATAATTTACTCTCTGGAATTACAGATCAAAGTTCTAGAACAATGAAGAATGTTGTTAACTTTTGTCTTATTTATAATAGAAAGTCCCCCTCTGCTTTGAGCTTTAGAAACCCTTTAGACAATAGAAATAGGTTGACCCTGGATGGTAGTTTATAAAGATTTTAAAAGTAATGTCGTGAAATTGACTTAGTAATTAGCGGTAAAGCATGGAGCTAGGTAATTAGTGATATTTCGATATACGCCTTTCGAATATAACAACTATTTATTATAATTATTATTTGTTGAGGCATGATTGAAATAATTTGACAATTAGATAAATAGAATGTTTCTGAATTTACATCATTCGTTAAAACAACAATAGCTACGTCATTCACACATATAGTTCTTTCACATATCCATGCTCAAAAATTTATATTTCCATGTTTAATGAATGACCTTGCCATCAGCCAATCAGGGTCGTTAATCATTGAACGACGTATCTTATTAGCGTGTAGTTTCAATCAAGGTCATTGCTTTAAACTGGAATTAAACTTTTCTTTGAGAATGAGATTTGTTATTTAGCTAAGTCGGTATCATCTTACCTTGAATTGACAAGAATATTGGCGTGGTTTGTGTGTACATTTAAATCTGTTGGAATAAAATATTAAATTGAAAGAAAAACTGTAACTTTGAAGTGATATATCTTGAAAAGTAGTGCAATATTATGAATATTGAATATTATGGCGCAGAATAACATTTCTTTTGAAATGTAGAATGTCAACGATTTCGTAGGAAAGGGGAAATATGATGGTCAGAAGACATGTTCTGTTATTTAAATTTAGATGAGCTGCGATCATTGTCTCAAATCTTCATAATCGTCAAAAGAGAGCTTTTGATCAGAAAAAGTGTATAGTTGTTAACAAAGTTCGACTTCTAACGCTCGCTCGCTTATCAACGCGTTCCTTGAGCGTGTTCCTATTTCAAGAAATAACGTCCGATGCGTCTTCCACAGCTTCAATAACGCCGACCCCCAGGCCTGTATCGCGGCTCTCAACACTCTCAATCATCATTAGATCCGTGACCCCATCCCCCGTCATCGAACCAAGGCGCTCCCGACTCAATACACCCTGCGGTGCGTCTTAAGTTATTAACGTGTCGACTTAGATTGCGATTCTCGACTTCTTTATCGAGAGATATCGATCGAGAGGTCGAGAGTGGAGAACTTAATTCGTTTTCTTAAACCACTGGACTTGAGTCTGACCAACAAAGCCTTGACTATAGCTGTACCAAGCCTTGACTATAGCTGTACCAAGCCTTGACTATAGCTGTACCAAGCCTTGAATAGCTGTACCAAGCCTTGTATATAGATGTACCTAGCCTTGACTATAGTTGTACCAATCCTTGAATATAGCTGTACCTAGCCTCAGGCGCGTAGGAAGGGGGGGGGGGAGTGGGGGTCAATGACCCCCCCACTTTTCATCTCGACACCCCCAGATATCACCCCCAGATATACAAAAAATGTGATAGGGAGATCCAAAAATGCACAGATTTGCTCCATTATGAAATTGAATTCTCAAAATTTTCCCAAGTTTTGCAAAACTAATTGAACAGAGGTATTTCCAACCAATGAGACAATAACTTATTTGTCCAACATAATGTAATATTACACGTTAAACTATGATACCATAACACAGAGGTACAGATTGGTCTTATTGCTCATTACTGTTGCTTAAATTGCAACCTTTTTTAAAGGAATTCCAAAATCGATTCATAATCGACTCTCTTTAACTACAAATTCAAAAAATTCCCTGCGGGGCCATTGGGGATTATATCAAATAAAAAGATAAACAGATTTTAATGTGACTAAACATTATTGAGACTAAGGTTTTCCAAGAATATTGCATATCAAACATTTTAAATTTTTTTGAAAAGAATGCCAAAAATTATTCAAATTTGATTCTTTTGTATCAAAAAATCAAAAAATTCCCTGCGGGGCCATTGGAGATTTTATCAAATAAAAAAATTACAGATTATAATGCATTTTGTCTAAAGTTTTCCGAAGAATATTGCATATCACACATTTTAAATATCTTTGAAAATGATGCCAAAATAACTTAAAATTCGATTCTTATGTATCAAAAAATCCAAAATTTCCCTGCGGGGCCAATGGGGATTAAGCAAGTACCTAGTTACAGATTATTGCATATCACACATTGTAAATTTCTTTCATAAGAATGCTATTTAGCTTCAAATTCGATTCTTTTGTACCAAAAATTCAAAAAAGGCCCTGCGGGGCAAACTGGGTGGCGAGCCCCCCAGACCCCCTTGTAACGGAGAACTACTTTTTTCTCACATTGATCGATCCCCGATAATTTTGACCCCCCCACTCAAAATAAAGTTCCTACGCGCCTGCCTAGCCTTGTATATAGTTGTATCAAGTCTTAAATATAGCTGTACCAAGCTTTGACTATTGCTTCACCAAGCCTTGACTATAGCTGTACCAAGCCTTGACTAGCTGCACCAAGACTTGACTATTGCTGCACCAAGCCTTGACTACAGCTTTGACTATTAGCCTATATATTATAATTATATAATATTATATAATATAATTAATAATTATATAATTATATATTATATAAGACTATATAAGACTATATATAAGACTATATAAGCCTTGACTAGCTGTACATACCAAGCGAGAAGTTAAAACGAGTGTAGCGAGCGTCGCCACTGTACTCTTATGGAACTTCCTCTTTTTTCTTTACCTATTTGTTTGATTTTTTGTAGGCAATGTCCAGGTAACACCGTTCAATCAATCAATCTGAAATTTTGCACATATTCTAATGTCATATGAGTGGTCACATGTATAGATTTTGAACAACCGAAAATCGAAAATGGAACCGTGAGACGATCAAGTACATTATTCATTGTACATTTACCTTCCGGAGGCAGGATGGCTAGTTCAGTACATTTTGCATAGTCATCGGTATTATTGGAACATCTTCGATCAAGAGTAAAAGCTCAACCCTTTAGTTAACCATACTGATATATCAAAATAAATCAATGTATGACATTTAAACAAACTTGAGTTAACAACATGGATAGGCACAAAAGCGTAACATAACGTGTTATTAACACATAACATAACATGTCATAGCATACAATGTATCATTGGATAAGCATGAAGCTTTTAACAAGCTTTACGGGTCATATTGAACGGGTATCAGCAATGCGGTTGTAAAAAGCTATGTGGGTTTCGTCCTGCACACTCCGTTCTCTCCACGTGCCACAACAAATCAACAAACAAACAATCTAACAAACAAACAAACTAACAGAGTTGTGAGTTGTGATGAATCAACAGACGAATCCCACCTCCGTGCTTGTGTATTCATTTGAAACCAATATTCTGTTAGTTTTCTGATAGTCAATATACGAAATTCTGGTATTGAGATATTTTAAGGATGATTAAATTCAAACTTGTTTAGTCCCCCTATTTTATAACGAAAACGAAATCATAAGATCCCTAAGAACTATATTACTTGTGCAGCCATTAGCCTGACATAATAGAGAAAAATGGCAATTAAGTATGAAAATCTTTTTCAAAAGTAATTCAACGACTTCATTGTATAGCATACGTTAAAGTTAAACATAGCAAAACCAAATTACTCAAATCTCCAGGAGAAAATCTACATTTCTAATGTCTCCCCAATCGTTTTTCTGCAGTCGTTCTATTTAATATCAGTCATGCAACCACTAAACTGTGCACACGCATTGAATTTAAATATTTATTTTAATATTATCATTCCATTTGAATAATTTCGAGTCCCCCGGCGAAATGAAACAGCTAAACAACCCGATCACGCGGCTTTGTTGAATATCATGGTGTTCATTTGAAACCAGGCAATCAAATGTTGCATTTGTGGATGTTTTTTACTTTAGAAATGTGTTATGGAGTTACTAAATGTGAATACAATGTGAAGGCAGTTTGAATTTACTTGTCGAGTTTTAAATTATAGCAAGCATTGTCATAACCTTTTAATCGTTGAAATTAATTACAGTATGGTGTGTTAAGTGTTTAACGTTGCACTGTCATGCAACTAGGATATTTGCGATTATGACGGCTGGGTAGTGAGTTTGACCTCGAAGAGTTTTTTTAATCGATTTTTATCCATATCTTTTACCAATGTAATTGTTAACAAAATAAGGCTTTGTACGAGTATTCAGAACAGTTCAATGAAAATAATTTCATAGCTTGGAATGGTTTATTAGATTTACTTTGTCCTACAGATGTTTAGTGCCCGAAAATTAGTAAAATTATGGTACATAACATCTGTTGGACAAAATAAAACTAATAACTTATTCTAAACTATGAAATTATTTTCATTGAACTGTTCTGAATACGCGTACAAAACCCTATTTTGTTAACAATTATGTTGTACAAAAACAAAAACTTGTATATAGACTGCCAAGCACCTTTCCCCCTAAAAATATTGAGATCTAAAAGAAGGTCGCAGCAATAATATATTGTTGAAACATTTTCGCACTTAAAATTCGTGATATCATTTCGCCCAGTTACTGCCGCCAAGCACAACATTATAAACCAAACATTGTACCCAAATTTGAGATTGAAAAAATCTCTATGTGAACCATCATAGTATAAACTTTAAAACAATTATACTCATTTAAAACTAAAAATAGAAAGTATTCAAATTTTAAAAACGTAAACAAAATCAATTTAAAAACATTTTTTTTTTACATAACTTAAAATACAAATTAAAAAAAATTATTTAAAATTAAATAAAACAAAATAAAAGTAAAAAAAATAAAAATAAAGCTTGGCGCATTGTGTCAAGGAGGGGGCAACATAAAAAGAAAATGTCGACCAAGGAGACGACGAAAGAAAGAGGAAGAAGAAGATGATGAAGGAAAGAAGGAAGAAGTCAACATGACGGTGCAAATTCAATGCGCCAAGCTTTATTTTTATTTTTTTTACTTTTATTTTGTTTTATTTAATTTTAAATAATTTTTTTTAATTTGTATTTTAAGTTATGTAAAAAAAAAATGTTTTTAAATTGATTTTGTTTACGTTTTTAAAATTTGAATACTTTCTATTTTTAGTTTTAAATGAGTATAATTGTTTTAAAGTTTATACTATGATCGTTCACATAGAGATTTTTTCAATCTCAAATTTGGGTACAATGTTTGGTTTATAATGTTGTGCTTGGCGGCAGTAACTGGGCGAAATGATTTCACGAATTTTAAGTGCGAAAATGTTTCAACAATATATTATTGCTGCGACCTTCTTTTAGATCTCAATCTTTTTAGGGGGAAAGGTGCTTGGCAGTCTATATACAAGTTTTTGTTTTTGTACAACATGTCACATGAGGTGGTAGTTTACAGCAGCTTTCATTGATCATTGAGTGTTACCTATCATTACATTGTTAACGCCAACAACGTCACTTCTTGTCTAAAAATTTCTGTTTTTCTTCCAATAGTTCCCAAGTTAGTATAACGAAAGGGTCAATTTCTTTTGGTTGAATATGAGTTATCTCAACTTTTAAATTGCTAAAAGTTCACAACTTGTGAATAACGTAAATTGTAGGTGTATTGTTCCGGTGTAGACCGGAATTTGTGCGTCATCTCGTACTACGCATATTAGTTGCCAGTTGGTAAACTGAAAGGTACACGAAAGGTAGATGATTGTAAATGCGTTTCCTTAATTTTAAATTCTTCTAAGTTCACTTTTTTGTGTAATTTAAACTCTATTGGTAAAGCGTTAAGGCTTTACAGATGTTTACAGCACATTTTAAATAAAATCCGGATGTGTTTTGGAAGGCAATATAACTTAAAAGGAACTTATTTCATAAGTTAACTTTCCAGTTTCTGGAAACTTTCCAGGTAGGTAACTAACCAGTTCTTTATTTGAACTGGAACTAGTTCCTTTTTTTTGAGGAACTAATCCAACACTGCTGTTTAGTGATAGTTCCATAACATGGATTATGCCGCAAATTTTTCCGCCAACAGTTTAAAAACGTACCAAAGATCACGAGTGGGGTTATGCAGAATATGCATATATAATTTTCTATTATTACCTACGGGTGATTTTTTAAATTAGGGGATGTTGGAAGGGATCAAGTATCATACGGTATGGGTTATTTCATATAGAATATAGACTTAATAATAATAATAATAATAATAATAATAATGAGTACACCAAATTTGGTTGAGATCGGTCAAAGGGTGTAGGAGAAAATAAGAATGTTCATACCAAGAAGCCTTTTCCTTTGTTCATGCGCAGAGAGACACTACTGAAAGTTAAAGGAATTACGGCAAAGGATGTGGCCATTTGATATTGCCTTGTTGTGAAAATTGATTTTGAAGATGTCAACCTAGAGTTCCTTTAAGATTAACTAGCTGAGCCACCTGGTGTTTATAGTGCTGGTTGGGAAGGAGTAGGACGTATATCATTAACAGTCACAAAACACACCAACACACGAACAAACCAACAAAGAACGGTCAACCTGATTGTACCTGACTGATTGCCAAGATACCCGAGAAGCTAAAGCACTATTTTTGCCGGAGAACAGACGCATAATCCTTGATCACACGCTTATAAATTCCCTAAGGTGTCTACCGCTTACATCGGTATGTACGAGGGACAATCAATTAAAAATCAATGTACCTACACATATTTTGTTTAAATCTCACTAAATGATAATTAACATAAAAAATCTCAAATGATTAAAAAAAATATATATATATATGATAACAATGAGAAAAAATGGTAACACGGAGCGTATTTTATCTCCTCGGTCCCATTCAGTGCGTACCTATACATTTAAAAAAAACTGTTGCTCGTCAAGACTCAAGTGAAAAAAACATTGTTTAAAATATGACTTTATCCAACACGTCATGTAATATACAAGCTAATGTTCAAATTCTTTTAAAAAGTACCAAATATAGTTATGAATGTAATTTATGAATAAGATTTTTTTATTTCATTTTGAATGAAATGGCTTTAAATAAAAGTCCTTTACGATTATTAATTTTACCCTGGGGACGTCTTCGAACGAGTCGTGTGCTTACTCATTGTCTTGAAGTATACAATTTTACAATAAATAGTGTGAAAATAAGTTATTTGAAAATACAATTGTGCTAGAAGACAGCCTCCTACTGCAGCAGAATCTATTATGTTATATTCCAAAACAAGTGTCATCTACGTACATTTGTATTCGTTTAAAAGTGTCAAGACAACATAGGAAACCAAACCTCTGATACGCTCACAACACAACCCCCACCCCTAATCCACCAGCCACTGAATAGATCTGAATGTGAATTGTTTATTCTCCAAGCAATGACGATTCACGATATTAAATGACCTTTTATTGTTGTTGTTATTGATTATGGTGTGTGTGGGGGGGGGGGGGAGTGTATGTGTTTATTACGCATAGATCATACAATCAATTAGTCTACCGGTCTTTATTCCTGATAGTGATGGCATATTGTTGATGCATCTAATTGATTTATTGTTTGTTTTGATATTTTAGACAGTATGAATTATTTCGTGCATTAGGTATTCTTTTAAAAATGCCATTGCATAATTGACCATGTTTGTAAACACCTTTCGCACAAGGCATTCGATTGGCGTCAGAATACCATTGTTCATTGTGCGTAGTTAATCTATTATTCTTTATTCTACACAAAACGAAGTTTCCATACTCTCGAAACCGAAATAAATTTAGACATTATAATATTCATAGGTACGTGAAGTAGTAGAACTAAAGATTTCATTATGAAACGGAATCGATGTCTGTTATTCGTTTGTTGTCTCAATACTTGGATATCCATAATAACTATCCAAACGAGTTTTCTCAAATGGTTGATACTACGTCATATTCTGTCGTCATATTGAGGTATATTTGAGGTTTGAATCTTTCAATGTGACAAAATTATGAAGTTCACCTAGAATTCTACGAGCGGCTAGAGACAGAAGGTGCTCCAGGCGGCGTTGGGCGCGCGCATAAGTTTTACTGGGCAGCCTAAGGAATAAAACTCTCTATGGGTATAGACAAAGTCGAACTGGCGAAAATTAAAACTGTGCAACTTAAAAAAATAACTCTATGGTTAGGCAGAATTAAAACTTGTAAAAATTGCAAATAAAAAAGTACGACCCCGGCCGGTATCGAACCGGCGACCCCTAACACCGTAAGCCAATGCACTGTCTATTGCGCCAACAGGACGGCGATACTGTATGCCGTTCGTAACCACTAAACTAGCAAATGGGCGAAGATTTCAACAAGACGCAATGTCGCTCGTCATACCTGCAGCATTACCTACGAACCTGATACTATCTGTGATCGCGATGGCAATCGGCGTGCCGCGATGGCGATGTTTCGGGTTATTGATGATCTACACAGCATCCCTCGACCTCTCACTTGAATATATATACTGGAAGGTATCATCGCTTACACAAATTAAAAAAGGATGATGTGAAAAAAAAGTTTTTCTAGGATCGGGAATCGAACCCGTTATGCAGGAACACAAGCCAGCTGCCTCCGATAATTCAGCTATTCAGGCCGACAGGATATGTGGAGTTGACAGCGAAGCTGCTGTGTTGGTAGATGAAGGGGAAGAGCGGAACGCTTAATATTGATAATTTTTCCACTTCCGGTTTGAAAATTTTGTTTTTTCTTGAAGTGGAGTGTCTAGCAATACATTGTCTTTAATGTTGCCAAATTTCAAAACTGTCGATGGACCCGTTTGACTTTTGAAAAAAATTAAAATTTAGAATTGGATAAATTCACTTCCGGTCAAAATATTTCAGATTTTCTTTCAGAAGTACGCGTGAGAAGGGGGACTCTATGTGTCTACCAAATTTCAACTCTCTAGACCAAACCGTGCAATCTGTAGAAAAGGGCAAGCAAAACGACGTGCCTAGCTAGCTAGCCAGCCAGCCAGCCAGCCCCAAAGTCAATCCTTGCATGTTTGAGGCCCAAAATTCACCCCGAAGGGATGATCGCAGCACTTTGATTTTTGGTTAGGTGTTGTCAGGTGGCTAAATATACCCGATAACCATGGTTTTCAACTTTCATTTCTCACTGCATGTATGCCTGTCGACACCTCGTTTCGACCACTTAAGGGGAAGGAGGAAGGACGTCTGAATGAGGACCTCGGCTGGAAAGCAGTTATCGTCCCGTCTCGTTGAAGATAGACTAGATGTTAAAGCGACAAAGTTGTGGAGAATGAATTGCAGATTATGCAGCGTTGACCACTTATTTGAAATTTTTAATCACCTTAAAGTTATAAGTAGTTATATGTTGCGTAATTATTGAGTAAATAAAACTAATAATTTTAAAAATTGGTTCAACGACGCTTAAACTAGATTTAATTTCAAGCAACTTTGCTCTTGAAACTTTTTTTCTAACTTGATCGGTAGAGGCACAATTTGCTTTCTCACACCATCAATGTTATGAGTTTTGCATAAAACCAGGGGCACTGAAACCGACTGAAGTTGCAAGTAAACATTCTGGGAGTTCCAGTAACGGTGTGGAAGGGGATGATGGGAGGGTCCTAAGAGACAGCATGGAAATATAAATAGTGCACTGATAGCGAGAGTTTGTATGTCAACAACAATCATCAGTTTCCCCGGCATTTACACAATCAACGACGACTGGAGACAGACGGACCTCAGAGTTGTCTAAATCATCTTACCTAATTTATAAAAATCTATCTATCATAAAGTGTATACCGTCTAAAATGTTGGAAATGGCCTAAAATTAAATTTTCATTGTAAGTTGATAAAATGTAAGTGAAAATTTTCAGAAACATAGAATGTTGATATTCAAAACAGCCATGTACAAATCTTCCCAACAATTTAATTTATCATAAGAAAATTCGCTGTTGTATTAATAAAGACTTCACTTAATATTATTTTTTATGCTATTTTTTAAATTTTAATTTGAATATTTATGTTTTTTTGAAGATATAAATATATTTTTGCTAATTGAATAACTGTTGAAATCGGCAACACTTCTCTAAGCATCCATAATAATTCACTGTAAATAGTAGCATCTCGGGCTATCTATTATTCTTGAGTCAATCTCGGCAAGGTTATGTCACGATGTGTATTTATTCTCATTGTGACAACAATATCGAACAGTTTTCCCGTCTACAATTACTAGTGCAGAATAACAGATGAATTTCGACGCTCGCTAAGAGCACATCAATGTGTGTCTCTACTGTATGCACTATTTTATTATTTATAACTGAAAACTGTATGTTATAAAGGTAAAGAAATATTTTTGGTTCCAATGTGTATCATAGCAACTGAATGATAATTATACATTGTACGTGTTATTTCACACGTTAATCCCGAACACAGGTTTAGGTCACCGATAGCAATGATTTGTCAGACAAACGGCGAATAATTATTTAATTGTTGTATTGACCGTTATCATTACTCCAACCATTCCATTTAAAAAAAAAATCGATGTAGGTGTCAAAGGTTTCAAAATATAACATATAAAGTGTGTGACTTTTTGTTGATTTTTTCTACTAGTTTTGAGCAATGAAATAATATATGATATTATTTCAAAATTTCCTAATTCATTGATTTATAAATTTCACAACATACCACTTATATAGTCCGGAGAAAAGGCTGGAAATATTCATGTGTATTTTTATTACTTTATTTTATTATTTTTCGTATTTTCTACTCTCTACTTACAAGAAGTAGACAGTAGACAGTGTCTACATTCTACTACAAGAACCACATGCACAAAAACTAAAATGATTTTCTTGCTCTGATTGCGATAATATTATTCTCTTAGTAAAGAACCCAGAGAGAAATGAGAATACCTATTACTATTCGTAAACAAATTTTTCCAATGTACTCTCAGGTGGTGAAATAAGATCAGTGTCATATATCGCCGTTATAATGGTTAAAAATCAATACAAGGATTTGCAATCTTTGAATCTATTAGATAAGTGTTGAACACTTTATTGCGTGTGATTATTCTTGATCCTCCATGATTTTGTTCGTGTTGTGAAAGTGATGCCAATGATGTCATTTGAGTTGGTAACCAGTCTGGACCCAGCGATCATAACAACAATACTCGGGGTATCCGATCTCACTTCTGTTTACATTTTTTGCATGGGAACTAAAGTCGGAAGAAAACATTCATATCAAACATTGTTCCCAGCTAGACCAATCACAGTAATGACAACAAATTCGTCGCCAAATCTGATCCCGCCTTATTTACCTTTAAAAACCCCGCCTACAATAGCAATTAGGGCTGATTCTCTAGGAGCAGTCAGCCGGTCCTTCCCCTTAAGCCGTTGCTGTATAAGTCTCTGGTAGTAGCTCGCACGTTGTATTAGAGCGGTGCTTGGCAGCGTCGAGCTAGCGCCCGACTAGACATTGGTAAAAGATATTGATAAAAATCGATGAAAAAACTCTTCAAGGCCACGCTCACTACTCAGCCCTCTTAATGATTGATTATTGTTATGATGATGAATATGTTTGATGGATAGTGGAATGAGGAAACGGAGCCGATTACGATGGGACATTCACAACATTTGGCACTCGACTGAGGGAAAACAATTAAAAAACCACAGTCGAAGCCGAAAGACCAGATCATTACTGACTAAAACATTAACATATTTATATCCGTTTGATAACTGTGAACTGTCACAACTCACAATGCTCACATCTTAGTGACTATATTTTGACACATTAATTGAAAGTGGTGTTTATATTTCTAAATTGTATTCAATAAATCTGAACAGTTATTTTACACTTTGTCGTCATATCGTCAAATATGATGATATTGTTTGTGGAGAATTTACTTTGGTGTACTACCGACTCATAACCATTTCCAATTACATTTATTTATAAAATTGAATTTTAATTCACTCTCTACAAATGAGATTCGTACAATTATTATTCATCATTCGTTCAGCACTGATTTAAATATTCAACACTTCTCTCCATCAACAACATGTGAAATATGTAAAACAATTCCGGATCGCTAAAAGGTGCAAAGTTCACAAACCTAACCTTCAACTTGTAATCTCGATGTCAACTGAAAGTGTGTACGCACGTGTGCTTAGCTAAGCGAGAGCAACGTGTTCAACGTATACTCGGACTTTCATCACGCACAAACCGCGTGCGAGATGCAAGGACACTGATAGACCTTGGCGGGGGAATAAAGTCAAGGTGCATTGATTACAGATGAAACTGAACAAAGTCGCACGCATTTTACAGATTGGACGATAATTTGTGTGCCTTTTGCGTGACGATCGGGAAGTGGCCAAAAGCGCTTTTATGTTTTTGGTACAGTTCTGTTTGGAATCATCATAATTTATTATTTATTGTATGTTCATGAATTTATTTATTTTCCGTATTAGTAGGATATATTTAAATTTATCTCACATTTCATGATCAAATTAAATTTTTATTGACTTGCACCAACTTCTTTTGGGTAAATTGATGTATTTATGTGATTAATTCTTCTTCGTATTAAAGATTTCTCCGGAGCCTAAAATTTCCCAGATAACCATTAAAATTATAAAATATCGAAAAAAACAAAACAGAATCACATCAAGGTGCCATCAAGATGGTGGCAACAATAGACAACATCATAAATTATCTAGTTAGCTCTGCTTTTCAAAAATTTTCATATGCAGTACCGTGATCCAAGTATCTATTATGGTTATGATCCATTGTTGAAAAACCATAATAGATACTTGGATCACGGTACTGCATATGAAATTTTTTTTAAAGCAGAGCTAACTAGATAATTTATGATGTTGTCTATTAGGGATTTCTCATTCAAACTGTGAATCCATCTTTCTAATTAGTTAAACTATTAGTGCAGGTATTTATTTAATGAATGCAATTCACATATTTCCTGGTGCAAACATCTTGATTTAGGCGATTTCGAGTAATTGAGCTTGGTCGATGGCCTATTGGAGACTATTCTTGTGTTACTTTCGTGAGTAGTATGACTTGGTTTGAATATCGTGATCGAATTATACTCTATTTATAACAAATATATCTAGGAAATACTTACGATTGACCGGTAAGTAATCCCTGATCAGTATCAGACGCTTCCTGATCAAAAGGAAACGAATATAAGAACTATTCAGCTAAATAATAATGCTAGGTTTCCACAAGGACATAGTTGAGAAATATACGTTCTAGAGTTACTGAGTACTGATATTAACTTTTAAATACTTAAACTTTTAAGCACTTAAACACTTAAACACATAATATGTTTTTAATCACAATTAGTTGGCAACGAGAATCTAAATAATAAAACAGCTCATGGCTGTGGAATTAAAAAACTGTGATATTAAAACAACTCAAACTAACCTAGTTTTATTTCTCTACTCAGATGTTTCCAGTTTGAGTTGTTTTACATTATGAGCACTATTTTACTAGTCTTATCTTTGTTGTAGGATTATACACGACAATTTATTACAGGACTCTAAGTCCATAATCCAGGCCACATTTTAGCTACTATTGTCTGCTATTGTGTAACATCGAAGCGGAGTTCAAGATATATTCTTACTAGTTGCTCTTTTAGAGTTGCTCTGGCCAAACTATGACTTGTATATTTTTTAAAAAAAGTAAATAATATTATGTATTTTTATTTTTATTTCTTCGTTACATTACAATTAAATGAAGACCCCATTCCCTCTCCCCACGGGTAAATCACATCACCTATGTCCTAATTATTGTCATTCACCCGTATTGCGATCACGCTTAAAGGTCGAATCTTTATTATGTAAAATCAACCTTATGTCTGCAAGTGTGAAGTATCTATCCGAACATCTTGCGGTCACTTCTACTCACATTGTCTGTCCTGCTCGCACACTCCAACATGTCTGAACTTGTTCTGTGTCACTGCGCGGTCACTGAGTCAACGCCAAGAGTGTTGTATCTATCCGATCATCATGCGGTGACTTATACTCACATTGTCTGTCCTGCTCGCACACTCCAACATGTCTGAACTTGTTCTGTGTCACTGCGCGGTCACTGAGTCAACGCCAAGAGTGTTGTATCTATCCGATCATCATGCGGTGACTTCTACTAACATCGTCTGTCCTGCTCGCACACTCCAACATGTCTGAACTTGTTCTCTGTCACTGCGCGGTCACTGAGTCAACGCCAAGAGTGTTGTATCTATCCGATCATCATGCGGTCACTTCTACTCACATTGTCTGTCCTGCTCGCACACTCCAACATGTCTGAACTTGTTCTGTGCCACTGCGCGGTCACAGAGTCAACGCCAAGAGTGTTGTATCTATCCGAACATCTTGCGGTGACTTCTACTCACATTGTCTGTCCAGCTCGCACACTCCAACATGTCTGAACTTGTTCTGTGTCACTGCGCGGTCACTGAGTCAACGCCAAGAGTGTTGTATCTATCCGATCATCATGCGGTGACTTCTACTCACATTGTCTGTCCTGCTCGCACACTCCAACATGCATGAACTTGTTCTGTGTCACTGCGCGGTCACTGAGTCAACGCCAAGAGTGTTGTATCTATCCGATCATCATGCGGTGACTTCTACTCACATCGTCTGTCCTGATCGCACACTCCAACATGTCTGAACTTGTTCTGTGTCACTGCGCGGTCACTGAGTCAACGCCAAGAGTGTTGTATCTATCCGATCATCATGCGGTGACTTCTACTCACATTGTCTGTCCTGCTCGCACACTCCAACATGTCTGAACTTGTTCTGTGTCACTGCGCGGTCACTGAGTCAACGCCAAGAGTGTTGTATCTATCCGATCATCATGCGGTGACTTATACTCACATTGTCTGTCCTGCTCGCACACTCCAACATGTCTGAACTTGTTCTGTGTCACTGCGCGGTCACTGAGTCAACGCCAAGAGTGTTGTATCTATCCGATCATCATGCGGTGACTTCTACTAACATCGTCTGTCCTGCTCGCACACTCCAACATGTCTGAACTTGTTCTCTGTCACTGCGCGGTCACTGAGTCAACGCCAAGAGTGTTGTATCTATCCGATCATCATGCGGTCACTTCTACTCACATCGTCTGTCCTGATCGCACACTCCAACATGTCTGAACTTGTTCTGTGTCACTGCGCGGTCACTGAGTCAACGCCAAGAGTGTTGTATCTATCCGATCATCATGCGGTGACTTCTACTCACATTGTCTGTCCTGCTCGCACACTCCAACATGTCTGAACTTGTTCTGTGTCACTGCGCGGTCACTGAGTCAACGCCAAGAGTGTTGTATCTATCCGATCATCATGCGGTGATTCTACTCACATCGTCTGTCCTGCTCGCACACTCCAACATGCCTGAACTTGTTCTGTGTCACTGCGCGGTCACTGAGTCAACGCCAAGAGTGTTGTATCTATCCGATCATCATGCGGTGACTTCTACTCACATCGTCTGTCCTGCTCGCACACTCCAACATGTCTGAACTTGTTCTGTGTCACTGCGCGGTCACTGAGTCAACGCCAAGAGTGTTGTATCTATCCGATCATCATGCGGTGACTTCTACTCACATTGTCTGTCCTGCTCGCACACTCCAACATGTCTGAACTTGTTCTGTGTTACTGCGCGGTCACTGAGTCAACGCCAAGAGTGTTGTTTCCCAGCAACTTGTTGGCGATCTCTCACTTGTTGCCAGCAGACTCTCGAGCTGATACTCGGCTTCAAGCGACAAGTAGGAAACCGAGGGAACGAGTATGTTAGCATATGATCATTCATAAGTGTACTCTCTGCGTGTTCGATCATGGCCGAATAACATGACACATGACGGCTGCAGCCAATGAGAGCTGATTGGACCTCTTTATTTCTGTCCATTCCGGTACAGGTTGCACCGTTTCTCCGATCGAACTGAAATTTTGCACAGATATAAGAATTAGCTCCGCGGTTTATCGTCTGCTGACATTTTTTTTTTCAAAATCCGTTGATTGGTTCAAATTAAAAAACAATATCTTCTGATTGGTTGATTAGCTCAGTTTGAAGTTTTGCAACGTCATTAAGACCAATATTTTATAAAATTTTAAAATGTTTCAGGCAAATCTTATTATTTGTTAATAAAATAATATCTTATGATTGGTCGAAAATCAAAATGTTACGATTCGTTTCACATTTTGTCAGAGCAGATTGATGGAAAGTACGAAATCCATGGTACGATCTGTTATTCAATTGTTCCAGAGAGTAAAGATGAAAAGTCGCACTGAAATTAATAAATAATGTAGTAAGTTACCTTTGATAGAATGGATCTTGTTCGGCTGGAGATGTTGCGCGTATCGGTGCTCGCTCATCTACGCGTTACACTGAGCGTTATATAAGTCACAGTATGCCAGAGTTACGTACATTCCACTTGCCTCAGAACCTCATGTGCCGGTGCGACCTACATTCTACTTAAATCTGTCGCTAATTTCAAAATTACTATTTCATGTCAATTAATCCGTATTATTTTGAGTGCAAAGTGCAAAGTGCATTGGTTAAACGTCATAACTCATTTCAACCACATAAACCAATTTCGCATTTTATTGAAACCAAAATTATTTGTGTCGTGCCAATGACAGTGAGTCTAATAAGCCGTGAATTGCAATGATTTAAATTGAAACAAAATTGTTCCATAGTTTCCCGCAATTTTGTTGCAACAAATGCACTTCTGACACGAACTTCCGGGCTAAATTAAAGAGTAGAGCTTATTCGAATCTAGGAAATATGTTGGGGTAGAAATAAAAATGAGAAAAATGATTTCAAGAAAACTAGTGTTATTGTGAGAAGCGAAAGAGAATCCACACAAGATGCCAAAATAGAGACAGAAGCTTTCAATTAATACGTAATAATCTTTATTTCTCAACTGTATTTAAAATACAATCAACCTATTGACAAATTGTCTGTCCCCCATCAAAATAAACAAGATTTAGGTATGTTACCATAGCAACTATTATTTTGCAACTACTCTATAGAATGCGCTAGTAAAGTAATATGGCTGAAGATTGTCGTATGTCCGTCCTACCCACAGTCATTTTGACGCCTCGGTCAGAATTGGCAGTAATCAAAACAAAATGTTATCTGTCAAATATTTTGCATTTATTTGGTGAATCATAAAGTTTTCGCTGGAAATGATTTTGAAATGAAATATATATGTATTATGTAGCGATTTATTATTAACTAGAACTGAACTCGCACACATGTGCCCATGCATCCTTTTTATCTGAAGATTTTAATTATTGACACTAGTTGGTGTGACAGCAACTTTTAATCAAAACACAAAAACACCGTCAAAGAGTAGCGAAAAGAAAATATCTGTGGCATCACTGACGCGGGTAATTGTAACTTATTGCAAGCAATAAAATGCAATTGGTGAAATGCATTCTCTCTCACTGTTTCAGACTATCAAACCTGCTGTCGTCAGCAATTGACCCAGATCTTTGAAACTCTAATCCAGCAGCAATTCCCTCCACATGTGAGGTGCTAATTGCTCTTTTATACTCCGCGAGAAAGAAAGCCGATGAGCTCTTTTCACCGCAGCATGATGGCTGGTCCATAAGCTCCATTCAGACGGACAATGAAATATAGCTTTGCTCTTGGAAATGTGGACAATATGGAACTGGATATTTCTACTGCAATTTATGTGGGATTTCGTTTTGAAATGGAATTTAGAGAAATCATGTTTGACTCATGGAAAACTGTGCTTTATTGCCGTCTTCTTTAGGTTTGATCATTGAAGACGAAAGGATGAATTTTCAATATAAGAAGTGTTAAGGAAATAGATTCTAAAATAAGCTTAATTTGATATGGTTAAAAATATAAAGATACTACCTATTTTTGTTATAATGATCAACTTCCGGTAATTCTAGTATTGTTATTGCTAATAATGTTATAACCAATTCATGTTTGCATGAGAAATCCCTCATTGTTGTGAGTGGAATAAAAAAAATCCTCACTTAAAAAAAATATTTCGATTTACCACAATATAAGTTAATCTCATCTGTCAACAAAGTGCCAACACAATATCCGCCCTGAGGTAATTTTTGTATCGCATTGGTGGTAAAAACAAAAAGTCCGTGCAAGTTATGAATATTCAAAGTAATGTACTACTGATACAATCATAATATCAATACAGAAGTGATTGGAAATGCATTAGAAATCGGTTTCTGATTGCTTGGTACAATGCTTGACCAGTGACCATAATCTTTCAGGAGAAAATATCATTGCACTTGTCAATATCAGTCAGATATCTAATGGCACGTGTATTGTTGTCAAACATAAAAAGATATTCTGGAAAACATTGTCGGACGTGTATTTTAATGAAAAAATCACAGCTATTCAAAGATAATCTTTGGATGTGTATCATGCATACCTACATCTCTTCTAATGTGGATATACATCTTAGAAATGAGCGTCATCACGGTACTCGATAATGCCACTTTCTCTGTGTTTTTGTGAGTTTTTGCTAGCATTGCCCAGGTCAAACCGTTCAACCAATCATTCTGAAATGTGTAACATATTATACCATTGACTACCGCTCAGTATGGGACTCGTGACTGCTATAGCTGCAGCACTGAATGCTTCCGCCGATGTCTGAGGCCGCACTACAAACGACGATTCTGGCAATATAAAGACATTATTATTAATTTTGTTCAGTGCTACAACATGCCTTTATATTTATAACATAGGCCTAAATTAAGCTTATTGTTGTGCTGCGTCAGCTTTCCGTGCAATCTTTCCAAATGGTAGACGATCTCAGCCGGACGAGTGAAGAATTTGACCTTGGTCTGTACGTAAGAACGGGGCGGTTCCGTTTGTCACTAGACATCGACGACAGATGACTGGCCAGTCGCATGTCCCCACCCCAGTGTACGTCAATGATTATACTTATGTCATTTGAATGGTCTCGTGAACAGGATACGGAAGTTTTTTGAACATTAAAACTGGAACCGTTTGACCTATTTTTGGACCAGCAGACCAAATTCTAGGTGTTTTTGTAAATTTTCAGACTAATCTGCAGTTAACTTCAAAAGTATTGACATATAAGGGAAATATTATGCGTGTTCGGAAATATTTCTTGAAGGAAATTTGAGAAGTTTTATCACTGCTTCTTTGACGTATTTCGTTTCAGCTCTTTCCAAGGTCTGTAGAGCAGAAACTTGCAATCGCATGCAATATGTAAGTTCGCTCATCAACGCGTTACACAGAGCGTTGTCCTAGTATCAGATAAGATACGTATAGATCTAACGTACAACATGTTACTGTGTAACGTACTTATGTTTGCTAGCGACAACATTTTTATGCTTGTCGCTTCTCTAATGAAAAAACATCCCCAGAGAGCAGCGATTTTACAAGCCACAAAACCCGAGGCAGCGTATAAAAACCACCCGCATTTAATTTCAAGAGGAGACTAATATTCTCCCATAACAGATGTTGGCGGTTTCAAAAGATAAGTCTGAGAATTTTAGAGATGTATATTACTTGTCATTTCCATTTTCGCCGAATTTCCAATATGCCATGTGCACTGGTAAAGTTTTTAATTGTATTGGAATTCAATAGAAAATAGAAAATGGAAGCACGAAACGAGCTTCTTTGCAGTTGGAAATGGAAGTGAAAAGGTATAACAAAAGATACTTGAATATGTCTGCGAAATATTAAAAGTTCTTTAGAACGTCTGAAGGTCGACGGAAAACACGAAGCATAGTTCCCAGCTTGCAGCCAATTGAGAATGTCGTTAATAGTAATTGAACTCTACCAATCACTTGTTTGAAGATATTAAATGTTTGAATGCTAATCTACATAAAAGGCTCAATATTTTGGAGTAGTCACGCGTTTATACATTTGAGTAGCAATAAAGCTAAGCAATTCAGGATTATCAGACTTCAAATTGGTCTTTTGACAAATTAAATGCTTTTGAAGTTAGAAAACCCAAATGGAACCCATTGATGTATATTCTTATTAAGAGGCATGCGTAAGGTGATGGGACGTGAGTGATACTTAAATCTTAAATGTCTTAAAATGCCCCACCGATGGCTGCCACCTTAGCGCGGTGGTGGGGTTTGCGTTGGCCAATGATCCATTGCAGCTATGCCGGCGAGCATATGTTCATGTGTAAGGGTTACCCATGCCGGACAGGTCAGTGGTGAGGTCCAGACAAAGAGCAGCCAGGGTCGGCCTTACCATGTCCTCCCTTGAATTTGCGTTCCCCTCCCCTCCCCTCGGGCCGGCCTTCCCCCTCGAGATGGTGATCCCCCTGAAATCGGGTTCCGCCGGCCCGAATCCTCACACCCCCCGGTCCGTCACCATTCCGGCCTGGCCTCCCCACCAGTGTTGGAATCCCCCGGATCGGGCCCGTTAGGTCGACCCCTCCCCATGTCCACCACTTATATCAACAAAGTTAAATGCAAAAATGCTAAAATTAATGTGCGCAATATAACCTCGTCGTTGACGCGCCGTAAAACCACAATAATCTATCAAATCAATCTATCTGTCTTAAAATGGGATTTTTTCCTCATAGAAAAAATCTTCGACTAGACGAAATAATGCCCCACACTTGCACACTTAAATTTAATTGAGTGAAAATCGCTCAAAAAAGAGTTAAATCCAATAAAAAATGTAACGAAATTGTTCCTTTTTGAGTGGAATTTAACTCATTTTTTGAGCGATTTTCACTCAATCAAATTTAGCGTGTGGAGAGCCAAACGTGTCACGTTACCAAGCCACGAAAATAGGTAAAAGTATTGCTTGAACATCGAACTTTTATTAATAAATCAACATGAAACATGTAGACGATAAAGAAGTACTACACTAATGTAAACACTTGATATTATACGACTTGATACTCGGAAAGTCTAGCAGTCAAGTGTGAACACGACTGACAGCCTATAGCATGCTCTCAATAGGTTCAGATGACACAGCTGATCACACGGTCTGATCGTGAGATCGGATCAGCTCATAGCCGGTAGAGTAATACATTAAACACGACATACTTCTTGATCAGATCAGACTTCTAGTGAAAACAAAAATGTAATATACCACATTTTAAATTATCTAGTTAGCTCTGATTTTCAAAAAATTTCATATGCAGTACCGTGATCCTAATATCTATTCATGTTATGATCCATTGTTGAAAAACACTAATAGATATGAGGATCACGGTATGCATATATGACATTTTTGGAAAAGCAGAGCTATCTAGATAATTTAAAGTGTGGTCTATAGGCAGCGTGTTTAGACAACAGATGGCACTGTAAAAAGTACAGACAGAGCCACCTAATCTGTGGGAAGGAAGCTTACCTTTTGGCAAGGCGTCCAAGTCGCTGCAGTTATATGTTATGTTGCTGCACATATTACGCATTATCAATTCTTAAAATTTACACATGTTTATCTAATGTTTATTCGCCTACAAAATATTAATAATAAAGTGTTCACAATTTCACTGAATCTGATCACAATATTAATTTGCGCGACTAAGTTCTGATTCCGAAATATTTTGAGTACATTTGTTGACATCTGATCGGTTGCTAGGTCACGGCCAATGAGAAATAAAACAGTTGACGATCTTCCCACAAAAGTTGCTAATTTCTCTCACTCGTGGCGAACTCTCGGTGCCTATTGCTACAGCAAGTGAAGTCCAGGAATTATGAGAACAAATTACTAGAAAAATGTTCCAAGCAAGCCATCGTATGCATGCTAATTAATATTTGTGTGAAAGTTGCTGCTCTGTTATAGACCTTTAAATAGCAAGGACGACAATCTAAGTCAAAGGAGCAGTGATAATTTCTTTGAAAGAATTTGATAACTATTTCAAAACAAGCAAGAAATGTCCGTAAAATGTCAATAACTCTTGAAGTTTTTCTATATTGTCTGAAAATTGTCAAAATCTCCTAAAATATTGGTCATATTGGTCAAATTTGATACACACCAAGGTGGTCATTACATGTGTGCAAAATTAATTCCAGATCAATCGTAGAAACGGTGCGACCAGTATCGCAGTCATCACAGACAAATAAATAAAAACATTCCCAAAGAGCCGAAATGAGTCGTTCGCTTCGCTCGCCCAATAACTCTGCTTGGTTTGCTAAGCGGATTGTGCATCTGCGTGTATTAATCAGCGAATGCAACAAGTATTTTACAGAGCTCCACGCCAACTGTTTAAATGGCAAGATTTAGAGATAACCGCATTTGAGCTCGAACCTCTGGCTTACATTAAGCCAATTTCTTAGCGAGTTGGCACGAGCTCGCATCGTATGTTTTATTTCACAGAGATTTCTATTAGTTAGAGTAAAAAGCTAAGAAATGTCTGTAAAACGATTCAATTTGAGCACAATTGCATTTTATTGACGACAAATCTTTGGCCCACGATATATTTCAAAATGTCTAAAATATTTAGTGTCCTAAAGATAAAATCAGTCTGTGAAACCTAGAAGAATTATATGTTGAAACTTTGTCAAGATATTGAAATATAATTCAGCAAAGAACAGGCAAAGATTGCCAATCGTTTGATTTATGAAATAAACTACTTCCGATACATATTGGTTCATACAATTCATAAAAATCATAAAATCATTTGATTTCTTTATATTCTCGACCATTTTATTGCCCATCCCATGTTTGGGTTTGTTGACAACTCATAGCTATTTTAATATAAGAAACATTTCAATCGTATGTTTTACAAACGTACCTAGAGCTGTGAAAATGTAACACCATTGGTTGGAGGTCTATTTGATATTCAGAGAAGTGAGTGAGGAAGGAAGGAAGTATCTACGACTGAGGTATGTGTTTAAACACTATTCGATTTTACGATAGGGTATGATATATCATGTGAAGAGAAGAAGGTGTGACTGCGTTGGGGATTGACTTTATATATTATGTTTTTAACACTTTATAAACAATAACTGGTGCTCAGTTTGTTTTGTAATAAATTGACGTGGGCACAAAAATACTTCATGTTTGTATAAAATTATGTGTTTTTTGTGGGAATAAAATACTTTGAAATTGAAATAGAGTTGGAGTCAATTTTTCTCAAGCTTGGAATCATGACACAAGTTCTTCTAAGTAGAATGTGAGGCATTATGGCACAAATTCGTTGTGACGAAGTAGAATGTGTGGCATTATGGCACATGTTCGTTGTGACGAAGTAGAATGTGAGGCATTATGGCACAAGTTTGTTGTGACGAAGTAGAATGTGAGGCATTATGGCACACGTTCGTTGTGACGAAGTAGAATGTGAGGCATTATGGCACAAGTTCGTCTCGGTAGAATGCGCGTGGAATGACACAAGCTCGTCTCACTAGAATGCGCGTGGAATGACACAAGATCGGTGTGACGAAGTAGAATGCTCGTGGAAATGGCACAAGTTCGTCTCACTAGAATGCGCGTGGAATGACACAAGATCGGTGTGCGTGGCGAATGCAAGACTCGGTGCCGGGATATTGATTGCGGGATGGCTGAGAGAGGACCCAGTGAACTCTGACCTTTGCCTGGTAACATGAGCGATAGACGGGAACTCTCGGCATGGAGTGGGGTAGGTAGGGGCAGATGTGCTTGACACTTCTCGACAGATAACCAAGCTGAATGACACCTCTCAAAATAAAACCATGTCTGTTTACCTTCATATCTTGAGCGAGAAGTAAAGGACGGATTTTCTATAATCTTGATGTGATGTTTCGTTTTTTTATTTCGACATTAATTCATGTAGTGTTTAGGTTATCGCCGATTGTACCCCAATAAGTAGTATAAAGTTCACATGAGTCTATATTTGACTGAAGAAGTGGACTGATGTTCTAACGATTGGTTTCTAACCAATTTCACATGAAAATCGATTTTTCCATTTCAGCTCGAATTGTTTGCACTATAATTTAGACTTCAGTATGCTTTCGGATTGAAATGGGTTCAGACAGAAGATAGAATAGGAGACCGTTATCAGTCGTGTTGTCACCTATTGGTATAAAACACTAAAATCCCAAATTGCATGTGGTTTCTTTTAGAAATCAAATCTACCCAGATAATGTAGTTGTCTCGACTTGCTAGGCTGGATCGTCGAGCTGCTCGGAACCGCTCCAAGCAGCTCGGAGCAGGTGATTGGGTTCGTCGGCATGCAGGAAGCGGGGCTGGTGCAAGTTGAAGCAGTTCAGAACAAGACCAACGAACAGAGCTTGTAGTTTCAGCAACGAATAGCCGAACATCTCCCGCTTGGATGGCGCTATCAACTCGTTTGTAGAACTCAAAACTGAAACGCACAAAGTTTTATGTTGACAGGTATAACAATATGTATTTGTACTGAGATATTAACATATATATGGAAAAAATACTAACAGCTGTCTTTAAACGATCAAAGGATCATTAATAATAATTTTCAATTTTTCGGTAAATGAACAAATATGAACTCAATTCGTATTATGATATGAAAATACTGACCGTGTTAAGAAATACTTTGATTTGATAACTCAAACGCGACAGCAGCGCCATCTACTGACCATGATGTTCGTCCATGATTGAAATCGCCCACATTCGGAGAAACGCAATGCTAAGACGTTGGTGTGATAAATGTTCGAACTATTCCGAGTACCTACTCAAAAACGCACAAAAATCACGCGAAAAGATGCGGTTTCCGAGACTCGAACCCGAGACTCTCTGACGTCACGTGACTGCCTCTGCGAATCAATTATTCACAAGACTCCCAACCACCCACTTGTTGGCCTCTTCCCCCCTCCCCCGACCCCTGCAGAGCTTCAAGGAGCGGTCGCACAAGGAGAGTGTCTGGCACTTCATGCTCCAGGTGGTGACTGCGTTTACACGTTCACTCGTGTTAAATATTCAGACTGCATTTATAGCTTGACAATGTTAATCGATTTATATTGCCTATTATTATCTTCAGTCTTTCATCTTTCTTGCACACAGCTATTATTCCGTGTATTCCAATTCATATTTGAAGGAAATGGAAAATGTGATGGCATCATCCGATGAAGTCTATGATAACTCGTCATCTATACGTGTAGTAGTTGAGCTCTGATTTCATTGATAATAACAAGGATTTATTGTCAAGGAACCTGACCACCAGCCAATCCGTTTCGTTGAAATACCGTTTCATGATTTGTTGGGTGAACTACACCAAGTAATTTCGAAGATACGAAATTAATTTGTTGATGAGAACAATCCTTTTCTAAGACATGAATATAAAATGTCAATTTCATCTGACATCATCGGTTGATGAAAATCAAACTGGGCGATAGATGTTTTCATTAAATGAGTAATAAGTAATATCTTTCTTGGTACTACTAGGAAAACACTCTGTGTAGCGCGCTGTTGAGCGAGCACCGATAAGCGCAACATCTCCAATTGAATTTCGTAACGCACAGAAACATGTAACCATATTGAATTCATAGTTTGCACGTGATGTCATCTCATTGTTGCTTCAAGCAGAATAGCTGTGATCTCTGCTTTTTTACGATATTTTATAGTTAGTGGTTGGGGATATTGTATAGGTTCCGGAGATATCTTCAGTACGAAGAGGAATCACTCACATTTCAAAAATACTTCGATTTACCTCAAGAAAGTTAGAAATCTGACCCGTCAACGTGCCAACAAAATGACAGTCCTCAGGTGGAAAATTCAATAATTTTGCATTGCTGATATAGAACAAAAGAAGATCGTGCAAGCCATGAATTGAAATATGATCCACTCAATCAACATGAAAGTAATTGATTTTCATTGAAACTGAGAATATTCATCTATACCTACACTCTGGATACATAAAAATAATCAGATCCTTGCGTCCATTACATTACTTCTTATGTCAGCATTAAACACTTCGTCCTTACTACACCGTTTAGAGGTTACAATAGTTAAAACCGGATCTCAATGTTATGTCATCCAGGAACGTGTTGAACTTTTGACCGAGCGAATGTAAAGACACACAGAGTCGACCTTGGTCTTCACTGTGTGTGTTTGATCTTTGAATTGCCCCCTATAGTCCACCATTGCTACGAGGACTTGGACTTTGTAAGAGACTACGCAAACTAGGTTAGGAAATCCACTCATTCCTCATGTATTCTTCATGAGTTCTTATAGGCAGATCGAAACAAAAGTGCATTGTAGTTTTATTGTGTAAATACACATGAGATTCATTCAGGCGCGTAGGAAGGGGGGGGGGAAATCCCCCCCTATGATTCAATTCCCCTCCCTATGTTCTTAAACATTTATGTGTCGAGAAAAAATGTTGCTTAAAAAGTGGTAAAATCGCGTGGAAATGCACCAAATTGATGTCTAAAATTCAAAAAAATTCCGGGTCTGTGCGCCCCGGACCCGCATTTTGCTGGGGGCCTCCCCCCAGACCCCCCATTGTCTTCGTAGACACTAGTATATCCGGCTCAAGGTTTTTTGCAATATTATTCCCCCACCTTGCAAATTTAGTTCCTACGCGCCTGGATTCATTGTTGTAGAATTATTTTGCTTGTTTAATGATTTAGTTTCTGATTTGAGTGAGTTTACGATGTGCTGTAAAGTTGACCACAAGATCGTCAGCGCTATCTCGTGGGGATTGATGTTATTACTTGCATGACTAGTTGATGTAAATCTGTGATGTTGGTCATCCCTCATCCAGTCCAGACATCAGCTTTTATAGTACCTCAGGAACTTGCTCAAACTCATCAGGTGATGGATCATTGTTTCGTAGGATGTATATGCTGTCCAAATCATCTAGGATAGGGGCCACTGCAGCATCTTACGTGATGATCTTAGATTTATCCTATGTGTGCCATGATGGCCCATTTCAAGCATACTTTAGACAGAGAGCATTCTTAATTTTTTTAATTGGGGTTTAACGTCGCACTGTTCTGCAGCGAGGCTAATGGCGACGATTGATTGGAAGATGTTGGTGAAGAATAGGTATGGATGGTAGGTGGGAAGGAGGCGGTCGTGGCCTATTAGTAGGGTACCTTCCCAACATGTACCTCTCGACTGAGGGATATCATGAAAAAATCTCAGTCAGGAAGAACGGCCGCAAAAATTGAACCCGGGCCTCCGGAATACAAGTTCAGTGCGTTACCACTCAGACGTACCTGTTCAGTTAATATACTTTATAAAATTACATAAAGATGTTCAATTACAATTCTAGGATGACAACAGTTATAAACGTTTGTTAAAAAGTGATATTTGACTTAGGACTTATATAAATACTTCAAGAGATATTTTGGTTTATTTAGTATATTTTGTAATTTTTTATGCAGAAATATTGCTCTGCAGCTCCTGTCATAAACTTATAACATACCATTTTTCTTACAAATATGCGCATATTTGTATCGGGCCACAAAGAAATAATTTATAGCAGCACTGTTACTCTTTTTTTGAGATTACGTGCTTCGTTTTGAGAACTATGTTGGATGTTTTTATTCTAGAGCTCCTGCAGTACCTTTTCGAGTGATTTACAGTAGTGTCAGTTTATGCAAACTAGTTTCGAAAACCCACTCTTCAGTATTCTTCGTGGGCGTATATCAAAACTCAATCCAGGTGCAAAAAAGAGATGTACAACTTGCAAATGGGAGTATGAATGATTTATTAAAAACTATATTTCAAAATAACAACATATTTGTTGGTAAAACACACTATTTTCACACTCAAATGTGTTAATTTTCATTCCTATGAAACATTCAGTTGATATTTAGGCTGGAAAAAGTATTCCTGTCGAGTGATGTCATATTTATCAACCAACAATGATGTTGCCATGGTTACCATAAAATTTGACATGTTCGACAGGAATACTATTTTCCCGCCAGAATGGATTTAAATTTCTTATTTATGAACGAAAATGTACACTTTTGAATAATAATAATAATAATAAATATCTTTATTTGTAGAGCGAAGTTAAGCCAGTGGCTTCTCTTCCACTTAACTCTTGAAAATAGTGTAAATAGTGTGTTTTACAAACCTATGAGTAATCTTTTATTTTGAGTAATTGTATTTTAACCGCGTTAAAAAAACTTGTACATATTCCCTATTATATTACATTGGTCTCTTGAGATTGCGTTAATTGTTGTTAATTTTGATCCATGAAAGTTAGGAATCCTTTTCCCTCAATTCTCATGACCTCTTTCACTTCAGAGACTTTCTAAATATTCATGATACAGAGTAAAAACTTACTCAAATAAAATGTCAGCGCCTGAGAATTATACAAACTCGTTTCACTCAGTTTTCCAGCAAGATTTCACTAGAAACCGTAACTCAATTTTTTTCCACGAAATGTAAATGTAGAGATTTTCATTAGAATAATTTAGTAGGAAACAAAACACGGTGTGCAGAGTGAAGTCGGCAACATGAGAGCTGGGCTCCTCGGAAACTTTGGGTATCGGATAATAGGAAAAGTTGGCCAGCAGTTTCTGATGAATAGTAATCTCGAGTTTGCAGCGCAGCGAGGCTGACGACGAGGTAACTACAACTGAATACATACAGTGTTGCCAGGTAAACACTGAAGAGACAGGATCATAACGTCTTTCGGAACTTCTCTGGCAACTATGTGGAAGTTTCACATCAAGGAGACGATGGTGTATTTACTTACTGGGGTAACGCTCTGTGTAACGCGTTGATAAGCGAGCCTATCTAATGCGAAGTAATATAAGTGTGAAAGTTGCTGCCCTTGGAAATATCTCTTAAATTTATTGACAGATCAGTCTGAAAGTTTTTCAAAAACACAGAAAATGTTGGTATCAATGACCATGCAAAATTTGAAGTTGATCTGTCAAACGTTTCCATTTTTAAGTTTCAACCAGCTTTTATGACATTAGTGTTTGTGCAAAATTTTAGGTCGATTAGGTTGAATGGTTTGACCTATTGTGCAGTGCTTACAAAAATAATCAAAAAGAAAAACGGAGAAAGACCCATTAGAATCCCATACAAGTGACGCTGGCGTAACAACCTACTTTCTTACATTTGACAACAAAAGCCAGAACACAGAATACGTCAAAAAACAGTCGAGACGGTAGATTTAGTCAGTCGTGATCCAGTTTAATTACAATCGAAATCAAAATGGCGGCAGGTTTAAAGTTGAACTAAAAAAAGCTTGATACATGCACATTAGAGGATGATTTTGTAAATTCTTTGATTTCAAATCCATATTTTTTGTTTGATTTCGATCATGATTCAGATTTCGATTGCGTTCTTACAACTCAATCGAGATTTTGGATCACGATCGAGTTCGATTGAGTTCTGTTCACACACATTCTCGATTACGTTGAGATTTTGGATCATGATCGCATCCTCAGTAAGAACAGTATTATCATTCAACAGAGAATTATTTCAACATCAAACAGTAACTCATTATTAACAAAATCTTTCTTGAACTTCCTGATTATAGATTTTCTCGCGTTTAATAAACATCTCTCGACCTTCTTCCCACCCTGGCTCTGATCGGATGATAATTTAATTGTAGCGTGCCAACTCTTGCCAAATTAATCATGTTGAAAATCATAAACACTTCAAGAGACGACGTTCATTTTTCCGTTTCTATTTCCTTTCTCTCGTCTACAGACAGAATCAAAATCATCAAACATTATCTGTTTTATAAAACTAGGAATTCGTTGATAAACGATCATTCGAAATAAATCAATTTTCCCGTGAAACCGAGAGACTGCTCTTGCTATAAATCAATAGATAAACGAAGTATTAAGTATTTTGTGACTAAATTACCTGGTCCGTTACTTCGTTTTACCTATGAGAAAAGAACACACACAAAGAGATATTAGAGTTTCAATAAATGTTGCAAAGGACTTGAAACAAAACCCAATCATTTTAGGCATCCATCATCATCTGTTTTATAAAGATTAGCTTTTTTCTACTCACAAAAAGTACTTGTAATTTGTAAGTGAACCACTATTCTCATAACGAAAAGTAAAGACTTACTGGCCTGAATCAGACTTGAATAACAGGTCCTAGGTAATAGCTTGCAGTCACGTGATCGGCTGCACGCAGACATGAACCCGGCACCTCCACCGTCCGTGCCTACCCTAAGTCTGACGTCATGCAGACGATGACGTCAGAAGTGGAGACGACACGCCACGGTCAAATCTTACCTCGATATGAGTGTGGGGGGGGGGGTCGTCCGCGTTACACAAGGCAAGGGTTCACTTGACTTGAAACCAGGGACTGGAACCCAAATGAATACCGGTTCCGGTTCCTGAAAAAAATAAAATAACGGTTCCGATTCTGGTTCCGGTTCCATCGGTTCCATAAGGGTTCCGATCGGTTCCATCAAATTCAGACAATTATTCGATTTTTTTAAATCGACTTTTAGGAGCGTACATGCTCTGAAATGTCAAACATTCATTTGAATCGGTGATCATTTATTTGAAAAACTGTAAAAAATCATTTCAGATTTGAAAGACAATGAAGTAAAAATTCATTGAAATTAAGAACCCTTATGGAACCGTTATGGAACCCAAATAATGTTTAATATTAATGAGGGTTCCGGTTCCACCTATAAAAATAACATGGGTACCGGTTCCAGTTCCGGTTCCCATAAAAATAACAGTCTTTTCAGTTCCGGTTCCAGTCCCTGCTTGAAACTTTAATAGATCGTTGATTTCAAGATAATCGAAATAATGAATGAAAGCTTTTTAATAACAAAAAATACCCATGTATTGGTAGTTGCATAATTGCATTGCCCTGGTTGCTATGGTAAACGAACGTCAACCTTTTTTATTTTTCTGGAGGATAAGCAATTTTTCAATACTTCATATTTTCAATACAGAAGTGAAAGAAAGATATTAATAGGGATGACAGTGGTATCAGATAAAATAATGAATTTAATTCAAGAAATATAATGATTATTATTTACTGACACCATATGTCCCCTAGTTAGATTTTGGTCAGCTGTGATGATGAGAATTACATATTATAGCATTTATTGCTAATTTATTATAATTTTTAACTTGAAATGCAACAGTGAAATACTGGTAAAATATCCGTAAAAATCCGTAAAGAACTAAAAGTTATTTTAAATTGATTAAAATGTATCAACATTCATGTATTGCACATTTTTGTGGCATGTGTTTCCTGCTTAAATACATTGCTCACTTTTAAACGCGTTACATAGAGCGTTTTCCTTGTGATTATCCAAACCTTGTAACTTTTTCTACCTGCTACTTTTTAATCTTGAAACAGGTGTCAGTTTCCAAGAAATCATTTACTGGCTGATGTTAAAACTTAAAGGCAATTCAACATCAGAGCAACAGCCAGTATTCTATGTTGCCTGGTCATTAGATAGTCAAAGTTCGACTAGTGTAACACTTACTTTAGAAATCCTTCAGTCACGCATGGCAAAACTAAATTCGATCGGATCGGTCGGTAAAATCATATTTTATCAAAAAATCGCTCAGCGCCTAAATCCAATACAGTGGTATTGTGCCGTTGAAACGGGCTTGAATAATGTCGAAGGCTGACACGAATCTAGTAAAGATTCGAAGGTATTCATCGCAGCGCCCTTAACCCGATTCCCACCCACTCTAATCGTCCGCCATGATTGATTTCACGCGGTGACCCTGAGGGGGGGGGGGGGGATTGTATTGGCTGAAAGTTCACATGCGGTAAGAAATTTCTTGACTTTTGAAAGAGCGACTGGAAAGTCCATTATACAAAAGCGAACAAAAAATTTGAGAGCTTTTTTCGTCATTTGTAAAGAGTGTTACTATGTGATTCGATTACGCCACTTTCACTGTTTGTAATTGCTATTTGATAAAGTACTGCCCAGGTCACACCTAACTTCATCCCCTGATTGGTTGATACGTGAACGTCCATGAAATACCTACATTCTTCACGCAATCGCTCAATAACTTAAGTTATTGACATTTTAAGCAATTGAAATGTTATCAGAATTGATGTATGGTTAAACTAAAAGATATCGCAACATTTTCATTTGGTTTTGATACTCCAGAGTCCTATATTTTCAACTTATAATACACAAAATTGTTAAAAATGAAAACATAACACAACTTTTATAACTACACCACAGTTAAATAATTGTCACCAAACAGTTTTAACAAAATTACTATGAATACACGTTTCAAACTCCTTGATTCTCCTGAAATTTCAAGTTGTTCTATATACCTGAACCTCAGTGGTAGAAGGCTGAAAGACTATTTCCTCGATTTTGCGTTGCACACTTTTGGAAGGATTTAATCAAGCTCTAAATTGCAATTTAGCTGATGTCAACAAAATCAGCTATATTGCAGTATTCTCGTACACAATGACTCATATCACCATTAAAAATGAAGGGTGCAGGGAAAGAACGCTAGATAAAATGAGTTTAAGGTGTAATCTTGCAGTGATTTTCATGAGCTTTCAGAATATACCATCGGTTTCTAAAAAATATTGCCAAAGTCTTGAAAAACGCTATTGAAATATCGATTTGTATGGAAGATAGATAGAAGTTTCAACATAAAACCTCGTTTATCTCAGTTTCATCCGAATGTGACTCATAGCGCTCTTTCCCTGTATGTACCCTTCAAATTGGATGAAGGCAGAATTATTGTTTTTGAGCTCAACTCCAGAATCATTGAAATCTCCAGGTACAGATATATTGTGCCTTCCAGAGAGTATCGAAAGTGTCATTATCAAGTTAGAGAACACTCCCCTGCGAGTGTATAGGAATTAGTTTCCACCGGGCAGTGACAAGAGCGTGTCTTGTCCATGCCGCGGGGGGGGGGGGGGGGGGGGATCTCGTCTATTGGATTGAGTCTGTGGCTAGCCACCCGTCCCTAGGGACCCTGCCTGTGGTCAGCAAGACGAGGGACTGCATAATGTGTCCCTGTTTACCCGCCCAGGATGAGATCATATATCAGGGACATCGGGAGATTGATCTCTGAGAAATATTCTCCCCGGTATTATGGAAGAAGTAATCCTGAAAATCTCTTAGAATAATGAGGGCATGTACATAGGTCGTCTATCACCAGATGTGCCTATATCTATTGGCTAAATTACTCTCAGTTTGTGTTTCGAAATGGACGTGAATTCGAGTTAAAATATTAAAAATATATTATTTTTGTCGAAATTCATTTTGACAATAAGGAAGGTAATTGGGTTTTGAAATGTGTATCTTTTTAAATCAAAGTTATGAAAAATACATCTGTATCACAGAAGTAGAAAGTCCGATGCCCATTCCAATGATTTTTGAGGTGCGCTCAAAATCCAGTGATTTTGCCTCATTCATTGATTTGTAATCGTAATTGAAAATTATAGAGTTTGATTACGTCATTCCAAAAGAACTTAACAACGAACGGTGTATAGGTCTTTTTAACGCAACGTCGATAAAATGAACATCGGGCCTTCTATCTCTGAGGTACAGATGTATAGAAGAATCAACCTTAGAAGAAGAAGCTTAGTCTTGAACCTACTATCTCTGCACTCTTTTCAGTTAATACGACTTAACATCCCACAATGAATTATTGTAAAATGTTGAATATTATGCCAATAAAAATATAAGCTGAAATTCATTTTCCTAATAATCACGCAACTGTGGGAATTTCCTTTTTTACTGTGATTTTCCTACCGCCTTGAGCCTGCCGTCGAAACGCCGCGGCTAAGTTATTCCATTATCAGAACCGCGCTTATCAGCTGATCTGGTCACGTGATTCGACGGTCAAGATAGACAGAGTCGGGCACGCGACCCCAAGCGAAAACACCATTCAAAATGTCGGAATTCATTTAGAAGTATTTCAACAACTTTACAATTGCAATTCTTTTCTTTGACCTGTGTTTTCATGTGTTGTGATCTGGTGGATGTTTTGGAATTGGATTTGACTTTGTAGATTTGGACGTTGTTACGAAGTTTCTACCACCTGCAGATTGAGGCGAAATCGATTTGTGGTCAAATTATATTAACTGTCAGTACACAAGATTTGCACTAGGAAAGTAGTGAATTTTAATAAAATATTAAATCAATTCATATTTTTAAAAAAATCGTTTGATGGAACTAAAAAGTTAATGGATAACTCCAATGGATAAATGGATAACAAAAAATGATAGCTCTAAGTATAAAGCCTAGTTCTGTGCCTCAGAGGTGGAAGGACGGATGTCCATTTCAATAATTCTTGATGTGAGCTCAAAACCAGTATTTCAGGGTCCCTACAATCATATTTGAAATGGTGTCATGAGTCATTGTGAAGAGAATACTTCAATAACTGTATTTGTTGATATCAGTCATAAAGCAATTGATAGCAATTGATTGCATCATTCCAAAAGTGTTCAATGTAAAATCTAGTAACTGGACTTCTGGCCTTCTACCCCTGAGATACAGGTTTATGTTCGACGTTGTGACAATGGCTTAAGATGAGCATTGAGCCTTGTAACGCTAACGTTCTGAAGTTGAAAGCCACAAGTTATATTTTCTAGTTTATCTACGTTGTTCTATTGTTCTATGTTGTTGCATTGTATAAAACTTTTAAAAGTTTCAACTTTTAAAGTTTTCAATAATGAAAACGAGAATGGTTTCAAAACGTGAATGCTTGTTCTGTTACCTACACTTGAACACTTTTATGCACTAGAATTGTTTTGAAGGCCAACTTCTTATCATTTCGAGTGAAAATGGGGAATGCCTGAAATTATTCGCTAACTTCTGAATTATTGAAGTCTTATCGACCAAATCTATATAACGGATTCCAGCAGAGCTAGGAAGTAGAGGCAGTAGAGCTTATAATTCCAAGAACTTGAATTACCAGTTAATGTCCAGGACGTACCCATGAGAGAAGGGGGATAAAATACACATAACAAGGCTCCAGGTCTTCAGGTATTTATACATTCTAATTTCTAATAACAGATTGTAATTTGTAAAAAAAATTCGCTGGAAGCAAAAGCTCCACCAAATTTCTCATAAAACTATAAATAACTACAAAAGACAGAGTACATTATGTAGAGGCTTTTTAACTTTCGTGATGCAATATTAATGCCTGAAAAAAAAATAAGGTGTAATCTTGCAGTGATTTTTATGAGCTTTCAGAATATACCCTCAGTGTTTAGAAAATATGCTACAAAGTCTTCAAAAATGCAATTATAATATCGATCTGTATGGAAGATAGATACAAGTTTGAACATGAAACTTCGTTTATCTCAGTTTCATCCGAATGTGACTTATAGCGTTCTTTCCCTGTATCCTCATATCTCTGTCCTTTACTCGAAAGCTACGAAGCAGCCACAAATACATGTGTTAAATTGACGCTCAAAGGTGTAAAAGGTAATTCAACTAGACGGAACAAAGGATTGAACCCGTTCTTTGTTTGTTTGTTTGTTTGTTTGTTTGCGTTCCGCAGTCGAGGTGGTCTGTTGATTGGATTAGAACCTTGGGTTAATTAGGATTGCATTGACTCAACAGGGACGAAACGAATGCTGACACTGTGATATGGGATGGTCACGATCTCATGCGATATTGATTTGTGGAAAGTGTTAGAAGAACGTTTTCATTTGGCGTTGAACTATGAACTATCATACTGATACTGTCTGAAAGAATGTGAAACCAACACTTAAAAACGTAGCGTGAGGTACAACTCTTTTAAATCATAACATTAACTTAAGCCCACTTTATGTTTCACAATTATAAGTCAGTAAATTTTTCTATTGTTACAAACGTTTAATTTAAATTTTTAGACACAATTCTGAAGTTTGAATTTACCGACCTCATATGCCCTATTCTATAACTTTAAAAATCCCGATTCTGCTGGAATCCGATGCAAGGACATTTGATTAACATTGCATGGAATCGGTTTCCGACAGAAACGGGAATTTTAAAGTTATAGAATAGGGTCCCAGGTGCAAAGTTGTGTGTACTGAGAAAATTTTACCACGAATCGATTTTGCCACCATTTTGGTGATAGATGAGTTTGGTAGAAGCCCCATTAGCTAGTGACAGATCAATGGACAGCTGACAAGACCATTCTTGCAAACGTGATCTAAATGGAAAATATGAAAATGTGTTCACGAACTAAGTCAGTGAGTCAAAAGCGCTCGGAGCGCTGTGGCGTGTTGAATCTTGATTCAATGAGGTGCGTTCAGAAATGTTTCACCTTGATGGTTGAGTCCACGCACAAGTTTACAGTGTGCACGAGATGTACAAATACCAAATAGTTTCATCCAAGACGCCATGTATTGGCATATCGAGTCAATATAATAGTGTCATTATTGACACTATTAAACACTATTGAACAGGTTGGGTGAGTGGTTAACGCTCTGAACTTGTATTCCGGAGGCCCGGGTTCGATTCCCGCGGCCGTCCTTCCTGACTGGGGTTTTTTCATGGTTTTCCCTCAGTCGACAGGCAAATACTGGGAAGGTACCCTACTAATAGGCCACGACCGCCTCCTTCCCACCTTCCATCATTACCTACTCTTCACCACCATCTCCCAATCGTCATCACAATCATTCATCCGTCGCCATTAGCCTCGCTGTAGAACAGTGCGACGTTAAGCCCCAGACAAAAAAAATTATTGATATCATCACTTTTTATGATGGTCAGATAAATCTGTATCCAGCAGGGAAATTGAATGTGTGTTTTTAGAGCTTTCAATTTGTCGAAAGTCCACTGAAAAGTTAAGGAAATCTTCGCAAAACACTTTCATCTCTCTCAAATGTCGTCTTTTCCCTGAAGCTATATTTTGGGATAATAATTCCTACATTTCGTAAAATCTTTGTAAAACCTAGAAAAAATGCATTAAATCTTTAGCCAATCTAAAAATATTAATCCGATTTTCTACTATATTACCATATTTTTATACTTATCATTAAAACAATATTTGTGCCCCAAACAAGACACAAAATCACAGTTGTATCAAGATGAGCAAAAATATTTTAATTGCAAATTAATTTAAATAATAAAAATTATGGCTACTTCAGGTGAGTTCAAAAAATATTAATTCTACCTTGAACCAATCATATATTATATAATTGTGACACGTCAGTCATTTTGTAAGAAAAATACTTTATCGTAACTATTGTTGTTGACTTCAGTCAAATTGCAATTGATCGATCTTGATTATATGACTCAAAAAGTGAATAACGCAAAATCGATGATTTAGACATCAGGGGTGTCATTCCTGTACGTTTTTAGTCTCTTAAGTTAGCTATCGTATCTTAAAATTTGTTTACTCCAATGTTAACGTCCATAACAACGGTTGCTACTGTCTTAAATTTTAAGATAAGAGAGTGAAAATGCGTACAGGAATCACCCCCCAGACCAGTTACTTCCGAGGTCTTCTCAACCTCCTATTACTCACATTGCAATGAGCTCTTGCTCACCTATTGCTCACATTGCAAATAATTTTTATGGTACAAAGGTTTTGAAGATTTAGGAAATATTAAAATATCCAGAATGTTCCTTTGGGCCAGCCGTCTCATATTCAACACGTTTATGTAAATCACGTCTAGAGTTGCTCGTACATGCGACGTTGCCACTTGTACTGAATTCGATGGTCGTCAGCACGCGAGTCATGCAGCAAACCGCCGTACTTCCAAGAGATTGGCAACAGATTGACGAGGAAATACCAGTCATTTCAAACTCGACTTCTCAGACTTCGAAATAGCACCGAAATTTACTGATATTTAACTAAGATTTCGTTGCGGGAATCCAACTCTGTGCTTTTAATGGATGTAATGAAAATTTTCGTCGATTTTAAACTTGATGTCTAAGAAAACTTTAAAAGTTTTTATGTAACACCTTGACAAAAATAGAATTTGTTTAGCATGATCATTATACAATTAAAAACTGACATAATTAACATGCTATCTGTCCTACTAGTGGGTAAAATAATCTACACAATAGGCTCCATTTTTGAGAGATAAGAGCAGTGGTTTTCAAAAAAGCTAAACCAACCAGAATTACCTAACTATACCCGAAGAATTTTGACTTCTTTGTAAACGGGCATTTCTCTTCCATATTATATTGAACCTTTCTGACTGGATAATTTATTAAATTCAGAGTAGGTGCTAAAAAATAGATACATTAATTTTAAAATAAATACGTGTATAATGTGTGCTGAAACATAAGGACTCGTATCTTATTACGTAAGGTTCAAACAGCCAAATTAAAAAGGAACAGCAAATAAATCGATTATGTTGGATAGCTTCTTTGACAATCAATCCTTGTTATTATCAATGAAATCAGACCATAAGATCGAATAGACTGGTTCGAATGGTGAGATGGAATCACAGTCAACCCGACTTATTCGCCGATGGTTTTTACTTTGGCCGAGTGTACCTATAAAACATTAAAAAGTTCGTCGTCTGCGTTTCGCAGAGTCGTGAAAATTCATGTCCCTCAAGGGTGTCAATTCAAAGAACGCGAATTCATGTGTTCTCGGAAGGCGGGCTTGAACTTTGGCCAATTCCAAAAACACTACTTCATTTGCGGAACCATTATCAAAACGAGGTAAATGAACCTTGGACGTCGCCGCTTTTCAACGTTCCTTCATAATGCATGGAGGTAATCGACTTCGACAAAACTATCCATGTATAATTTGAACGATTCGTCTATACAACGTCATCAGAAATAACCAGAACAATATTTCCAATATCTGTTTAACGAACTTTAAGGTTGTCAAGATCACAATAAACTCAGGTTGATGAGCATTTTTCCACTTTATGTGGACTTGGGGATGCTGTTAGATAACGGGATCCGCGCGGTACTTCAAAGTGTTTTTTTATTTCGATAGCATGGAGTAACGTTCACTTGGCACAACTAAAATTGATCATTCAATAAAACTGATTGACTGAAAAATGTTAGATCGCACCATCTTAAGTCAGTCCAAGCGATCTCCTTGTCTCACTCTTGTATCACATTATCACATTTCAATGATAATAACAAGCCAATTGGTATGGAACATAACCAGAAGTCATTCAAATTTGTTCACCGATCAATTTTTGTTGTGTCAAGTGCACATTTCAAACACTGGAGTAGGTCAGCACCTCTGGTAAACACCAGAGGTCGTAATAATACAACCCAACTTGGCAATATTAAGTTTGTGAGCTTGAATTTGAGTGTTACAACTTGATTCTTTTAAAATTCTGATGGTGTGCAGAAAAACTTGTAAAACACTTTGAAACTAAGATGTTCAAAAAAAATAGCCTGTATGTGTAGATTCTCTCATTGAAATATTCGTTAGGCGCAACTGCTTTATAATGAAAACAACATGAAAATGTTTTCATTTCTGTGAAATAACAATCTGCTCGTATGTAAATGTATTGATGTAAATGAGTCCAACACAATTGCTGTTATTGTGTTTCTTGTAATTATTTTACAATTTCTTCCGGGGACATTCTATTAATTATTATCGCCTACAGTTTTCATGCTATTCTAATTGCACATTTCTATTTCCCGCTTGAAACAAAACTGGAACTGATGTATCCGTAAGATTGAATTAATTCTCTTAGTTAGGAAAATTAACATGTTTTGGTATCTTGAATCTTTATGACAATATACCAAGAACTTAGTTTGGGGTGATTTTTTTTTAGAAAATAAGAAACATTCGAAGTTTCACTTTGGATATATTAAATTGTGTTAAAAGAAATTCCACATACAAGGAGTAAATAAATTTAGATGAGGTTGACTTAATTTACATTTTAGTTCGATGATAATAATCAAGTCATCCATTTTATTTAAAACGCATCAGAGTAATTATTTCCACCTTGATTGATAAGAGTTTGCCTATTTCTTGTTCTGGTCGCAGCAGAGTTTCAAGTCATTATGTTCATATGGATTTATAGGTAGATTGTATTAGTATATTATTTTAATTACCTTTATAATTTTGTTCTAATTGTCAAGTCCTGCGACACTACTCATTCATTGCGCAAGAATCCAGACAAAGATTCGTATTTTAAAATGAAAATAAACAAGAAAAATCTGTATTCTAGTTGATATTTTTCCAAACATTTTCTTAATTCATGTTCGCTAATGTAGCAATAAGACACAGATATAATATAATCATATAGGATTATAATATTGCAGCTATGCTGTGTTTCTTATGTTTTAACTGCACGTAGCATTTCTAAAGAGCAGTACCAGTATAATATGAATATGAGAATATGCCATATTCTCTGGATCACGAGTGAAGCGGGATGAATCTACATAAATATGCACCATTTCTTATACTTTATTATGCGTTTTAAAGCTATCTTGATAAAAGTCAACTTAGAGCTCCAGTAAAACTGAATTGTTGAGCTTTTTAATTCTATATGAACTACTGACAACTCCATAGCTATTATAAAGCATACTCCTTACCATGGAACCATTGTAGAGAGATAATATTTTCCTTCTTACGGAACAAGTTGGCTCAGGAAGTAACACTCTGGACTTGAACTGAGAAAGTACCAGGTTCGAATTCTGCCGTCGTCTCTCCTGACTGAGGTTCCTCGTGAATTCTCTCAGTAGGGAGGCAAACACTGGGAGAGGTCATGACCGCCTCGTTCCAATCGTTCATCCTTTTCCTCATCATCATCATCATCATCTGCCAATCATCAACATCATTTGCTAGCCTAATTGCAGGACAAAGTGGCGATAAACGTTACTAAAAAAAAAAAAAAAAATCTTGTGCCACGATATAATATAGAAATGAGCCAATTGAAAGCGAATTACAATAGGGACTGATGTGGATTCGCCCGCTGTGTTTAAACGTAGAACTCAACGGCCTTGAGTCCCCGCCCCCCCCCCCTTCCGAAGCACTAGCAATCCAATGTCGTGTCGAGTTAACGCTAAAATGTACCCAACAGAAAGCCGGGGTCAGACAGACCCCGTTGCATTCGTCTACCACATTGAAAGCTGCGCGCGCATCCTCGAAAGATGTCCATGCATGTCGCGACGTAATGACGTCACGACACGTGGCGCGGTCAGACGGAAGATGCGCGCGTCTTAATTGCTCTTGAAGAGTAATTAACAGAATTACCCTGCGGACCAGTCTTTGAGAGAGCCAATTAAACGCATTACCAGGCTTCGGGGAAATTACGTGGCGCAATGAAGCGGAATTCCATTTCAAATTGTCACATACAGCTCGAATCGTAACTGATGAAGTAATGATAAATTGATATTTAAAGTTTTTAATTTCGTCTACTTAAGAGCAATTCTTTTAGATTGTGACGCTCCCATTGAAGGTCAAACAATTTGCTCTTCGACATCTTTTTGAAAAATTAGATAATTTGCTCTCTGTTGGGATTGGCAGCTGCTGTAGCGTCAACTCTGAATGCTTTCGTCGATGTTGAAGGTCTCACTTTTAAACCAAATTCTGGCTTTATAAAGAAATATTATTAATTCTCTTAACAATCCTATCATGACTACGTATTTAAAATCCAACCGAATAACAAGCATATTGCTGTACTGCGTCAGGTTTCCATGTAGTCTGGTAAAATGTAAGACGATCGTCATTAGTCTCGTAAGAACGAGGCGGCGCGCTGTGCCATTATACATCGACAACAGAGTTGCATATCCAAACAAAGAAGCGTTTGTCAATGATTTAATAAAACGATCACAATATAAAAAATTGCGAAATTCGACATATCTTAAGAAATAGAGCAGATACTTGTGACGAAAATAAAACCGTGTGATTTATTACACTTTTCTCTGCCAACCAAGTCTAGGGTATACTTGAATGGATCCCTGGGAAGTTAACATCCTTTGGTTCACCGCAATTTCCCACTCTCACCAAGACAAATATTGTGATACTTTAATTAGCACACAACCGACTCCTCCCTTCCCCTGCTTTCTCGTTTCCAATCATCCGGTAATCATCACCTCCGAGTCAATAAATAACATCCACAAACTTCATCGAGTAAGTTTTAACTTTCCTACGAGCTGTTTTGATCGTGGTTTTAATACAGGGTAATGCATTGTATAATTACTTCTTTATGATTATAATTATGCAACAAAATATTGAAGAGTCAACTCGTGGATAAGCAAAGATAAAATGACTTGAATTTAAAATAAACTAACAAATCAGATATGAGTGGAAATCAATACAATATGGCTACAATTAAGGAAAAATACGGAAGCTTATATAAAATACAATTATTGGTTATTTTCGTGCAGAATAAAATAAATATTTGTTGAAAGTTGGATTAATATTTTAACCGATAAAGTTTTCCAATTTTCGACTAGCGTCAGTAATTATAGTGTCAATAAGTTGACAATCATTGGATAAAAATATATTTACATTTGTTGCGATGGTTTGAAGTTGACAAAATTTAATATTTTCTAGGAAATCTCATAATTTTTCGTACAATAATTTTAAAAACCAAAACCTTCATTACCAAAACACAAAAGAACACCTCAAAGTCGTACTGATCATCTATTGGGGGTAACTATCAATTTTACAAAACCGTCGTCCCAAATAATTATATTTGTCCTACTTTGACTGTTACGTACTTCCGGTATCAACGCCATGCCGCTTTCAGCGGATGTTTCGAGTGTGCTTCTGAACTAAGTAGTTGAATGTTTGTTTGCCTGGACTGGAAGTGACAAGTCACGCACGATTGCACGCTAACTATACTTTGAGGAGGCTCGCCAGAACAAACTTCCGAGACACAATATTACGTATTAAATGTGAACTAATCGGTCATCTTGTTAAGTGACCTTGAACTATTGAGGCTCAAGTTATAGTTTAAGAGGAAGGATTTCTCTTTAAGCATAAAGTTTGAGATTGTTGTCTCGAAAGAGATGGACTTTATGTTTAAAAGTTGTTAGAGAATTGATGACTATTGTGCATCGCTGACCACTTTGGAAAAAATGATCTAAGATATGGGCTGTTTAAAAATTTGAAAATCATCGAATTTTATGATTTAGATGACATTTTTTACAAAAGGGTTCCACCAAATCAAAGAGCAATTCGTTTACCACAGCTTTGAGCTTCAAGATATTGTTTATTTTAAACGATATGGACACAATTCCGGAAATGCCTAATAGGTTATGAACTTAAAGGGAGAATGAAGTATTGCTTTCAAACTGCATTCGCATGAGCACTACAAGAGAAATATGTTCCTCCGACATTAAAATGGTTCGCTTATGAAGACCACCGGACGAACATATTTCCATCGCATCCGCCTGAGAACCACATTTAGATCTCACACTCTCAGCATCCCTATTGCACGTTGCATGACCTCTTACTTGCACCAACCCATGAGTTCAGCATCGTCGACATCTGATTCCAGCTCGCGCCCCCACGTCGCCGTCACTGAGCCGCGCCGTCGCCCTCCCCCCTAGTCCCCCAGCGACGCCGAGGGCAGCGACGCCCTAGCTGAGAGCATCACGACGTCATGTATGCGGCGGCCGGCGGGGCCTCGCTTGCGCGCAGCCGGGCAGCACGGGCGCAGCACAAGAAGGCCGGCGGTGACGGTCATCGCAGTAACCGTCATCAGAACAACAATCCGACCGCGCTCACCTTCAACCGGCCGGTGACCCCGTGTCCGCCGCCTCCCCCGCCCGTCGCCGTCGCCGCCGCAGAGCATCATCATCATCAGCGACATCATAGGTTGCTGTCGTTAGATAAGCCGCCGAGTTATGCGGAGCTCAACGGGAGGATTACGTCATTCGGTTCTAACGATTTGATATCAGAGGTTTGTCGATTAGCTTGTAATCCATTTTGAGGAAATTTGATCCTGACGGTAATTTACTCGTGGGATTTGTAATTGGTTGTAACGTGTTTGTCGGTGCTAGAGTCTGTTCCGGTAAGAGAGTCAGCCGCTCGGGTAAAAATGATGTTATTTTCCGACGATTTCATTAGTTAATTGTGTGCCCGAGTGGCATACCGTCTACTTACATTAATAAACACGTTCGGAGATGAACCCTGGGGCACATAATTTAATTCTCATTTTAACGTTCTCATAAATTTCATTATTTAAAGCAAGATTATTAAGTTTCACATAAGCACTTATATTAATTGTTTCAACTCAATTTTGTTCTAATCAAAATTTCAAAACTTTTTATAAAAATGATGGCCTTTATATTTATTTATTTCGTACAAAGTCGAATCTTTCAATGTGCTCTATTCTCCGTAAACACGACTATACTATGATACTCTTCTAAAAAGCCGGGATCAATGTATGCTAATTTCTTCAAGTGTGTCTCCTATTAGTTAAATTGTCCTCTTAAAAACACAGTCTTCCACAAAGAGAGTCTCATTAAACGTTCAAACTTAATTTTTCCTCCTTTGAGCCAGACAAAGTAAACAATATCCGGGAAGAAGGAAAAACACTTGTGACAAGATTGGGATGAGGAAACACTTGCTCGAGGGATCAACGACCTGTTACATAGAATCAACACACGGAAAAAAAACTAAAAAAACTGTCAAAACAATCAGCTAACAGTATGGAAATTAGTCCTTTCTAGTTTCAATTCTAAAGAAGTCTTTGGTGTATTCAATGATGTGAACCATTTTAAGGGCGCTGTTGTTTCTTCTGTTCCTTTGAAGAACGCCACTGCAAGCACGAACATATTTCCCCTCATGGATTACAAACAAAAACATTCGTGGTAGAGAAACTGTGTGTCTGTAGTTTAGTCACTAGTCTAGTAGTTGGATAGTTAGTCAATTAGTGAGTACGGAGCGAACCTTTGTTCATTCACGACTAACCTACATCTGCAATCACTCGGAAAATGTCTATAAAGCACAGCACACAATGTAAAAATTAAGGGAAATGGAAAATCAGTTCGAAATAGCAGCGTCAACTCCGTTCAGTTCCATATCATCAAATATGTACGAACTAGTAGGAATGACAATGATTTAATATTAAAATTCTCTGACGTCTAGATTTTAACAAAGGAGATAAATCGTTTTTATAATTTTCCGCAACTCAAGTTCGCTATGCATAAAATTACTTTTGAACTGAAAAGACCATTATAACTAGTAGCTCCGCTTAAAAAAGTGACTTTTATTCATTTGTTAATCCTCATTCATGTAAATATTGTTGCAAAACACACTGTGCCCATCAAATTGCATCTGAAACTTGTAAAAATCCAGACCCTCCCAGATAATTTTTATAACGGTCTTTTCTCCAAAGAACTTAACAAAGATTCTCTTCATTTAACTAACTTTCTTCCATTGTGGCGAGTTTTCAAATCTCTTTAGTCTTCTGCATCATTATTAAGTTGATTACTTTGACTTAGTGTAGATTATTAATGAGCAAAACCCTTTGAAAAGGCCGCAATTTTCTTTGTCAGGAGTGTACTTATCTTCTAATTATTTCACTGACTGAAATTACTCTACTGTAAAACGTACACTCCGGGTTAAAACATAAGTTTTCTCTGTTCTGTGGAACTCAATTCGAATTTTAATTGTGAGTAAAGGAAGTAAGACCACCATTTTGGGATTTTGAAACTCTAGTTGCAGATGGATTTTGTGACCAAAGTGACACAGTTTTAGAGAAATATTTGCTCTTTGGAAAACATATACAATTCTTTAACTTTGACCTACTAAAAGTTCTGTTCTGTTTTGTAAACATGAAATGTCAACATTTTCGACTTTCATACACAATTTAATCGTACCCAAACTTTTAGATTTTAAATGTGTTTTTATAAAAGTTGTCCATGCTCGGACAATTTTCATTCTCAACAAAATTACTTGATTCTCTACACATTCGTCTATATCTTTCTTCGAATACACGGGAAAAATCCGAAATATTGTTAACCACCACTGATTACTTATACATTTCTAATTCAAACGAAATTAAATTTCCCAAGTTTCCACCTCAGCAATTGTTTCTTACTGATTTTCCATGCTTCCAACCCATTCACTCTAGGTAGAAATCACACCTCAGCACTAACCCATACTCGCTATACCAGCATGCAGCTCACCTCATTCGACAAACAGTCATGCCTCCCATTTTTTCAGAGACGACGAATATTATCATATTTTTCAATGGTATACGATTTTCGTTTCAACTATTCACAAGTTAGGAGAAACACCGTCGTTGAGGAAGGTCAGACACGAATACCGAAATACAGTCAAGTCGAAAATTCAGAGAATCGTTAGAGTGCGTATAAAATGCTACAGTTAATATAAAATATAACCCCCTTATTATCCCTACTACGATAGAACTGGAATAATCTACATAATAAGGCCACATTTATTGATTTACGTTATAACATCTGTTATCAAAAGTTCACTTGCCCAGTAAACTTGAGCTGTAGACTTTTTACAACAGCTGTTTAATAGGTAAAAACAATGGAACCTTTTTATATAGATATACTCTAGTAGAAGGTTGCGTCCCTCTTAGGTCCCTACAGGACGTGCCGAGCCGCGTGAAGGTGGCTGCGATTGATCTGCGGCGTGAAGGTGGCTGCGAGTGATCAGCGGTGTGAAGGTGGCTGCGAGTGATCAGCGGTGTGTTCTGTTTTCCAGCTGGGCGCGACCTCAGCAGGTGAACCCGAGCAATAACGGAACAGACTTATTGACATGATTAAACATGTATGTTTCTTGAAGGGTTTTGTGAGACGTGATCCAATTTGACGTCGCCGGTCGCATTTTACCTGTCAGTTGTTTGAGACTAATGTGATATTGTGCATGGATATAACAAATTATTGATTTATTGTAAAGGGGTTGTTCAATTTTAGATACCACCTGCCATCGGGATAAGGCTAGTTCCAAATTATGTATGCCGCCTAACAGAATATTGTAGGACATGTGTGCACATTTTATACATCTCCCAATATTCAAAATATAGATTTTAAAATATATATTTTCGACTTTTACAACAATAAAAAAACTGTTCCTCGAAAATAATATTTTTTTATTATTAGCATCTTCCATCTTTTCCATCTTTTCTTGAATTTATCAACAATAAACCATAGAGAAAATAACCACGATCTTTGGAATTACAAAACTTTTGTCAAAATATGATTGCTTTTGGCTTATCCATATATTAAAAAATATATATATTTTCATTCAACAAGTGTTAAATATCTGTTGTTCTTGACTTCTAGTTTATCATTATTAACATGGGGCTCCCCCTCCCCCCCCCCCCCCCCCGCCCACGCAAAGTTCCTTGCGCCGTCCTTGGATGTGATGTCAAGTAATGCAGTGACCTTGACTGTAAAATAAGATGGCGCCGGGCTAGACAGAATTTCATCAGAAATATCGTTCCAATCTTCAACCTGTCATAGTTAATCTGTTTCATGTTCGTTTGGCAGCTGTTCATGTCTTCTAGTGGAATATGATTGCTTGTGTCATTTAATACGACGCATGCGCAATGAGACGAGCAAGTATTACACTTGGCAACAAACACTAGGCAAAACAAAAAATGATCGCTGACATAATTTGATTGACTGAAAATTATTACATCGCACCTTCTGATGTCAGTCTATGCTCTTCAATCATTTTAATGATTTCATTAAATATAAGCATTGATTGTTACTGAACCTACCAGCAGATATTTGTTCAATGATGACATTTTTCTTTTTCCAAGAGTAGGTACAGACCGACTCAAAACCATGCAATCGGCCTTCTGCATCTTTTCAAATGTTAGAAATCGACGGCCGTTTAGGATCAAGATTTAATTCTTGATCCTAAATTTCAAGGAAAATGTTTTGATCTAGACTTGATGTCAAGACATAACCAACAAAAATTAAAAGATAAACGATAGGAAAACAAGATATAAAAATACGTTCATTTTATCAAGCCAAGATTCCAACACAATGTTAGGTCATGGGGTGGACGAACCACCAACTATCTTGGGCATCTACTTCTAAGTCTGGAGCCGACTTGCCAGGTCCGACGCCCCCATATTAAATACAATTGTTGAAAGTAGCAATATAGTTCATGGAGTAAGCAAAGATAATGATAATTCATTCAATATTGGTTTTTACTTAGTCATAAAGTTTATACTAGGAAAACGCTCTGTGTAACGCGTTGATGAGCGAGCACGGATATGCGCAACACATCGAACCGAAATTCTGTCTATTAAAAATGTCATTAAAATCCAATAATTCTTTAATTTCGTCACAGACTGGTATAAAAATCTTCAAAAATTCCAAAAATATTGGTCCCAATAAGCATGTAAAGTTTTAAGTTGATCGATTCAAAGACCTTAGACCCATAAGTATTCTCACTACAATGTCCAAAATACTTGAAAGAATTGTTGTGAAACAACTGACTGCATACCTAGAAGAACTGAAATTATTATCCAATAGTCAGTCAGGATTCAGAAAAAATCGAGGGACAACATCAATACTCCTAGATGTAACTGATGAAGCGATCAAGGGATTGGAGAAGAAAATGGTTACAAGTCTTATGCTATTAGATTTTACAAAAGCTTTTGACTCAATCAACCATGAACTCTTACTGGCTAAACTCACATATCTTGGAGTGGGAGAGATGACAATTAAATGGTTTGCAAGTTACCTCACCGGACGTCAACAACGGGTAAAATTATCAGCTAATAACGTATCAATGCCAAGGAAAAATAGAACAGGAGTACCACAGGGTTCAAGTATAGCTCCACTCCTGTTCATAGTTTACACAACTGATATCGATGAGAGTGTGAAACACTGCAAAATACACAAATTTGCAGATGATACCCAGCTTCTATATACCTTTCGCCCTCAAGATCTAGCTGCAGCGCAAGAGAAAATAAACGAAGATCTTCAGTCTATTGCTGCATGGAGTGAAGGTCAAGGACTTTCCTTAAACACTTCGAAGACAGTATCAATGATTATAGGAAGCAAATGTCAACGAATCAAAATACTTAATAGCGAGTTTAAACTAAATATAAATGGTTGTACAATTCCCATTTCAGAAACTTCAAGGAATTTAGGTTTAATCATGGATAGCCAAATGACATACACAGATCATATTCAGAAAGCAAACAGCAAAGCTTACGGCAAACTACGAACAATGCAAAGATTTAAACAAATCCTGACCAGGTCAACAAAAACAAAGCTCGTTGAGGCACTTATAATATCAAATTTAAATTACTGCGACATCGTTTACGGATCATGCATTTCAAAGAAAGATATAGGACGTGTTCAGAAAGTCCAGAATTCTTGTGCCAGGTTTATATTCAATATTAAGAGAAGACACCATATAAGTCCCTACATTCAGAAACTTCATTGGTTGAAGATGGAAGCAAAAAGGAATCTTCACTTGACATGCGCAACGCACAAGATACTGTTAACAGGAGAACCTAAATATTTGAATGATAAGTTAAGAGGAAGACAAGATATTCACGGAAGAGATACGCGGTCCAAAGAAAAGCTCGACTTTGGCACTCATCGAGGTACAAAATTTAAGAATTGTTTTTCATATTCAGCCTCGGTAGCGTATAATGCAACAACTAGGGAAGAGCAGACATTAAGTTTAATACCATTCAAGACACTAGTCAAGAACAAACTCACGCTAATTCAAGAACAAGAATTCAAGAACAAGAAGTAATGTGCATTGGAAGACAACAATAAAGATCACACACATCCTGCTGAGAATGTTTTTTCAGTGGTTTTCCCTCAGCTAAAAAAAGCAAATGCTTGGATGTTCTTCCAATATTACCACTGACATTGAAGCACAGCTATATGTATAATGACTTTTATGAATAACTTAAGAAGAAATAGGTAAACGGTGAAGAGGTGAAGCAGCTGAAGAGAAGAGATGGATGTATGGAAGATCAACGACTCAATTGTTGAATACAGACCAATTGTGTACCTATTTTATGTGCTCAATAAATTACATTATTATTATTATTATTATTATTATTATTATTGAGCCTGAAACTTTATGATTGAATGGTTCCTTGTTAATTTTCAAAAATCACAGGATCTTGTTCAAAAACTATACCTGGGACCACTCATTTGATATAAGTGTGTTTACACAATATCAGATCGATCGATATGTTGATTATTAGTGTCATAATTATGCGTTTGAAAGTTTCTATTCTAACTACCTTGGAACTTTGGAACTGAGGCGTCAATGTTGCCGTGATCCATAGCAACAAGCAAAATGTCCGTAAAATGTCAAAACTTTTGGATTTAAACACAGATTTGTCTGAAAATTGTCAAAAACACAGATAATGTTGGTCCCAATGACCATGCAAAGTTTTAAGTTGATCGGTCATACGGTTCTAGTTTAAATTTCAAAAAAAAAAAAATTTAACCAATGGGAGGATTTGGCTGAAACTTTGTATGATTGGGTAAAATGTTAGTGGTAATGACTTGTCAAAATTTAAAATTGATAAAACAAACCAATCGAAAGATATTTTTTTTTAAATTTGAACTAATCACGGGATTTCGTTCAAAAATGATCCCAGGGACCGCATAGAGTACGTTAGTATGTGTGCAAAATTTCAGATTGATTGCTTGAGCGGTTTGACCTGGGGTGTGAACACAAACAAAAAAAAACACACAGAGAAAGTGCCATAAGAGTACCGTGGTGACGCTCGCTACGCTCGCTCAATCATTGATTTATTGAAATGGTACAATTCCCGTTTTTCAAATACACATGTGATTATGATACTGGCTGTTAATTATAAGCAGCCATTTCAAGTATTACAACAATTTGTGAATCTGGCACCATAATTATGTTAAGAGGAAACCCCGTTTGATATAGTTTTGGTTTATTAAAACATATCCTATTTATAACTTGAGACTTGGATCACGGCTTGAGCTTAAGACTTTGTGAGTCTTCGTGGAGAAAACATATCCGTGTCATTCAACTCGAGAGAAAGTTTGCAAGTATATTTCAAAATATTTATATTTTAAAAAACGGAATTTCATTAAAAATAATCTAATTTGAGACATTATTTTACATCATGTTCTATGGGTATTATATCAACAGATTTCCTTATTATCATTTATAATAAAAATAATATAAAATATAAATTTAAAGTTAGCATCTATAAAGAACCTCCTTTTTTTAAGCGAGCTTTACTTACGACTCTTTCCATGTGTATTTTGTTTCTGAGTGTTTTTGCATGAAGTTCGAATAAGTTCGAAGTTCAAAATATGAGCGGTCAGGTTTTTGATAAGATACATTTGAAAATTGAAACTGGAACCATTTTACCGATACCGACAAATGTTTCATAGTCTTGGGCCAACATTTTAAAAGATTTTGAAAATTTTCAAAACAATTATCCGAAAACGTCAAAATTATTGACATTTTACTGATATCTTGTTTTGAAATATTTGTAAATAATCAAAGAAAATATTTTCATTGTTTCATTGATGCAGGTTGTATTCCTTGCTTTTCCAAGATATATTATTCAACAGCAACTTTCACACTCAAATTAATTCGCAAGCAATACGAAGGCTCGCTTATCAACGCGTTAGCGTATTCAAAGTTTTATTTATGAGCCTGCAATACTTTCCATGTATTCAAATAGATGAGTTAGAATTCCAAACAAACGGTCAGCTTAAACTGATATGATCAGCATTTTAAAAATGTCTCTAAATCTAAAAGTTGATACCGCAACATTTTGAAGTTGTTCTCTTCGTGTTGCTGTCTGGATTCGCTGCGACTAATTTCACGCCTCCCTTCACTTCCTCCCCCTGCCTCACCTCTAATGCCAAACATTACTCCCGGTGTTGGTGTAATTACGTCGTGGAGAGCGATTTCCCGAGCGAGCGGTGAAAATAAAGAAACTCGACGTCTTCGTTCTGCCCTTGTTAGTAGATAGTTTGTGAGGTCGGTTGGCTCAAGGAATCGTGCTCATTTTCTTCACCAACAAGTCAATTTAGATTTAAATTCAGGATGTTAGTCAGTTAAAGAAACATTCCGAGGCCGGGTTTTTAATGCTCTGATAAAACTATTGGTTAAGTTTAAAAAGTCATTCAAGGAATGCCATTGGTTATTGCGGCAATATGTTCTTGATCATCTGTTTAAAATTTAGCACAGCATTGAAAAACTGTCCCGAATATTATCTAATTATTAACTGCAATATTTGACATTTTCGGTTTTAATGGAGGACTTCCAGTGAATTGTTAGGTAAAAATTTAATGAACCCGAACAAGCTTAACTAAATAAAATATATCAGTATTTGATTCAACTTTTGACAACAAATAAAACAATGATTTAAAAAAGAAAATAATAAAAAATCCATATAAATAGCCTAGACAAAATTGATATAGACCCTAAACTAATGCAACAGTTGGTTTAGTGGTGTCTCTTCAGAAAAAATGTTCTACGCCGTAGCAGCTATTAAATATCAGCTAGCATTCGCGCACTGCAAATTTATACAAATTAGCTTCTAATTACTTTTTAATTAACCTCTTGGGGTAATTACTTGCACTAAAGACATGCGTTTTAATGTATTTTTCCATTCCGACTTTGATGACACTTGGCGGAATTGTTCGTCAGCCATGAAGAAGTACATGGCTCTTTCAGCTTTTTGTCTAAATCACAGCGTTTCGGAAAATACGGCCCTCCTAGCTGAAAAATGTCACTAAAATATGAATATTTGAGAAGCTAAAGAACTTGGTAATACTGTTCTGTTTCTCCCGCAAAATACCGTATATTATATTATTCCAAACCCTTTCAAAATGAAAGAAGAACTTGATTTGAGCTCGGCCGTCAACGCTAAGCCATGCCTCGTCACGACTCGTCGACTTTTAATCGCTCCGCCATCAGGAAATGGAATAATTATACACGCAAAAGGCAGTCCGATGTTTTCAGCATGCCATCCTGTCATTGACATTCATTAATACGGAAGCGCCATTTGCTGATGAGCTGGCGAGCGAGATTACACAACCTTTCAGAGATGCCCTCGCGGTTATCCCGTGCTCGAACATATCGAATATGGCCGCCACACATGCGTACACTCTCGAACATATCGAATATGGCCGCCGACGCATGCGTACACTCTCAAACATATCGAATATGGCCGCCGACACATGCGTACACTCTCGAACATATCGAATATGGCCGCCGACGCATGCGAACACTCTCGAACATATCGAATATGGCCGCCGACACATGCGTACACTATCGAACATATCGAATATGGCCGCCGACGCATGCGTACACTCTCGAACATATCGAATATGGCCGTCGACGCATGCGTACACTCTCGAACACATCGAATATGGCGGTCGACGCATCATACACTCTCGAACATATCGAATATGGCCGCCGACACATGCGTACACTCTCGAACATATCGAATATGGCCGCCGACGCATGCGTACACTCTCGAACATATCGAATATGGCCGTCGACGCATGCGTACACTCTCGAACATATCGAATATGGCCGCCGACACTGCGTACACTCTCGAACATATCGAATATGGCCGCCGACACTGCGTACACTCTCGAACATATCGAATATGGCCGTCGACGCATGCGTACACTCTCGAACATATCGAATATGGCCGTCGACGCATGCGTACACTCTCGAACATATCGAATATGGCCGCCGACGCATGCGTACACTCTCGAACATATCGAATATGGCCGCCGACGCATGCGTACACTCTCGAACATATCGAATATGGCCGCCGACGCATGCGTACACTCTCGAACATATCGAATATGGCCGCCGACGCATGCGTACACTCTCTCATGCCCATCTGAGATGTGTTTTATTTCAATTGTATTTAATCCTAGATTCATATATTTCCAGAGAGTTGAATCTTTAAAAATTACACATAATTTAACAATATAACCAAAAATAATAGTTCAATTGTCTTCTGAATTCAAGTTGATACTCAATTAAAGCTTCAATCATTGTGTTTCTATCAAGTAAAATTCCGAAAGTTTCGAATTATCGATCATCTATTACTTGCAGTGTCACCACCTTCTCTATTCCTAAGCAGAAAATTTACCATTCTAGATCATGGCGATTGTCCCTCAAAATTAGTCATCCATAACTAGAGCAGATTCATCTCTTTGGTAACATTTATCTCTATGGTTTAACGTCGTCCTGCTCTGTAACTGATTCTCCTAAGTGATGCATGATTATGATGAAGGATAGGTAAGATCATGGATAGAAGTTGGGTAGATATGATCGTGGCCTATTAGTAGGCAAAATTCCCATCATTTGCCTGAATTCATTTACTTTACAGGGTTGATTGACATTTGAGACTGCTAAGAGAATGTTTTGGGTTAGGCAAATGATGTAAAGGTACTCTACTAATAGGCCACGAACGCCTCCTTTCCTTACCAATTTATCATTATCATAATCAATCATCAGTCTTCATAATCCTAGCTGCAGAACAGTGCGACGTTAACACTACTAAAATATATTCAATCATAACTAACCCACTCCTGTCGCTAAGTTTCTATGAACGATAAGAACAAATCCTTTCAAACGTCTATTGAATTGACAATAAAAAGTTCCTGTAAAATTGGGTCACTTTTCTAAATCCAATGATTCTCTCTCTATTCGGGTGGAGTTATCGAGCTTTGAAGCTATCTAGGAGCTTTGAACTTGGGACTTTTATGAGCCACAGTCGTAAACTATGTTCCAACGGTTCGTGCAAGCGTGACCGAGAATTTAATAATCGAAAAGGCTTTTTAGCAGCACATTTACTACTCTTTCAGTCAAAAGTCGGTACAAAAAGCATAACACTTACTCTACCTAGACGTGACGGCTCTATGAGGTGATACTAAGATGGGAGGATTGTCCAAGGTCTATTGTAGAGCATATTAATACGAAGGCTCGCTTATCAACGCGTTACGTAGAGCGTTTCCCTAAGTATAATGTGATGTCTATCATTAACCCCGTATCGCTGTTCACTCTCGGAATTATATCTCATAGTAAATTGAACCTTATGAGGATTACGCTCTAGGGGCGAATTTCTAGCAATTAGTTGAGCGAGCGTAGCGAGCGTCACCACGGTACTCTTATGGCACTTTCTCTGTGTGTTTTTTTGTTTTTTTTTGTTTTTTTTTTGTCTGCACTGCCCAGATCAAACCGCACAATCAATCGATCTGAAATTTTGCACACGTACTAACGTAATCTATGCGGTCTCTGGGATCGTTTTTGAAAGGGATCCTGTGATTGGTTCAAATTTAAAAAAAATTATCTTTCGATTGGTTGGTCCGTTCAATTTGAAATTTTGAGAAGTCATTACGACCAACATTTTGCCCAATCAAACAAAATTTCATCCAAATTTTCCCATTGGTTAAAATTAAAAAAAAAAAATCATGTGTTTTTTGAAATTTAAACTAGAACCGTATGACCGATCAACTTAAAACTTTGCATGATCATTGGGACCAACATTATCTGTATTTTTTACTACTTTCAGACTAATCTGTGTTTAAATCCAAAAGTAATTGACATTTTACGGACATTTTGCGTGTTACCTGTCAAATTTCTCGAAAATGTTGATCACGGCTACTTTGACTCTTCAGTTCTAATCCAAGGTAGTTGAGCAAAAACTTTTAAACGCATATGAAACTTATAATGACCGTTCAACAGATCGATCTGATATTGTGTACACACACTTATATCATATGAGTGGTCTGAAATTTTATTGACCAAAACTTTTTAAAAGACTATACATTTGATTAAATATTATTGCCTGATAAAGAAAAAGGTTGGGTAAAACAAGAATGTAAAACATATTTCACCTAGAGTGAGATGGACCGAACAAAACTATAGAAAAAAGATCGATACATTTTATATGATCGCTTATTGATCACTTAAAACTAGAAAAGTCATTGAAAGTAATATAGCACACAATTCTGTTACTAGGAAAACGCTCTGAGTAACGCGTTGATGAGCGAGCACGGATACACGCAACACCTCGAACCGAAATTATGTCTATCGAAAATGTCATTAAAAGCCAATAATTCTTGAATTTCGTCACAGACTTGTATAAATATCTCCAAAATTTCCAAAAATATTGGTCCCAATAACCTTGCTAAGTTTTAAGTTGTTCGATTAAACCTTTGATTGAACGGTTCCTTGTTAAGTTTCAAAAATCACATGATATCCTTCAAACAATATACCTGGGACCACTCATATGATATGATATTACTGTGTACACAATATCAGATCAATCTGTTAAACGGTCATTATTAGTTTCATTTTGTTTGAAACTTTCTGCTCTAACTACCCTGCCTTGAACTGAAGATTCGAAGTCGCCGTGAATTTGACAGCCAACACACAAAATGTCGCTAGAATTACAAAAACTTTTGAAAATAACGACAGATAAGACTGAAAATTGGCAAAAATACCTTAAATGTTGCTACCAATTACCATGCGAAGTTTTTAGTTGGTCGGTCCATCGGCAATACCCGCTGCACGAGAGCGGGTATTGCGTTGATTGTTTGAGTATCTCCTTGCAGCAGTCTGGTCGGGGGTCTCTTTGCTCCTTGATGCTTTATTATTAACGACATTTTGTTTCAACCTTTTAGATTTAGCTTCGTCAGTTTCTTGATCTTCAATTTCACGCAGACGCTTTTTCGCCTTTATGGCTTTCATTCTAGCAGAAGTCTTTCCATTTTTCGGCATGTTTAAATAGGGATAAGATAGGTAATGAAAAAGTAAGAAGTAGAGTACCTACCTAATTAAAGTACAATAATATTTGTGTGATCAATGTTTGAAATGCACGAAATGTGTGCTCAAAGACGTAATGTATTCAATGTCGTAATGTTACGAAATGAATCTTGAACAAAACTTCGCAAATATGAAAATAAAGTAAACACCTTTCAACTAATAAGCGAAAGGAATCAAAGTTCCACACAAAAAAAACGGATCATGTAAAATAGTAACTACCTAGTTTAGAAACGGAATGAATCCAACGTTCCACAATTAAAATAAGACAACGTAATGTTTTGAACTGAATGAATCAAAACTTTCAAAAAAAAATAGCAACCTTCAAGGAAATGTCAGGCTAGACAGAAGCTCAGAAACGGAATAAATCCAACGTTTCCAAGAAGAAAATAATTTGAAATAATCAATCCCCTGGACAAAAACTGTAGATACCTAATATCTATGCTTTAAAAGCGATTCAATTTTACTAATACCTTCACAAAGTACACCAAATTGCCAAAATTATCAACGAAAAGAAGCAAAATGCAGGAGAGATTTGGAATGACGTGTGAACGCTAGAAGAGAACAAACGCCACTCAATGATATTATTGAAATGTGAGCTTATGTTTCTAATCCCTCCTGGATGCAAAATCAGCCAAGTAGAAACACGGGAGGCACGGCCATCAGAACTACGAATTGAAGAAAAGACAATCAAGGTCCTTAAAAACTCGAAATGATTTGTTGGAAACTATGATCCAAATTGAATTATTCAAATTTGATCAACTCAATAAACATAAAAATATCTGCTTTTCACTAAAAAAGTGTACATACCATCAAAACACTCTTGTACCTAAAGCAAATCAGATTCAGTTGCATTGGAAAGACATTCATTTTCAATGTTTCATTTCTGACAGCTATTAAAAATGTCAATAAGTGCATACTTTCTTGACAGATTCGGCTGAAAATTTGTAAAATAAGTGACTTTGTTGGTCTTACTGACCATGCTAAATATGAGTTTGATCACATTTCTCGAAGGCCATTTTCATTTTTTAGGCTATCAGGAGATACTTATTTTAACAATGAACCAATGGATGGATTTCAAAAAAAAATTGGGTCTGCAAACAGAGAAGGTTGTCTTTACATGTGTGCAAAATTTCAGGTCGATCGGTGAAACGGTGCGACTTCTATTGCTTCCTTTAGCATACAAAAACAAAAACAAAAAAAAAAACAAAAAAAAAAACAGAGGTCCGTGCTAAAAGAGCCAAATGGAGTCGCTCGCTTCGCTCGCTCAATAATAATGGATGCAACAGTAAAGAGTGAAGAAAGGAACAAAACCCCTAATGGAAATGCTCACTATTTGTAATGAATGTGAATTACACGGTGCAATTTCTATATTATTTTTATATTTTTATATTATTTTAGGTATATTTTTTTAAAGAGATTCTGTGATTACTGGGAACGTAGTTCAATTATAAAGGTTCAATCGATCAACTTAAAACTTTGCATGGTTATTGGGACTAATATTTGAGTGATATTAGGAGATTTTTAAACAAGTCTGTGAAAAATTCAAGAATTATTGGCTTTTAATAATATTTTCGATAGACGCAGAATTTCGGTTCGAGGTGTTGCGCGTATCCGTGCTCGCTCATCAACGCGTTTCACAGAGCGTTTTCCTAGTATAGTAATTTAGACCTTAGTGTTGTCTCAATATGGTCGAATTATTCTTATGACTTGTTCCGATGAGTGTAGGTCAATAATCATCTATAGTTTTCTTGCTTTGCTTACAACTTTGTATAAGGATGTTGAAAATCTATTGATAATTCTCACTAGTTTAGACACGTTGAATTAACATATTAACAATGGTCTTCACTTCTTTCAACTGCGCACTGCTACCGCGCATGTCGGTGTAGAAGTTTTGTACGGAGTTAGAAGTTGGCTTGAGTCTTGGATTAGTGAACCGTGAATGAAAGAAAACGAGCGAAGGTCAACGGAAAGTTCGGTTCTTTGCTCAACTGACCGTAGAATATTCGTTAATCAAAGAAACATTCTACACGTATTATATTTCATATGACAGCCTTCACTTTCTTTTCAAATCTTTATTTGAGTCAGGCCCTTACAATGACTTTATTGACCAAAACTTATTAAAAGACTATACATTTGATTAAATATTATTGCCTGATAAAGAAAAATGTTTGGTAAAACAAGAATGTAAATCATATTTCACCTAGAGTAAGATGGACCGAACAAACTATAGAAAAAAGATCGATACATTTTATATGATCGCTTATTGATCACTTAAAACTTGAAAAGTCATTGAAAGTAATATAGCACACACTTCTGTTATAATTTAATGGATGCAACAGTAAAGAGTGAAGAAAGGAACAAAACCCCTAATGAAAATGCTCACTATTTGTAATGAATGTGAATTACACGGTGCAATTTCTTGAAAAACTTCTGTGTCCCATTCCCATTTTTCATACAATTTTGTATTTACACGACGCAACTTTCTGTCACAGAACTTAAAGCATGTTCTAATTTCCATTCAAGAAGTGTGACACAGAAGTGTGGTACAGAAGTTGTACAAGAAGTTGCACCGTGTAAATGGGGCTTTAAGATAATTAGTAACAGGTGTTTAGCTGCATGTACTTGCATGTACGTGCGCCATGGCCTCAATTAGAAGATTCAACAAAACTATATTGTTGTCTTTTCGTATAAACTTCAAGATATTGCGATTTCCACATAATGCCTTCATGCCTTCTGCTCACTATACTCGATCTTATATCATGTAATTTTGTCAACTGAGGCTTGTGAGGTTAAACAGTTTGGTCCAGTGACATTTTCAGACGTGAATGTCTTTGATTTATTATAAGTTTTAACGTAAAGTACATTAAAATATATATTTTTAATTAAATCCTTCGTCCGCATTTTTATAAAAATGCTTCCTTTATTGCAGGAATAGTTTAAAAATGGCACACGCACATCCTTTTCTCTACGAAATACCTAACTCATTCATAAAGGAAGTTAACACTTATACCAGGAAAATGCAGACATTGAAACCAACATGTACTGTATAAAGGAAAACGCTCAGTGTAACGCGTTGATGAGCGAGCACCGATACGTACAACATCTCCAACCAAACACGATCCATCCATCAAAGATAACTACTACATTATTTCTGATGTTTATTGCAAGTTTTCCATTTCTATTCACTCTGGAATAATTTAATAACAGATCCATGTGCGTGTTTTTTTTACTTATCGATAAATCTTCTTTGACAGATAATTCAATTATCTTAAAACGGCAACAAGTCAACACGTAACCAATTGGGCTGAACATTTGTAAAATATCATATAATGTTGGTTTTGACTAACATACAAATTGGAACTTAATCAGAGCATTTTAATTTTCGATTACTTAGAGGATATATGTTTTAAATTTTACCCAATTGAAGGATTCGACTGATTTGAAATCTTGTATAAAATGTTTGTAAGTTTTTAACTTGATTGGATTAACTAATCATTTTTTTTTTAATTTAAACTAATCGACGGTTTTTCACACTACCTAGGTAGTCCGTGTTTATATGTGTGCAAAATATCAGCTCGATCGGAGAAACGGTGCTACTTGTATATGAGCAGGGACAGAATAAACAAACTAACAATGAAACAGACATCCGTGCCAAAAGAGGGAAAAGAACATGCTCGTTTCACTCGCTCTTATAATGCCATCGCTTTAAGGTCAAAGTTCTAAACTACTAAAAAATAACCCTAAAGATGATATTCCACTATACAATTCAAGTTGAGCAATTCAAATCTTGTTTTTGTGTCTCACTTTCATGGTTTGAGGTTAGGTTAGTGTTATGTTTTTTTCAAAACAATCGTCCTTAACAGCAATTAGCATTCAATTATTTTTTTAATATTTTGATCTTTATACAAAATGTGATTAAATATTACGAAGTTGTGTTCTCTGTTTCCATATTTGCTTCAATTCTAGTGTCTATTCATCTCAAATTGCAGTTGGGAAAATAGAACCGAATCTAAACCAAGAATTGCCAAGATTTGGAATTTTCTTGTCTTTCACACTAGCCAAATTGGTCCAATTCTAATCGGCATATTTGAATTGCCCAACTGAATTGTATAGTGGAATACCCACTTAAGATGCTACTGATTGTGCTGGTGAAGATGCATCAGCAATGACTATACATCTGTCAACACGATTGCATCGCATCCCTGGTGGGACAACTCATCGTATTGGGCATTCAATACATGGGGCACATCATCAACTGAAGAACATTGGGAATTGGGTCACTCGTATCATTATCATGCTACCTGGGAGCCACGCCCACAGCAACGAATTGATCCAAATATTCGACCAGTTACAACCGGAAGCCAATTACATGTTATTATTAACCTATTTTATTTTAGTATGTTCGTGTACACATTTTTAGTAACGAATCAGTAAAAATCTTGGGCAGTAAAACAACGAGAGCAACACACTAAACGGCTAGTCTTGAATGAAGTACATTTATTTGACTGTTTTAAAATTTCCTTTTTGTCTACCTAATATCATAATAATAACTAGGAAAACGCTCTGAGTAACGCGTTGATGAGCGAGCACGGATACGCGGAACACCTCGAACCGAAATTATGTCTATCGAAAATATCATTAAAAGCCAATAAATCTTGAATTTCGTCAGACTTGAATAAAAATCTCTAAATATTCCTAAAATGTTAGTATCAACCCTTATGATTGAACTGTTCCTTGTTAATATTCAAAAATCGTACAGGATCTCTTTAAAAAATATACCTGGGACCACTCAAATCATATGATATTAGTGTGTACACAATATCAGATCAATCTGTTGAACGGTCATTATTAGTTTCATTTCGTTTGAAACTTTCTGCTCTAACTACCTTGCCTTGAACTGAAGATTCGAAGTCGCCGTGAATTTGACAGCCAACACGCAAAATGTCACTAAAATTACAAAACCTTTTGAAAATAACTACAGATTTGACTGAAAATTGGCAAAAATACCTTAAATGTTGGTACCAATGACCATGCAAAGTTTTTAGTTGATCGGTCAATCGGTTCTAGTTTAAATTTCAAAAATCTCAGGAAAAATGGTTTCAAATTTGAACCAATGGGTGGATTTGGCTGAAATTTATTATGATTGGGTACAATGTTGGTTGCAATGTCTTTGCTAAATTTCAAATTGATCAAACCAACCAATCGAAAGATATTTTTTTTAAAATTTGCACCAATCGGGGGATTTCAAAAAAAATTAGGGTCTGCAACAATCAGAAATGTTACGTACTTGTGTGCAAAATTTCAGCTCGATCGAAGAAAAACTCTGACCTGTATATCGTCAGTAACAGAAAAAAAAAAAAACAAACAAAAAAAAAAACAGAGGTCCGTGCCAAAAGAGCCAAAAGGAGACGCTCGCTTCGCTCGCTCAATAACAGGTTATTGTTTTTTCACTTCAATATATTTTTTCAGTCGGATCAGAAGCATAAATTGTTTTTGCATTTGTGACCTTTTCTTTAATTTCAACGACACTATATTCCGTATTATGTTCTGTAAATTTCAACTGTCGTCTTAATTGTTTAATTTTAAGAGGCAAATGGAAGCGAACGGGAATCGCACGGTTCGTCAGGGCGTTTTTTTGAAATTGTGTCTTCCCACTTAATAATTTTAAAAAATCAGATAGTAACGACCCATTACAGCCTAAAAGACTAAATAATGCCGCACACTGGAGTTCATTATGACCTCTGGTGCGACCTCAAAGTGTTAAATACGATATTTTTAATAAAATAATTGAAAATAATCGTATTTAACACTTTGAGGTCAGACCAGAGGTCATAATGAACTCCAGTGTGCGGCATTATTTAGTATATAAGATATAAGGCTGTTATGGGTTGTTACTATCTGATTTTTTAAAATATTTAAGTGGGAAGGCACAATTTCAAAAAAACGCTCTGACGAACCGTGCGATTCCCGCTCGCTTCCGTTTGCCTCTTAAGACTTCTGAATATGAAGCAACATTAACGCTGGGCAAGTCATCCAGTTTTAATTAATTTAAGATAGCACCAATTTGTTTTCATTATAAATTTACGGTGAAGTATCTATATGTCCATTTTCTATTAGGAAATTGGTGTTCGTTTGTTTCTACAAATCTATTGATAAAATTGTACACAATTGACTGTTTACTGTTTAAAAAAGTGTCCAAAATGGGAGGGTTTGTATTTAGTTTATTTATCAGATATAATTAATTTTTTCTTCATTTTATCTTGCCGCGTTTAATTTAAGTTGCATGCTGATGTATTTTTATATTTAAATTGAATTGACATGTCTCAAAAAGTGCTCATTTCATTATAAAATAAAAGTAACTGAGTAACTAGGATGGATCTAAAAGTTCAATCAATTAATTAAAAATACGAATGATTCCACTCGAAATTAAAAACAACAAACAATATAACAATAACAACAACGCAATCAATGTTTCCGCGAACTCCGTGGCGGTCGGCGAGTAAAAGACTCGTCCGGTCTCCGACAAAACACGAATACGCCCGACATGATACTTCGTGCCACACACGATACACGATCAAGATGCACCATCACGATACCCTGGGCACAACGGCTGAGGGGATAGTTTGAAAATCAACAAATTATCTATCTCGAATACGTAATTAAATTAAAACTATTTTCAAAATTATTTTGATAGCATATTTCAGGTAAAACTGAGATATATAATAATTATTACAATTAATTATATTATATATTTTATATATTTTATATATTTTATATATTTTATATATTTTATATATATATTATATTTATTATAATTTATTAAGAAAAATCGTATTACATCATTTGGTCCTCTCACAAGCAAACGAGTTGTTCTAGAGAAACTTCAGAGGCTAAGTAAATCCCTCGATTCTTTTTTAAATAAGACTACAAGCAAACAAGCCCACTTAATTATAATTCCAAATATTATAAAATCATTGATTTCTGTTACGACTGATGTAACTTGACTTGTTTTCGCCTGACAGACCTATTTGTACACAAGGATAATTGAAAGAACACAAATTGAATACAAACGTGCGTAAAAGATACAATGAGAATTGCATTGATTTGTCCTCATACATGAAGTTTATTATATGTGTGTTTTGCACGAACATTTTTTTAAAATTTACAAATGGTGTCAGAAATGGGATTGTCTATTTTTTTATTGATCAGGCAGGATTTGTAGGAAAACACATAATTAAAATTTCATATAAAAAATCGAAATAACAGGCCTCAAAGGAAATGAGAAAATGTTGAAATCCCGTATCTGTCACCATTTGTAGAACAGGGACTTAATTATTCTAAACCTCAGAGATAAAAGGGCATAAGTTAATTTCAATGTTTCTTGAGGTGAACGGGCAAACCAGTATTTCTGGGTTCATTCAATCATATTTGTAATGGTCACATGAGTCATTGTGTAAGAGAATACCTACTTCAATATAAGTGTAATTTTTTACATCAGTCAAATGGCAATTGATAGAGCTTGATAACATCATTTCAAAAGTGTGTGATGCAAAATCATAAAATTGGCATCCTACCTCTAAATTACAGTTAATGTAACGATTGTAAAAAAGCGCATATTGTAGTATAACTTTGTAATTGTATTCGATAACAAATTAATGTAACCGGTCCTGCCATATGTACTCAAATCAGAACGAATTTCAGAATCTATCAAACAAGTAAACTCTCGAATTCATAAAATTACGATTATATTTTGATTTATAAAGTTTTGAGAGCCCAGTTGTTATAATATTCTCCTCCTTCTACTGGACTGCGAACGCTACAATTTATCTCAATGTGGAGGTTGGACTGTATCTTTAATCAGCCAATTGAAAGCTAAATTCTCTAATTTACATTATTACTGATGCTTCCGTGCACAATATAAAACACTCTATATAATTAGTGAAAGTAAATATTTGGCAACAAAAAAACATATGAATGGTTGTTGTGCATTTCATGGCGGGGGAAGTGAAAAGGGGGCTTTTCGTATTCTCGTGATATTGTTTTGCATTATTGGAATAATTTTATTACATAAAGCCAGACTGTGCTATGCTAGAAATGAAGGGTATTCACAACCATCATAATTACGTTGTAAGGTTTATGGCATAATCCGTTATAAGAAATGAACTGCTTAATTTACTTTTTATTTCAACAGTATATCTTATGAGGTAAATGGTAAATGGTATAAATACCATTTATCACATTATAAATCCAGCTTAAGAAACCATTTAAGTAGGACTGAACAACAATATATAGAGAGCAAAACATCATTTAAGCAGCCAGGCTCCATTACTAACTGCTGTGTAACCTAACAGCGTAATTCAACTTACTGTCATTAGTGAGAACAAGAAAATGAGAAAATAATCACCCACATATACATAATATAATGCTATCATGTTTGTGATAGAAAATAAACGTATTTCAATTGAAAATAAATAGTTTCACGGTTATAATACGAGACAGCAATTTACGAGTATGCTCATTGAAATCTAACCTTTAATTTAATTATACATGTCCTGTGTTAGTTAGTGCTATTTTAGGTAATAACAAACTAAATATTAAAATCAAACACTGACTAGTTTTCATACCAAAAGTTATGTAATCATTTTAATGTCATATTTTTAATGTAAGTATTTTCTTGAATTGCATTACCTCACTACTTTGGCTATTAATGTGATATACGCATTTTTCTGTAACTGGCAATGGCATGTCCGATGTCACTGTATAAACAATTTGGGATGAAAAAATCTAAACTAAATGAAACTGGTCGAGTTTGAGTGTTCAGCTCAATAATAACATCCAGGATGCCAGAATCAACGCTTTAGACAACGTTGACACCTTCAACGCCTTCAACACCTCCAGCACGCAAAGGTTTCGTGACTTCCCTCCAATGCAGTCATCATGAATAATTGATAGAGTTATTGATTCTTCTCGTATTGATTGTTGTCTGGTTGTGGGGCATGCCGCTCAGCTGTTCGCGTTTTGTGACTGATTTCATGGTTTTGGCTCCCCGAGGGATGTGGCCGCATATTCCTGGAAGTTAGGTACAGTTATTGAGCGAGTGAAACATTATATCGAACTGAAATGATGAATTGATGAATTATATTAAACATTTTGCGGTCGTGAGACAGATAATAGGTTGGAATGCGATTAGATAGTGTAATGAGTTTAGAGTATCACAATTTAATTAACAACTTGGGTGACGGACCTTTCCTGAAATTCGAGATTTCTTTAAAGTCGATTCAATTAATGTCTAATGGCAAACCGACGGGAAATGCGCTCCATTGTTCGACATTAATTTTGTTTTTTATCATTTTATATGCGATTATGTGTATAGAAGTAATTTTACGTATTATTTATTATGTATGATTTATTTTCAAATTATATTATGTATTTTTCTTTTCATTTGTGATTTTTTTTCTAGGTTATATATTATGTTGTTTAAAATGTACATTAATTATGTATAGATTTGTTGATCTCGCAATTCATACCTACCAAATGTTCAAGAGGATTAGTCATTTTAAGTCATTTCACAATAGAAGTTCAACTCCGGTTGTACCTCTTCTTGCAACTTGTTGATTCTGTAACACTCTTCTAGGTGCAGCCGAACAGATCTATTCAGAAGATCCACTTACTAATGTGTACTTTGTGTACGACAGTTTCCATTACATTTCTAGGGAATCATTCTAGATTTCTTCTAACAATCGCAAAATAAAGATTGAACCCGGTAGAAGATCACCTGGAGCACAGCGTCACAATGAGATCTGCCAGTACAACTCCCGTCATAAAGTCTCAACTTTTAACAACGTAATCTGCAGTTTTCTTCTAGGAACACTCTTCTGCTCCGGCGATGATCTTTTCAAAAGAACAAGCTCATAATAAACGAATTCATGAATCCCCATGTTTACCATGCAAGGTATAGCTATTAACAGTGTAACTTCTAGATACACTTTCAACACTGCAGCTGACCTTGCTATGAACTCCGCAAAAAGTACTTCAAGGCCGTGTTGGTGCATCAATGTCAGCTGTTTGGAGGAATAACATCTACTAATGAAATATATAACTTCTAAACTATGATTAGGCAATCCTCAGATTGAAACAGCTAATCACTTCTAAGCATGGTGATTATATAAGTTAGGTGAAGAGGCGAGCATATACCGTACAGTCAGGGAAACTAGATGGTTCATACTCTGCCTCTCTCTGACCCATAACATAAACATGTTTTTATATGGAGCAGAAAGATATAGAGTTTAACCATCTAATTTCCTTGACTATACGTGCTACTCTGTGGAAAAATCCTGGGACTGATTAACTCAGATCGACTAAGTTCTCTAGTTCCTGTTAGCCGTTAACTACTACGTTTGCCGCCAGGTAGGCTCTAGTTAAGAGGCCTGGGTAAGTGAGGGGAATCGCAAAGTTCGTCAGAGCGTTTTTTTTAAATTTTTTCTTCCCACTAAATAATTTTAAAAAATCAGATAGTAACGACCCATTACAGCCTAAAAGACTTAATAATGCCACACACTGGAGTACTTTATGACCTCTGGTACGACCTCAAAGTGTTAAATACGATTATCTTACCATAAATAATATCGTATTTAACACTTTGAGGTCGTACGAGAGTACTCCAGTGTGTGGCATTATTTAGTCTATTAGGCTGTAATGGGTCGTGACTATATGATTTTTTAAAATTATTTAGTGGGAAGACATAATTTAGTAAAATCACTTTGAAGAATAGTGCGTTTCCCGTTTGCTTCCCCTGGCCTCTTAACTAATCTGACTGACTGCACTTGCGGAGAAGTCGCGTTTTGTCAAGGCTCGTTTAATCACCTTCCTATAAAATCATCATGGAATAAAGTCACAGCGGCTTTTGGTTACTTGAGACTACAAGCATTGTGTTTTCTTGGGCATAAGAATTTAAGAGGTGAAAATATATTAATAAGTATATCAATCTGAGGCTTGATCTTATAGTTTCCTTCCAGATTGACGCAGTCAGCTGACCTCGATAAGCCTCTACCGCCCATATATTACATCTAGTTACTTTCTCCCAGGCCCTGCTGCTTCAACTACCGGTAGATGACGTCACTAACCTGTAGCGCGTGCAGCCTGTAGCCGGTGGGCAGTATGCAAGCTGCGTTGTATGTACGCGAGAAGCAGAAACAAAGGAAGAACAAATTTCGCCGTGGACGTGTTGAATTGCCCAGCAACGTAGCGACAAAAGTGATTGCACCTTTTCCACAGTTCCCTCCCAACACATGGGTAGGTCCGTGAGTGTAATCGGATGTCCCGTGTTGTCTCGATCGGATGTCCCGTGTTGTCTCGTGCGTCTGGATGTGCACGCGAGTGAGATGGAGAGAGAGATTTCAAAATGGTTGCCGTCTTGTTTAAGGGGAAGGACGCCCAATGTAAACTTATGATTTTTTTTAATTGACCGTCTCGTTGATGTCGAAAAACACACTGAAACATACTGATACTAAAAGACTGAAACATACTGAATTTCATTACATTTCATACTTTTATTTCACATGCAGAAATAACAATTAGCTCTTCGTGCGTCAATTATCAAATTATTTTTTTAATTTGATCCTACAGATATGAGTAATTATTATATGCTTAAAAGTATCTGAATTTTAATTTTAAAAAATATCTCATATCGTTTAGACAAATTAAAAAAATTACAACGACTCACAAAGCTCAATTCATCCTCTTTTGTCGCTTCATTAGGGTCACAATATTAAAAAATGCATATTAGAGAGTAGTCCTTTCTCTTGATACACTGCAGTAGGTATCTCAAAGAAAACTCTACTTACTAAACGATTGGTTTAATTCTACGGATTGCCTTTTAAATTTGGAAACGATCAACTGATCTTAGTATTTTCTTCGCCAATATTGAGATTGATAATATATTCTAATCGAAGTAATAAAGTGCTTTATGTGCATATACAAAAACAAAAAGCACATTAAATTGAAATGAAGTATTACTACTTACCTATTAAAACTTTACTAGTGGTATTCAAGTAGTTCAGTTTTAAGACTATGCTATTGCATGAATAGGTTAAGTAGGTTGACGATTTCCATCTCCATCTTGAATCTGATAAATAAATGATATCGTAATCGTGCACACAAGTGCCTCAAAAATAGCTTTGTTAACATTTCAAGTACAAGTCTCACCTTATACATTATTCAAAGCTCAATATTCATGTAATATTGCACTTTACTTTGGTCGTCATTCCATTTGAAAAGTTAATTCAATTAATTATTTGAAATGCAATCAGTGCTTTCGCTCAAAAGCTATGACGGAAACATTATTCCAGACGTACAATATATTTATTATATTCTTTAACACCCTGTTTACGTAGTAATAAAGAGCTTTTACAGGTGTTAAATTATTCATCACCTGACCCAGTTCTATAATTGCGATCTATGATTTACCAGGTATTATTTTATTGTAGCTTCAATGTCGATTTGTTAAACCTTATTTACATTACAAAAGTTTTCTACCCTTCGCCACTTGAAACATTTCGACGAGAAAACTTCTCTTGGAGAACGGTTTAACAAGAAACAGTCTAAAAAGTTATTTCTCTTGAATCTTGACTTTCGAGTGAAATTTTCCACTCTAATGATATCTCAAGATAAAAATATTCCAGCCAATGAAATCTCTCTCGCTCTCTCGCTCTCACTCACCGTTATCTCGATCTCTCTTGAGACGTGTTACCATGGCAACTGCAATGTTGTTGTTATTGTCATCTTTGCAGGATATGTTCTCTATCTGTAATGTCATTAATGCTTCTGTCGCTTCTCGTCACAGCTAATATTACATTTGACAGTTAAATAAACCCAAACTGAAATTTAAAAATACTCGCTTTTTTAGAGCTTTTTAGAATCCTCTTGTCGCAGCTTTGGAACGACTTTAAGCTCTAATTATTGGCCCACGCACTTCATATGGTACAAGATATAGGCGAATCTTTATGCGCCTCTCTCCTCAACCGTTCTGCGCAGCTTTTAAACGAGCTTAACGCCTCTGCGCGCCTGATACCTTCGTGACGCATTTTCGTTACAAGGTAACAAGTTTACCACCACAAATCTTCAAAAAATATAATTGATTGATATTTGTACCTTCTTAAACCCTTTCAGTCCATATTAGATTCAAATTATTTGAATTTGTTCCATTTCGGTTTGAAAATTGTAAACTGTCAAATGTAATACGTGCTCATTATTTGTACAGACCACTTCACACACGATACACTGACATGCCTGTCTAACATACTCTTCTACTTTCTCTCTTACAGTCTAGAGGGAGTGTGCACTAGGTGTTGCACTCTATAGCACGGTTCTCTGTCGCTTAACTCGATTGTTGTGACCTTCGCTAGTTCATTCATTGGTTCAGAAAGTTAGTGGTGAAATGAGACGAATCTAGTAGAAGTAAACTTACAACAAGTTTGTTTACATGCAATTGTAATGAGTTGATTGCATCGATGTTTAATAATAAGTTTTAAATTCATCTAATTACTTTCAGCTTAAAGTTTCGTACTTATAGCTACTAAAACATAATTTGGTTTTTGCTATTACAAAAGGAAGGTCAAGTTTGAATGACTGATTTACTGTGGAAAGTTATACACATTAGTTACTTCAAACAGTTTGTAAAAAAATATTTATTTCGTCGTCTGAAAATATTCAAATTAAACGCGACTAAATGCAACGCACAATTTGTGCACATTGTACAATGTGTACAACGTATACATTGTAACAACGTACAATGATACCGGGAAAACATGGTCCATTGTATGATGATACAATATATTCCAGCATATTGATTTTAGGGAGCTTTTTAAATAAATCTTATTTTTACCACCAGAGAAGGTAAATAGAATCCATATAAAAGTTCCCCTTCGGATAATTATGTATTTCTAGTAGGTATATTAAGTTGTCAAAAGTTCACTTGAACGGAAAAACCTGACCTTTTCCATTCAAAGTCAATTTTTAGCCAATAAAATAATCAAAATTGTTTTCACTTCCCCAGAAATTGAGTATATTTGTGTCGCTTCTCCCATTACACAGATAGTATGAACATAATCTTCCCTTTTGCCCATTATCGGAAATATTTTAAACTGATTTAACTAATAAATCTGATACTTATAATGATACGTTTTCATCCCCTTCTTGATTTCAAAACTCCAGCTACGGGGTAAAAATGTAGGTCAAAGTGTTAACTATAAAAAAACTTATTTCCCTGATTCGCGATAACAAACTAGTCGACGTTTTTTAAGAAGTTTTCTATTTTTCCCTCGGCTCCATTCTTATCGCGCAAGATTAATATTGTTCGCGGAGGAGGGGAGAAATTCCGCCGGGAAAACACGAAAGAAACTTGTGAAAACACACTGCACTGCATCATGCTCGATAACAATACGCTTAGAGTCAATCAAATCCGTTTATACGAACACGTGCAATCTTCTATCTAAAGCTATAGTTCATTGTGGATTCTGCAATCAAATCTCGGCTCTTGAAAAGTCTACTTGTTAGTTATACACCATCTAAACATTCAATATTAAAGTTCCTGTTTAGAGTGAACCCAGTGCTCCAGCCATGGTGCTTAGAATTCGCTGTAATTCTTACAAATTTCAGTTGAAACAATGTCTCAAAAAGAAGCATGAAACAATTATACCTTACCGTATGATACAACTAGGAAAACGCTCAGTGTAACGCGTTGATGAGCGAGCACGGGTACGTGCAAATGCACGAACCGGAAATGCGTACACAACGCACAGAAAACATATACATCCATATTGAATTGATTATGATATCAACTTATATGATGATACGCTTTTCATCGAAACTTTAAAATAGCATCTAAGCACCTGGTTCATAAAGCAAGTCAGAATCAATTCAATTGGCACTGGAAAACATTCATTTCGATACTTCATTACTGACAGATATAAAAAATGTCAATAAGTTTATACGTTCTTAACTGATTGGGATGAAATTTTGTAAAATAAGAGACAATGTTGGTCTTAATGATCATGCAAAATATGAGTTTGATCACAATTATCGAAGACCGTTTTCATTTTTCAGCCTATCAGGAGATATTTATTTAAATTTTAACCAATGAATGGATTTCAAAAAAATTATGTTCTTGAAACAGAAAAGGTTGTTTCTACATGTGTGCAAAATTTCAGCTCGATCGAAGAAAAACTGACTTGAATAGCCAAATATGAGTTTGATCAGTTTTATCGAAGACCATTGTCATTTTACAACCTACCATCAGGAGATGTTTTTAAATTTTATTAGCCAAAGAATGGATTTCAAAAAATTTTGGGGTCTGCAAACAGAAAAGGTTGTCTCCAGATGTGTGCAAAATTTCAGCTCGATCGAAGAAAAACTCTGATCTTTATATCGTCAGGTAACAGAAAAAAAACAAAAAATAAAACAGAGGTCCGTGCCAAAAGAGCCAAAAGGAGACGCTCGCTTCGCTCGCTCAATTATATGTTTCTCAGTGAAGTTCAAATTAAACTATGCCAAAATAATTCATTTATTTAGTGCAACGTTGTCAGATTTATGGTAAATTTCTCACATTATACACTTTTTCTTTCTTATTTGGCCCGTGACACTATATTTTTAGACGGCAGTTTTATTCTAAATATTAATTTTAGACTATTTTCAATATTTTGTCATTCCTCTTGCAGTTTTAGGAGCAATTTAAGACCAATATTACTGGGCGATTTCAAGTCTCCCTGTATTATCTTATGGGGGAAAAGATGATCTTCAATCAAGAATATCTAATTATATCATACGGTAAGGGGAGATATTTTTTGCTAGTTGTATGTAATATGGTTTCACTAATCTTTGGTACGAATTACAACAAGTAAGTACGTACGTGCATTTAGATTTATAGTCTTGATTCATATCATACGTGTAACGAATATACAATTTCTTTATGTACCTACTTAACTCATCTATCGTAAGATACTCGTAAGTGTAATATATATAATCTACTTTCAACGGGGTGCCATTTTTGGGATATTTAATCGATTAAAAGCTTTTTTGTAAACTTAAAAGGTCTTAAAATATGACTTTGAGGGCCAGTAAACATTGGAATTGAGCTTTCTTGTGTGTGCCTATTTAAGGTCTACCTATAATTGACGTAATGGTGACTTAGGGACGGAACGGAAATGTTGTGAATATGAGAAGTTCAATACTTCTGGCCACAATTGACGTAACGGTGACTTAGGGACGGAACGGAAATGTTGTGAATATGAAAAGTTCAATACTTCTGGCCACAATTGACGTAACGGTGACTTTGGGACGGAACGGAAATGTTGTGAATATGAGAAGTTCAATACTTCTGGCCACAATTGACGTAATGGTGACTTAGGAACGGAACGGAAATGTTGTGAATATGAGAAGCTCAATACTTCTGGCCACAATTGACGTAATGGTGATTTAGGGACGGAACGGAAATGTTGTGAATATGAGAAGTTCAATACTTCTGGCCACAATTGACGTAACGGTGCCTTAGGGACGGAACGGTATGTTGTGAATATGAGAAGTTCAATACTTCTGGCCACAATTGACGTAATGGTGACTTAGGGACGGAACGGAAATGTTGTGAATATGAGAAGTTCAATACTTCTGGCCACAATTGACGTAATGGTGACTTAGGGACGAAACGAAAATGTTGTGAATATGAGAAGTTCAATACTTCTGGCCACAATTGACGTAACGGTGACGGAACGTAAGAAAATTAAATGTTAGTTACGTCCCCGTTATAAAACTAAATTTAAAATCGTGTTATGCAGCGCATCGAACCAGAACCCGAAACCCGAAAAGTACCGAATTTTTGCGAACCTAAACCTGATGTATTGAGAAAGTGTTAGTTTTTAGAGTTCTAAAGAGTTCAGATTTCTGTTCTGTCGCCTATTTAACTTCTCAGTATATCATAAATTGCAGCATGCCTGATAGAATTACTCTGAAAAGAAATATATAATGAGGATAGTCATGTGGTGACAATGTTTTGAGTTCTGGCGTTTCTATCAAATTAAGAGTCCATTAGCCGTTGAAAACTGCTGCAAATTACTTTTTCTAAATAGTAAGGGTGGAGTCCAATAAGCCAGCCAATGGGCAGTCGAGTTTCTGCAGCAAGTAGCTAATTGTCACTCGTTGTCCAATCAATAGCTGACTAATTACCTCACAATGCATGGAATATCATTCACAGACATGAGCTTCCAGTGCGATAGAATTCATGAGATCCAATCTTTGATCCAATCATTATATTATAGCCTAGGTCTTTCTAGCGACAAAATATAAATTAATAACTACTTTTAATAGAGTACTAGAGTGCCACGCCCACTAGGTACTTCCGGAGTCTTTTTCAAAACCCTCTTATGGAAAATAACATGGGGACTTACTTTGATTGCTGGTCATTTGTAAACGAAACAGAGTTAAGAAAATCCCAATACACCACCATTAACTTCAATCTTTCATTTATAATATTATGTCGACACATCTCTTCAAATATATACAAAATATAAACTGTTACAAGTTAAACAACACACTACACAGCGTATGACGTCACGAAAGTGTACACCGGTGCAAGATGTAAATTCAATGAACTGTCAGTCTACATTTCAACAGCTCATTACATCTCGTATTATGGTATTCTGAAATTAAAATAACTATAATATGAACTTGATTCAGTGTATAAACTCGAGGAGCACAGAAATACTTCAGTTTTGTTTACTTTTCGTCAACAATCGAAAATTGACGTGCAAGGTCTGGCATCATTGTTGAAAACTGTTTCATTTGTTTTTCATTTTTGTAAAGTCGCAGTTGCCAACTCGCTTCCCAGGACATCGCGCTGCTTCGTGTGACAATATATTATTGATGTAGATTGCAACGTCGCACTTTGGAGCTGTTTAATAACTTAAACAGTTTTAATTTGGTATATATTTGAAGAGATGTGTCGACATAATATTATAAATGAAAGATTGAAGTTAATGGTGGTGTATTGGAATTTTCTTAACTCTGTTTCGTTTACAAATGACCAGCAATCAAAGTAAGTCCCCATGTTATTTTCCATAAGAGGGTTTTGAAAAAGACTCCGGAAGTACCTAGTGGGCGTGGCACTCTAGTACTCTATTGTGTAAGGAGGAGTTTTTTTTACCTAATTCGTCAGTGTATTTTATTTTATTTAAAAAGCTCAATAAAAATCCGGGACATTCCCACATGAGTTAAATTCATGTTTTGGGACAGTATTAAGCTATTAGCTAAGACTTTTATTGGATAGAGACGAGACTTGTATATATTCATAAAATGAGTAGTTATTCAATGCCAAATGTTTTTAAACCAGTCTTATTACTGATCTGGTGGAGGCTGTCATTGAAGTAAGAAAGAAGATATTAATAAACATTTCAAATCATTTCGTCAACCGAATTTTTTACCAATCGTATCAAAAAAACAAAGTGCCTGCAACAAGCGGGAAAATCGCTCGCGCTTGCACCACCATAAATATGAGAGCTGGAGTGTTTTTTCCTCTCTAGGAAGTCTGTAGGGTGAATATTGTGGCGTAATACAATTTCCAAATGAACACGTAAATTTAAAAAAATCCGTTGTAATATTTTTGGAATCAAATTTGTATGTGTAAATTCCCTTACCTTAATGGGTGCAGTGGTCACTTTAATTTGGGGTATTTTTAAGGGGACATTAACATCCCTATCTCCCCCATGTTAAATTTACCATCTATTGGTACATTTTCTGGCAAAAGTAAGCAACATAGAATTTTGTAACTTTGGGAACATATGACTCATACCTTGATACAATCACTGACAGGATTTTATAAAAAGAAAAAAATTGGAAACATTTAATTTAGATTTTACAAAAATGGCCCCCCAAATTTTATAGGGGGCCATTGTTGTAAAATCTAATATAAATGAATCAATTTTTGTATTTTTATAAAATCCTGTCAGTAATTGTACCAAGGTATGAGTCCTATGTTCCTAAAGTTACAAAATTCTATATTGCTTACTTTTGCCATAAAATGTACCAATAGATGGTAAATTTAACATGGGGGAGATAGGGATGTTAATGTCCCCTTAAACCGACATTGTCGATCATAGGAAATGATATCTATTTAATGATAACAATAAAATATCCGATGCAGCTTAAATGAATGAAGGTTCATTGTGTGAGGTCACACCTGAGTGTATACTTCTTCTTACTTCCGAGTTTACTCAAACAACAGAGATGTCAAGTCCAGTTCTCTGCTTCTTTGATTTCAAAGTGAACGGTTCCTCTGATCATCGCAAGTTCAAAAGGCACTGCCTTATTCCAACCAAAATATCGAATACCATTTTTTCCTCTAAAGTTCGAATATCCCATCGATGTTAACATATTTTTCATAACTCAGTAACAGTAAACACAAAGCATTTTCCTACAAGAACGACCCTATTTTCAGAAACTTCATATTTCCCGAACCATTTTCCTCGGGGCATTTTCATTCTCCTCTTTTCATTTCAAATATCGATCGCTTTGACTGGAAAACACATTTTCATCTTCGTAAACTCATCCAACCAATAGCTTTGCGAACCAATGACTAATCACCAAATAGTTCCACAAATGCAATCACCTTCTAATTGCACAATGTCTATTCGCAGGATGGAACACTTACTTTCTCTTTCTCTCTCTCTCTCTCTCTGTCCCTCTCTTTCTCTCTATTGTACATGTACACTTTCCTGTTGCTTTCTATGTGCTTATTAATGTATACCTGTTTGTATTATATGTACAACTTCTATGCTTAATTATGTGCTTATCTGTGTTTTGTACCTAAATGTGTATGTGTTTGTTTACTTCACTAGCTATAAAACAATTGAACACTAAATATTGAACATAACAAACATGTTACATGTACGAACTTGGTGAAATATTACCGTAAGTGCAAAGAATTTATTTTCAAGATCTATTTTCACGACAATCGACGTCACAAATATGACTTTAAATATTATGAAGACCCACAAAAATCCGAAAAGTTTACTACAAAAATCAGAAACTATCTGAATGCAAGCTCTGGTTTCTTAAAAACTTGAAATCAAATTTCAAACTCCATGTGAACTTTGTTAAAACTAGAGACATCCTTATAATTTCTGAATAGGACAATTATTGCCATAAATTTGGCACAAGTCAGAAGTAAATAATTAAGACAATTTGACATTATCATGATTCGAATGCAAATTTCAACGACCTAGAGTTAGAAGCATAATATCGTTACGGATTAATATTCAAAACACTTCATAAAAGCCGGCACCTCCACCATCTTCTTACATCACTGATGTTATCATCTCGTTCAAACTCATGAAGGTGATGAATAATATTAAATTTCTTCAAGAACTACTCAAATAAAGTATACAATCGTGCTGCATTTTAAATTCATTTCCTCTTTGATTACATTGCCAATGTTTATGCGAGTCGTCGTCATGATCTAGGTTAAACTACTCTTGATAAAGTACCACATTCTCCAAGGTTGATTAACTGCATCAAGCGAAGATATGTCTCTCAATAGGAATGTTACTCCTTGGGTTTTTGCCGCTTTAGCTGCATTGCGCCGTCATAAACTTGCCATAAGCAGGTAGCATTCGATGATCATAAAGTCTATGTTTACGTCAGTCTTAGAGGCCACGGGTTCGATCGTATTCTATTTCATGAAGTCGGGACTCTGTAATTTATTACCTCGCTTCAACGTGAACTACCGAATATGATGGGGAAAACAAGAAAATAAACGAAACGGGGCATTTTCATGTGAATTACACATTTACAAAAGAAACTACATTCGGTGGCAGGTGGTGGGATATTTGTATATGTAGTAAAGAACATAGTTCGTAAGTGTTTCTAAGAGCCCATTATATGTCGCGGTTTTCGAAGTTTTTAGTATTCAAGGCACCTATCTCTAAAAGTGTGGGATACGATAAAAAATATGGAACAACAATGGCCTGGCAAATAGCATTAAACAAAAGCCGGTTTCTTAATTATTGATTACGATTTTCGCACTTTAACTCAAATATTTCTACGGTGAAATTCGATTGTGAGTGTAAAAATTATAAGATAAAGGACAAGTCGCATTATGCATGTGAATTATCCATTTACAAATGAAACTACAATTGGTGTCATGCGGTGGGATATTTGTATATGCTTCTAACTAGGAAAATGCGGTAACGCGTTTCGGTGTAACGCGTTCTACAGACCTTGAGGACCCCTTTGTAGATAGTTTAACTCATTCGTCAAAGTGGCAGTGATAAAAAAGTTGTAAATTTTAACATTTCAAATCAAGCATAAAAATGTCAGTGAAATGTCAATAACTGTTGAAGTTCATTACAGATTAAACAAAAATAAACACTTATAATGCTGGTCCCAACCATATAAAATTTGGTGGTGATTGGTCAAACAATTCCACTTTCAATTCCCACACAAACTCAAAACTACAAATCAAGTTTCCGATGAAACCATGGACAGATCTTGCTGAAAATCATTTTATCACGAACCTGGATAGTAATATAAGTTTTGTGAAAAAATTGGCCTGATCCGTTACTTCGTTTGGAAGGAGACAAAAAACAGAGATTCGAGCCATAAGTTTCAAGTGAAGACGCTCAATTGATAACCCATATATTTCGCGGTTTTCGGAGTGTTTACAGCACCTACTAATAGTTTGAGATATGATAAGATAATTGGTCAAGAAATGGGTCATTAAAAGCTCAGCAGGATTCTAAATTGTTGACAGTTGTTCATTGTTCACCTCAGTAATCACGTCTCACTTTATATTCGGTAGAAAAACAATTCTATTTTAGTTACAGGTTATTTTTCAGCTGGAGAAAAGCTAAATCTCGGTAATATTTGGAAATTAATAAGTTGGAATGTCAATTAATAGTCCAAAATCATCCTTTGAGTTAGTTATTTTTAAAATCGTTATGGAATAGAGAAAAACTAAGGGCCGGTTTTTGTACTGCTTGCTAACGTTAGCTACCGGATAAAGTTCTTGATAGCGTTAGCAAACGTCTTGCAACTTCTTGATAGTGTTAGTTAGAGGATGAAATCAATGTAAAATTAGGTGCTTGCTAACTTTATCCGTTAGCTAGCTATCAAGAACTTTAGCAAGAGGTAAAAAAAACCGGCCCTTAACTATTTTTTCTCTGCAACATTTTCCTATTTATTTCCATCGCCAGCCAAATGAACAATAGTACTTAAAATCGCATCACACATCCCTCTAAGGCTCTAACCTCGGCCAGCTTGCGTCACTCTGTGCTCAACCGTCTTCCGCCCAGACTCTCTGAGCGTTGTTTGTCGGAGCTGCTGGTGACGTCAAGGGACCACTTAAGAGTGGCTCCAGGGAATCTCTGAGCTCCTTTCATTGATGAAAGTGATACCACGCGCGTGCGCACAATGGAGAGGCGACGTCATGTTTAGACTGTCAGAGAGGCGCTGATTTCTTGCTGTTCCTTTTGTCGGCATGATTCTAGGTCTAGATGATGATTATACCGAGTTAGTAGATATTGATTTCCCAAGATGAAAGATTTTTAAACTAAAAACGAAATATTTTTTCCGGTTGGCGTCACCAAAATCCTACATTTACGAGACCAAAGCGCAACGGAAATGCTGTCAGGAATTCTTGGAACTATTTATCTTGTTGTTATTTACTTTATATTTTATTTAAATACGTGAAAGTTCAAATAGTTATTCAATAAATTCGGTTTGTACAGCGGTCCCAAGGACTCTTTTATTAAGCCAGATAAAAAAAGGTGTAAAAACGCATACCTACTAACAAAATGAAGCTATTTGTCTGGATTATAATCTTCTTCGTGGGGAAGTTTGAATTATGATTGACTGACTGACACCTTGCTTCACTATTTGGGTTGTAAACAATCATAATTCGCGACTTCCTCGTAGTGATGAGTGGTATCGAAGTGTGCTTTCAAAATATTCCCTCGGTTTGATGGAAATTACCTTAAAATTAACATTTAAACTGGGTTGTCAATGCACAAGCATAGGACTTTAAGTTTCAAACGAGTCTATCTTCAAACTGTATCAAATGGACTTGGTACGTTATTCCCCTGTACCCCGCACATGAGTTATACAACTCGATGTTCAAGTAAAAATGTACATCAAATTCGGTTGAGAGATGAATTTTAATACAAATGAGTTCCAGGAAAGTGTACTCGCTATCTGTGAAAAAGTCCCAGGTTAAACTTTCCGAAAACTTTGGTATCTCCATTCGCTATGAGTTATGTCCCAGGCAGCATTTTGTACCTCACTTTATCAAAACCCTCGTTAGAATTTCCCTCCGTCACCGTCACATACTCAACCTGCGTGCAGGCTAATTTATTGTGGGCTCCTGGAGGCTCTGGCTGGAACGTCACATGACCTGATTTAAAGAGCTCGGTGACAGTCGGGAGAGTTCGTGCCCCCACCCCCTCCCTCATCCCTTATCATGCATTCCACCCACGGCGTTAATAAAGTGCACGGAGAGGGATGGGGGCGGGGGGATTCGGACTCGAGGATGTGGAAAACATCTTTAATAAGGAGACGTCAACAAGTCTAGATCAGGGATGTGTCTTTGGAAGGATACGTTGCTGTTCTTGGCAGTGGAGGGGGGAAATGTCAATTTCAATCATTTATCAGGATAGTAAAAATAGTTCATCTGCCCAATCTTATTGCCAATCAGTTATTGTGAAATGCAGTACTTCACCATATCATTGTAATTGATAGAGCGTGAATTCGAAATGGGAAATCAGCTTCTAATCTACTTCCCGGCAAGCTCAACTAGGTTTTTTCCGAGTAATACCGAAATTCATATAAATCTGTCAACCAATGCGAAAGTTTTGATGACAATCGAAGTTTTCAGTATTGTTACATCATGAGTCATGACACTAGGAAAACGCTCGAGTGTAACGCGTTGATTAGCGAGCACCGGTACTTCAACACTTTGAACCGAATGCTTTACGTGATGTGCTTTTCGTAACAGAATATTTACAGTCATACACCCTGGAGTCACAACAAATCCCAATTATTTGCAAGTCATCAAAGTTCAGTATATTTATTTTATAGATCAATTTTGAAAACTATTTCTAAATAGGTTAATATGTCCATAATTCTGTGAATACATAACCAATTTATCCAAGCATTAGTAATATATCTAAGTATAAAAGGTTAAAACCCAATTACCATGAAAAATGCGTTCAAGTGTCATATACGAGATACGTACATCAATACTTTGCATCCATTTAGAAGATTTTGTTCAAAAACTTTGGTCATTTGTGAAGGTTATTCATGTGTTTATACAAATGTCAGATTGATAGGTTGATCCGTGTGACTTTACCAATGTCTGCGAATGAAAGGAACGAACAGAAACTAACAGAACGTTCCTAGAAATGCTCTCTATACTCTCTCGCAAAACTCAACCAGCCCAGCTCTAAGTCGAACATTTGCGAAACAAAATATTCCAACGAAACTTGGATGCCGATGTCACAAATACGTCAACATTTTCCACCCAATGATAAATATAAAGACTTGAGTGAAGTGAAGTGAGCAACGTGAGGAAGTGAATCTCTGAAACTTGTTTCCACCGTCAGAGTGCACGACTTTCGACTCAGCAGAGTTGCTAACTTCATTCGACAGAAATCGCATTGACAGAGACGAGGAAGCTCTTTTTACAAGTTCACCTCACCCCCTCCCCCCTCTCTCTCTCTCTCTCTCTCTCTCTCTCTCTCTCTCTCTCTCTCTCTCTCTCTCTCTCTCTCTCTCTCTCTCTCTCTCTCTCTCTCTCTCTCTCTCTCTCTCTCCTACGGCACCCGTTCAATCATGAAAGGTACAAGATACCAAACCAGAAATTATCGGGGTCGCTCTGATTTAAAACTAATTTTAAAGCATGGAGACTATAATTATTTTCATTGTTGAGTGGCCAAATGTATGTCCTGAATAAAGAGCAAAAAATTCAACTATGAATGAGGAATTTTTTTATTTATCGTCAAAATTAGATGCTTCCAGGATAAAAATCATAGGTAAATCAACAAAATCAACAAAATGTTAATACAAGCAAGGAAAATATTTTTTTTTCATTGAGTGTTCATCTTTGTGTACAAATCTAAAACAAAATAAGCTCCGTGCAACTATTATATGAGAAATATAGATGAGAAATGGACAAGAGAGGAGTAACCCACAATGTAGCCAAAGTTGTTAAAAACACACTTATCACTGTTTGAGTCCTGATCCTACCAAAAGTGTTAAGATGAAATGCGATGCGTGATTTGCAGTGATTTTAACGCGGACTGGTGGAGGTCGATCGAACCTCTTCAATCGACCATGATTCTTATTCCAACTGAAGGCGAGACACAATTATGCATTGTGTAATGTTTTCTGGAAACTGCTTCGTGCGATGAATATGCAATGAGGGAGAACTTGCTCGCGTTTTTAAACAATATACTATGATTTTCACTTTTTGTAAAGGTATGAAGCTCCAACTTATGAATATCATAATGGAAAGAAGTTATGTGCATTCTGAATTATTTGATATCTTCACTCGATACCTACTGGAATTAATTTTTGTCTCAAAAGCTCAATTCGATTTGTTACGTTAAAGTTGAGTCCAGTAATTTGAATAATTCTAATTAACTAATCTAAATATTTAGTTACTCAATGCCAATGGCCTTGAGATCGCGTATATTACTATATTGTAATGAAAATAATTTCTTAGAATGGAGTAAAAACGTGAAATATTGAAATTATACATGTCTAGGATGTAGACAAACAAAACATTATTATTGTGGAATAAATAGTTTCCAATTAATTGATATTGAAAGATTGATAGAAATCTTCGATATTTTAAAATTATTTTAACCTTGTTTTAAAACAGTAATATCAGCATTGACATCATGGGGCCCAGCATTGCCATGGCAACAAAGTATTCACCATGGTAACACATTGTTGTGGACTTAAAAATGACATCACCGGTTTTACACACGTCACCAATCAATGGATCTTCCCGCCAAAATATCACACGAAATTTCAAGTATTTATGAATGAAAATGTTATTTTTTCGGGTGAAAAGCTGTATTTGTCATTATTATTTGTATTGAAATTTACAAATTTAGAATACACATTTTTAAGAAGATTTCCCTATTACTCATTTAAATATATTTCTTGCTCGATCGATAGATACAAAAATAATTTTTCCTGAAATTACAAGTTCAAACAACGTTTTCCTACAGTTCAACTATATTGAAGTATAAATGACTCATTTATTGTCCTGTAGTTTGCAACTCCAGTCCAACAATGTGTTTTCAATTTTATGTCTTTTGAGCATGAACAAAACTTTAACATGGGAGGTATAGGAAAATAATTTCGAATTTGGTTTATAACTTTTAAAATAGCTCAAATTAGTATTGTTTTTAATGTTTTCCCTGATAGTATGTTCATATGATGTCTACCATAATAAAAAAAATCGATCAAATCTATACACCCAAAAAATAGATCTTCATTATAGCCTAAAAATGACACGATTTTCTTTTTCCGCCATAAGATAACATGGGGGAGACAAATCTATTTATCTCAGAAACTGAGCACGTGAAATGATTAATTTTTTCAGGTAATGAGTTTTGCATGTTTATCAATAAGTAACCAAATTTTCAAGTAAATCGGAAACATTGAGGTTATGGTGGTTCTACCTTAAATAACATTTGAACTCAGTGAGTTCCAATGCAACAAGGAATGAAAAAGCCCAAAAAGTCCAGGCAGCCGTGTTTCTATCTCGGACGGTTGCAAGTCGATTACTCTGCTGTACGTACGCGAGGGAGTGGATTATACGGCAGCTACGGCCGCTGAGTTTTATTACATATCAAGTCAGAACAGTCGGGCGAACGATTTAACATATTGCTGAGCCCACGCAGCGGCTATTTGACGCAAGTTGAATGGAAGTGTTCAAGCTCGACGGTTTCTTGGGAGCTTTGCCGAGTACGTGTTTTCATTGTTTTCAAAGCCACTTGGAGGCTATATCAATGGAGCTTTGAGAAGTGTATGGAAATTTAAACAAGAGAAAGGAGACCGGAGAGAACGTTTACCATCGAGCTTTTTTTGCATTTGATTCTGGTTTTGTTTATATATTTTTTTTAATTGATGATAATTACAAATACACACATAAAACACACTTTCTGGTAAAGAAATGTTTACTTTTCTTCTTTTCTTTTCTTACAATGTTCATCATATCATAGAAATGGTAACGAACTTAGTTCAATTTATTACTAAATCGCGAAATAACAGAAATTGTTGCCTAACTCAATCAAGAACAGCATCTTGGACAGTTGACAACTTGACTTTCTTTTGATCACAGCCTTCTGAACGAAGCGTCAAGAAGACTGTGGGTGTCCTGCAATCTCCAGTCATATTTCTTTTAAAAGATGTTTTAGGGTAAAATACCATCATATTCATAAAAAATATTTAAATATTCACGTTCTTCTGCATTTTAGTCAAACTATTAACTTTTTAGCTGTTATATATTTGAATACCTACTACTTGAAATATTTGAGCAGATACTGTAATAAAGAATGAATTCATCACTTTTCTTGTCTCAAATCACGCGTACATCTAATTTAGCCACTAATTGATTGAAGCGCAGTCTGGTGAAAGAAATAAGAAGTGAAACATGTTTAGTGAAACATTGCTCGGCCTTCTAGAACCCTGCTGTGCTTTCAGCAAGGGACTACAACACTAGGATAAACTCTAACCGTCCAGTAGGCTTATATTCTATTATACAGTTCCATTAGCGATTGTTTCTTACTCATGCATTATTCCTCTGCAAATAGCCATTAAGTGGATTGACTGAGCTTACTATTCGCACGCTACACGACCAGTATAGGTGGCGGTATGTGAGCAGACATTGAATAAGTACCTCTAACCGTTGCAGCTGCTTTTTGTATGTGAAATCAATAAATGCGTTGGGACGCTAATGGAAAATTAAGTTCTTGGATGTAGTTTCATACAAAAAGTAAAGAAATAAAGACAGATCTGTGGACATTAGAGATATATGATGATGGCGTTTATTATTATTTATATTGCTTTCCAGTATGTTTTCCTCATGCGCTGGCGTTGAAGCGATGACCAATCGGAAGCCGAGTTTGTGCTTCTCTAAAGGGGAAGATCGATTTCTGATTGGCAACGCTACAATGTCAGCGCATGAGAGTAAAATGAAGCATTTTACATACCTATTCAGTATTATCATCGTTTTCTAAAGTGGGAATTTTACTCCCAAAGAGCGGTCCCATGGTACAGTTTTTGAACTTGAAAATTGATTGATTGAAAATTAAAAATATATGTACCGTTTTACCAATCAGTTTAAAATTTTACATGGTCATTGGTACAAAGATTTTTTTTTAATTTTCTGACAAATCTGTCAAATAACTTCTGAATGATTACCATTTTACAGACTGTTTTGCTTGATTTGAATTATTTGTCAAATCTATTTACATAAATTGAAAGACAAAACTCTCCTTTGACCCATTCTGTCTTTCTCTATTACCAATGTCTATTATAGAGCATCTACTTTCAATCAAATAGTAATTCGCATGCAATGTAAAGGCTCGCTTATCAACGCGTTACAAAGAGCGTTTCCTATTATGATGCAATGAAATCAATGATGGTTGCATCTGCTAAAGAGAACAGAAACCAAATACAATTTGCCACACATCGATCATAACACATACGACGGAAGAATTATCGTCCCATCTTTGGCATGCCTATTGATTTATCTGTAAAATGGGTTGTTTTATTTGATTATCTGTCTGATGTGACGTGAAGTGGAACTGATCGTATCTGTTGGAGTTTGAACTTCGTTGATGGAAGAGCCGCCTTCACGCGATCACATGTTGCAATGTCGAGGATGCTAACATGTTGATACTTGTTAGAGTATGTAGGAACGAGTCTATTGAGTCATTGTAGATTTCCATTCAAGCATTTCACTCAAATATACACAGTAAACTATAGAGTGAAAACAAAAACAATAGTTGGCATTGGTAAGATGCGGTGAATAAAAGATTTCGCCAAAAAATTATATAAAATGTTATTCAACGACAATGCCAAATTTCAACTTGACAGGCCATATCACTTTTCAACAAATCAAAAGATTTTACTCAAAATTTTACTCTGTTAAATTTCACGTTCAATAATTGTTAAATTTCACGTCCCTATAGCTGGTAATGTAATTAGTAATTACCAATTTTTGATAAGTTTGATTTTAGTCCGGTTGGTCATAGCTCCAAATTCACATTGTTCACTCTTGTAAGCAATGTGTAATTTTCTATTTTTATATAAAACAATCGAATTAAGGCTCAAAATGTCATGTTAATCATTAGAGTAAAAGTATTTGCTATTACCATTTTCAAACAATTCTAATCGTTTTTTTCGCGATTACTCGGAATATACAACAGAATAGTAATAGTTGCTTTTGATCCAAAGCTCCTCAACCATTACCAAGTATTCTTAGAAACAGGAGTCAGTTGAATATTGACATATGAATGTTCTTACGTTTCATCCTCAAACATCAGCCGTCTCTCTTCAGTTTCTCCGATAATCAAAACTCCGTCCTTCGACTATTTCCAATCGCTAATCCTATATAAGTCTAACCCTGCGTGATGTAACAACCCAAGTCGCTCTTCGCCTGCTTTGCACAGGACACAGTCACATTTCCCAGGCATGACGTGATGCGTCCTTAAAAGTCATTCGTTCTCGACATTTTAATGCTTTATAGATCGCTGCTGACGTCGAGGACGAAGAATAGAACAAAAACGAAGCTACCCTTTAAGTGTGTCGAGTGTGCTATTGGCTGATATGTGTGAGCTTTAGGTCAAGCTAAAGGGTAAAAGTTGAAAGGCATATATGATAAATCTTTGTGTTGTAATCTATAATAGAATGTGTAGGCGGTGGTTGTTCGAAATAAGATCAATTTTGTTAAGCGAACGTTAATGTGATATTCTTTATGGTACTTTATCTGCTTCTTTGTGTGTTTAAGCACTGTTTCAATCATTTTGAAATTTTTCACATACACTAATGCTATACCTATCAGCTGTCCAATTTATAGCACAATCCTCCGATTGGTTGAAAGTATAAAATTAAACATTTTTCCAACCTATTTGAGATCCTGAAAATATTGGGACCAATATTTTAGGTGATTCTGCGACCTTTCAGAAAATTTCGTCAACAACTACAAAAGTTATTGCCATGTTAAGTTTGTTTTAAAATATTTTTATTTTTTTACAAGAATATAACTAAACAATGGAGATCGAGAAACCTAACACAAATCAAAATATTTACGATTGAAACATAAAATCGTGCTTTGTTGTTTCATTTTGTGAAATTTTCTGGGTTGCACCTAAACGCAACCCTCAACACATTCTTGCACTGCGGGTTGCATTCCGACCATGGCTCCTCCACCAAGATATTAAAAACCTCGACCGGAGCTGAAATTAATTTTATTTATAGAATATTTTCGGCATATTTCTGTGAAAGAGATTCGCGGTCAATAAGGAACATTTTCCGCTGGTATCTCATTAAATCTGGCCCTTTGCGAAAGCTTCGCCAATTACTGCTAGCGTCTTGTAGGCTTGTCTTGTCTTCATCAGTAGAGGCTTAGTTCGATGTATTCCGCCAGAACTCTTGACACAAGAAATAAGTAGCTTAGTACACTAATGAACAAGTATCTTAGAAGATGTGATTGTAAACAGAATGGAAATTACGACCAGAATTAATGCAGGAACAGTTTTATTAATCCTGTGAGACCTTTTCTTCCAAGAAAGAATAGAAAGTAGAAACGTATTTATTTTTATTCTCAATACACATATTAATATTAGTTATTACGCATTCGGCAATTTACAGAAAATCTTAAGAAGGTATACACATTAAAATGCTATTCAATTTCATTAGTCATTAGTATTTTATTTTGTGCATTAAATATGGATCAAAACTTGAAATCGTTCAAGTGATTCTCAGAACTCTTAAAATAGGAAACTTCGAGTCTTAAATTAATTGAAAACAGCTCTGAAAGTGCCTACAGACATGAAATTTTCAATATTACTTTATTATTGTTTTATCTCATATAAAATTCGAAATTATAGAGAGATTGTGAGGAAATATGCGTGATATTATATTCACAGTTCAATTTGGTTACTTCCCTATAATTTAACATGAAAAAGTGTATTAGCAAAGTTTTTAAGTTTTTCGTCATTACTACTAACACTTACCGTGCGAATTTGAACAAAAATGAAAAAATAAGAAAAAATCGTAATTCAGGAAAATGTCACAAAACTGAAATAAAAAAAAATTAAAATGAAATCCAAAATGTTGGTCACCGCAACTGTTCAGATATTCATAGTTTGCACGAGCTTATTTTGTTTTACATTAAAAAAGGCGTTACAAATGTCAAGTCAGTTTTAACTAATTATTATCAGCTAATCGAAGATATTTGGTGATGAGGTGGTTTAATACCTATTAGAACATCTTCTGCAGCCTACAATTGCACAGATAACAATTATTAATACCATCAATAATATACCGAAACACGCCATTCTGACATGTTACACCAAGATGGCCGCGCAACAATGAGATGATGTCACGTTCAAACTCTGAATAAAAGCTCATATAAAATGTACTTGTTGAGTCTTACCAAAAATATCAGAACTACCTTTTAGTACTGTTCCTTAAACACTGAAAAATATTTTAATTCAATACCTTTTAGAATGAAATTAAGTTTGACCATAATGACAGTAAACACTGCAACTCCGTTATTTTCATCTTGTTCCTTTCTTCTTGAATTGTCATCTACCGAGTAAACGACGCTAGAACACAAGACACAATGCGAGATTGAACCATATCCAACGCACTCATTAAACACCAACCTACATCTCACATCGCCTTATCCCACTGGAAACCAATAAGTCAAGCTTCACAATGCCGGTCGTAAATCTGATTACGGCGGTGAAAATGGCCGACGTTCACGAAATTGAGATCAATGCTTTCCTCAAGTTGACTTAAACTCAGCGCGTTCGTTCTTTGCTTCATATTTCATGAAATCGAACTTGCGAAACTTTATTCAATGTCAAACCAAGTTAATAGAACACGATGAAATTAAAAAAACAAATTCGGTAAAGTTTCATTGATCGAGAATTCAAGGACCTCCTTCACCGCCTTTATTTCTAACCCAGACCGGAAGAATCGCCTCCTACAACTCTCGTGTTTCAAAACACTAAAAACAGCAGGTTTAATCTAAACTCGGAGCCAATCTGCCGTTTGGGAGTTAAGTAAATGGTGATAGAAAAGGGAATGAACCTAGAGTCTGGCTTTTGTAATAAAAATACGGTTCGTTGATGCTTTTCACTTTCTTTAAAGAGAAAAATACTTAATCAGCACTCATTCAATTACTAAATGGATAAAGAAACAGGATTAATATAATATTTTACACATTATTTATAATTTACATCAATTGATTTAACTTCAGGTGTAATTAAAAATCTCCACGAAAAATACTAAAATACTAAGACTCATAAAATGAATGAAAATCAACATTTATTATTAGGCTCTATTATTGAACTATATACAAAGAGATTCCACATTTTAACAGCTTTGAAAGTCGCAAAGTCAATTTTAAAGCCAATTAAGCTTTCTTGGTTCTACGTTGACTTATTAAGGCATAAGAAAAATGAAACCTTCAAATTCTAATTTGCATATGCTTTTATTGAACAACGTTGTTAATAGAGAAATATCAAATTTGCTGATAAACTATTGTCCATTGGAAATCATTGTGGAAAAGTAACCCACCTACATCCTGAACGACAATTATCCAACTATACAAACACAAAGCTGTACTTTTCCACACACACTCACAAAATACACTCCGTTCGAATCATTTAAACCCCGTTTCCATGGCAACGACACAAATAACAGTTCACCTCGATACTCGACTACTGCGTTCGATAATCGATCTCTTGCAGTGCCAAGTCGATTTCACAGCTGATCGAACACCGCCTCCTTAAAGTCAAATATTTGTCGCGGTAGTGGGATCACGAGGGCTTATCTCTCAATTAAACGTCTTTTCAGTCTTGATGATATTGATTATTCGTGTCAGGTGGTGGGCATCAAGATTCTTGAATTAACATTGCGTGACTAGACTGGATTTTTGACATAATTCCATAACTTTTACACGATTCCCTGAAATTGTTCAAGAGTTTGAATCAACAACCAAACATTTGTGAATTAATTAATAGTTCATCAAAGATGGTTTTAGGCCCACCCCATCCACTTTGTCTCGTCGCAAATGATACTTGAGATTGCCGGACCCACAGTTTTCTTGACACCTCGTCAAATGGTATCTCTCAAACACTCTGCATTTTGTGAGTAAACACATAGTTTTCGCAAGAAAATGAATGAATATGTGATGTAATGAAATATTCCGATTGTATTCGATTGTACACACTGAGATACGTAGCAATTATTTCCGTTATATCGGGATTTAGTATAATAATTTGAACGGAACTCACTGTCATATCCAATGAATGCTATGTCCAGGAATCTGCCAGTTTACCTAAGATTTTAATTTTTGCGCTTGACAATGAAATACGTTTTTATACGTCATACGCTTACTTACATGACGTTTCTTGATACATGATTGCCATAAGCGAAGGTCAATAAAATCCGACAAAATGCTGAATTTTTTGGAGTTTTTGATGGCAAATCACTTCATATTCTGGTAAACCCGATTAGTTGAGCATTTTTTTCCTTTTAGTGGACTTTTTAAAAACGGATAAATATCTCAATAAAAGGAGCACTGGTGTTTGGATTCTGTTCTCCTTCTCCAATGGGACTACAAACTTCCCAATATTTGTATACATTTTTATAGTAATTTTACAACAGTGACTTTTTTGTATTTAATAAAGTACACGATAATAATACGGAATTGTCAGACACGAGAGTGCAAAAACTTGAAATAGAAGCGCACCCTTCTTTCGCTCAACAAGTATCACAAAATCCGAGACATCCCAAGACTACAGTTCTAACTGAAAACATCCTTGTCAACTAATAGACTAAATTCATAAATTAATTGGGTATCTGATTTTTAAAATAAACCCACGTGGAGAAAATACCAAACCGTTTTATATTTGGAAATTTTATCGAATCTGAATTTGCCGCTTAAACTTCTTAGTGGTATTCAGTATTTTCTTGATCATTCTATTAATTTTCCGACATTTTACTAGGTATCAATAATTTAAAGTGACTTTATTGTATCGAGTCTCAACACACATTAAAAACACCGAATTTACTCCACGATCGAAAGCTCGTGATCAAAAGTAATAAAAATATAACATCAATTACGTCCCTAATCTAAACAAGAATATTAAATAAATGTTTGCAAGAAACATTAAATTATACCCACCTCATTTCCACGGGATGTATTCTGCAACTGCGAAGTTCCAAAAAAATATATTCTAATGGGTTATTTTGTCCGCACGCGTTCCATGACGTAGAAGATCATGAGAAGCCGTTCGTAAACAGATTTCCTACCCTTGCAATAAATCGTTAAGATGTTGTGTCTGATAGTTGACCCTTTATGACGTCATACATTACGTAGTTGCTGTTTTTAATGACGTCATTTAGTCACGTGATGGTTGAACGACTTTGCCTGGTGGAGAAAGTGATGGTGGAGAAAATTCGTGAAATTCGTCTACTTTTTATTAGAATTTAGTTGAAAAACACGTTCGCGCTTATCTATGATCAAGAATTGTTACACGAATAGTTTTAGTCGCGTTTAACGTCGCACTGTTCTGCAACTAGGCTAATGATTATGATGATGAATAGAAAAGAATCAAAGGGGGAAGAAGGCAGTCATGTCACCTTCCAAACATTCGACTCTCGAGTAAAGGAATCTACGAAGAACCTGAGTCTGCAGGAAGGATGACCATTGGAATCGAAATCGTTACTTTTGGAGGGAAATAAAATAAAATAACGAACTACAATCACATTACACTGTTGTTTATTTCTCAGTAATATATTTGAAGACACTGTGTGGTGTCGATTGGGGACGAATCGTGGTGTCGAAATTAATTATATCTACAAATAAAATTTATTTATTATTGTTGAAAATCATCTGTGTCATTTTCTCGCTATAAGCACATTTTAAAGATTATTACAAAAACGTTCGAAGTTTCAACCCAAAGTTCATACTTAAACCAAACTTATTTGATATTTGAAATAAATCAGAATTCTTGGTCTTCAACGAAACCGACGGAGCAGTTTGACGTTCAAACTGATCAAGTGAACATTCTAACATACGCAGAGAGAGAGAGACAACATTTTCCAAACATTTTCTGAACATTTTCATACTGACCATTGAGCCAACTGCCAAGCACTTGTGAGTTTATCGTTCCTCATTATCAGGATAGTTACTCAATCATATCATACTAGACCGAGATTCCGTGTCGATAATGACGTAATCTAGCCAGGTTTCATAATAACGTGATTGGTGGAGGTGCCGTGCAATAATTACGTCATCATTCAAGGTGACGTCATCGAGTAACGTGATTGGTGGATGATGACGTCACTAGTCAGCTGTAGGAGGTTGGATCGAATAGCAACACTGACAAAGTTGTTTGACTATTTACATTGCTTGCTTCATACATTTATTTTGTGTCACCATTCTATTTGTGAAGCGTTTTTCCCGTTGTCCTCGTTTTGATTGTAGACATGTCTGTTTATTGATTCATTTAATATTACTGTCGGTGGAAAACTCTTCGTGAAATTTAATTTTTATTTACAAACTCATCTAAAACAAAATATGCGATATTCGTTATCATAAGATCTCGATAATAAAGTTTTTAATACATTTTAAACTGCCTCAAAGGGACCAGGTTGTGAAAAATTTGATTTTTTTTTTTTTTTTTTACATTATTTTTTTGGAGTAATTTTACTTTATAAATCCGCAAAAGAAATCAAAATTAAACATTTCCTTCCTATCAAAAAAAATATATCGTTACGTAAAATTATAATTTTTTTCTCTCACGGACAACGATATAACTTTTATTTTGGGCACATATTTTGTTGATTTTGATTTTATTCAACTCAATTTCAATTCATAAGGTTAATTACATGTAATCAATTTCAATGAGCCGTGTGCAGTTCCTTTTTTTTTCAAGTAAACCTCTTTTTTATTGCGTGTCATTTTCATTTCAATGAAATACTTTCGGCGCTGTTTTCTCACATGTAGAAAATATAAACTTAAGGTACATTTTTCTCAGGAAGTACAAGTGCTAGGCACCTAATTTTTTTTGTCAAGCTAGCTGATGGTATTATCCTTAAAATAGACCTCAATAGTGCATGTGGTGTAAATATTTGGTTCACAAATAATTCGTAAGTGACAAAAATTTTATTCACAAAAATTTGTGTCAAGTAAATATTTTTTTATTTAAAAACTATGAAAGTGAGAATTTCCTCCGAGGTCTATTTTATCAATAAAGTAATAAACAATAGTTGTGCAAAATTTCAGTCAAATATCTTGGATAGTTTTTAAGAAAAATGTACCTAAAGTAGATACAATTTTACATGTTAAACCTTCGCAACCCTGTCCCTTCAAAGAGAAACTACGAAACTGATATTTCGAACAAATATATTTTCAGTAAAACTTGTCAATGTCAACAGTTTTATCAATAACCTGAAGCATTGCGCAAACTAAATAGGCATTCTCATTCTGATCTAAAATCAATTCTGGTTGCTTTTGCCCAGTTGTTGAAGACCAGTTTAAAACAGACGACATTTCAATAGACCAATGAAATTAATATCATTGTTTGTTGTACCACAGTTTTGGGAACTGAAGAGTTTACACAAAACACATTATTACGCGTTATATAAAGCCGAGTTTAACAAATTAACAACTCGAAATGAAAACCCTAGTGGATAACCGCACGAAGGTATATATTGTAATCTAGCTGTCAGTGACAATTAATGGATCCCCGCGCGCTATTCAAAAGCCACAAACACTCGATTATCCGGGACGTTTGTCAATAGAGAATTAGAGGCACGCGAAACACTGCCGCCATTGTCATCTGCACACGGCTTGGTGGAGTGTATTATACAACTGTCAAGCAGACATGAGACGGTTGTTTTGCGGTGGGTGGAGGAAGAGTGGAATGAAGAGCAGACTTGTGGCTGATGTTGAGGATTGGCGAGAGTTTTTTACTTCTTAAATTATTACATCAGTGAAATGAAAAATATATTTAAATAGGCTCTATTTCGAATTATATAATTGAACAAATTTTACTCTAGATGATGTTCTATCAACCATCATCACATAACCATTTCAATCTAAAAAAAAACTAAAATAAAAAACGTAAAAATAGGAAGTGAAAATTTGTATTTTCGTATTTTCATATTAATTTCGTAATTCGTATTCCCGTTTATAATTAGAATTTAATTGGTAATTAGATGAAAATAGCTTTGAAAAACAGGAAACGTTCTTATTTTAAAATGAATATACACAATTTTGGTGTACTTCCAATAACAGTGGCATTTTAATCCATATAGAAGCAAGCAGAGGAAGGCTCATAATCTGCCTAAAATAATTGAATAGGTGGGTATGCAATTGTGCACATTATTAACAATTCATAGGTGTTTGTAACATCAAACATCTTATATTTATATTTATTTTAAATGACAGAATCTCTGTTTTTTTAACATTTTATCCGACGTCAGTTTTAATTCTATCTCTATCACGATAGAATGGGCATGGAATCTACATAAATGGGCTCCATTTATGGAGAATCATGTGTTTCAACTTCTACTAAGTAGTCTACTTTTTCTGACAACTTAGGTACAAACTAAAAATGTAAGTATAACCGACAGAATTTGAGCCATTTATGTACATTCTATTCCCCATGTTACCAACGATAACAGTGTATGAAACTATGTACATAATATGTAAATGACACAATGTTACCATCACCTCACTCTTCTCACTGCTCTTCTGTTGTCATGGTTTCCATGGCAACTGCTTCACTACATTGCATGTATCTATGTTCGCTCCGTAGCTCTGTCAAGTAGATGTAGCTCTAGAACACTTGTGTCACTGTGTATTATATGTATAAACATGTTGTGTGGTTATAAAATGTACTTACAAACTGTGTAAGTTACGTTTGACAGGTGATAAGTTCAAAAATGTTTCGTTGACGGAAACGTTCCAAATATTTGAATTTGAGAAAAACGTTCGAATTTTTCTTATGATTCGAACGTATTTTCGTGGCGAATCAAATACAGTGTATGTATGTTGCCACTTGGGTAATGTGATTCAAAAAATATTAGAATCACTTCAATATCACAATATTTACAGGTTTTAAGTAATTCTCTAAATATTTACAGCTCTTTTATACTGCAAAGTCACAATAAGACAAATTGAAGTGATTCAAAGTGTATGATTTTCAAAGTTAAATAACAAAATTAGGTTTGCAGCTGATTGAGCTGCAGCGACGATCAATTGAAGACATTGTTTATCGTTTTATAAAGTTATAGATTGCATTAAACTGACAATTTGTATGCGTGACAATCAACTGAGAGTTCTGAGCGATAAAAATTTCGGTTTTCGAGGGTTTTACTTAAAAGCAAGTCCCATGTAGTCCTACAGATATAACTATTATATTGTTTGAGATTGGATGCGATTGGAATGTGTAGACTTACTGTTTTGAACCTCTTCATGTTTACAAAATGGTTATGGTTGTGGAAGGTGGGTGAAGTTTTTAGGTTTTTAAATGAGCAAGGAAATGTCCACACGTAGAGTCAAATTGAAACTCTCCCTTCGCCACACAATCAATTACTTCGCTTGTAACTTTGTTAGATGGGGCGATGCCAAGCTAGGACGACGGGATCGGCCACTTCGGCGCTAGCGTCGAGGCTGTGCTTTTCAAATCAACGCATTTCTTACTCCACAGTCCGTATTTTCATGTTATATTATAATAATTAATGTTGATATTTGGTTATTTAACGAAATAGTGGATAATTATTAGAAATGGTAGTGTAATAATGATATTTTGATCATATATGGACAGCTCACAGAATTATTTTTGTTTCCAGTGCTCTCTTGAACTGACTCACTGCTTAATGGAATTTTGTAACTTCCAATTAAAACAATTGAGAGGGTGTCGCTTCAGATTGAAATAGAATTTGCTTTATATATTGCACTATCTTCTTATTTTTACACATTTAATTATACTAGAGTAAAAAATCTATGTATCTAAACAGTGAGTACATCTTCTTACGCATGTCAAAATAAAGTTTCGCGAGTTTTAATTTTGAGTGGCACGAACAGCTTACTTCACACTTGTCACAAAACCGATGGCAGCACCCTAGCGGGAGATAGTTTGGCTAGTGCCCTATTGTTCGCGAACAGATTCGAACGTTACTTAAAATGTCTTCTCTTCTGCCGAATGCGTCTCACATTCAGTTCGCCATGTTGCCATGTTGTTACCATGGCAACTGCGCGCAAACGATTCAATGAGGACGGAATTGAATTTGTCCAAGACACGTTCTACGTGCGTCGATTTCAATAAAACAGATAGAGAGAGAGGGATGGAGGGGGGAGAGAGAGTGAGAGATTTTATCATCATTACAGAGTGAATAGTAAAACAGCCACTATCATAGAAAATAATGGTATTTCAATACATGATGATATTTTACATCTGATGCCCATATAGTGATTGCCAGTGCCTGAAGGACTTGAGAGAGTCTGCGACAAAATTATAACTATTAAAAAGTTTTAAATACAATTTCATCGCAAATTGATTGTTGATTTTGCAGTTACTATTTGCGTATATTTTCGATTTTTTCTATTTCATTTATTGATTCTTGGTTGAGATCATGTGGATTTTTTTTTAATTATTCTGAAAGTTCTAATTTTTTAAGTGCGGTCTTGTTATCGTCTCCTCATATTTGGCGCGAGCAATCAATAAAGTTTATATTTTTGGAACGTTTTTCAAAAGTCTCGTATTTTCACACGCGCTTCGCGTCGATCAACATAACCTCAAAGTCATTGCAAATCACGTGTATTGTCAGCTGACACTTGTGTCTCTAAACCAGGTCGTCGTCTCCCTCTATCGTTATCTCTCTCTGTACACATCTATTCTCTCTATCTCTATCTCTATCTACCATTAGATTCATCGCCAGCTCAGTTCTCAGTTTTCATGCTCAACTGAGCGCTCAAACCGGAAGTCACTACGTGACACAAACAGACATCCGGTTGTCAGAACTCTACACGTGTAAATTAGATTTCACTGAACAAGTAAAGCAAAGTTTCAAGATCACTTCTGGAGTAGACATCTCTTTATGCGTTTATGAGTTATCAAAAACTAAAGTCTACGAATTAAATCGATCAAGTGCTTCCAATTAATTAAAACCTAACCTAGCTTAACTTTACATAACTTAGGTTATATTTATACTGCCAATATATTATTAATATAACTACCATAATGTCTCGGCCATAAAATATGTATTCTGCAGCTGAACTTTAAGAATGTATAAAACCTGTAATTCATATTCTCAAAGATTTTTAAACTTTCCATAATAATTTTTATCGTTGATCTTTTCATAAACCAATCTTGGACGACGTTGTCGTAAATGAGATTTCTGATTGGCTGATTATAGAACGTTCCATTAATTTAAATTCACATTTCATTTTGCTTAGATCGTAGGTTTAAAATCAGAACATTCCATTAATTTAAAACTGAAGCGTGCTTCATGCCGTTGAATGACCTTGACAACACAACAATTGCATCCAATCACAACTGTTTTATTTAATTTAATTGAGAGATAAATCGTCTTCACTGAGCTAACTGTCCCGAACAGAAATGCAATCTAACAAACAAATCGGCGCCCCAGATAGTCTGTATTGATCAGGAAATGGAATGCAGAGGGCAATTACTAAAAGACAAGCAGAGCATTTCCTTGATACACGGCCCGTGGAATGGTTCAATTACATTGCATTTGTGATGTAATTGGCCGAGAGATAAGGAACCCTATTCTGTTACACTAAAATTCCCGATTCTGATGAAATACCATTCACGCCCGTATGGATTAACGTTGCACCGAATCGGATTCCAGCGGAATCAGGAAAATTAAAGTTATAGAATAGAGCCCCAGACTGATTATTGGAAGTTTGTTGTAAAATTACTTTTACTATCCATTTTAATTAGGCAACAATATTCAATTTTTTTTTTTTTTTTGAAAGTTAAGGGTTCAAAAATTAGTTTTGCATGATCCATGCAGAGGGAATTTGGAAGTAGAGCACTGCCTCTACCAAGAAAGAAGGGGGATTGAATCTACATAATTGGGATCCATTTTATGGGGGTATTAACATACTTTTTGACAGATTTTCAGTTGTCAAATGTTCACTTTGAATTTCCGAAAGCTGAATAGTTGAGCTTATTGAATCAAAGTTTTGACAACAAAATAAGTGAAAACTTACAAAAAATTGAGCTTTCAAAATGTATTATTATTAATCTCTCAAAATTTGGTTAGGAAATAAGTATGGCATTCTAATTGCAATGGAATTACGTAAAATGGGGAGGATTCCAAAGAAGATCGCATGCATAATGTTAATTTTAGTTTATGACCGCACCAAGCTTACGCAATCAGCAATCATATTAAAATAAAGGTTTTGTAGGTGGAGTACATTTTCAAATAAGATTGGAATAAAATATCAATCAGGATATTAAGCTATACGGTATTTGAAGACAATGTATTTGCAATTATTTTGAAATTTGGTAAAACCGAGAGTGTTTTGGTTAAGACGGCTGGGTAGTGAGTGTGGCCTTGAAGAATGTTTTATTCGATTTTTATCAATATCTTTTACCAATGTAGTTGTTAATAAAAATAAGGCTTTGTACGCGTCTTCAGAACTGTTCAATGAAAACAATTTCATAGCTTGGAATAACTTATTATTTTTATTTTGTCCTACAGACGTTTAGTGCCTGATAATTAGTAAAAATATGGCACTAATCTAAATGTCTGTAGGACAATATAAAAATAATAAACCATTAAAAGCTAGTACATTATTTTCATTGAACTGTTCTGAAGATTCGTACAAAGCCTTATTTAATTAACAATTGCATTGGTAAAAGGTAATGATAAAAATCGATTAAAAAACTCTTCAAGGTCAAACTCCCTACTCACGACTTGACTTGGTGTAGGGTAGAGTGTCCGAGGTTGGAACGCGAGATGATGTTGTGAAGTGTTCGCAGGGCCAGGGCGGCAAGGCGGCATGGCAGGACCGAGAGCGGAGGCTGTCAGTGGCGGAGGTCGCCGTCAATCACCGCATCAAGGCGACAGAGGCGCACAGAAGATGGATGAAGAGGAACAGGGTGAGTGGCGCTTGCGTTCATCGCCCGGGTAGAGATTCTGTCGACATCCTTGCCAAGAAGCACACCTGATTCCCAGGAGACAGCCTCACATTTGCACGTAATACATTATGCACGTTGATTTTCATTGGAAGTGTGCTAGAGTTTAGGACAAGTTGTAGTTTTTATTGTGTTGGGAATTTTCATGATTTTATTTTGAGAAAATTTTCAAAAAAAAAATATATTTTTAAGAAAATTTTCAATATTTGGAATTCGATTAATTTTCGCCCAAGGACAATGCACCATAATATATTGCAAAAGTCATGCATTTTAGCGAAAGTTTTGGAATTGAAAAGAATGAAAATTTTCCATAGATAAATACAGACTAGTGTAAAGTATGGTTGGACAAAAGTGCAACTTTCATATTTTTAACACAGTATCAATTGGGTCACAACAGGTTACACCTCAAACGTAAAATGTTTCCGAAAATAGTATAACATTATTTTAAAAATAACATATTTTATAATTGATCATTTTTCATAAAAAGTTACATGTCCCAACACTAATTTTAATCAACGCCAATGCAGTTTGCAGTCATTGTACTTTGAAAGTTGACAATGTGTGTTATATTGTCAAAAGTATACAACTAATTCTAAACATAGCTCATACACCCAGATATTAAAAACCTAGATTACATTTCAATTCATTTTGAAAACATAATTTGAAGATGCACTACCGTTTACAATAATTAATCACTATTTTAATAACTACGTGTATAGACTGCTAAATACAAAAAAACGGAAAAGCAAAAACGCTCTAAGCGGATCCAGCTTAACAAGATACGAACCAAAAATAAAAACCAAATACTACAAACATACAGACTGATCATGTGCACTTCATGTAAGAGTTACACAAACATATGGAACATTTTATGATTCAACTTCAACAACAAGCGTAAACACAAACTGTGTGGCAAGTTCTTACAATCACAAACTCTGTATGTGGAGAGGATTTGAGCCAGCTGCACTGGACGACCTACTCTCTGCTGCTAACAGTCTCCAGGATGTGGGTCAGCATCATTAATGCCTTCACAAGCACGACCCTCCCTCGTCTGGTCGGCCTTGTATCACGATCATCCCTTCCAAACACACCCTTAGCATGTAGCAGAGAGAACATCACACCACCTTTGCAATGGATGATGATGATTGAGAGAGCGTCACTCTTTTTTGGCACTCCCATGCTGTTTTTTGTATTTTTGTTTTGTAGACAATGCCCAGGTCAAACCGTTCAACCAATCGATCCGAAATTTTGCACACATTGGCATCTTCCCCCTCCTTAATTTCCGTTCCATAACTCTGTCTAAAATTGCATATTTAGGGGCTTATAATATTATACCAACTTAGTTGTCTTGCGAACACTGGCATAACTTCGATTTTGCAGCACCTGCAGTCGTGAAGACCAGGGCCGGGGGGGGGGGGGGGGAAATTGGATCGAATAAAAAGCATAAATATCTATAATGGAATGAAATGAGTACCTAGTAATTTGAAGAATTTAGATGATCAAATCGACTAAATTTTGTGTTTAAATCGCGTTGAAATGCACTAAATGCTATAAGTAGTGACATTACAAAATTTACCTAACCGTGCGGCTCAGACCCGCATGTTGCTGTGAAAGCCCTCCCCCACACCTATATCGGCACTGAGGTTATAATATTTTACATACTATTATTACATACCTCCCTACAGAAATCCACAGCACACAACTGGAATTACAATAATTGAACAAGTCTCATAAAGTATTTTAAAAAAATCAACAAAAACAAATACACATATTTTGTACAGTTATTTATGGTACAGGTAATCAAAAATTAGGGGCCCCTAAAAATATCCTGCCGGGAGGAGGGCCGAAATCTGAAGTAACGCCACTGCTTGCAAAGATAGTAATGCGAAAGACATCCCTTCTTGCCCATTTCGTCGTATCTTTCCAATCTCTCTATGTAGATGGTGATGTAGATACATCCTCTCCTCCCCCGACATATTGAGATTCACATCAAGTCTGTTGCTGTGTGTAGTCAACGTGTTTGTAATGGTGGTCGTCATGGTAACCAACCACAGCCAGTAAACAAGTCACATCCGCGTCGTCAACCAGACGTGACGTGTGATGCGGTGTGAATGATTCTGTAACTTGCTGTCCCGAGTTGTCGATTCACTCCCAATGTTATTGTTATGGCGCTGAGGAGATTTCATGTGAAGTGTCGGGTGAAATCGGTTATAGAATCCCTCAGCTCGTAAAACGTTCTGGCATGTGAGTGTATAGATAGTGTCAGTGCCCGAATGTTTTCACATAGGTACAAAATAAAACTTCATATATTGTACGATCCGCGAGGGTTTGAGGGAATGGCTCTCTTGTCCCTCAGGGCACTTTTTGTACATGGGATTCGAAATTTGTGTTCATGTTGAACAATCGGCAAGTTTCCTATTATAAATTTGTTGAGCGAGCGTAGCGAGCGTCACCACGGTACTCTTATGGCACTTTCTCTGTGTGTTTTTTTTTTTTTTTTGCCTGCACTGCCCAGGTCAAACCACACAACCAATCGATCTGAAATTTTGCAGACTTACTAACGTAATCTATGCGGTCTCTGGGATCGTTTTTGAGCGGAATCCTGTGATTGGTTCAAATTTTAGAAAAATTATCTTTTGATTGGTTGGTCCGATCAATTTGAAATTTTGCAAAGTCATTGCAACCAACATTATACCCAATCATAAAAATTTACAGCCAAATCATCCCATTGGTTCAAATTTGAAACCATTTTTCCAGTGATTTTTGAAATTTAAACTAGAACCGATTGACCGACCAACTAAAAACTTGGCAGGGACATTGGTACCAACATTTAAGGTATATTTGCCAATTTTCAGTCTAATCTGTCGTTATTTTCACAAGTTTTTGTCATTTTAGGGACATTTTGTGTGTTGGCTGTCAAATTCACGGCGACTTCGAATCTTCAGTTCAACTTCAAGGCAAGGTAGTTAGAGCAGAAAGTTTCAAACGATATGAAACTAATAATGACCGTTCAACAGATTGATCTGATATTGTGTACACACACTATTATCATATCATATGATTGGTCCCAGTTATATTTTTTGAACGAGATCCTGTGAAAGGTTTAATAGATCAACTTAAAACTTAGCAAGGTTATTGGAACTAATATTTTTTTGAGATTTTGGAGATTTTTATACAAGTCTGTGACGAAATTCAAGAATTATTGGCTTTTAATGACATTTTCGATATACATAATTTCGATTCGAGGTGTGGCGTGTATCCGTGCTCGCGCTCCGTGCTCCGTGCTCTTTTCAAAAGATTTTGTCATTTTCGGGACATTTTATTCCATAATCTTGAAATATTTGTAAAATTTATACTACATTGCTTCTGCTCCAAGGCCTGTAGAGCAGCCAAGCAAATACAATTTACAGCAGACAATTTATTGTATTTATTAATACATTTATTAATACAATTTATTAATTTGTTGTAAATTTGCAGTCAATTTACATTAAAACTATCGCATATCAAATCGGATGGAGTACGAATGCCAAATCCTCCAATAGGTAGTTTAAATAATATCTTCTGATTGGTCGACAATCAAAATGTTTTGCATGGTGATCAAGACCAACATAATCTAAAATTTTACACACTCTAAGCCCAATCAGTCAAGTATTAATTGTCATTTTACGAGTTTAGTATGGGTTGTCAAAAGCTGGAAAAAGTATGTAGGAAAGTCACGACACTATGGATCTGATATTCATCCAGAGTATTTATATGGAGATTGTAAAGTTGCACAGAAAATCGTCTTGTGCCGTGTCGTGTATCGTGACTGGGGATGTTGCATGTTCTGTGCTCGCTCATCAACGCGTTACACTGAGCGTTTTCCTAGTAAATATGCACACAAATAATAATCACAAATACACTTTTCACCAGAAAAAAAATATCATTCATAAAATATCAAATTGAAATTTCATGTGACATTTTGGCAGATAAATCTATGTGTGACGTATGTGAGCTCGGTGATGTCATTTCTAAGTCCATAACAATGTGTTACCATGGTGAATACTTTGTTGCCATGGCAATGTTGAGCCCCATGACGTCAATGCCGATATTAATGTTTTATAAACAAGATAAATTAATTTTAAAATTCGGAGATTGCTATCAATCATTCTGAATCAATTACATGAAAACTATTCATACCACAATAATAATGTTTGTTTGTCTACATCATGTACACTTTCAACAGTTCACGTTTTTCATCAATTCTACACCTAGAGAGAGTTCCCTATTGTTCTTTGTTTTTCATTTCAGCTTATTTTATAAACGTTCCCATAAAAAGCAGACCAAACAACAGTTTTGCTTTCCCTCAGTCGAGGGGCAAATGTTGTGACGGTTCCCTACAAATAGGCCACGAGCACCTCCTTCCTACCGTCCATCCTTACATAATCTTCATCATCATCATCTCATAATCATCCCCCGTCGCCAACAGTCGAGTTGCAGAACAGTGCGACGTTAAACACCCTAGACAAGTCTATCAGTGTCAGCGACAGCGATGAAAAGAATTGTGATTTTCATCTTCGTACGAACGTATACTCACAGATTGACGTGACATTTCTCTCTATTATTCACCCTCCGTCGAGAGTTGCTCTTCAATACAGCATCTCTGTCACTATTAATCTGCAGTCGGTGGTGCCTAAGACGAGCACTCGACACGCCGGTCGTACGATATCGGTCGGATGTCCCGGCGTGGTTCCTACATGCCGCCGGGTCTAGGTCCAGACGTCTCGCATATGTTTCAAGAGAGTTGGACTGGAAGGCAGACAATCTGTTGTGCGAAATAACCCCCCCCCCCCCCCCCCCGCCCCTCTTCTCCGCCTTCAGACCCCGTTGCCCTGACCTCTCGCAGATAATTACATCACAACCTCCAGGTGTATTCAACTACCGTCTATAACTTTAAAAGATTAAATTGCCTTCGTCAAATTGATTTTTTTGTGAGATTCATATTTTTCCAATTTTTTTTAATGATTCTTGATTTTGTGTGACTACAGATTTTGTTATTGTTGTTCTTGTTATTGTTGTTTTTAGTATTGTTGAGAGCCTCACGCATGCCTGCTGGAGGAAAAGTATTCTACATTTTTTACAATGGTTTCACAGTAAATTCATTATACATTCCGAGATGTATTATTGTTATTATATAATTAGCGTTGTTATTATATAACTGCAAGGCTATAGCAATTCCGCTTGCAATGAGATTTTGCCATAAGCTTTACACACATTGCGATTCCGCTAGGAATCGAAAATAGTTGTAGAATCAGGACCCAGGTAGCACAAAATAAAATTTAACATCAGCTAGACGTCGGGCCGGTCGAACGACATTGCCGACCTACAGCCGACGTCGGCCCGATGTTATTTCCTCCACGTCGATCTCGACACGACCCTCTCTGACGTGATCCACGTTCTAGATCCACGACTCCTCGTTCGGCGGCAGCAGCTCCGACGAGGACATCCCGGGCGGTCTGTACGGCCATCAGAGCGCCGCCGCCAACGCCCTCCTCTACGTCGGCCTCGGCACTGTGGCCATCGGGTTCGTCATCTTCTTCGTCGGCACCGGAGAGAAGGGGTTCAAGACGCTGCAACTGAGACTGATCGGACCGACGCTCATCTGCAGCGGCTTCCTGTGCTGCATCATCAGAGTGCTGCTCTGTGTGTGTCCGTCGAGGTGTCTGCGGAGGAGGCGGAAACACAGACATCGGCACAAACACCAGGCAAGTAGACACCCAACACCAGGCAAGTAGACACAAACACCAGGCAAGTAGACATAAACACCAGGCATCGGCACAAACACCAGGCAAGTATAGACACAAACACCAGGCATCGGCACAAACACCAGGCAAGTAGACACAAACACCAGGCATCGGCACAAACACCAGGCAAGAAGACACAAACACCAGGCATCGGCACAAACACCAGGCAAGTAGACACAAACACCAGGCAAGTAGACACAAACACCAGGCAAGTAGACACAAACACCAGGTATCGGCACAAACACCAGGCAAGTAGACACAAACACCAGGCAAGTAGACACAAACACCAGGCAAGTATATAGACACAAACACCAGACAAGTGTAGACACAAACACAGGCATCGGCACAAACACCAGGCAAGTAGACACAAACACCAGGCAAGTAGACACAAACACCAGGCAAGTAGACACAAACACCAGGCATCGGCACAAACACGAGGCAAGTAGACACAAACACCAGGCAAGTAGACACAAACACCAGGCAAGTAGACACAAACACCAGGCATCGGCACAAACACGAGGCAAGTAGACACAAACACCAGGCATCGGCACAAACACCAGGCAAGTAGACACAAACACCAGGCAAGTATATAGACACTAACACCAGACAAGTGTAGACACAAACACAGGCATCGGCACAAACACCAGGCAAGGATATAGACACAAACACAGGCATCGGCACAAACACCAGGCAAGTAGGCACAAACACCAGACAAGTGAAGACACAAACACAGGCATCGGCACAAACACCAGGCAAGGATATAGACACAAACACAGGCATCGGCACAAACACCAGGCAAGGATATAGACACAAACACAGGCATCGGCACAAACACCAGGCAAGGATATAGACACAAACACAGGCATCGGCACAAACACCAGGCAAGTATAGACACAAACACCTGGCATGTGTCCAGACCTTGATAAAAGGGAGACAATGTAGTGAGATAGGGAGCTGTTCATAAAGTATGTCACGCTTCAGGGGATGGGGGAGGGGGTGTATGTTATATTGAGACAATCTGTGACAGGGAGGGGAAGGCGGACCAGCGTGAAGTCACAGTTTGCTGTTCTATTTTGTGATAATTTGTACAGCTTCAGCGAAAGGAAACTGAGATTTGAGTTTTTCCCCTCTTAAAAATAATATTACAAGTTGGTATAGTAATATAATTCTACCAATTTTATTGTTTTCTCGTTCTTTGAATGAAATATTTTGTTTTCTCTTTGCAATAAATCAATAACTTATAGTGAAAATATGCAAAAATGTGTGTGAATGTGTGTAAATGTTTGACAAGGGGGGAGGTAGGGGAATAAAAAAGTGACCTACTTTGCGTGACTTATTTTTTATGAACAGCCCCTAGCTGGGATACGATCATGCAAAATAACAACTTTTTTCTCGCGATTACAAACTTCTCATCTCAATACGCGGCATTCTTGGATGAAATTAGAAGATTGTCGCTCGAGAACAATAGTGTTGTCTGAAAATAGTGAGACGAGGATAAGGTTGACTATGAGAATAAAGTTCAGTTTTCAAGACTCTGCTAAAACCAGAAATCTAGTGGAGCGGTCGCTCCACCCAGCCAAGTCGTACCGTACACTCACAGTCACTCAACATACCGTAAATGCCTAATAAACCGAGGAGCAGACCAAACACTTTTACTGTAAGCAACAACATGGCATTTTCGGCCTACTGGATCATAAAATTGGAAAATCTCACATTGTTGTGAAATATCTTAATTTCGAGCTATGGCCCACCCCACTCCATATACTAAATTTGGGAACAATAGGTTATGCCATTTGCGTGCTAGAGGGCCGTGAAAACAGTGAAATTACACCCCTTTTAAAACCTATCTGATGATATCAGGAAACACCGCTATCACCGCCACAGCCTAAACGGCTTAGCCGATCGATCTGAAATTTTTACCACATGTGCACTTTTGGCGTCTGAGGTGCCTTTTTATAAATCAAACCGGTAGTCGCCATTTTGAAACCGGAAGTGACGTCATATCTCAAAAACGGCTTAACCGATCGGAACGAAATTTGCGTCAATCGATTCAGACGGTCCTCTTTATGAAATAACAATAGTTAAATTAAAGTTTTCTAATTACTGAAACCGGAAATGACGTCATAGTTTAGCGAAATCTGCTTAAATTCACTTCCCTTTATATAAAAACCAACTATATATTCAGAAGGCTTATAATGAAATATTAGTATTTATATACATATTAATACCTACAATGTGTAAGAGCTTTCAGCCGCCATTTTGAAAACCGGAAGTGATGCCATATCTCGAAAACGGCTGGACCTTTTGGAACGATGCTTTCGCAATTCTTCATGGCATATCACTTTAAGTTTAAATTTAGCTCCAAACAATATTTTTTTAGTAACTAATTCGGAAATGGCGTATATTGTTGCCCTAATAAGTTTTACAAATTGTGTAAATAAACTAAAAAAATAAGTGATATCCCCATAAAAAAACACTCCGTGTAAAAAAACAGCCAAGTCTCTTCAACTAAAAAAAAAAATTATGAAATCTAAAAATTCTGCACTGAAACGTAGTGATATCAAAAAATGAGCCAAGTCAAAACTTTATTTGAAAATTAAAAAATACTTGGCGCATCGTTTTTTTAGGGCATTGTAGGTATAGGTACTATAAGTATATGTATTTATATCTAGCCTATACTTCTAAGCTATTTATATACACGATGCGCCAAGTATTTTTTAACTTTCAAATAAAGTTTTGACTTGGCTCATTTTTTGATATCACTACGTTTCAGTGCAGAATTTTTAGATTTCATAATTTTTTTTTTTAGTTGAAGAGACTTGGCTGTTTTTTTACACGGAGTGTTTTTTTATGGGGTTAAGTTAACACAGTCATTTTAGGAATGCCATTGGTTGTTGTCATGACAATATACAACCCTAATCAACCGTTTAAAACTTAGCAAAGTATTGAAAACTGGCCAAAAGAGTGAGAAAGTTATTATTATCAACCATGAACCTACTATTTATCTCATAGTCACCTTTTTAGTTCTAAGTCATCTCACTTTTTCAGATTTAGGCATCCATTGTTTCAAGGTGTAACATGTGTCATTGTTAGTCTTTGATATCTCAGTCCATGCAACAGTTTTGTATGTGCCTATATTCAGTCAGTCAATCAAAATCTGTCGGGTTTTTTATGCAATTCCGCATGATGAATATTTTCAACGAACTCTAGAATAGGCACCATGAGATATCTATGCAGTTTGACATATTTTGACGTTTCATCAAATAATAACTTAATGACGTGATAGCTATTTTCATGAATTGGCTTGATTTCCTGGTCTGATCGGAGGCCCAAATAGACCGTTGAGAAGCCAATACGGATGATAAGGTTCTTCAGCCGCAACTTAAATAATCGAGTTAATAAATTTAAAAAATTTGGAATGGCAATTCCTGGATTTATATTTAGAGTTCGTTTTCCTGATGTTTCATTGCTGTAAATTTATAAATGCATCCAGGAATTTCACATTCCAAATATATTCAATCGATTGATTAATCATCATGCTTCATCTGAAGTGATTTATTCGCTTTAATCTCTGAACGGTCCATTACAAGCTGTTACAGATTGATTTTAGGTCACAATTAGGGGTTTGATGATAAACCTGTAGACATTTCACCATAACTCAGAATAAATAGCTTATCAACATAGGTTACGGTGCATATAAATTTGTACATATTTGGGGGTAGAGGGAGGTCAAATTTGGATTTGCAATATTATAATGAACAGGGCGGAGTTGGTCATAGAAACTTATATATTTCACAAAATTCTCTTAAACTCATATTATAATAATGGACCTTTGTGCATAAAAATGTTTTCAATATATTTGTGTGTGGGGGGGAGGAAGGATAAACGATATTTTTAATTGTTGGCGAACAATTGGCATAACAATTCGAGGGATTGTGTGCAGGATTATCAATAAATCGGCAAAAGAGTATGAAGATTTGAGTCACGACCCGATCAGAGCTATCGTCATTGATTTACGATTTACTTATTTATCTTTAGTTACTTTTCCAAGGTTAAGTTTTATATCTGTATTTCTCAATGGCAAGTTCCTTCATATTTGTTTAAAAAAATACACTCTTTATCACAAACTACAACTTCAAAGTAAACTTGTATCTTTCATTTTTCAAAATGATAAGAGTTTAGTTTTCAAGGATTGAGCACGTACTGGTCAATAGTGACATAAAAAACCTAAATGTCCCGAGTAGGTATAAGTGATGAAAATAAATAACAAAAATTTGCAAATTCAGTTTCTCAAGAATTGATTTTCTGTGAAATTATTAAAATGAGTTCAGAAACTAAATCAATATTTAAAGAGTGTGTACTATTCTATACCATTGAGACAGGGAATTTAATCTATACTGCAGATTTCACATATTGGAGCTCAGCTTTAACAGCTTTGTAAAAAATTACTTTAGAAGTAAAAGCTAATTACTATTACATTTTACTGGACTTCAATATGGCCTTTCAACAAACTAAAAGCAGTTAAAAAAGCATAATATTCTCCAATGAAATAGAGCCTATTTTTGTAGAGTCTACTGTCGTGATACATAATACTCCTCTATTATTAAGATTTTTACTTGAATATCTTCAGATTTTACAAAGATAAAATTGTGTAAAAAAATCATAAAACGGTATTTGAACGAAATGGATTGGCTGCTGGTCTGGTTCCTTGGCAATCAATCCTTGTTATCATCAATGAAATCAGAGCTCATCTACTAAAGTTAGATGACGAGTTAGCATAGACTTCATCTGATGATGAAATCACATTTGTTTCAGCCAGTCCATATCTCTCAAATACCGTTTAATCATTTGTTAAGTGAACGAAAGTTACCCATGAGAACAAGTCTTACGGATGTCGTCTAACCGCTGTTTTCATCCTCCAGGGGAACAGCTTGCGTCACTACGACGAGCACGGCGAACTCCAAGAGACAGTGGTCGAGGAAATCCAACTCGCCGACCACGCCAGCCTCATTCGCAAGCCGAGTAAGAAGTCCGCCGCCCCGCCACCAGCGCCTCCGATACTAGCCACGACACTCGCCTTGCCATCCAGCTCTTCCCAGGACCAGTACCCGATCATCGCCTCCACGACGGCCTTTCTCAAGAACGAGAAAGAACGAAATAACAGTTGTTTTCAAATACCGACTATTAATATACCGAACTTTGTGTCTAGTGTCAGTGACGATGACGACATCTCCGTACTCCAGCAGGCTTTGCATGATACGTCACCGGCGGGGACGTACGACCTCCTTGAATACGAACTTCAACAAATGGACAATCTAGAGTACGAATTTGATAGAGAGTTCGGGAGTTTTGTCGGGAGCGGTAGCTCGAAGGAGAGTGGACATAAGAATCACTTGAGTGCTAGTTCGGCGAGGGACAGTGGTCAAGGAGGTTCGAAGGACTACGGTGGTAACAGTTCCAGAGATCGCGGTGCTAGTGGGAATAGGGACTTTTTAGGAGACTATTTAACAAGGGACTATTCAGGGATAGGAGCAAATGATTATAGAACCAATAAAGACTATCTACAAATTGAAAGTGAACTGAGATCGCCGGTGAGACTGACGAGCACGATCAGCTACCGGGACAGTAAGATCACCAAGCCGCGCGCGCCGGCGAACACGGCGAGAGTGTCGTCGGCGTCGGCAGCGTCGGCGTCCAAGAGAGAGGACGGCGTCCACAGGCCGGCGTTGAAGAGGTGTGGATCGGTGACAGGACACAGGGACCTCGACGATCTGCTCAAGCCCGAGATCGTGTTGAGTCCGTCGAAGTTGCAGCAGCATGTGCGCGAACAGTGACGATGAGGTGCGCGGCAAACTCATGTACAGTTATAGTGAGGTGCGCGACAAACTCCGGTACAGTTATACTGAGATACGTGGCATGCTACTCCTAAAGGAAGGTTGGAGAGTTTGGCAGATGTCTGAACAGTTATACTGAGGTGCGCGACAAACTCTTCTACAGAAAGATTGAGGAGCGCGAGAAACTCATGTACATGTATGTACATGTACATTGAGGTGCGCGACAACCTTCTGTTCAGTGCTATTGGGGTGTGCAAAAAACTCATGTACAGAGCAGTCTGAGCAGTTTGGAAAACTCCTGTACAGAAAGGTTGAAAATTTTGGCAAACATCTGAAAAAGGGTTGAGCAATTCGTCAAACTCCTGTAGAAGACGAACGAAGCTTGACGCCTCCTGAACTTGTCCAGCGACCTAGTAAAACTGTCTGGTGTATGACGAACTCCTGTACAAGACCTTGAGGTGGACGGTGAACTCCTGTACATGACATTGAGGTGGGGGACGAACTCCTGTACAGGACCTTGAGGCGCGCGACGAACTCCTGTACATGACCTTGAGGTGGGCGACGAACTCCTGTACAGGACCTTGAGGTGGGCGACGAACTCCTGTACATGACCTTGAGGAGGGCGACGAACTCCTCTACAGGACCTTGAGGTGGGGGACGAACTCCTGTACAGGACCTTGAGGTGCGCGACGAACTCCTGTACATGACCTTGAGGTGGGCGACGAACTCCTGTACAGGACCTTGAGGTGGGCGACGAACTCCTGTACATGACCTTGAGGAGGGCGACGAACTCCTCTACAGGACCTTGAGGTGCGCGACGAATTTCTGTATACAGGACCTTGAGGTTGGCGGTGAACTCCTGTACAGTGGCCATGTGTTGCGTGTGAGAAATATGCGCAAACTATTATGAAGAGATGCAGTGTGCGCATGATCAGGATGTTCATGGAGCATTTATATATTACCTGTATAACTAGTATACAAGACAAATAACTACATCCACCGGGTTTCAAACTATATCGTTGGCGTGGTGCTTGTTTGTTCCACATCCCACTTTACATAGAATGTCTAATTATTCATGGTAAAACTACATTTTTTACCGCTCATCGAATGTGTCAGTTGAATACCTAATATCTATTTGTATTTTCGACCCTGCAGAGTGCAGAGTGCATGACCGTTTGGATAAAGGACAAAGAAACACATCAGAACAAGATATAAGACGAACGTTTTGTCATATCAAATACTTATATTTTTAACGTAGAAGAAAGGTAGAATTCAATTATTATGATTATTTTTTTAATAACAACACCTTTTTAATAGTGGGAAATGATTTAATTCCAGATTTTATGGTATTATATTTTATTTTTCATTTACAAGAAGTTAGAATTCAGAATTCACGAATTTTAAAATTCCGAGGGAATTGGATCATTTTACGTCTTTACACAATATTTTCAAAATTTCACCTAAGCGAAAAGCTCAACAATTCATACTTTCTTGAAACATCGTATATTTATCAGTAAGTAAATTTCCAATACCTGCTTACCTTAATATTTTTAAATATGGATGTAGGAAAAACAAGCACCAAGCTAGTGTTATACTCTCTCTTTTGGAAAATAGATGAAAGCAAAAGATACATAAGTAAAAGTTGGACCATGTTGAACTACCAATCATTTGGTTATTGAATGACGATTCAAAAAAATTGAAGAAATCAATGAAGAAATGACTGCCTATTGATTTGTAAATTTAATACATTTTTAGATTTACTTTTCAATTAGGTACCTACAACCTTCTTCTTAAGGTGGCTCATCCAATCGGTCATAGTCTCAGATTTTCATAATTTTTTGTCTACTTATTGATAATCATGCCATACACAATCCTTGAAAAAATTAAACACTTCTCGTGTCTAGTTTCTGAGATAAATTGAGTTTTCTTCCCCATGTTATCTTATGGCAGCCAAGTAAAATCGTGTCACATTTAGGCTAATAATGAAGATCTAATTTTTATGTAATCCCAACTTTGATCAAAAAACTTTTTTCTGGTAGATATGTGGATATTCTATTAAGGAAAAAATTCAAAACAATACCAACGTGTGCTTTTTTAGAAGTTATAAACGAAAAACGCAATAATTTTCCTATACCTCCTGTGTTAAAGTTTTGTTCATTCTTGGAAGGCAATAATTTGAAAACTCGCTGTAAGACAGGAGTTGCAAGTTAAATTACATTTTATGGTTGGTTTATACTTAAATATAGTTGAAATGTTGGAAAAAGTAATTCGTGATGGTAATTTCAAAAAATAAATATTTTGGAATGTTCGATCGGTTGAGCCACGTTAACAACGTTTTAGGTATGATTTATAAGAATTAAAAATCTAAAAAAAAACATCAATTGACGCAAAAGTTCAACTATAATTCTCTTTTTCCTAGATAATATTTACTTACCTATACCTGGTTACATTTAAAGTAATTTCATTTGGATTTACATGATTTTACCTCGGTGTATTAGTGTGTGATGAGTTTTGTATATAAATGCTCCTATACATGCCTATGATCAGTTTAGACAAAATGGTGACCTATCATGAAGTGAAAATAGCAAAAATTCGAGAAGTCACGGACATTAACAATCACTGCAGTGACTTCAAATGTTGACCAACACAATATTATTATAATAATTGATAATACTAATCTCAATTCAACGACTATAATACTAACAAACTATTGAACAGCCTGAATAATTTTAAATATTACAAACCTAGTGTGCCTATTTCACCCCAGACCGCGTTAATATCAAGCTTTCATAACAAACAAGATGGAGAGGAAAATTAGTAAACTTACAGAAACATATTTCAAAAGACAACCTCCTACCATATTATATCTGAGCTTCGTTTGAAGCAAATTTAACCAGCACAAAGTTCTGAAATGGATTACGAACGTGATATTTCATAAGGTTATTGAAATGCAAAGTTTTGTCAAATTATATTGCTCCAAATTGAACAATTTTGTGGAATGTTTGCGGGATTGGCCACTTTCAAATTTGAATCGTTCGATTTCGCAACGAAGCAGTTGATGATACTCATAATTATTATCTAAACTCAATGTATATAAATAATTACATAGTCAGTGTTCAATGTAGTTGATACAATTTGCTCCGTGTATTATAATAATAATATAAATAATAATAACTAATCAAACTAATTAGTAAAATCATCAAATGTCATTGTTGCGACTTCGTCCACCAGTTTGAAATTCGCGGTAAATGTAGTTGCAGTGTCCTCCACACGGAGCGCTATATTACAGACGTTTAATACAAAAGTATTGATTGGTCAATACGAAGTAGGAAATGAGCGGCATTATTTGAATGCGATTTTAGAATGTACGGCAATCAAATGGAATGTTAATATTACTTGCTGGTCAAGTGAACGAAATCATTTGTTACATACTGAATTTAATATAAGTCAAAATAATACAATCAGATCGGATTTACTCGGTACGTAAAACATTCCTTCTCAGGAAGATACAAACAACAGTCTTTACAGACACAATAATCTCCTTGGAACCATTTTGGCAAGAATGAAACATACATCTAATAGATATATAGTCAAAATGCAATCGTTTTGTCGATACTTTAGAGTTTTGCTACACCTTCCCAGCATGGCAATAGATGTATAGATTGAGCTATTGGCTTCAAAGAATCGAATCGGTTTTCTTCCACCTAAAAAGAATGTTAGATTATAAAAGGTTGATCCTGTGAAGAGAAAGTGGCGAGACTAGGAATGTAAATTACTTTGCTATGTCAGCAAAAGCTCCCTCCCTCCCCCAACACTGGTTTTGAGCTCTTCCTTACAAAAAATTGTGCACCTCTTGTGAAAATTCGCAAGAATCCACTTCCTATTCCATAATTATTATATTTTTACCACACGGGCCATTCTATACAATTAATATTGTATATTTTATGCATTTTTTTATAACAATGAAGTACACCAAATTATGCGATTGTAAATATATTAATTAATTATTATGATATTATAATACTGTATAGAGCGATATTATATATATTATAAAATGTAAATTAGACAGCTACGTAGGATTTTTCTTGGACATATCGTGTAAGGATGTTTGGCTCAAGCCAAAGAAATATTATACAATGGTTTTTCATTGAAAACATGTACGTTTTTTCTTTGTGTGAAAATGACCTTCCTGATCACTTCCTGCAAACACTTATTGACGGTTTATTTAAACAGGTGGTCACTAATCACATTACCACTTGCATCGTACTTGCTGCATTCCTTGCAGTGACGCACAGGAAACCTCTCAATTGCTGCTGGCATAACTGCACAGATTCTATGCACTGACACCGTTATTAATGTGCCAGAAGTAAAACCCTCAAATAGACTCCATTACATTGGTACAAGAGAGATAAAAAGAGATTCTGCTGAATTTCCTTTTAAAATAATTTAAAAAATTAAGAATTTGACATTTGTGAACAGAATTGATTTAATTTTTTCTTTTAAAACATACAAAGTAGATAAACATTAAAAAAAAATAAAAAATTATTGGTATTTTTGTAATAACTTGCGTATAAATCAAATTGAGAAATAATCTACACGCACACATTCTACACATAGGTATTTGGATTTGATATGACGAGTACAGGCAGGTAAAATGTGTGTAGAAAGTGTAGAAGGTAATACCACTTTAAAGAGATGCACATACTTTTAGATATACGTATCTTCCTTTAAAAAATTAGTAATTTCATGAGATTTTTTTTTTAGTTTCACCATTGACATTTGCTCTTCATTGGGATGGTTCGGTGTTCTGCTAAGCCGCAGCATTGAATGCTTTCGTCAATGTCATATTTAAAATACAACTAGATTAGAAGCATATTATTGTACTGTGTCAGGATTCATGCAATCTGGTAAAATGTACGACAATCTCAGCCGAAAATTTGACCTTGGTTCATTACAATACGAGCCGGCGCCCTTTGTCTGTATACATCGACGACAGTGTTGCAAATCCCAAACAAAGAGGCGTTTGTCAATGGTTTCACAGCAAACAGACTGGAACTAATGCTCAATAAAACACAAAAATCATGAAATAAATTTATATTTATTTAATACTAATTTTTACATAATAGAATGACAGCTTGATGAGAAATATTTACACTGAGTTTTCGTTTACGTAATCTTCACTTAAACTGCTGACCCGAGATCGTCTATGATGCCCATGGTGGGGACATGGTAACAAAATTAACTTAACCGTTGAAATTTACACATCAACCAATAGAATCAGTAACAAAATCAATTTACAATATTTATGCTACTGAAGAAATAAACGGGTGATTACCATTTGGGATTATTTCGGTGGTCTCGAGGCAAATACAAGGTCATCTTTATTTTGATTAGTATGAGGAACGATGACCAAATATACCTTCGCCATTGTCAAGATTGTATGAAGATCTGACCATTCATTGACCTTTCAAGTGAGCAAATTGCATATAATCACTCTTTGTACATCATTGACCACTTTTTAAACATTTGCTTCTGCTAAACGAGGTGAACGGTTAGAGTTTTCATTTCATGTAGGTAGTTACCTTTAAGTCACTCAATTTGAAATTAAGCAAATTTGAAATTCTTCAAATTTGAACATTTGAAAACTGCTGAGTCCAAATTACCAAAATCCAAACCAAAGTCCAAATTGAAATTATTTCAATCATTCAATAGCCAATTGGATTCAAGATTTTCATTAAAAATGCTGTTTCATTGGCTAGAAATTGAAATTTGATAATTTGACTTGCATCGAGTGGGTAATTTAGATCACAATTTTATTTAAAAATGTCCATTATGCAAAAAAAGCAATTCATTACTAGGTAGTACAACTTTTTCATCAAGATATACCTATTCATATTCAATTTTTAATTGGATGGTCACAATCTTGTCAATGCCAGTGCCACTTAAAGTATTTCCTCTTAATATAGTACTACGTAGGTAGAGTGTTTGAGTTTCAGAACTACCATGAACTACAAGAACTTGATACTTTTGCCAAGTTAGTACGTTACAAATTACATTTTAAAAGAATCACTTTTCACATGTTCAAGGTACCTACCAGTAAAAGACCACTTTATTATTGGTATGTAATCAGTAATCAAGTTACAAATATATGAAGAAACAGCAGAGGAGACCTTTTGCAATGAAACCACCAACTTGTACAGAATTAATTTATTCATAATACCTAAGCATATTCAAAAATAGTCAATAAAAGTCCTTTTGATTTAAAAGAACTTGCACCTATCCATTCAGCAAATTCCTACGTACTTTAAACTCTCTCGAAAACAGTATAACAACAGCAATATATAAATATCTAACCTCAAAAGTAGAACGTACTGCGAGTGCCGTGCGATAACCAAAGCCCTTCGCGAGCCAAAATCAAGTAAAAAATATAATACCTCTAATCAGTTTTCGATTGGACGTGTTCCTATATTATGTTCCAGTACTTTAAGCAGCCAATGGGAGGCAGAGAAATCAGTAGGGTACGTGATTAAAGCTGAGATACGAACTGTATTGTGCGTGCGACGCGACTGGCTTAGTATTCCATCGCCCATTCGTTGTCTTGGAGGAACGAGTCAACGACCTCTTTCATCGCGAAGTTCGGGATGAGTTGGCTTTGGGTGAGCTTCACACGAGTCACCGGATCAAAATGACCCACTCTCTGGAAATTGAATAAACACAGGGTTTTATTATTTATTAGTTTGTAACTGCAGACAGCAACAAAACTTAAAAGAGTTGTGTAACACAAACAAGTAGCCTACAATAATTTGTCAATGGCTATGGAGGTACACTTGACCAAAGTAAAAATCCGATGAAGTCTAAGCTAACACATGAACTTTAATAGGTGATCCCCAATTGATAATAACAACGATTGATTGGCAAAGAAACTGACCAGCACCCAAACCGTTTCTTTCTATTTTATATACATAGGTATGTAGTAGTAGGAAATCTACTTGGATTAGATTTTTCTTTCTTAAAACTGTATTATGTTATGAACTCTTTAGTTCACAACATGTTGTCCGGAACTAACAGTGGAACAAACAATTGTCACAATATTCTTGTTAAACGTATGGATGGCAAATGCGATTAGAACGAGCTACTTATAAGAAGAACTGAACCACACCTGCAAGTGCTCTTCGATGTCTTTGCGTTCGTAGGTAATGCCGCTGGGAGTGATCACAGGCTCCCGGAGGATCTCAAAGCTGATCTTCCCGCAGAGGTAGTCAGGTACTTCGCGTTTCTGAAACATGCACACATTCATGTCACAACTTTTCTCCTTTTCACTTCCATAGCAAGTTCAGGTTATTACACACTTGCTATTTATGTTATTTTTCTTTTAGCGGTATTTAACTATTGAATTCCGCTATATGGAGTTCGTGACTGCTATAGCTACAGCACTGAATGCTTTCGTCAATGTCGAAGGCCGCACTGCTTTACAGATTCTGACATTACCTATAAAGACATGTTATAAATTTTGGAACAGATCGAAGAATGGGTCGGCATTCTTCGCCACCAGACATCGACGACTGTCTGAAATGTTTGTCAATGGTTTTATGTTTGCACTGTCCTGCAGTACTAAGGACATGAATATGAAGAAGTGGTATGGTCGGACAGTGAGGAGATGGAATAGCCACCTAGGTATATTACTCGATTGCCAATTATTAGTAGTAGGTGATTGGTCAATTGGACAATTAGTAGGGAATTTCCCTGCAATTGCCTTTTAACTGCAGAAAACTTCAAAGAAACCTTGGAGGGAACGTTTGGAATTAAACCTGTGATCTCCAGATTGTAATAGTTTGCAATGCATTCATAACAATAATATTTAGAGGAAAGGAGGACTTGGCAAAATAGTCAGCACAATATAATATTAATAAATAATAGAAAGTAGGTACTAACAAGAAGGAAAATAAATAATAATAATTTAATTTTTTAAGACAAACCAGAAAAACAATGAAAACTCAAAAAAGGTAAAGACAGAAAATGGTGAAACGATCCATCGAATTTAGTAGCGAGAAATTGATTCTAGGTGGGTATGGGCAAATTTTGTGAGAGTATAAAGATATAGGTAGGTAGTGTCAATTAGGTCTAGTCATTTCGATTACCTACTGTCTCAACTCGAGCGTATCAATTTGAAAAATGTGTTTTTTGTAGCCTATTGTTGTAGTATTGACCTATTGATACCTAGGTAGGTAGGTATTTGATAATTTTTGCCAATTTGAAATGTATTCTGAATACCCAATATAGATGAGCGACGTGTCCCTACTGCCCAGTCACTACGCAATACGTGACACTTCGCACACTTGACACAACGCACACACGTGACACTATGTATCAGTCTCACCCGTCTCTTGTCGTCGACCTTGGCGAACATCAGGTTCAACTCGCTGGTGTTGATATCACACTGTCGCTCCAGCTCCGCGATCCGGTCCACGGCCTTCTCAGAGTCGTTCTCCTCTCTCAGCTTGGAGATCTTCTGTTCCGTGTCGTCGAGTATTAACTTGTTCAAGTACGACTGTAGTTCTATCTCTTGCGCCATCCGCTTCTCCTCCTGCACATTCCACATTCCAGCGCTTCTTACGAGCTGCTCGGAGTTGACTGGCGATGTCGTCGCCGAAGTTTAGTTTCTGTTCACGGGCGAGGTCATTGGCTGAAATAAAATGAAAAGTCCGGTATGAAAACATACTTCCATAGATTTAGGGATTTAATATTCAAGGAATTTAGTACCTATTGTACATACTATCTACTTCTACTAAGTTAGGTTTAAACTACTACCTGTATCACGAGAGAAAGTGAATAGGATCTACATAAATGGGCTCCATTTCTCAGCATAGGTTACACATTTTATTAAAGTTATCAAAAGTCTTTGGAGTACGGTACACAATTTATAAAGGTGTTGCTTTACTTGTGGATATTTATGACAACTGACAACTGTTAGTCAGCGTAAGAACGTCACATTTATAACACAATGCCAATACCTATGGATGAAGTTCTGTTACGAGAGATTGTGGTGCATGCTTACTAGGTACCTACTAAGTTCTGCCTCAGGCAAGCATGCATGTAGGTCTACCTACTTTATAAAAGTTGCAGTACAATTGTAATGTTCTTCGAACTAGGTTGACCACAAATACTATGCAGGATAATTAATAAAACATATTTGTGGGTTCACTTCTTTATTTAATAAAGATACATACAGAGTCGTCCATGTTCAATGGCTGTCCTTGACTGACTGACTGTCTGGTCGTTCTCGACTCCCGCTTGCGGTACCACAGCCTGCTAAACCGATCTGTGGCGGCTATATTTAAATCTTACGTAATGCATGGAATCATTATGATAGGATCATTTCAGTGAACCCACAAATATGGTTTATTAATTATCCTGCATAGTATTTGTGGTCAACCTAGTTCGAAGAACATTACATGGTGATCAGAAGTGGTGTCTGAATATACATCGCACGTGAAACGTTGCAGAGCGCAAAGACAACGCCTAGATTAGGTAAACGGCAAGCATCAAGATGGCCGCATCAGCACGAAAATTACCTGAACTCGAACTCACCGGGAACGTTAGTGAAAAGTGGAAGCTGTGGAAGCAGAAATTTGAAATTTACATGCGCGTGACGAAAGGTTACAAGGAAGATCCTGAGGATCAAGTTGCCACATTACTGAATGCAATTGGTGACGAAGCACTTACAGTTTTCAACACGTTCGAGCTGCGGGGAGTGGACAAGAAAGATCTAAACAAAGTGCTGCAAAAGTTTGACGAATTCTGTACCCCAAGAAAGAATCTGATTTACGAACAGAGCATATTCTTCACACGGTCGCAGCTTGATGGTGAGACCGTTGATCAGTTCATAACTCAACTGAAGCGTTTAGCAGGGTCCTGTGAATTTGGCCCACAGATGAAGCAAATGCTAACACTACGGCTTGTGTTGGGAATCGCGGACAAGGGGTTAAAGGAACGTCTACTCAGGGTTAATGACCTGACTTTAGAGAAAGCAGCAGACATCTGCAGGGCTGCGGAGGCTAGCAAGTTGCAGGCGATGGCGATTGAAGAAAAAGTACCTGTGGAGACACTCAAAGAAGAATCTGTGCAAGCAGTTGTGCAAAGAAAGAAGTCTGACAGCTACCATAGCATGAAGAATTTTCCGAAGAAAGAGGAAAGCAACGGCACGAAGAATTTTCCGAAGAAAGAGGAAAAGCAGGAGAAGAAATCCTACGACTGCAAGAAATGCGGTTATCACCATGCGTCTCTGAAGTGTCCAGCCTACGGGAAGACGTGTCTACGCTGCAAAGAAGAAAATCACTTTGCAAAGATGTGCAAGCAACGAAGAATTGCAGAATTTGAAGTGGCACCTCTGAAGATGAGAACAATTCAACACTGTACATCTCAACACTCACCGCCAAAAGCGTGAATGCTGTGAAGAAGACAGAAGATCTTGCCAGAGCATGGATTGTAGATGTCAATGTTGGTGGACAGAACGTCAAGATGAAAGTCGACACTGGTGCGGAGGTAAGCTGTTTGCCATTGACTTTATTTAAACAATTTAAAGGCAGGCTTCAGAAAACTTCCACGGTACTGGTAGCTTTTGGGAACCAGAAGATCAAACCAGCAGGAACTGCTAAGGTTCATTGTATTAAAAGTAGCTGCATTAAAGGAGTAAAACAAGTCGTGAAATTCATGATTGTTGATGAAGAGTTCATGCCACTACTGGGACTGCCGGATTGTGTCAGTTTGGGGTTTGTCAAAATGATTAATCACATAGAAACATCTAGCAAAACCAGGCAACAGATCATCGCAGAAAATCCTAAAGTCTTCAAAGGTCTCGGGTGCATGCCGTGAACGTATTCGATTGTAGTGGATGCCAACTGTCGTCCAGTCGTCCAACCATCCCGGAAGGTGCCTATCGCTCTTCGAGACAAACTGAAGAAGGCGCTGAACGACCTGGAGGAAAGCCAGGTGATCAGGAAAGTGACAAAACCTACTGACTGGGTGAGTAACCTAGTGATTACGGAAAAGAAAAATAAATCTTTACGGCTGTGCTTGGACCCTATTGATCTGAACAAAGCCATCAAGAGGGAGCATTATCCATTTCCATCTGCGGAAGAGGTCCAGGCTCAACTACAAGGCATGAACGTGTTCTCGATCCTTGACATGCGAGATGGGTTTTGGCAGGTCAGTCTCGATGATGACAGTGCTGACCTGTGCACATTTAATTCACCTTTTGGGAGATATCAGTTCCTCAGGATGCCTTTCGGAATTAAATCAGCTCCAATCAGCTCCTGTATTTATTGTATTGTGTAAAAAAAAAAAAAAAAATCTTTCAAAGAAAGAACACCGAGAACTTTGGGCACATCAAAGGTGTTCAAGTCATATTTGATGATATTATTGTCGCAGGAGCAACCATCGCAGATCACGACAAAGCACTTCAGGAACTACTAGAACGAGCCGAAGAACTCAACATCAGGTTCAACCCGGACAAGTTCCAGTTTCAGGTACGAGAAGTACGCTATCTTGGACATGTTATGTCTAGTGAGGGAATGAAGACAGATCCAGAACGTGTCAGAGCAATTGTAGAGCTTCCCACTCCTACCAACGTAACAGAGCTAAGACGGTTTATGGGAATGGTTAATTATGTAGGGCAATTTATTCCCAATCTATCATCAATTACGGCTCCGATTCGCATGCTGCTGAAGAAGGATGTCAACTGGGAATGGAATCGTGAGCAAAGGAAGGCTGAGTCGGAGGTGAAGAGTCTTTTATCATCTGCTCCTGTTTTAGCATACTATGACAGATCCAAGCCTTTAATCCTACAAGTAGATGCCTCGAAAAGCGGATTAGAAGCTTGCCTTCTGCAGGAGGGCCGACCGGTGGCTTATGCATCGCGTAGTATGACCGAGACAGAAATTCAGTACGCTCAGATTGAGAAGGAACTTCTAGGCATTGTGTATGGAGTAGAAAAATTTCACTATTACGTCTATGGTAGAGCAACCATCGTGCAAACAGACCACAAACCGTTGGTCTCTATCATGTCAAAGCAAATCCACAAGGTTTCGCCGCGGCTGCAAAGGCTCCAGTTGAAATTAGTAAAATACGATCTGGATATTCACTATATTCCAGGTTCTCAGATGTATATGGCTGACACACTTTCCAGAGCATACTTACCTGAGACAGGAAACGTGGACCCCGAGATGGAAGTTACTGTTCACAGTGTGTCTAAACATCTGGCAATGTCGGAAGAGAAGAGGACGGAATTCCGAGAAGCTACAGCAGAGTACGATGTAGCCAACGCACTGAAGGAACTACACAAGAATGGATGGCCGGAGCATAAATGGCAGATCCCGAGCTGCGTGAAACCATACTGGTCCCTAAAGGAAGAAATCACGGTAGATGACGGTCTTATCTTCTTTGGTGATCGAGTTTTGGTGCCTCCCTGTCTCCGTCGTCGAATGTTAGAATTGCTTCACGAGGGACATATGGGAATTGAGAAGACCAAGAATCGTGGACGTCAATTACTGTTCTGGTTAGGAATGAGCAAAGACATAGACGAACTAGTGCGTAAGTGCAGTACATGTGAACATTTCCGTGACAAGAATGCCAAGGAACCTCTGCACCCCCATCCGATACCCAATCGGCGATGGGAGGTTATAGCAGCGGATGTACTGGAGTTCAAGGGAAAATCATACTTGGTGGTCAAGGATTATTACTCGAAATGGCTTGAGTTGGTGGAACTGCAAAACAAAACTGCAAAAGAATTAATCAATAAGATGAAAGCTATATTTTCCAGGAATGGTATTCCAGCCAGACTTGTTTCGGACAACATGCCATTTAGCAGTGCCGAATTTCGCACATTCGCCAAAGACTGGAACTTTGAATCCATCACGTCCAGTCCACGGTACCCACAGAGCAACGGGATGGCAGAGAACGGTGTCAAGATCGCCAAACGTATGTTGAAAAAGTCCTATCACTCCGGAACCGATATCTATATTTCCCTGTTAGAGTACCGAAACACTCCGATTACTGGATTATCATACTCTCCAGCTCAACTCATGGTTAACTGTCAATTAAAATCCAAACTTCCTATTTCGAACCATTTACTTGAACCAAAAATCCAAACTGATGTAAGACAACAGTTACAGCAAGTTCAAGACAAACAGAAATTGTTTTATGACAGGCGTGCAGTTCCTTTGCCTCAGTTAAATGAAGGTGACCACGTGGTGTACCGTCACAATCAACTCTGGGAGCCGGCTATTGTGGACCGGACCTGTACCCAACCACGGTCGTATGTAATCAGACGACCTGACGGCAGTGAGCTCCGGAGGAATCGGCGAGACCTCTCAAAATCCTTTGCCGACCATAAGGTAGAGACGGATACATTACCTGAAGACATACCCGACACTACCCAGGAGCTTGAAATTCAGCCCAAGTTTGTGCCACCTGCCCCTGACAGTCCTCCACCTCAAATTCGACGAAGTGGAAGAGAAAGGAAGAAGCCCGATAGACTCAAGGACTATGTGTAATATCATTCATGTGTGAATTTCAGCTTAGGTTGTGATTGTAACTTATTGTATTATTCAATGATTAAGGGTTCTTGCTTGGAAAAATTTGTATCTCAGTGTCCTGTAATTGATATTGTATGGTGTGATCATTTCCTTTATGGATTAGCACTTTGTTACAGACAGTCTGCTATCAGTAGTAATTTTTAAGTAGGAGGGAAGGTGTAATGATCCTATCATAATGATTCCATGCATTATGTAAGATTTAAATATAGCCGCCACAGATCGGTTTAGCAGGCTGTGGGACCGCAAGCGGGAGTCGAGAACGACCAGACAGTCAGTCAGTCAAGGACAGCCATTGAACATGGACGACTCTGTATGTATCTTTATTAAATAAAGAAGTGAACCCACAAATATGGTTTATTAATTATCCTGCATAGTATTTGTGGTCAACCTAGTTCGAAGAACATTACAACAATCAAATCAAACATCTTTCTCACCTCGTTGAAGATGTAAGATGTTTGATGGCTTCATCATAATTATCCATTTCTAGAAGTGCTTGACCCAGAAAGAAGTGCCCTTTGACCATGTTGGCATCCATGTCTAAAGCTCTACGACAATCTTGGCACGATACCTCCCAGCGCTGCATTTTCAGATGGCAGAGAGCTCGATTCGTGAAGTATGTAGGCATGTTTGGGTTCTTTATCTAGGTAAGTAATTAAAAAACAAAAACATATTTAATTCAGCGAGAGACTTTCACAGAATACAATAGTCTCTCAAGTGTCAACAGTTCGGTCTTATTGATCTATCAATTGATTTTTAGCACCAATAAAAAGCTACCTAAATCACAGCAATGGAATTAAAGTGATGACAATGTACCAGTTTGTATATTTATGAACAAGATAAGAAGAGACTTACAATGGCTTTTGTGTAACAGGCAACTGCATCATCGAATTTTCGCAATGTAAAAAGACGATTTCCTTGGTCTTTAAGTTCTTTGTCGGATAGATTAGCGGTAGAATACATGTGTTTACTCATCTTGAATGAAAATCAGGTATGTAATATCCACCTGTTGTTAATATTACACCGATAACAACAATAATATGTCTTGTATTTAATTACGACATTGAAGAAGTACACTTTCACTGCAAAGTAGAAAGTCCGCCATTGTTTGATATTTTTAAATGTTGGTACAATTTTGTTAGGAGAGTGAATGAAGCAGCGAGACCATATGCATGGAGGCGCCAAGATTTTAAATGACAATCGAACAAACAAACCAGTATTTTCGAAAATCGTTTTTCTTCTAACTTAACTCATAATGTTTTATTTCAAGTTTTATACATTCATTGTCCACAAATGCGAGCTAATATTTGATTGAATGAAGCTAGAAAAATATAATTGAACAACATCAAGATGATGAACCTTTTTTCCAATTATAAAAATGCTGCTTCCAGCAGTGATGAGAGTTTATCTAGGAGTAACCTATTTCCAATGCAAAGAGACTCATGTAAATTTTTTAAATTTTCTTCAATTTCTATGTTCTGTTGCAGCCTTGTAGAGAAATGATCCATTTAAATTTTCCAGATCACACCGAATCCGATCTTGACCTGTTGGCAATACGGGCGGAATACATCACTAATTTGATCAGATCAAAAGAACAACAACGCGCAGAGTTAGCGGCCACTAACAAACTGCAGATCTCTTGCTTACATGCGTGGTTCATTCGAGCAGAATGGCCGATCAAGTATCAATTTCTGACTGTTCTTCTGAACGAGAACAAACACAATGTGACGTTTCTGAAATCACTGCTTTGTATGTTGGGAAACGGCAACTCTAAGGATATTATTTATTCAACAAGCCAGTAAGTAAACCGCTCTGAACTTGTAACGCTCTGAACTTGTATTCCGGAGGCCCGGGTTCGATTCCCGCGGCCGTCCTTCCTGACTGGGGTTTTTTCGTGGTTTTCCCTCAGTTGACAGACAAATGCTGGGAAGGTACCCTACTAATAGGCCATGACCGCCTCCTTCCCACTTTCCATCTTTACCTACTCTTCACCATCATCTCCCAATCATAATCATTCATCCGTCGCCATTAGCCTCGCTGCAGAACAGTGCGACGTTAAGCCCCAGACAAAAAAAAATCAACCTACAGCATTAATCGATAGTTTTTCAACAAACTATACTGTTAAATAGGAATGTCGGTGCTTATACGTACGACCGTATTCCGCACGACTGCAGTCGTACGCTTGTCCCTGATGCATTAGAGGAACCGCAACGGGTGGCTCGCGACTGGTTTGTTTCGCTCGAAGTGCGGTGTCAAGTTGACATTGTGGTAAGATGATGCGTACTATGGTCTTAATAATATTTAATTCGTTGATCGGGAGATTTTAATACGAGGTACCTACTAAGTAATGTGACCTAGAACTGTACAACTGAAAAAAAATAGTAATGTTATCGACTAATTTATTTTTTGGTTTATTTCTTCAGCAGCAGGAGTAAAAAAGGACCAGTAGGTAAAGGTAATCCAATTTGACCCTCGGCAACAAGGGTTTTATTTTTAAATTTTTCGAATTATAGACACACCAATTTGTACTCTTTATCTCTAAAGTTCGTTCACGATAAGAATATCACTGACGTTTTAGTCGATCACGTCGTTCATTGGTCAGTCACTTGAACACTGCCCTGTCAATGGCAAGACTTTCTTCTTTGTATTATTGAAATTGTATAAATTATGTCAAATACACAATTTTTAATAGTAGTAAATATTATAAAAATTCAATAAAATTGATTTATTTTTATCTACAGCCGTATTATACACATTTTTTGATTATTTTATTGCTATTTACATGTTTAGGTATACGTTTACTTGACTACGGTAGTACACGCCGCCATTACGGCTTGCAATTCTAATCGTGAATGAACTTTATGCTCTAATAGTGAATAATCTGATGCTGGCACAAATGCATGTGAATATTGTTGTCACCGCTTCAGGTGGAGTTGGTGTTGATTGCGGGAGGAGGGATGCTGCGACGCATCTTCTCCGACGCAGATTGCCACGCTAAGGAGCAACTTCGAGTGGACGCGTTGCTGAGAACGCTCAGAGAGAACGGAACGCTGGCGAGACTCGCTGATCGGATGTACATTGAGGAAGACTATATGTCGATGTTGTCGAGCGGTGAGGATGTCGGTCACATTATTTCTACATTTTCAATTTATAATGTTTATAATTTTAATCCATTGGAGTAAAGTTAAAGTATATTTACATATTATTTTTTATATATTATTTTTTGGATAGTGTTTCTGATGAACTATTTTGTTACAAATTTAAATGATTGGTAGCCAACTAGATCTCGAACCACGCTTGATTGGAACATTTATTATTATGTGATTGGAGTACCAATCTGAAGGTCAGAAGGATGAGTTTTGCTACAAGTTGATATTTTTTAATCAGCATAAAATAAATATCAAAAAATGTTATTATAAATAGGTACTTAGAAATGTTTACATTCGGGCATCATTTCCAAACAGAGCCCTAATCGTGTACCATTTTTTTACAATTGACAATTATATTTATTTTGGAATCTAGTACCTCATGCCAATATTATTGTTTATTTTTTGCATAATGTTGGTATTTGTTGTGAACAGAAATATTGGAATATGAGTACCGAACGATGCTGGAGGAAGATGAGTTGCTAGCCGAGCAAGAGCGCATCTTGTCGGGAGGCAAATCCGCCAAAAAGAAGAAGTCGAAGGAGCCGAAGGCGGTCGAGGAGGAGAAGCCGAAGGAGAGGAAGGCCGTGAAGCCGGAGACGGCGGTGAAGAAGACGTGGGACACGGTGTTCGAGAAGAACAAGCTAGAGCTCGGCGTAGACGAACACGGACTAGCGTACCCGCCGCCCAAGGTCAGCAGCAAGAAGAAGGGGAAGGAGAAGAAGGGGAAGGAGAAGAAAGGGAAAATGAAGAAAGGAGATGTGGAGATGGACTGGGTGAGGAGACCATGTGAACTCACTAACAGTAACAGACCCCTCCCCCCCATCACCAACCCCACATTCATATGCGACAGAATTAAAAATGTTCTATAATTTTCAGAGCTCAGATTCTCACAAAAAAATACAAAATGTATGAATTCAAAATTATTCTGTAATTCGATGATTTCTTGCTTTAACTTTTCTATCTCCACTGCGTTCTGAGCTACTGTCATGTCTGTACCACCACGAGAAGGGGGGGGGAGGGGATAGAATCTAAAATGGCTCCGTTTTTGGGGGTATAAATTCACTCTTTATAAAGAAAAGAGCAACCAATCGGGTTTAATCAAAGAGGAATATGATTTAATTCCCCTTAAAGATTCTATTCCCATCGTTGTGGATAGTACGTTGGATCTCTATGGTTGAATTATCCAATTAATTATTTCATTTTTTAAATTTAAATGTGAAATATTTTAAAACTGAGAAACTGCGTGCATGAACCAGATAAAACGAGTTAATTGGTTCCTCCCTGCACCGCGCAACCCTATTTCATGGTATATTGCAGAGGAGTTATTTGAGTCATCAATGAATGCGGCCTCTGGATTGGTCTGTATCGTGTTGTTAGATCCAGCTGCTTCCTCTGAACGTGCATCGCAAGATCATCTCTATGCTGAGCGACAAGGACAGGAAGACAGCTAAGAAGGTGAACGCCTTCTGGGCGAACATGGTCAATGATGTGAACGCTGAGAAGAAAGCAAGGAAGTACATCAACTCTGCCATCGCCAAGACCACAGTGAGTTGGTAGTCGACATTTGGGCGTCCCGAAAAGCGAAAACTGTGAAAATCATAATAGGGAATATGTAAATATTTTATGAAAGACTATATTTCTAAATGACAACATAAATGTTGGTAAAAACACACAATATTTTCACACTCAAAAGTGTAAATTTTTATTCATAAATATTACATTAAAAATCAGCTGACAATTTTGTCGGGAAAACAGTATTCCTGACATTTCCTGATGAGTGAAGTCATTTCTATCAACCAACAATGATGTTACCATGGTTACAATAAAATAGGACATCACTATCGTTATGTAATGTCAGAAATAGGTATTATTTCCCCGCCAAAATGTCAACTGAATTTAAATGTCATATTTATGAATGAAAAGTCACTAAATCACTAAAAGTGTACATTTTCATTCTTAATGTGAAATTTAAAATCATTGTAAATTTTGACGGGAAAACGCCATCCCGGCCAGTGATGTCATATTTTGTTGTAACCATGGCAGCATCATTGTTGGTTGATATAAATGACGTAACTTGCCGGGATGGCGTTTTCCCGCCAAAATTTACACTCAATTTCAATTTCATATTTATGAATGAAAATGTACAATTTTTTGTTTGAAAATAATTTGATTTGCCAACAGTTGTTATTTATTTTGAAATACAGTTTATAAAAAATGCATGGATATTCCCTATTGGAAAATTAAACTGAGTTTCATTTTTTTTTGTCTGGGTCTTAACGTCGCACTGTTCTGCAGCGAGGCTAATGGCGACGAATGAGTGATTATGATGATGATTGGGAGATGATGGTGAAGAGTATAGGTAAGGATGGAAGGTGGGAAGGAGGCGGTCGTGGCCTATTAGTAGGGTACCTTCCCAGCATTTGCCTGTCGACTGAGGGAAAACCACGAAAAAACCCCAGTCAGGAAGGACGGCCGCGGGAATCCAGGGCTGCCACTTAGTCACTTTTATCACTTAAAGTTACTTTTTTGGTCTCCAGTCACTTTTATTTACTTTTTTACAAGATTAGTCACTTTTCTCCCTTTTTTCGGATATATCTGGAGTGAAAACTGGGATATATTTTTAAAAAAAGTTGAAAATCAAAATACACCTCAGAACGCCTTAAAATTGATTTCAAAGTGTCACAAAACGAAAAAACGCCCTGCGGGGCAAGGTTTCTGGGACATGCCCCCCCACACCTTATTGGAGTGAAAACTGGGAAATATATAAAAAAAAAAAAAATCAAAATAGACCTCAGAACATCTCAAAATTGATTTCAGAGTGACAAAAAACCAAAAACGGCATGTGGGGCAAGGTTTTTGGGGCATGCCCCCCACACCTTAATGGAGTGAAAACTGGGAAAAATTTAAAAACTAAAATACACTTCAGAACGTCTCAAAATTGAGTGTCAAAAAACAAAAAACGCCCTGCGGGGCACCGTGGGGGGCGCGCAATAACGCGTTGCAAATTTTGTTCCTTCACTTGCCCCCCTGGCAGAAATCCTGCCAGTACACAATCCCCCCATGGACTGACTTCCAATTCGACCACTGATGGGTCCAAATGTCAACAAAAAGGTATTCCGAGTTATGAACATGCAGCTTGTTAACGAGTTTACAACTATTGACGATTCTGCCGTGAAATTATAGAAAATTAGTCACTTTTCAGTTACTTTTTCTGTACATTTTTGTCACTTTTTCCCACTTTTTCCTTAATTTTAGTCACTTAAATCACTTTTTTGGAGAATCTTGGTCAGTGGCAGCCCTGGAATCGAACCCGGGCCTCCGGAATACAAGTTCAGAGCGTTAACCACTCACCCACCCAACCTGTTCCGTAAAACTGAGTTTCAAATGTCCACTCACTTTGAAGTTTCAAGAAGACGTTAAAATCTGTTATAAATTACATTATCGCTTTTTATGACAATTAAATTTCCATTGATTTCTTGTTTCCCTTCTTTCTGACAGAAGTCAATAGCGAAGATGTGTGCGGACTTGAAGTTAGACGACGTCGCTGACTTGGAGCTCCCGACGGTGTCGCCTCCGTTGCGCGAGGACCGAGCCGCGCAACGTCTCGCAGCGCTGCGCAGGAACAACTGCGCGATACCGAGTCTGCATGTGACAGTAGACGGAGAGGGGAACAAGACCAACATCTTCACCAAGATCATACAAGGGGTGAGACAGGCTTATAGAAGAAAAAAATACGTTATTTTATTATTTTGATTAACTTTGAGTTTTAAGATTATTTTTATTTTTTTATTTATGTATATGACACTATACTTAATTCCAATTGGACATTATCAATTATAAGCCAATCGAATTTCAGAGATTGTAGTTACAGACATTATGATTTATTTACAATTTGATTTTAATACTAATTTTTAATTGATTTTATTATGTTCCTACCTTTTATTTTTATCTATTTTGATTTGTTGTTAGTTGTTCACTGGTTGCAGTTACAAACAAGGGGTAGATCAAACCCAAACGTTTTAAATAATTTTGAAAAATTATAAATTTGAAAGTAATCAAATCAAAAAGCTGCATTGTTTGTCTGACCTATTTTTTAACATGCACGGATCATAAGAAAAGAATTAACAGACACAGTTAATTCTAATTTTAATTTTTGAACATGTGGAGTTCGAACACTCGAAAACATTTAATCATCATTCGTTGAAATGCTTTAGCTGCAGATGCAACATGCATAACACGGATGTAAAATGGTTGCCTACCGCTCACGGGGTAACATCAACGCCATAGCGTTCCCCAGACTCAGGGGCTTACAAACCCCGGCCGCGAGAATACAATTGCAAGTCGGTAGTTTAAATGCTGGTTTTACTTGTTGGTCTACGTGACGTCTATTGTTCTGTCTCTGACTCACTCATGGTACACGGCTGATAATTACTTCGCCCTCCACAACATTACATGATATTAACCTGCCTCAACATTCATCAACCCTTTGGTTACTCAAGTCAAGTTTACAGTTGTTTGATGAGTTTCTTTACATTTATTGATTGTTTGCAATCTTCTAAATTTCAGACTGTTACAGTTTCTTGACTGTACAATGGTTATTGCGTTGTTTTTCTTACTGTTTCACACATTTTCTTACATTCAATAAGCAAATGATAGATAGACAGATAGATAGATAAATATAGCATTCTAGCATGCTAACTGGAGTTTACGATTCTCATCCGGAGCATGGCAGTAGCACATTGATTATTGCAAAATCCTTTGTAGGTATTTGTGAATGTAATAGGACCTACCTTCAGAAGAATTAATTCACTTTTGCTCAACTCCATCGTAGGTGCGAAATATTATATAGAGATAATTAAAAAGTATTAATAGCGATATGCAATTTTGCGACTTGGCGAAAGGGCGACGAACTGAACTAACACGTCACTTAAAGATGGCGTCATACATGGCTCGATTCATATTGGCTAATTTTTGACCCCATTTAAACTACCGACTTGCAATTGTATTCTCGCACCCCGGCCTGGTCTAAGCCACAAGTCTGTGACTAACTGTTGTGTCTTACAGAACCCTGAAGAATATTACAAGATGGCGCAAGACTTGGATTCCTTCCCTCGAGCAGTGAGGGAGAAAAAGACGACAGCAACGCGGTTGACTTTCGCAGAGCCGATGAGTTTAAAGAGAACACGATCTGAAGACAACGAAAGTGTTGTATCAATGTGGGAAGCACCATGAAGAACCATGTATTATTATCATTGTTTGTATACTCTTCTTTGTCTGACTTATTAAATGGGGTAGCGTTTCAAAATGTTGATTCTTCGATGTTGATTCAGGGCGTTTTTTGGATTTTGGACACTTCGAAATCAATTTTGAGACGTTATGAGGTGTATTTTGACGAAATATTCAATATTTTTTAAATTTTGCATTTTGGGTTGGTGGGAGACAACTTCAAACCTGCCCCTCAGGGCATTTTTTGGTTTCTTGACACTCTGAAATCAATTTTCTTTAGATATTTTGGTTACAAAATGAAACTATAAGTAAAACACCAGAAAAATTTATGTTTTGATTTATGCTTGCCCCTCCCTGTGGACCCCCATGTCTTCCATAGAGTTAGGAACAATATTTTCAGTGTTGGGAAATTTCATTTAAAAATGCGGTTTAAAAGCAAAAGTTCATAATTAATGGCGTTTTTGACTGGCCGCACTGATGCTGCACTGGGGTTGCCCTGAAATGACGTCACCATACAAAACTCAATGCAAATGTCAAACTGAGTGCAAACCTAGTGCGGCTCCGTGCGGCCAGTCGAAAACGCCATAAGTTCACAGAAGTGAAAAGTTGCTCTTATTTTTAAAGTATTTTTAACTCGCTTTTCAAAATTTTCAACTGTTAATTCAATTCAATTTCAATTTAGTAGCTCGCTCATCTTACAATATGTAAAATTACAGTGGTAAGGGTGTTACAGTGGTAATACCAAGGTTATTTGGTGATACTAATATAATAAATAACACTGGTAAAACTTTTTTAAAAAATTATAGTTACACAGTTACACACAGTGCGTACATTACATTATTACACAAAATACATCATACAATTTCCTGCAAAGCCATGCAAGACTTAGTGATAGTGATAATAATAGCAATAATGGGTTCGGTGTGTAGTATTAATTACCACAAGATAAGATATAACAGTTTTCAGTCAGGATAATAAAATATAATACATTATTAAAAATGAACAATAGCAGTCGAAGTGGAATAAAGATGAAGATGCTGTCACTTGAAATGGGACTGGCCACGGCAACTTCTTTCAATATGACCATGGTAGGTAATTAGTTTATACCCAGTTTAATACAGTGCTTTATAATTTTACATTTGTTATAAAACAATAGTGTTGTGAACAATGGATATTCTCAAGTATCGCCAATAATTATTGTGATTCTACCGACTTTTGGCTACATACTTCATTGCTTGTACATGATTGCACAACGTCATAGGCACAATTACATCATAGTACATAATCCTTTAAAATCCACTCATTTATCAATTTAAACTGAGATTTTCTTCAAGTTTCTTAAAAATACTTATTAAATTAAATTTTGAATGTTCATATCTTTTTAATTTCTCTGAGGATTTTCAGCAGTACCTAAATACTGACTAAAGATCATACAAATACCTTCATCTACACAACTATTTTATAACACACGTTACCACTATTTATAATTTATTTTATTTCTCGTTCTCTATGAGCTTTAGTGGACCTTGTATGTAGACGCTGCCTTGTATGTACCTACTGTAAACGGGCATCCATAAATTACGTATATGATTAGGGGGGGGGGGGGGGGGGGGGAAGGTAAGAGATGTGTGACGTAACACAAATGTTCTTCAGACTAAAATTTCATTAATGTCTTACTTTAAATAAAATAGTGACTTTCAAGTTCATAAGTTAGCACACTGTACACACACATTGAATGTTAATTTCTTATGTTGAAGATGGTTGATAAAGTGAAGTGAGACCCAGTTACCTATATTTTTTTTACGTATATAAAAACCCAAATATAAATTGTCTTGCAGTATACCGTAAATACAGTAAAACCAAATACTAGGAAAACGCTCTGTGAAACGCGTTGATGAGCGAGCACGGATACGCGCAACACCTCGAACCGAAATTCTGCGTCTATCAAAAATATCATTAAAAGCCAATAGTTCTTGAATTTTTCACAGACTTGTTTAAAAATCTCCAAATATCACTCAAATATTAGTCCAAATAACCATGTGAAGTTTTAAGTTGATCGATTGAACCTTATAATTGAACTACGTTCCCAGTAAATATTCAAAAATCACAGAATCTCTTTCAAAAAATATACCTGGGACCACTCATATGATATAAGTGTGTGTACACAATATCAGATCGATCTGTTAAACGGTCATTATTAGTTTCATATGCGTTTAAAAGTTTTTGCTCAACTACCTTGGATTAGAACTGAAGAGTCAAAGTAGCCGGTGGTCAACATTTTCGAGAAATTTGACAGCCAACACGCAAAATGTCCGTAAAATGTCAATTACTTTTGGATTTAAGCACAGAATAGTCTGAAAGTAGTCAAAAATACAGATAATGTTGGTCCCAATGACCATGCAAAGTGTTAAGTTGATCGGTCATACGGTTCTAGTTTAAATTTCAAAAAACACATGAAATATTTGTTTTAATTTTAACCAATGGGAGGATTTGGATGAAATTTTGTTTGATTGGGCAATATGTTGGTCGTAATGACTTATCAAAATTTCAAATTGAACGGGCCAACCAATCGAAAGATAATTTTTTTTAAATTTGAACCAATCACAGGATCCTTTTCAAAAACGATCCCAGAGACCGCATAGATTACGTTAGTACACATGGAATATGAACTTGAATATGAAGTTCATATTGAATATGAATATTCACTGGAATATGAACTTTCGAAAGTTTCTACCACACACCGAAGTTTGAACGTTTCCCAGAATAATTTAAAATTATCAGATTTCGATTTTGCGCCTTCAACACAACTCGTTCCTATCGATCTGCGCACCTCGTATCATATCAACATCGCACTGCGCAGGGTAATCATGTTGGCAACAACCAGTCAATCACCCATCACAGTGCACATGCAACACAGCCGTCAAAGCGACAGGTTCGTTTGAACAGTTCTTTAGTGCGAAAGTTACGATAAAATAATGTCTTCGGAAGATAGATTGAAAGCAGTATCACGGCATATAATACCAAGTGTTAGTCATAATAATTGTACAAGTTTAAGCTGTGTGCATTCAGTGGAAAAGCATCTGTGTACTGCCGGCAATAATGGAGAAGGAGGCGTGGTACTTCCAATCAACAGCAATCAAAAAAATTTAAGTTCCAAACAAAACGTAACACAACGTGTACGCAGTGCAATTCCTAAGTTTAGGTAAGTTTTCTACTATCTTTCAGTACACATTCATGTCTTTTAATTCATCAAATTGACGACTTAGCGAGATTTATTGTTGTTCCTGGCTTTCAAGATTTCCTAACCACTGTGCAAATACCTAGACCATGTTATCTGTCAGCTGACCTGATATGAATGAAAATGTTCCTTTTTTCCAGACAAGAATTACTCAAGTGGAATGGCTGGGGATACAAGGATTCACAGTTCACAGTTGATACGAAAGATAGTATTGTGCGCTTTACTGGTCAACGGTATGTTTGCGTTGAATTACCTACCTACCTAAATGAAACGGAATAAAATCTATGAATAAATTCTCTAGGTATAATCTGATGCTGTGCCCATGATCATGACAACTGTTATTTCTTATGTATTCATTATTTTTGTCAGTGTCAAAAATTAGGTATAGGTACAGTGAGATTCAGAAGAAAGCGGTCGTATTGCCCCTATGCCAGGCAGTGTGCACAGGGGCACTCCGACCGCTTTCTTCTGAATCTCACTGTACAATGTGTAGGTCCTACTACCCAGAGACGGACTTGTAGAAAGGCAAGGGATGTGATGCAAAAGGTGTAAACAATAGAAAGGGTTTGGAAACCAATAGAGGAAGAAAATATTCCTGAAAACTAGTTAAAATGGTACTACAGTAAAGTATGAAAAGGCCCGTTGTAAAAAGGAGCCCGACACATTCCAGCATTCTTTGCCAGTCCGCCACTGGTGTACCTACCCTACTCACAATAGTTTCTCATATTTCTCATAATTCTTGGAAGAATTACAGTTTTAAATGTATGTTCCATGGATGATTTACTGAGCTATGAGGGGTCTCCTGCTTTCTTTCGAAATTTTTCCTTATAAAAAAGAGCAGATTTTCATGTAAAATTTTGTTGCCATAGTGAAGTGGTCTTATAGAAATTTGTATTTCTTTGCAAATTTGTGGAAATTAACTTCTATCTCAATTAGTATGTTATTAATTATTTCACATATGAATAAATGATTAAATTAAGTAACATTGGGCATGAAGTTTCATATTCTCAAGAATTCAGCTGTCATAAAAAATCCTAAAAACTATGACAATTATTTTCTTTTGATTAACGTGATTATTCTTCAACACAGTTATGCAATCGGCGAGCTCACACTACCCTATTTCACAAACTGGGTGTTGGAGAAGTTCGGTCTGGACGTCGTTGAGACATTGAACGAATCGATTGGAATTCCGAAGCCAGAAGAATATCCAGTTCCCACCATTGACTCAAGTAATTATCAACTTCATTTATTTACTATTTCACTGAAGTTGACATAATTCACGGAAATCATGTGTCGAGATTATTTAATTCAGTAGGTAAACAGTTGACAAACGGTCCGACGCTCTGCCAAATTCAGCATCTTAATACATTTTCTATCGTTGCAATGTGTGACATCCGCTTTCACTTTCATAGACAATTGTATTGGTAAGAATGTTTGTCTGTCGTGTTGGCTATGAGGTCTGAATTCACTTTAATTACTGAGTAAATAACGCCAAGCCTCGAACATGTTTGACCAAGAGTGCTGTCAATATTTGTCTTTCTGAAGCTGAACAGATGATAAAGTAAAAAGAAAATCAAGATATTAGTTGTAGGATTGAGGTATCTTATCTTCAGCTAAGCAAGACTAATATCAAGTTTTATGTGTTTTTCAACCACATTTTACCTTTCAGCCCATTATGCAAATGAGAGCTTTCTTTTCACCCCATTAAGGATTCCTCCAACTGATACCACATGCCAATAGAAATAGAACATGGTTGGTAGTGGCCAAATTACTGCATTCAAAGAAGCAGAAGTGATTCTGCAACTATACCTAATCTACAACATTTTAAAATTTAACAGAGTAGGTAATGAAAAACTGGCATTTAAATTTTCTTAAAACTAATTGACCAAATTATGTGACAAATATAAAAAACTTTGCCTGTTTGTTAGTGGACTTTAATTGACGAAAATGAGATCTTTTTGTGATCAATTCGCTTATTTCTCTGGGGAGAATGCTGACATTTTCTTCAAGTTCCACCTGGGGCCGCATTCTAGAACTTTTAAATTCCCAATTCTGATGAAATCTGATTCTGTGTGCAATGTTAATCCTTATGGTCGTGACCAGATTTCATCAGGAATGGAATTGGGAAAATGTTTAGAATACTCAGGTGTAGAAGATAGTATGTACCTATGGCAATTTGCCTCAGGCAGCTGACAAAACACTCCTTTAGGTAGTTATTTACTTTGTAACTTATACAATCCTAAATGGCGTTGTACCTAGGTACCTACTTGGAATGGCAGATCAAGTTACAATCTCAATACAGATGGCTGATTTTTTTTGTTACGGCTCACTTATCAGAAAAATGCCTTATCCCACTGTTCTCACTGACCTTTTGGCTGGGATGTAGGTATTAAAAATTTGAAATAGGGTTAGAAGGCTTCATTTGTAATCCATTCCATTTCCATACACTATCACTATCAGATCTGATTAAAAAGTAAGCATTCTCATAAAGTAAGCTGCAAAAATGAATTAATTACCTACCTACTAGACGTAGAAGAATCAAATTTCTAGTTAATTGTGGTTTTTAAACACACATATTGTTTTGTGTCACGCATGCAAAATACATATTACTTTATGGGGATTTTGTATTCAACAAATAAATTAATTAACCCTTTTTTCCAGTTTAACACATGATAAATTTGTCTTTAGTAGGTATTGGATTGGAATTATCTGGCACGTCTATCTTAGACTTGTCAAATCTTATCTTGTGTATGTTTATGGATGTATGCAACCTTAATTCAAGCACTGAGAGTGTCACCACTAGGTATACTCTCTTTATGGCACTTTCTCTGTGTTTTTTTTTTGTACTACCTATGTGTTATTGCCCAGACTGCCCAGATCAAACCGTTCAATCAAATTGCATTTATCTTTTGTATTCTATGCAGTCTCATGCATTAGTTTTTTTAACAAACTCCTGTGATGGTTTTGAAATTGCTGTACCTAATAACTTCAAATTTTGCATGGCGTCTTTGAATATTTATTTTCATACAAATCTGTAAAGAACTTCAAGCGTTATTGAATCAGCTACTGCACACGAATAGAATTCCGAATTCTTATGCATTTTGAAGGCTTGCTTCAACACGTTGCACATCGTTTTCCTAGTTTTAATAATGCTGCTTTGAGTGGGAGAAGCAACCTTTTCTTTACATATTTTTTGTAGTTTTTTGGGGGGTTTGTGTTGTGTACCTATCAACTTTTGTCTCGTGATTCGAATTTTTATGATTTTGGTATCATACACTGTCTTCTGTGGGTACGAGATAAAATTGCTTATTTGAAAATCATGTTCAAACTTCAATGATCGACATGGTATGTACCTTTTAGTACCTGCAACTTAGTAACTTAGTAAGCAGGCTCCATTCTCACATAGAAAGACCTGCATACATTTTAAATGCTCTGGTTTTGCAGTTTCTTATCAAGCACTAATGTTTTCTTATCAGCTATTTACTGTAAGAAGTATGAATGCATTATAATCTGCTGCAATACCAACTCTAGCTGCACACGATCAGTAATCAAAGTAGCAATCAGTAATCAATTTTTAATAGACCTGACTGAAGCTTTATGTTGTAAAATGGCAATACCTACTTTCAGCCCATTAGAAAAGAATAATTCCAATTTTAAAAATATGTGATCAATTCTAGAGAAGATGATTGTTCAATATTTGTAAGTCTCCAATAATTTTTGTCAAAAGTGATATATTTGATATGAAGGGATATGCGTTGTGAAAAATATCCGACTGAACTGGGGCTCGAACCTGGGACCTCTCACATTCCATTCTCTTCGGAGATCTCTAACCCTCATCAGTGCGTTGTGTCTAATCTCCGTCCGTCCGACCAGGTAGCTCAGTTGGTAGAGCTCTCGCCCGGCAAGTGAGAGGTCCCGGGTTCCAGCCCTGGTTCGGTCGGATGTTTTTCACAACGCACATCCCTTCATCATCCTGACGCCATGGAAGTTTTCCACATAAACCTACATCAGTTCAGTTCAGTTCAGTTTTATTTCCAGAATTCATCAATACATTTGAAAGAGGTACAGTGAAAGGACTCCTCTGGTTGACACCATTTAGTGGAGTATGTGGAAAGGTTACTTGAACTAAATCTAGTAGTAACCTAGTATATAAGTAATAGCATTGAAATGAAGACAAATTAATATCTAAATATATGCTACAATTATATTTTACATTTAGGTAATAAATCTAGGTAATATAGGTAATATCTAGGCAATAATAGGTAATTTAGGTAATAAATCAGACATTATAAATAAATAAATAAATTAATTAATTAATATTTGTCCGAGAGGAATTCGTCGATAGAATAATACACCTTATCTACTAATAGTTTGTTGACAAGGGTTTTGAATTGTGAATATTTTTGTATCTCTCTTATACTTTTAGGCAGGGCATTATACAATTTTGTTTTGAAAAAAATAGAGTTCTTTTGAGTGCATGTTGATCTGTGTCTATCTATGTGAATGTTATTGTTCTGTCTAGTATTGTGATTATGAATATCGCTATTTTTTTGTATTTCTTTCCCTTGAGATCTAATTGCTAGTACTGACTCTAGGATGTACAAGGAAGGTAACGTTAAAATTTTGTGTTTTTTGAAGTGTTGCTTGCAATCTGGTTTAATGAAATTGTTGTTATTTTTATTTTTATATTTTAATCCAAAAAGAGCTCTGATTGCTTTTCTTTGCATTACAAATATTCTGGGTGCATCTGTAGAGTTGCCCCAGAATTGTATTCCGTAGCGCAGATGAGATTCAATGTTTGCATGATAGACTAGTTTTGCAGTTTTTGTGTTTGTTAAGTTTACAATAGTTTTTAGTGAGAAATATGCCAAATTAAGTCTACTTAGTAATTTGTCACAGTGACTTCTCCAGTTTAAATTTTTATCTATAATGATTCCAAGAAATTTGATTTTGTCTACAGATTTTAGTTCACAGTTCTTGTTCTTGTTTGAAATTTCTATATTTATATTTAATGGTGTTTCATTTATGTCATTTTTTAATTTAAAGTGCATGAAGTTAGTCTTTTCTTCTTGAATAAGCAGATGGTTATCGTAGAACCATTGTGTTGCATTTTCAAGTGTATTTTTGGCATTTTCTTGAAGATTTAGTTTTGTTTTACCCGTAATTGTGATATTTGTATCGTCTGCATATATTTCTGAATTAGCTACTGTGTCTGGAAAGTCATTTATGTAAATTATAAACAACAATGGACCTAAAATAGAACCTTGCGGAACACCATTTTTTATTGTTTCGGGATTTGACATATGTTTTATTTCGCGTCTGTTCTCATCCATGTGTACTACTTCTACTTGTTGGATTATCTGCCATATATGATTTGAGTAAGTTTAGGGCAGGACCCCTAACTCCGTAATATTCTAGCTTGTTTAATAATATTTCATGGTTAATACTGTCAAAAGCTTTAGTTAAGTCACAAAAAACACCGATTGTTTGATCCCCTTTTTCTAATCCTTTTATAGTATTTTCAATGAATTGACCAATGGTATTAGCTGTAGCTTTACTTTTCCTAAAACCACTTTGGTTGTCTGAAAGCAGTTTTTCTCTTTCTAGGTATGCTATTAGCCTAGTGTGTATCAGTTTTTCAAATATTTTGGATATGCTCGGAAGGAGCGATATTGGCCGATAGTTTTCCGAAAGATTTTTGCCCCCTTTTTTATGTAAAGGTATGATTTTTGCTATTTTGAGTTTGTTTGGGAAAATTCCATTATTAATACAGTCGTTAAATATATGTGTTAAGGGTTGAGAGATTTTCTTAATAATTTTCTTTAATATGCAAGTTGGGATGTTGTCAATTCCTGAAGATTTTTTGTTTTTTAATTTTGATGTAATTAGAATAATTTCTGTTTCACATGTGTTGTCCAAGATAAATGAATTCAGAGGTTTCTTTGCCTTTGTTAAATGTTTATGAAAAGCCCTATCCGTTGGATTTATGTCTAGTTTTTGGGCTACTGTGGCAAAATCTCTATTTAGAATATTTGCTATTTTGATTGGATCAGTGTAAGTTTGGTTTTCATGTCTTATGACCAAGTTTTGGGTTTTTTGTATTTTTGAATTGTTAGCGTGTTTTTTTACTATCTCCCAAATGGATTTTGTTCTATCGGTACCCGTTTTCTCCTTTATTTTTTTGTTTATTATCATTCTCTTTGCTGCTTTTATAGTGTTTTTGTAAATTTTTTTGTATATTTTGTAATTTGTTTTTAAAGTTTCTGTTTTGAAGTGAAGCTGTAGATAATAGAGAGATTTAAGGTTTTTGGCTGAGTTTTTTATACCTGCTGTTATCCACTCCTGCTTTATAAATTTATGGTTTATTTTTATATTTTTGGGTGGAAAACATTTGTCAAAAGCCTCGCTAAGTATTGTTGAGAAAGTATTATATTTTTCATTGGAATCATTTAATTTATATATCTCATCCCATGACGTGTCTTCTAATATATCTACAAAAGTTTCTGTGTTTTCCTTACTCAATTTTCTGGTAATAATTGTTTTGCTTGGCGAATTAAATTTTGATTTGAGTTGAATTGATATTATTTGAGCAGTGTGGTCTGAGAGATTATTTTCAGTTACTTTAGTAGAAAACATATAATTTGGTAGATTTGTAGCTATATTATCAATTGTTTTGGCTGTATTGAAACGGGGATCAAATCTCGTGGGTTCTCGTATCGTTAATTTTAAATTATATGAAGATAATAGGTTGTTAAGAGTATCACTATTCCTTGATTTTGAAGCTGTATTTATATTTATATCGCCTGTAAGGATTATGTTTTTATTTTCTGATGTGAGTTTGTCTAGAATGTGGTCCAAAGTGTCCATGAAATTGTTTATATCCCCTACTGGCGATCTATAGATGGAGATTACTACTAGGTTCTTTGTGTTGTTTTCATATTTCAGTTCTACTGCTGATAATTCAATGTCCAATTCCCTACTTAATTCGTTTCTGTCATTTCTAGCTTTAATGTTTTCTTTTAATTTATTATTGACGAATATAGCTGACCCTCCGTGTTTGTGAACTACTCGACTAAAATTACTTTCAAGATTATACTTACAGATGTTTATTGAATTCAAATTTTCACTACTCAACCAATGTTCCGTTAGACATATTATATCAATTTGGTTTCCCTTATCATCTTTTGAATCTAAAAACGTCTCTAGTCCTACTTTAGATGTGTTAAGAGCCTGGATATTTTGATGCATGATATTTAGGTTACTGTATTTAGATTGTTTTGTTTTGTTTTGTTTTCTATCTAATGCTTTTGTTTTGACTTTATTGGTTGCGTTGTTGTCGGATGGTTGTGTAATTGTTTGGTTTTGTCAAAGAGATGCTAATATTTTTGGTTTCAAAATGCGCTGAGGGCGGGTTTGTACATTAATAATTGTTTTTTTTATTGTTGCCCCCGTCTTCTTTGTCCCTTCCGGTGCCTTCTTTTTCATATCTGCCTCGGGCAGTGGTGATGATGACGTCTTTTGCCCCGCTACGGCCCCGGTCAGCGGTCTCTTCTTCTCGGACTCAGACCCGAACTTCGGACCCCCCACGGACAGCGTTGTCTTCACGGACGCAGACCCGGACTTCGGACCCCCCACGGACAGCGGTGCCTTCTCGGACGCAGACCCGGACTTCGGACCCCCCACGGACAGCGGTGTCTTCTCGGATGCAGACCCGGACTTCGGACCCCCCACTGATAGCGGTGTCTTCTCGGACGCAGACCCGGACTTCGGACCCCCCACGGACAGCGGTGTCTTCACGGACGCAGACCCGGACTTCGGACTCACCAGGGACAGCGGTGTCTTCTCGGACGCAGACCTGGACTTCGGACCCCCCACGGACAGCGGTGTTTTCTCGGACGCAGACCCGGACGTCGGACTCACCACGGACTTCGGACTCACCACGGACAGCGGTGTCTTCTCGGACGCAGACCCGGACGTCGGACTCACCACGGACAGCGGTGTCTTCACGGACGTAGACCCGGACGTCGGACTCACCACGGACAGCGGTGTCTTCTCGGACGCAGACCCGGACGTCGGACTCACCACGGACAGCGGAGTCTTCTCGGACGCAGACCCGGACGTCGGACTCGCCACGGACAGCGGTGTCTTCACGGACGCAGACCCGGACGTCGGACTCACCACGGACAGCGGTGTCTTCACGGACGCAAACCCGGACGTCGGACTCACCACGGACTGCGGTGTCTTCTCGGACGCAGACCCGGACGTCGGACTCACCACGGACAGCGGTGTCTTCACGGACGCAGACCCGGACGTCGGACTCACCACGGACAGCGGTGTCTTCACGGACGCAGACCCGGACGTCGGACTCACCACGGACAGCGGTGTCTTCTCGGACGCAGACCCGGACGTCGGACTCACCACGGACAGCGGTGTCTTCTCGGACGCAGACCCGGACGTCGGACTCACCACGGACAGCGGTGTCTTCTCGGACGCAGACCCGGACGTCGGACTCACCACGGACAGCGGTGTCTTCTCGGACGCAGACCTGGACGGCATTCCCATCACTGACATGGTTGACCCCACCACGGACTTGGTGGTGCTGTTGCTCACTGGATTTATCACTCTGAGAATTTTGTAGCATAGTTTTCTCTTTCCTCTTTTGCTTAAGTGTAGTCCATGTCTTGTGAAGTCTTCTCTACCCATGGACCCTGCATTTATTACTATTGCTTCACTCATGCCATTTTGGATTTTATTATGTTCTGCTATGAGTCTTTCTATTTTGCTGTTTGTTGAGTCTATTTCTCTTTTGAGGTCTTGTCCTTCAGGATCCTGGCGGTTTGGGATGTTGACGACTATTACATTAGCTTTTGTTCCACAATCTAAAATTGAGTTAAGTGAAATTCTGATTTTGTCGGGCGTTTTCTTTGGGATATTATTTGTTCCCGCCATGATTATTAGAGTGTCCTGTTGCTCCAGGCTGTGATCAATCGACGTCACAACTTCCTCGATTGGCGCGCTGGGTTTGAAATTGCACTCTACTAACGTGTTTTGCTTGTTATCATCTAGCAGGTGTTGCAGAATGTTTGCAAGTCCTCGGCCATGGCTGTCCGCTAGAATTTGCACTTTTTTGTGGGAGCGAGATCTAGGGGTGGATGATGGCACTATCTTGCGTGTAGATTGATCGTTTCTAGTGCCAGTGGCAGCAGGCGTGGTAGCAGTCGTGGCAGCAGGCTCTTTCCTTCCTGCGGCAATGTCGCTGTACAGTGGCTCATTCTGGCTGGAGTCTGAAGAATGACTATTGTTCTGCACGTGGCTTCGTATATTTTCACTTGAATTTAAGTTAACTTGACGATGTCGGTCGTTTAAAAGAGTGTCTAATCTTATCTTTAATAACTTGATTTCATTCATCAGCATCGAGTTTATAGCAGTCTGGTTGTTCGAAAGATTGTTGTCTCCAAGCATGAACTGCAGGTCCATGTCTCTGTCCTCGTGCGCGCAGCGCTGGCAATATTTTGTATCCATTATACCGGCTACCACAGTTTTAGGAAAAACTAATTTTATTAACAAACACTAACACTCACGTCACTAGAAACTATTGAACTGTAGAAAAGGTTATTTTAGACGCCACATATGTTTGAAATTGATGAAAAACTGGTTTCGAAAATCACGGCACTAGTCACACGCGGCCATCTTGATGAAATATCTCAACTCTGAAATATCTCGCCACACAGACAACATGTGGCAGTCTACCACAGCTCTGTTTGATATAGCCTCAGTGATATATATCCTCAGTGATATATTTTTCTAAACTACTGCATAGATCTAAGAATCTGTTAATTTTGTTATATAGATTTAGATTATTACGAAGGATATTTTTTTGTGAGAATATTCTTTTCACTACGAGAGAAACGGAAAAGTCTTTATTTCAGGAGATGTTAACGAATTTTTTTAAGTTTTGAAGCTTTTATGTTTACCTACCTGCATGTTAAGTGGACATTTGTGACAACTTAAAGGATCACATCGTTTACTCAAACCACGTTCCTTTTTCTCTTGCAGCTTTCCTTGGCAAGTTGCGCGCTCTGGACATTGCTTACTCGCTAGATGGCATGGACCGACTGGTGCGCTCACACGGGCACACGCTGCATGACATATACATGTTGCGCAAGGGACAGTTCGGGCGCATCCCCGACATTGTCTGCTGGCCTGGTGAGTGTCTCTTATGCTGATGTTTAATCAAGGTGTGAACCACTTAGGGACGGTCTTTCAATACTCTGCTAAAGTCTCAATTAGCTGTTAACAGATACCCTGTCTTGCAATTGGTTGTTGCCATGACAATACAGTCCTAAGCAATTGTTTTTAGCAGAGTATTGAAAAACCGGCCCTTAGTGTACCTACCTACACTTTGAAAAATAAATCAATAGAATAAGTACTTTTTGAAAATAATTTAAAGTCATATGAAAAGAGTAAAAAATTGGGTGTATTCCATTCCATGTCCATTCCATGAACATTGCATTGTTCATTATTAGAGACAAGAATTGTATACAATTGCATGTTTTAAATATTCCATCAAAAGACTTGCAAAAACAGTAATAAATCCTGTTTAGGTCACCCTGATTCCAAATATATGCATTTTATTGACATGCATTTTGCATATTTTGGCATTTTTAGGGTGATTCTGCATGTTTTAAGGTTTTTCTGCATATTTTGCATATTTTGGCATTTTTACCACGAAAAACCATAAAAATCAACTTTTATGAAACACAGTTTAAGGGCGGCCATACTTTTTTTCCCGCCAACGGTTGGTTTGGAGCGGTTTTAGAGGGAAATACGAAATATAAACTGCCATATTTGGCAAACGGTTATGAATATCAAAAAATCAAAATGTAGATAAAGGTTCAATACATGTCACCTAAGTCTTGCTTTTTCGATATTCATACCCGTTTGCCAAATATGGCAATTTATATTTCATATTTCTCTCTAAAACCGCTCCAAACCGACCGTTGCCGGGAAAAAATGTATGACCGCCCTTAATTTTATACGTTTTTGCATATTTGCATGTTTTGGCATTTTATTTTGCATATTCCTGGGTTTTATATTGCATATAATTCTTGTCCCTATTCATTATACACTTGAAATAGGCCACCAGTGTAGACATATGATTGATCCAAGGTCATCCCATAAGACATAATATAAGTTTAAGAGCTGAAATGCGAGTTCATACGTACGTTGAACAGCCTTAACCACAGCTGTCAAGTTGTTATCCCACGTATTTATTAATTTATTGTATTGTTCAGGAAATTTGTAGTTGGAATTTTCTAAGAAATTACTGTTGGTATTGCTTTATCTTGAAATTTTGTGTCTCTGTGTAAATATTGTTTGTTTGGTTTATTAACCCGATTTATAAATGACATTCTTAGTAAAATACGTTAATTTTACTGTCAAAATATGTTCGATCACTTCCCTGCTAACGAGATGACTAGTTGTTTTCGCATTTCTTCTTCTTAAATACTCATGCCAACATCACATCAGAAATGGGATTCAGGCTGATGTAAAGGCATGATCATTCCTGTCTGCGTCATTAGCATTACGATATCTATTCCTTTTAATCAAGATGTGTGTTGCCATTAGCATTTGTAGCTGGTAGAAAATGTATTGTACGTGTGTAGGAGAGACCTACCTTTTATTTGGTGAAAAAATTAGCACAAGTTTGCTTTACAGTTAACGACTTATACCTTAGTTAAATAGGTGAAAGGTACAGTAATTCTTATCGTCATTTAAATATTATAAAATATACATTTTGTTTATTAGGTATTTAACTCACTACCTACAACAACTACACTACATCATGCTCACAATATTAATTTTAGATTAATATTACTAATACTATGTTATTAAATTAAATGAAATGAAAGCGACCTGAACAAGGACAAACTCACTGCTTGAGTATGCAATCAGAGATAAAATGTAACAAACAACTATATTCATTCACACAATATTAATTAATTATAGATATACCTGCACTCAGTGGTTGTTTGTAAAATAATAAGTGGCAGCAGTGGCGTGCAGAGGGTAAAATAGTGAAGGTGCTGCTGAGCGTTATGAATGACACCCACCCACCCACTTTGCCTTTGTTTTACATTACCATTCCACTCTTCTAATCTCTTGAGTCAATTATTTTCTTATTTCATCCACTCACCACTCAATCTCCCGGTCACCCACCCCCCATCACCCCATTTCGGGACGGTGCTTGATCCACCAAAGCTAGATGCTCTGCACGCCACTGAGTGGCGGACTCTCGGCGATTATTAAGGGAAACATATTTGTTGACGAAAACAATGGGTGGTTTTGGTGGAGGGCCCCCCAACTCAATGCAGGTCCGGAGCGCATATCCCCATGAAAATTTAGAATTTTAGTATCACATTTGGTGCCTTTCTATGCGATTTCTACACCATTTAAGTAAAAATTTTAATTCCATGAAAATTAAGTGGGTTGCAAGCGTCTACTATGAAAAGAGAGCGAGGGAACGCTTCCGCCCCAAATTAACCAGGCAACAATTTGCCTCACTCATAATGACTCACTCATTAGTCATTATGTATTCAACCAGAAAATGTAACAACTTATTCTAGATGAAACGATGAATAATTCGGAACTTAAGTATATTTAGTTCTGATTCAGATTTCAGCCACTGACATTTTAATATTTTATGAATTAAATTAATTATTGAAGATTTGAAATCCTTAAGTATCTTTTTTAGTAGAGAAAATCACTTGACGGCTGTCCTTTTTAAAAAAAGTTGACCACTTGGATCCAGCGTAATACTATTAAAATTATTAACTTTATACTATTAAGCTGGGTCCACATAGGCCGTTTTTCCGTTCTGCGTTTTCCGTTTTTCTCTCTTGACCAATCACAAGCCCGCCGCACGCAGATTTTCTTCTCGCCGCGCCGCATAAAGCCTGATGCACAATTGAATTAAGGTTTATGGTTTAGTGTTTAGTGTTAAGTGTTTAAGAGAAATGAAAGGTGCTGTTATAACGTTACCATGCACAACTGTCATAAGCGTTATAAGGTTTAGTGTTTAAGGTTTAAGCTGAAATAAGAAATCAACAAAATCCATTTCTTATTGCAAAACACTATTTCACCTTATGACGAACCAATCAGAAGAGAGCAGAGTAAATGTCAATGTCAAATTCGTACGGGAAAATGAAAAGTCGTCTGAATTAATGTCATTGGAAGCATTTTAATTTGATATTTGTGCCTAATCTTGCTCATATATTTGTTTCCATATCATTTTTCGATCAATAAAGCCTGATGCACAATTGAATTAAGGTTTATGGTTTAGTGTTTAGTGTTTAGTGTTTAGTGTTTAAGAGAAATGAAAGGTGCTGTTATAACGTTACCATGCACAACTGTCATAAGCGTCATAAGGTTTAGTGTTTAAGGTTTAAGCTGAAATAAGAAATCAACAAAATCCATTTCTTATTGCAAAACACTATTTCACCTTATGACGAACCAATCAGAAGAGAGCAGAGTAAATGTCAATGTCAAATTCGTACGGGAAAATGAAAAGTCGTCTGAATTAATGTCATTGGAAGCATTTTAATTTGATATTTGTGCCTAATCTTGCTCATATATTTGTTTCCATATCATTTTTCGATCAATTATTTAATTTTATCACGTGGTGAAATAACCTCGTGAAATAAGCAATTGTGCACTGGACTCTGTTATAACATCTTAAACACTAATCACTAAACATTAAACCATAAACCTTAATTCAATTGTGCATCAGGCTTTATTTAATTTTATCACGTGGTGAAATAACCTCGTGAAATAAGCAATTGTGCACTGGACTCTGTTATAACATCTTAAACACTAATCACTAAACATTAAACCATAAACCTTAATTCAATTGTGCATCAGCCTTAAACTTCAACGAGGATTTTAAAAAAGACGCACGGCGGAAGTGACGTAAAACTTTTAATAACCAATCACATACGACTACGTCACATGGTCAAATAACATGGCCGATCTAACACTAAATGCATTATTTTAAAATTACATACCATGGGAAGAATATTAGCCCATCTAAATACTCACAAACTGTCACTGACAGATATAATAATGTTGAAAGAACATTTTTTTGTTTTCCACGGCCTCCTGACATCTCAAAAGTAAAGTTTTAACCAGGCGGGGATCAAGGTGCTTAAAAACGTTTTTGCAGAAGACGCAAAACGCTCTATGTGGACAGTCCTACTAAAAACGGCGATGTTCAATGAGTAAAAACGGAAAACGCAAAACGTAAAAACGGTCTATGTGGACCCAGCTTAAATAATTACAAATCTCCAAAAAATGTAATCAATAATTACATACCATTAAATTATATGACTGCTGAAATTAACTATGTTCAATCCATCTTGGTATTCTTCACTCACCCAAACCTATAAACATTTCTAACCTCTGATCTCCCATGTTTATTCAGGAGTAAAAAACTACTTCTGCCTCCAAGCTTCTAGATTAATATTTCGTAACTGCTTAATGCAGTCGTACCCGTGAATATGAGACATTGTTGACACTTGCACTTTGAACTTCATTGATATGCGTAGATAGAATTTCCATCATGTAAATCAGTTTTTTGATTGCTCAATTGTATGTCAACAACAACTGTGTTTTTAGAACTTCTCTTGCATACCTAAAAAAAACATTGTTTACTTTTATCATGCTTAAAATAAGTTATCTAGTATTTCTGATTTTTATATTTTGAAAGTCTTGAGACAGAAAATAGGTCTTAGATGAATTTACTATTTGTATTTGTATTTTTTCTTCAAGAAAATATCAAAATAACTATTAATTTTGTATATTTTATGTTAAAGAATTTACGGAAATTGCGACTTTTACATAATAATAAATAATCTGAATGTTGTTACAAATTCGGCTCTTTTAATTATTAACATTAACAAAGATTCTGCCTTTAAATTTTTTAATTAAATGAATTAATTTTGAATTAATCAATAATTGTTTTTTAAATGCTATGTTTCTTTTATGAAATTGAGGAAACACGTGCATCTCAATTGTTAATTATTGTCACTTTACCATGAGCTCAATAGGCATATTTCCTGTGCGCTGATGATATCAAGACTAATTAGCAGTTATACTTGAATTAATTGCAGTTTTCACTGCACATTAGGACGGATGTTTTGCTTATTGACAGCTGTAACTACCTAATTGCTGCTTCTACAAGGCCACTAGGTCTTGCATTACATATCTGTTTTTAACAAGAGTTTACATGAATGGAATACTACTTTATTTAATTAAGAAGTTTGTGCCGCACCACTGCTACCTTGAAGCGGTGGTGAGGCTTAAGGAGCCAACTCACATTACAAGTTAGTCCCAACTGAGTGCAGTTCAGGGTCGACCTAGTCCCATACCCTCCCTTGAATTTGCGGTCCCCTTGGGCCGGCCTCCCCCCTCGAAATGGTGATCCCCCTGAAATCTGGTCCCGCCGGCCTGAACCCTTCCGCAGCCCCATTCGAGACTGGCCTTCCCACCAGTGCTGGACTCCCCAGGACCGGGCCCCTTTGGTCGACCCCTATGATCACCACATATTATCAACACATATAAAACTTAAAGTGCGCAAAAGGCCTCGCTGTCGACGCACTTTTAAAAACTAATATACTAGGTACTGCTACTCAGAAGTTTGTGACTTTCAGAAAGCAGTTAGTACTATTATTTTTAATGTGGGATAAATAGTTTTCAAGGAATCTATGTACAATATATTTTATAACAATTTTAAACGCTACAAGTAACATGACCTTATCTTTTGCAATATTGTCTGGGCAACAAAGTCTTCACCCTCGGTTTTTTCTCGACAAAATATTCCATGACGTTTCATTTTGATTACAATTAATGAAAATTATATTTTTTTTGGACGATAGTAACTGTGTGTGATCTTTACAAATTTACTTGAATAAAATATCGTGAAACATCTCTACCCAATATGAGCATCGTCAATTTCATTTGCAAGCATTAACATAATGCAGCATTATGTTATTGTAATACTATTGATTACATTCAGTGACGTTGATCAAGTATGTCACAACAATTTCTTATGACTGTTTTGAGAAAACTCTCTCCATCATACACAATGATTGTATAACAATGACTATAATCTTGACTTTTAATTCTTTGACCCACCCGACCCATGATAATATATTTGGTACACATACGTATTAAGTGCTCTGCCAGATGTATAATGACTAATGAATAACAATGGCATGATGGATACTACTCATAGTGTTTTACTGTACATTTCCTTTTAAAAGCTGAATAATAGAATAATCAATTTTATAAAATATGAACCATTCTTCCGCACCTACTGCTTCTCAATTTTTTGTAATGAAAAATAATTTAGGCACATAATACCTCAGTTTACTCTGTATCATGAGAAAAGTGGAACGTAATAATTTGTATAATCTAAGTAGGTCTTCTTTGGCATACGGATACAAATGTAATTCTGATAAATAAAACCTTACCATTAGTTACACTGTTGGTAGAACCACTCTTCAATGGAAAATAATCTGGAGGTAATGTGTACGTCAGCAGTCAGCAACCTGCGGCTCCTTAGTGGTTCTTGAGTGGCTCTTTAAAATTTAAATAAAGGGGGATTCGCAAAATTATCAAAAAAAACTAGAAGTGCAATTTATTATTTTCAGTATTTTGTATTTGATTGTCTCTACTGCAGCTCCCAGTACCTATTATCTAATTTATTAATTGGTTCCTTGACCAAAAAAGGTTGCCGACCCCTGGTGTAGGTAGTTGAGCGAGCGTCTCCTTTTGACTCGTTTGACACGGACCTCTGTTTTTTTTTGTTTTTGTTTTTGTCTGCTATCTGGAGCAATGGTAGTCGCACCGTTTCACCGATCGATCTGAAATTTTGCACATATGTAGAGACAACCTTTTCTGTTTCCTGACCCTAATTTTTTTTTGAAATCCATTGATTGGTTAAAATTTAAAAAAACATCTCCTGATAGGCTGAAAAATGAAAATGGTCTTCGACAAATGTGATCAACCTTATATTTTGCATGGTCATTAAGACCAACATTGTCTCTTATTTTACAAATTTTCAGCCAAATCCTCTCATTGGTTTAAATTTAAAAAAAATATTTAATGTGCTTTTTGAAATTTAAACCAGAATTGTTTGTCCGATCAACTTAAAAATTTGCATGGTCATCGGGTCCAACATTATCTGTATTTTTGACAATTTTCAGAATAAACTGTGTTTAAATTCTAAAGTTATTGCCAGTTTACGGATATTTTGCGTGTTGGCTGTCATAGTTCTCGAATTTCACATTTCACGGCATCTTCGAATCTTCACTTCAAGGTTGTTAGAGCAGAAACTTTCAAACGTATATTACGAAACTGATATGACCGTTTAAATATTTTTTGAACGAGATCCTGTGATTTTTGGAAATTAACAGGGAATCATTCAATCATAAAGGTTCAATCGATCAACTTAAAACTTTGCGTGGTTATTGGGACCAATATTTTGAGAATTGTTGGAGATTTTCATACAAGTATGTGGCGAAATTCAAGAATTATTGGCTTGTCCTTATTATTGGCTAAGGACATTTTCGATGAACAGAATTTCGGTTCGAGGTGTTGCGCGTATCCGTGCTCGCTCATCAACGCGTTACTCAGAGCGTTTTCCTAGTTAGTTATCTACAACTGAGTGGACATTGATCGGTTATCGATGTTGCACCTATCGGGGATCGCTTCACACCGCTTTACACTGAGCATTTTCCTAGTAATATGACAATCTCATCTGACATCAGCTGACCAAAATCCAACTCTCTGTCTCTGTCTCTATCTTTCTTTCACAACCGTATTTAAAATACGATGAAATTATTGAAATTACCTGTCCCCCAGTGAAATTAACAAGACTGAGGGCTGTTACCATAGCAACCAGACAGATTATCATGTTGTGAATGTTCTCAGACAATCATGACGAGGTAGTGCGCCTGGTGATGCTCGCCGACGCTCACAACGTCGTGATCATGCCGTTTGGCGGCGGCACCAGCGTGTCTGGCGGCGTGAGCTGTCCACCGCACGAGCTCAGGACCATCGTCGCGCTCGACACCTCGCAGATGGTGAGTACTCTCGCGCCTAACGCCACGTGTTGTCCAACTCAAGCTTCTCAGTTGGTTGCTTTGAATTTCATGTACACCCACGGTCAGAAAAAAATTAGGGTTAACGGCTAAGTTGGAGCTAGAATTACGGTCAATATTTGTTGAATGAGAAGTTATTTTCAGTTATGAGGTGTTTGGTTGGTTCTTATAACCAAACCCTCCAACCCCACATGCTGAAATTTGCGTACTTATACCCCTGATTTTTCGTTTGGGTGATCAAGTTTTAAGAAGGACTTATCATTTTGCAAGCAATTTATGTGACCACGGGTGTACAACTAATGTTTTTGAGCACAACTTATTTTTAAAAGGTATTTTTGAAATTTAGACCTATAATTTTACATTAGTAATTTCTAAGAAAGGAATTCATTGGTTGTATGCAGAGGACGAAAAAATGTGTTGACAAATTATTTTCATTTGGTAGGTACCTATCTATAAATGGTCAAAGATATTTCTCTAATTGGTTTGATGCAATGGAATCCACTAGCTAACTGTATTGACTTCAAAAATAAATGTGTAGTAGGTGGTTACCTATTATTTGGAATCGAATCCAAATAAATCCTTCAACAAAAGGGATGTTCTGTTATTTTTGTAGTACAATTAAATAATAATTTAACAACTCGTTTTCGTGTATAATTCACTCTTTTCAACCCCAAATTTTAATTAATAAGTATAATTTGAAATTTTGGCAATATATTAGTGGGAAAACGACACATTATAAATCGGTGTCTTAAAATGTAATTTTCATCAATTCAATAAGAAATATCCTTGCTAACTGATCAGTGCAAATCTCTGAGAATTTACATTTGGAAAAGCATACCTAATGTGTTAATACTAGGACGATTACTGGGGGGGATTGGCATCCCGTGTGACCTTGCAAACCATGTGTGTGATAACGGAAATGCCGCGCTTTTATAACAGTTGAAAATACCTCGAATCATTCAATAAAATGTCACACATTATATATCACACAATTCGTTAATCTTTAAGGAAGACAATGATGTATCTCAGACATCAACACGTTGCCTATGTGAGACGTAGTGAATAAAGTGCTGAAGTGATATTTTTCCGTCGGCGCAGGTTTTAACATTTTGATCTAGTTCCTCGAGATATTAAACCTGTCAAAACAAGTATACTACACAACATAATGGATTTTAAAATACAATCACGCAATGCTCTGCATTGTAATGAAGACAATGATGCTACACACATATCTCTCCAATATTTATTGACGATGCAGCACGAAAAGGCAACATTTCCCTCGTCTGTATCATACATGTCCAAATGCGTACTGCATCAGCTAGCGTGGGTGACGTCATTAGGTTGCCAATCCCCCCCAAGCTATCATCATAGGTTAATACTTTATTTGACACCACCTGTTATAAAATACTGAGTATACGCTACAGTATCCAACATTATGTGTATAAGAAATTAACACATTAACAAAAAAGCAATTCCTTGAACTTTCTCTAGACGATTTTTTGGTACATTTTTATTGTGTCTTTTTTCTTGGAATGTTCCACAGTTTTTAGCCCTACTACGTCTTCATGTTACATAAGTTGACACTTCAATTAAAAACATTACCTCTCTTGTTACGTCACATGTTTCGTCACATGTTACAAACATTTGAAGGTGTTTTTGCATTTATTTCATTGTAGAAACGTCAACTCATCTTCTTATGGATGCTCAAATATTTGGGCTCTTGAAGAGTGTTGACTTAGTTGAATGATCTTTGTTTGATTGTTAGCGTTCAAAAGTGTTTCACTTTTATCAAAAATAATTGTGCCTAGGTACCTACTGAACCTACTGAACGTCCACATAGAACGTTTTTGCGTTTTCTGTTTATTTTTCTATTGACCAATCACAAGTCTGCCTTGAGCGGATTCTGGATTTGTGATTGGTCGTAAGAATAAAAAAAAACGCAAAAGCGGTGTATGTGGACCCAGCTTTATTGTTACTTTTAAGAGCCAGTCTTTCAATACTCTGCTAAAGTCTCAATTAGCTGTTAACATTTAGTTAGTACAAAACTCTGTCTTTCAATTGGTTGTTGCCATGACAATTCAATCCTAATCAACCGTTTAAAAGTAAGCAGAGTATTGAAAGACTAGCCCTTAATATTACAGGATCAGTACTCAATACTTGCTAAATTTAAAACAGTTGATTAGCACTATATTGCCATTTAGGCCCAGTCTTTCAATACTCTGCTAAAGTCTCAATTAGCTCTTACCTAACAGTTAGTTTAAATTGACTGTTTAAAAGTTAGCAAGGTATTGAAAGACCGGCCCTTAACCGTTTAAACTTAACTACTGGTTTTAGCAGAGCATTTAAAAACTGGCCCTTAGTGCTAGATAATGTATCTGTAGTAATTGTTTGGCATAAAGCGACTTTCCTATACAAATTATTGAATATTAATTCGAAAAATATTTGTAAAATTAAGACCAAAATAATAGTAAAATGTATGTTGTCAAAAGATTTTACTTGGATCTGTTGCGATTTAAAACTCAAGATCAAATGAGTGAACAAAGTAATATTTCTCCACTCTTGTATTACAAATTCCATTTCCATTAGAAATTTCAATGGAGTAAAGTAAAGAACCCGTAAACTAAAAGCCTCGCCACAGTTCTCATGAAACAAGACCAGTCATGTTGTAGCTCCTCTCATGATGACATGAATCTTGTGTGCATAGAACCGCATCATGTGGGTTGACCCCGACAACCTGGTCGCGTGTGTCGAGTCGGGCATCATCGGGCAGGACCTGGAGCGCGAGATGCAGTCGCGCGGCTTCACCGTCGGCCACGAGCCCGACTCCTACGAGTTCAGCTCGCTCGGCGGCTGGGTGGCGACGCGCGCCAGCGGCATGAAGAAGAACATCTACGGCAACATCGAGGACCTGCTGGTGCACGTCAGGATGGCCACGCCCCAGGGGGTGCTGGAGAAGGGGTGTCGCGCCCCGAGGATGTCGACCGGCCCGGACTTCAACCACATTGTGCTGGGCTCTGAAGGTAGATACCGTATTCATTTATCTACAATATTATCATACCCTTTTTGTACTTTTAATGTACCACAGCCACAAGAGAATAGGAATAGATTAGACACAAAAGACTCCATTTCTTGGAAAGATGTCTTTAAGTTGCCAAAAGTCTGCTTAGAAGCTTAAATTCGTACGACCTCTGAATTTAGTTCGCAACTATTTGATATTCAAAATATATTTATGTGGGGCTATATTTAATAATTTACATTACGAGTTGGTCCCAACTAAGTGCAGTCCAGGGTCGACTTAGTCCCATGCCCTCCCCAAATTCGCGGGCCCCTCGGGCCGGCCTCCCCCCTCGAGATGGTGATCCCCCTGAAATCGGGTCCCTCCAACCCGAAGCCTCCCCCCCCCCACATCACGATCTGTCCCTATTCTGAACTGGCTTTCCCACCGATCGGGCCCGTTAGGTCAACCCCTCCCCATGTCCTCCACTTATGATCAGCAAAGTTTAAAAGTAAAAATTAATGTGCGCAATATAACCTCATCGTTGACACGCCGTTAAACCATAATAATCTTAATCTAATCTAAATATAAGTAATCAACAGATGAGTACCATGACTAAAGCACGATGAAAACCACCTTCCTTTGTTCAGGCACGTTGGGGGTGGTGACCGAGGTCACCCTCAAGATCCGCCCGCTGCCGGCGGTGAAGAAGTTCGGCTCGCTGGTGTTCCCCAACTTCGAGGCCGGCGTCGCCTGCATGCGCGAGGTGGCTCTACAGCGTTGCCAGCCCGCCTCCATCCGACTCATGGACAACGAGCAGTTCAAGTTCGGACAGACGCTGCGTCCCGTGCCGTCGTACCTCGGACTCTTGCTCGACGGACTCAAGCGCGCGTACATCCATCGGATCAAGGGGTTCGACGTCGACAGCATGTGTGTCACAACGCTGCTCTATGAAGGTTTGTAGCTTCCTAGACTGATTTTCAGATTCCTTTGAAGAACAGTTTAAAATCTTGTTTACTGGCCAATCCTGTGTGATATGGATAGTTGTTTTATTTTTGGGAACACATACCAATTTAACGTAGGAAAACGTTTTTATAAGTTAGACGCCAAATTCTAAATAATTTTCCTATACCTCCTGTGTTAAAATTTCCTCATATTCTGAAGACATCATATTGAAAACTCAATATAAGTCGAGAGTGCAAGTTACAAGACATTTGATGAATCTTTTACATTAAAATATAGTTGACATGTTAAAAAAATTAATAAAAATTGTAAATTTCAACAATAAATATTTTTGTAAAATCTACTTGGGCATCCCTCCTTTAGGCAATTAAAAGAATATGGAGCACATGGTACAAATTACAATCCTCTATTTGGTAAAATTTTTAACTTCTTTAAATCTGGATAAAAATGGAATGTAAATTGAAAACACACACGAGGTTCCGGTGCACTACTTGTTTTGTTTCGTTTGATTTGGTCAAATCAGAGAACTTTGTGTATAAAAAGTTGAGCCTCTTGACTTGTTTTTTAGTTCTAAGTGTTACGTTGTGATTTCAGGCGATGCTAAGTCCGTGGCTGCTCAGGAGAAGAAGATCAACGAGATTGCGATCAAGTCCGGCGGGATTCCGGCTGGCGAGACCAACGGCGAACGCGGATACACTCTCACCTTCGTCATTGCTTACATTCGCGTGAGTCTCGAATTGAATGTGACGGATATTAGTTTTCGGTAGTTCAAACGTTCAAGTTAATTATTAAAGTTCACTTTTAACATCAATTAAAACAAGTATTGACCCATCCAAAAGTGAAATGAAGTTGAAGTGTCCGCGCCTAATCGTATAGAGTGTGACATAGGTTACCATTTCTCGCATGTCCATTTCTCCCTTTTCTCCCAATCACCCTCTTCCAAAAACCTTTGCCCTCTAGATACCATCCATCCACGAGCTCCTTGGTCATCCACTTTTACTTCTGTACGGAGGCTGGTATACTGAAATCCTTCTTGGCCACCTACTTCCTTTCTCCTTACATGCCCATACCTAACACAACTTTTTAAATAAGACAATCTCATCTCTCTATCAGCTACCCAAATATTCAAGTTTAATTCTAAATTAATGTCAACAGATCTGTAGATTAGGTATTGTTTATTATTCAGTACGATATGGAATAAAATAGTTTCTTCTTGCAGGACTTTGCATTGGAGCACAACATTGTAGCGGAGTCGTTTGAGACGTCTGTGCCGTGGGATCGAACTCTATCTTTATGTCGCAACGTCAAACATCGTATTGAACACGAGTGTAAAGGTAAGTTCAGTTTTACTGAGAAAGTAACAGCAATGTAGTGACATATTTCGCCGAAAACTTTGAATATGTGATAAAATGTTCTCAAAGACGATTCAAAATTTCTGCTTGATGACAAAGTTTAATTTTTACTTTTTAACTATTTGGGAGCATATTGCTCTGGTATGGTATTAAGTGTCTGCGCAAAATTCATGTTGATCGGTTGCAAATAAATAATAATCTTCTTCTGGTTCCGACAATGTTGTCAGGTCAGACAGTGGGAGCTCCCACTGGGTCTAGGACCTCGGATCTCTTCCAAACCGGCTGGCCAGGCCTGACGTTTCATCCTCCTCTTCTTCATCCTCGTCACCTTCCTCCAACTTCTCCACCAGCTCCCTCCAGATCCTCCTGTCCTCCAACCACTTATCTGCTTCCACTTCCTGCCACCTTTGCTGCCTGTCCTCCACGTCTTCTCTGATAAGACCACTCCACTTCTCTCTTGGTCTCCCCACTCTTCTTCTTCCCACCACTGTTTCTTCAAACTCCTGTCTTGGGATTCTCTTGAGATCCATTCTTTTCATGTGTCCTAACCAACGCAGTCTCTCTCTACCCATCTTGAACCTCAAACTTTCCACTCCCAGCTCCTTCCTAATACAACAGCTTCTCAACCTGTCCATCTTTGTCACTACCTTCACACTTAGTAGGAATTATATCTCTGCTGCCTCCAGCTGGCTGCGTTCCTTATCTTCAATCCCCCATGTAACTGCTCCGTATGTTTATATTGGTAAGAAATACATTTATACTTGAGCAGTTTACACTGGCGAGGGAAATCTTCGTTCCACAGCAGCTTGCGAACAGCTTGGTAGAAGGACTCGGCTTTTTGAATTCTTGCCTTCACTCTGCGTCCACCTTCGCCTCCTTAGTTAGTATACTTCCCAAGTATTTGAATGCATCCATCTCTCTCAGCTCCTTCCCACGTAACCTAAGTCTTATCCTGTTTCTCAGTGTTTTACTTCTCTCCATTTTCAATATTTCGCTCTTCTCTTGGCTAATCTTCAGTCCCACTTCCTCCGTTACTTCACTCCAACGATTTATCTTCTCTTGTAGTTCTTCTCCACTTCTCCACCGTTGCAAATAAAAGAAAGAATAAACTGAGGAAGTGCAAGACCAGAGTAATGTTTGCTTGGCTCGCTTAAAGATCTATCCAAATAGCAATGTAACATCCGCCGTGTTCCAGGTGCCGGCATCGAGCGCTTATTCGTCTCGTGCCGCGTGACTCAGACGTACGACGCTGGCTGCTGTGTCTACTTCTACTTCGGCTTCCTGTGGACCGGCCTCGCGGACCCTCTGGCGACGTACGAGTACATCGAGGAGATGGCGAGGGACGAGGTGCTGGCGTCGGGAGGCAGCCTGTCGCACCACCACGGCGTCGGCAAGCTGCGCGCCAAGTGGCTGCCGGCCGCGGTTTCCCCGCTCGGCATGAGTCTGTACCGCGCCACCAAGCAACAGCTCGATCCGAATAACATCTTCGCTAATGGGAATCTGAACCCGATCAAGTCGAACTTGTAGACCCATCGGCCGAGGAGATTCCAATCGTTCTTTGCAGGAGAATATGAATTATTTTGATATGAAAAACTGCCGCTCAGGCTTAGCTGCACAAAATCACTTTTTCTGGATAACTTCAGTTGTCAGAAATATTTATAATCTCTTTCATTACTGATAACAATCCACTCGTAGATCAGAAGTTTGAGCATAGCCATTCGAGAGAGATGTATTCACGTTGTCAAATGAAGTCGAAGCGCTTCAGTCTTCTTGTATAGGTCAGATACTCGGACTCGCAAGAGTTGTATGGCAACCCAACCTGCTGATTAAGAATGCGCCCCGGCCGGTGACCCGAAGGATCTGGGTTCGATTCCCAGTCGGGGTGCGCGTTTTTATTTCGCAGGTTCCCTTTCAAACTATTTCGTTACGTACTTAAGTGGATTAAAATCTACAAAGCTGTACCTCAGACAAAGAAGGTTAAATGTCCATTTTCACGAATTACGTTGCATACTTTTGGAATCATGTAATCAAGCTCGCTCAAATGCGAATTTAAGTCATGTTGACTGAAGTCAACAATTACAACGCTGAAGTATTATTTAGTCAATAATAGGTATGTTTGGTGTACAATTACAAATATGATTGTGTGAAGGCAGAATTACAGGTGTTTGAGCTTACCTCAAGAATCAATGAAATGGACTTTGGGCCTTCTACTTCTAGGGTTGATATTATGTGCTCCATATATTGTGGGATAATTGACATTTTAGTAGCTTTGAAGTTTTTATCAGTAGTGAGTGCCTAATTTGGCTGAGTCCTTCCACTCTTTTTTTCAAGGTGGGTACCGTCCACCCACTTAATTTGTTTATAAATGGACTTTTACTTGTTTATTAATATGTAGTATACTATATTGCTAAACAATGATGTTGATCTCTTGCAAGAATTTACCGAAAGTATTTTACCCAGAACAGCTGCACTTGTATTCTTTTTGAAAGAACGATTGGAATCAACTTCTTTATACCTATTTACGATCAAGAGAGGTGTCAGTATTGACACTTCCGTCAGCTTATTAATAGTCACATCACTAACAATCAATGTCATGATAAAGTTACCAGGTCAGATAATGCCACTTCACCTGTCATAATGTTTCTACTGTCTAGTCAAAGAAATCGTCACTCGATATCATAATAATGACGTATTAACAACTTTTGTTGTTCTATTTGATAACTGAAACATCTTTCATATTTTTTGTATATAATAATTGTCCCTTGATTTATAATGCTTTTGCATTGTAGATTGTATGTAATTGCATCACACCACCGGAGCGATTATTATAATCAATGATCGTCTCATAAAATTACTGGAATGATAATTTGTATGATCTCATTATTTTTCATTCATAAACGTCATGACAATAATTGAACTGTTTTCAAGTATTCGGTTTCCCTGATAAGTTAATTGAATTGTTGTTAGAACGTCCGCTTTCTACTTGATTATAGTGTGCGTAGCATTTATTAACCTGGTAAGCAGTAAACATCAACCAATGGAATGGGTCGATAGAATCGAGTGTATTTTCTATGGTAGTTTAGTAAGTGTTTTAACCCCGTGTTTGTAATTTTCTTGTGATTATGCGTGTGGGCCCAGTTAGTCTTGTTAAACTTAGCTCGGTGATCTGATTGTAAGTTTTCGTTACCAATAATAGTCGCTAAGAGTTTGTTTATTTACTTTAGTGTCATAGAGCTGGCAGAATTCCCTCACAGTAGAATTAACAAAATGCCACAAGATTTTGCCAAGAATCAAGATTATTTAATACTACATGATTGATTAGTAATTAATTACATAATGATATACAATGAACAGTATAAATTTACATAGGTAGTATTTACACATTTTATAAAGGTTTTATTAGAAATCATGCACTAATAAATTACATTCAGTCCTAAAGTAAATTGTAGACTAACATTTTACTTTCAGCGTTCCTACTTTTACTTGCAATGATATTTAGGTATTGTAAGGAGTATTATTTTAAGAACAGGCACTCGCTTAGTCACTTCTTTTGTTATGTACTTGTATTGTTTTCTTTCTCTAATAAATTAGTTTAGTGAACTTGTTGAATATCTGTTTCTTCTGACAATGTTTGGTTCTACATTATCCTCATTTTAAAAGCACTGTTTGCAAGAGCGAATTTTTGTTGTGCAATCAAAAGTCTATCCTGTGCTTTTTCAGTAGCTTTTCGCCATGGGATGTACCTACCAAATTTTACATTTGGTTGATAAAAAACTGGTTTTCGGCATTGAGTAAAATTTTTAAGTAGGTAGTAAAACATAAAATACAGTATTAAATAATATTCAAGTAGTATGATTAATTCGAAGCTTTCGTTCGAAACTTGTCTGCCAGGCTTGCAGAACTGACATTGGTAAAAAGGTTTCGTGCGGTTTCGGAGTCATCTGTTCTTGTGTAATACCAAAACTCGAAGTATAGTTTATAAAGTTCTCCAACATTTGCTCATTTATTTGAAAAATCTCGGCAGATTTTCCTAGAAGTAACGTATTTTCTAGTGCGTGAACAGTAGTAGTGGTTTCAATTGATATTCCAATTTGGGCACTGTGACAATTCAGATCAAGGCAACAGATTTTTTTGGCCGTTGGCAGTTCGTTAACATTTTCTGAAATCTCGTTGGGATTCTGATATTTGGGGATTTTGAAGATTGCAGATGGTTTGTCATTAGATATATGACCCAAGTATTGCCATGTTGATGGTCCATGTAAATCTGGCCTGCTGAAGTGCACAGAACCTGCCATGCCAACAGGGAATGGTTGAGTGCCTGTCAAAAACAGGACGATTTGGTTGATATTATCTGCATTGTGGATTTCACAAGCTAACTTTGTTTCTGCTACTTGATGAAAGTTGGTGTTCACCAATCTTCCGGAGACAATAATACCAAACATATCGAAACACTTGAAAAATAACGCCGCCGAGAAGCGATATCACACAACTTTTGACATTTTGTAATCGAGAACGTCGAGAACATTCTGGAAGCAAAATGCCGCCAAAATTTGAATTTCAAGGTCTCTAGAGATCTTGTGCTGCTATGACGTAGTGGCGGACAGGAAGACAACTACTGAATTGTCAAAATCAGTGTTGAAAACATACATTTTGATTTTACAAGTAAATATAATTATAACGAGTGTTAATTATAATGCCAAAAGTACGAAGAAGTAAGAAGTCACCGCCAGAAGGCTGGGAGCTAATCGAACCTACTTTAGAAGAATTGGAGCAGAAAATGCGTGAAGGCAAGTATCATTGCTTAGTACCTACCTATTCTAACCTCACTCGTATGCTACTAGGTAGGTAGGTAGGTAGGTAGGTAGGTAGGTACAACACTATTTGACATACTACCTACCTATTTCTACTTAAACGTGACAACTATGTTGTTAATTCGTTAATGATCTAGTAGGTATCGATATTAAAAGTTTGTGAGATATGCACTGACTGGCTTCATATCCAGTGTGGGAATGTGAAAATCGAAATAGGCTATAGCCACTTATAAATTGATTTACCTGCCTAAGTAGGTAGGGTATAAAATAATCGGTGCCAATCCAATCACGTATAAACGGCAGTTAATAAACGTGTATTTATCTACAGCCTCATGATCAAAAGAAGTTGCGTCCTCAAATCATACCTTCCGGATGTCAGGCCAAAACCTCACAAGACCGTGTACACTAACATTTTAGTAGACTCTGCGTACTTCTGTCGATAAAATTAAAAATATTTCCGAGCATGAGGCTGCTAGTTCCTATGGTCTAGCGTGTTTAATGGGAAAGTATTTCTTAAAGATTTCTAGGCTCACAAATTTGTATTTTATATTCTCTAGCTGAAACGGAACCACATGAAGGTAAACGCAAAGTGGAGGCTTTGTGGCCAATTTTTAAGATTCATCATCAGAAATCACGTTACATCTACGATCTCTTCTACCGACGGAAAGCCATCAGTCGAGGTACGTTCTAGCTGCTCTAGTTTGCAGAGTTCTTCGATTGGTTTTTGAGAACAGTTACTTTATTATATTTTGACTTTACAGAGTTGTACGAGTATTGTTTGACTGAGAACATCGCTGACAAGAATCTGATTGCAAAGTGGAAGAAGCAGGGCTACGAGAACTTGTGCTGTCTGCGGTGCATCCAAACCAGGGATACCAACTTTGGAACAAACTGTATCTGTCGAGTTCCAAAAGTCAAGCTTGAGGAAGTAAGTTATGGAGGTGAAACATGGCAACAGGGCATATCTAAGATTCTTCTGCCATCATGATCGGAAAGTGACCATTCGTATTTTGTCTGTAGGTTTTGTTCAATATAGAAGACCTCACAATTAATAACTTATCATTTATTTATCATTGATGTCGGTAATCTTATTCTTAATTAAAGGTTACACAACAAACTAAGGTGTACCTGTTACCATAGGCAGCGTGTTTAGACTACAGATAGCTCTGCAAAAAGTACATACAGAGCCACCTAAGCTGTGGGAAGGAAGCTTACCTTTGGATGCCTTTGGCAAGGCGTCCAAGTCGCTGCAGTTATACGTTATGTTACTGCACATATTACGCATTATCACTCCTTAAAATTTACACAAGTTTATCTAATGTTTATTTGCCTACAAAATATTAATAAGAAAATGTTTACAATTTAACTGAATCTGATCACAATAGTAATTTGCGTGACTTGGTTCTGATTCCGAAATATTGTGATTACATTTGTTGATATTTGATCGGTTGCTAGGTCACGGCCAATGAGAAATTAAACAGTTGAAGATCATTCCCACAAATGTTGCTTATTTCTTTCACTCGTGGCGCTGGGGGTATGAACTCTCGGTGCCCATATCAGCAAATTATTTTTAATTGCATCTCTTGCATTTTTCTTAATAATAATTGGAATATTTGGGCAGATTCTGTATTTTTTTTAAGATTGATTGCCTTCTAGTACTGTAAAATCTTGTGTGCGTGTAGGTACCTACTGATAATCTAATTTGGCCCCCCATTTGATTTGAATGTACTTTTTGACGACCGAGGAGTTTGGTAGATTCTCTATTCATGCTTTGCACGTGCGTCTTTTGTTTTACATCAACAATGTAAAAAAGTATATTTTCGGCCATATTGGTGATAGCTGTCAATTCGATTTAAACTAATTATTATCGGTTATAGTCAAAGATAGTTTGTAAATAAGTGGTTTTATACCTATAAGAACTTCTTCTGTAGCTTACAATTGCACAGGTAAACCATAAATAATATCAAAAAGTACTGAAAAACAGATTGACAGCCGTTCTGACATGTATCCCCAAAATGGCCGCGCAACAATGAGATGACGTCACGTGCAAAGCATGAATAGGGAAGTCTCCTATAAATTAGATTTAAAAATAAGTGTAGGTATTTATTATTATGGAAGTTAAGACGTTGCTAAACACAGATTTATGTTATTACTTTTGTTGTGGGTTGAACAGTTTTCTCAGAATTGATTTACAAGTTTGATAGATTTCTTCTAACTTTAAAACAGGAAAATTGACATTGATGTCATAATTCTTATGTCATGGCAACAAAGTATATCACAATGGTAACACATTGTTGTGGACATAGAAATTACATCACTTTCCTGAATCTCAGTACATGCCATTTTTCTTTCCAAAATGTCCCATGACATTTAAAATTGATTTTTATGAATGAAAATTTTCAATTTTTCAAATGTGAGTGTTTGTGATTATTATTTGTGAATTGTGTTGTTATTTACGCATTTACCGTAATAAAATTGGAGGAGACTTCCCTATTGTGGTCATCTCTGAGTGATTATTGTCTAATTAGTTTGGTAATTGTTTCAGGGAAGAATCGTCGAGTGTATCCACTGCGGATGTCGCGGATGTTCCGGTTAATCTCGTCATCGGATTACGATCATCGGAAGACGCCTACAATCATTGCTACGCGGCAAACTACAAACAACCAGCACCAAAATGTGACACGGGAGTGTATTGATGTAAAAAGCATAGTCCAGTTATGTGTTTTACAATTTATTTATGAACAAATCACTTCATGTCACTATGAAGTCTGAAAATAAGTTTAGTTACTACGTATAATATATATATATTATGGATGGAATCACTTTCTTATTACTAAGTTACAATTGACATTTTAAATAAAGGAACTTGTACCTAGTGTAGAACTACGCATACGACTAGTCTTTTTTAGTGGATACCGTAGTGAAGTCATCGTCCAAAGGCTTGTATTTGAATGATTCGTTAAGATGTATCAAGGTGACCGGTTCCCTGCAAATGTCACGGCCATGTTTCTTGAGAATCGGAGTGCCGGCTAACTCTATCTCCAGTCCCAGGCGCTCGTAAATCTCGTCAAACAAGTCGTTGAAGATCAACGGATTCATGTTCTTCAAAAGTTGTGTCAGGAAAAACCAGTCTCCGATGTTTATTTTCCTGACGACGGATTCTATTTTCTCGTGATGAATCATATTTGTCTGCAATAGACAACAAAATGGAATACATTATTAGGGTTGTCTATTGGGTAAAGTTGTGATGAAAAAACCAAATAAATTACATCAAAATTTGTTAGTCAAAAAACCAGTAAATGGTTGATTGAAATCGGATACAATTGAATGATTTTGACAACTTTACAATTTAACAACCACGCCACAATCTCTAGGCAAAATGGCACTGTTTCGTAAAAAAAAAGAGATAAAATTCTTTAGATTTGTCAATATTAAAGATGTAATATAACGTCATGCTAATCCAAGGTGTAATGTTGGCCACACATGGTCAATTTTGCTTGACAAACTTACTTGACAAGCCTGGAACTGGAAGTGTGACATGAGTGGGGCTTTCAAAGAAGTTTGCCTGGCTTTATGCCAAGGTCACCCCACCCGGCTTGACATGCAAGTCTGCAAGATAATTGACCATGGAGGGGGTACAGAGACAAGTTTATGGACAATATTAATTTCTCTCTTTAAAAACACTTTTTAGTTTGTGTTGATTGTAAAACTCATAAAAGTCAATTCAAAATAAGTTAACCTGAAGCAGTGATATTTTGGAAACAAATTCACACGTTTCATAATCACATACTACGTACCTACCCTGCCGACCGGGTAGTTTCAACTATACTTCGTTATTGAATGACATGGCTGTTTAAAACAAGAGGTTTTGTATAAAATTTAAGCATCTTAAAAAGAAAAAAATTAGTGAAAAAATCTGATAATTATTTTTCTTCACCTAAGATTAAAATTCATTACTTGATTGATACAGTACAATGTTGGTAGTACCTGTTGATAAAGCACTTCTATTCGAACCCGTTCGTTGAGCATCGACACCCGGTACACCAAGGACAGTGCTGTAATGATAGCGAGGATGGAGAACCAGAACCAGAGGAATGCAAAGACTTTCTCGTTGACGATGTTGAGAGGCAGAACGCACTGCGCGTCGATGTTCTGGATCGTCCCCGTAGGACCGTACGTGTGGAACGTGCACTTGGTGATCTTGGGGAAGACTCGCGTCATCGCCTTGTCGGCAATGAGAACGTCGACCATTTCCAGGCCGTAGTTCAAGAACTGGCCCCCGAGGAAAGAGTTCAGCAAGAACATTTGACCAACCTGTCAAAAAAACACAAGATGTTGGAATATCATTTATGTTGTAGTCTGGTAATTAGAGAGCATTGCATGTTTAGTCTTTTAAGCCCCTATTTTACAGGGTTGCAAGCAGAAATTTGCATTGTGGTTGAAGAATTGAGATAATTCTCTATCTCAGCATTTGAACAATTGTTTGAAATGCCAAATGATGCCAACTGAACAAGGTGCTTTTCAAGCAAAGAATCAGTAGAGAAACTTAGAAAACCATTGAATTACTTTTCTGATTTTGTTTAAATTACTCGGTGAATTACACAGAGGAATACGGGCTTTACAGATATATCTTCATTCAAAACAAGGAGAGAATCAAATGTTTTCACTTTACACAAGCTAAATTGTTACGAAGTACAATCATTTCAAGTATCAATTAATTGTTTTTGAATTTTTGCATGAAAATATATTCTTCACATTCGCCCTTTCTCAAAATATGCTATTTTGGCTAATATAAAAAGAAAACAGAAAATCTACATTAGAGGTTTCCAGGATGGCAATGGGAAAATACATTCTCACACTTTGACCGATATCTCTGTTAAGAGGGCTTGGTAGTGAGCGAGGCCTTGACACATTTTTTAATCGATTTTTATCAATATCTTTTTCCAGTGTAATTGTTAACAAAATAGGGCTATGGACGTGAATTCAGAAGAGTTTAATGAAAATAATTTCATAGTTTGGAATAAGCTATTAGTTTTATTGTGTCCAACAGGTGTTTAGAACCCGAAAATGTAGTAATTTTCGGGTTCTAAACACCTGTTGGACAAAATAAAACTAATAACTTATTCCAAACTATGAAATTATTTTCATTGAACTGTTCTGAATTCACGTCCATAGCCCTATTTTGTTAACAATTACACTGGAAAAAGATATTGATAAAAATCGATTAAAAAACTCTTCAAGGTCAAACTCACTACCCAGCCGTCTTAAGGGATGTGATCCTTGTCAACATCCACAACAATTGTTAAGGATGATGCTTGCGCTCGGCCGTTTTAGGAAATGGAGAGAGAAAAATTGTTTTATAAGTTAGTGTAACGTTGATACGATGTCCACATGATCAGTCTGATTGTATTATTAGTAGCACTTTTTAATTTTTGATTTGTGGCTTGTTTATTAGGTGCCAGTTATTCAACAAAACCGCGCAGAACTATGACATTTCCGATGATTGGTTTGGTCTCGAGACCAAACCCGTTAACCAATTGATCTCCAATTTTAGTCATTATTAATTAGATAAAAGACAAACTTAGGGTTATAACTTGCCACATTTTAAAAATTAAATTTCATATGTCACCCAGCGAGACAAGAAAATAAACCAATTTTCACCCAACATCAACTAATTACCTATTACTAACTAAACTAGGAAAACGCTCTGAGTAACGCGTTGATGAGCGAGTTTGGATAACGTGCAACACCTCGAACCGAAATTCTGTTTATCGAAAATGTCCTTAAAAGCCAATAATTCTTGAATTTCGTCACAGACTTGTATGAAAATATCCAACAATTCCTAAAATATTGGTCCCAATAACCACGCAAAGTTTTAAGTTGGTCGATTGAACCTTTATGATTAAACGATTCCTTGTTAATTTCCAAAAATCACAGGATTTCGTTCAAAAATTTTTTAAACGGTCATATCAGTTTCATAATAATATACGTTAGAAAGTTTCTGCTCTAACAACCTTGAAGTGAAGATTCGAAGATGCCGTGAAATATGAAATTCGAGAAATATGATAGCCAACACGCAAAATATCCGTAAACTGTCAATAACTTTTGAATTTAAGCACAGTTTAGTCTGAAAATTGTCAAAAATACAGATAATGTTGGACCCGATGCCCATGCAAATTTTCAAGTTGATCGGTCAAACGGTTCTGGTTTAAATTTCAAAAAGCACATGAAATGTTTTTTTTTAAATTTTAACCAATGGGAGGATTTGGCTGAAAATTTGTAAAATAAGAGACAATGTTGGTGTTAATGACCATGCAAAATATAAGGTCGATCACATTTGTCGAAGTCCATTTTCATTTTTCAGTCTATCAGGAGATGTTTATATAAATTTCAACCAATCAATGGATTTCAAAAAAAATTAGGGTCAGCAAACAGAAAAGGTTGTCTCTACATGTGTGCAAAATTTCAGATTGATCGGTGAAACGGTGCAACTTCCATTGCTCCAGGTAGCAGCCAAAAAATCAAAAAAAAACAAAAAAAAAAGAGGTTCGTGCCAAAAGAGCCAAAAGGAGACGCTCGCTCAAAAAGCAAAAATTAAAAATGTACCAAGTGATAATCCCAATTTTGTCTTTTATCTAATCATGATTAAAATTTCAAATCATTTCATCAACCCATTTTGTCTCCAATCGTATCCAAAAAAGTGCCTGCATGCCTGCAATTGTCTTAAGGTGGTGCAAGCGCGAGCGATTACGCAAAATCACTCGCGCTTGCACCACCTCAAGACAATTTTCCTACCCCATAACTTATTCCACCACCATGTTTCTCATCCCGACTGTACGTACCACATTGGCGAGGTTGAGGGTCTCGCAGACGCTGAAGTAGAACGCGTAAGTCCCGTGTCGGTTGAACCTCCACACGGTCAAGTAGTCCGCCATCAGGTTCTTGCGCGCCTCGGACCACACGTTGTTGGACAGCGGGCAGTCTGCGAGACCAACGTGTCGTCATTAGTACAGATCATTTTGCTTTTGACTCGAGTATCTCTCCTATAGTGTGACAATTTCTTTCAAAAGTGAAGATTAATTTGGATTTGATTAAGATAATTCCTTCAACATTTGGCGTTTTCTAAGATGCGAGAGGATCCTCTCCCGATTCTTGGAAGTTGATAAAAAAAAAATTGTTTCGCCATGAGAAAAGAGAATAGAATCTACATAAATGGGATCTATATATTGAAGTACCTACTATTCACAATGGTTTTTCATTTGTCAAAAAGTTCACAAAAAGTTTGGTAATCTAAATGGTTGAGCTTTTCAGATTCTTAAGTTGATTTTTTTCCAAGTAGGATGGAGCATTTTTATGTATATTCTATTCGTCTTCTCTCGGATAGTAAGTGCTGGTTATCAAGTACAAGTATGTGCTAAATACCTATAATTACTCTTTCAGTGCAATCATTCCACCATAGCTGTTTGTTCTACGGTGGAAGTGCCGGATTTTTAGATCTTTATTATTGAAATAATTATTTTCATTAATGTACACTTGGCAAAATAAAAAAAATATCGTTATCAAATTTGTATGACTGAGTGCTGATCATTTCCTTCAATCAATGGTTGTTATTAATTGTCATCATTGAGACCGGGGATCGCGACTATACTTCTGAAAATATGCGATCTAATATTTTTCAGTCAATCAGAATTATTGAAGGATCATTTTTTGTTGTTACCGAGTTTAGGTCTACAGATATTGAATTAATTTTTTTGATTTTATAGATAGGTAACGTACCTACAAACTAATCAAAGCTTATGAAACTGGCAATTACACTTTTGTGATTGAAATTAATTAGTGATTTGAGTATTGGCTTTTAAATCATTTACCTACTATATCTGGAGATAGGATAGGGAGGGACAAACTGTACCTTATACTTGGTGGCGATAGAGGTAGCAACCTACGTAGGATACAAAAGTGTAAAGTATAACAGAATAGAGCACTAACTAGGTAGACACTGACTTAGATCGTGGACGAGGAAGGTGAGTCTTCCTGCCTCCAGCATCTTCCACATACTCCTGGGCAAGTAGAAGAAGATCGCTTGGAAACACAAGACGAAGCAGACCCACTGGTAGTACTTGTGGTGGATCACCTCGTCGTCAGCCTGGGAGGGTCCGACACCTGGTTGCGCCACTGACAGACCACTCACCCCTGTAACAATCTCAGTGATGACACCAGAGTACGCCACTGACAGACCACTCTCCCAGGGGACTGACTACTCTCCCCTGTAACAATCACAGTGATGACACCAGGGTACGCCACTGACAGACCACTCACCCCTGTAACAATCACAGTGATGACACCAGGGTACGCCACTGACAGACCACTCACCCCTGTAACAATCTCAGTGATGACACCAGGGTACGCCACTGACAGACCACTCTCCCAGGGGACTGACTACTCTCCCCTGTAACAATCACAGTGATGACACCAGGGTACGCCACTGACAGACCACTCACCCCTGTAACAATCACAGTGATGACACCAGGGTACGCCACTGACAGACCACTCTCCCCTGGAACAATCACAGTGATGACACCAGGGTACGCCACTGACAGACCACTCTCCCCTGTAACAATCACAGTGATGACACCAGGGTACGCCACTGACAGACCACTCTCCCCTGTAACAATCACAGTGATGACACCAGGGTACGCCACTGACAGACCACTCTCCCCTGTAACAATCACAGTGATGACACCAGGGTACGCCACTGACAGACCACTCTCCCAGGGGACAGACTACTCACCCCTGTAACAATCACAGTGATGACACCAGGGTAAGCCACAGACAGACCACTCACCCCCGTAACAATCACAGTGATGACACCAGGGTACGCCACTGACAGACCACTCTCCCCTGTAACAATCACAGTGATGACACCAGGGTACGCCACTGACAGACCACTCTCCCCTGTAACAATCACAGTGATGACACCAGGGTACGCCACTGACAGACCACTCTCCCCTGTAACAATCACAGTGATGACACCAGGGTACGCCACTGACAGACCACTCTCCCCTGTAACAATCACAGTGATGACACAAGGGTACGCCACTGACAGACCACTCTACCCTGTAACAATCACAGTGATGACACCAGGGTACGCCACTGACAGACCACTCTCCCCTGTAACAATCACAGTGATGACACCAGGGTACGCCACTGACAGACCACTCTCCCCTGTAACAATCACAGTGATGACACCAGGGTACGCCACTGACAGACCACTCTCCCCTGTAACAATCACAGTGATGACACCAGGGTACGCCACGGACAGACCACTCTACCCTGTAACAATCACAGTGATGACACCAGGGTACGCCACGGACAGACCACTCTCCCCTGTAACAATCACAGTGATGACACCAGGGTACGCCACTGACAGACCACTCTCCCCTGTAACAATCACAGTGATGACACCAGGGTACGCCACGGACAGACCACTCTCCCCTGTAACAATCACAGTGATGACACCAGGGTACGCCACTGACAGACCACTCTCCCCTGTAACAATCACAGTGATGACACCAGGGTACGCCACTGACAGACCACTCTCCCCTGTAACAATCACAGTGATGCCACCAGGGTACGCCACGGACAGACCACTCTCCCCTGTAACAATCACAGTGATGACACCAGGGTACGCCACTGACAGACCACTCTCCCCTGTAACAATCACAGTGATGACACCAGGGTACGCCACTGACAGACCACTCACCCCCGTAACAATCACAGTGATGACACCAGGGTACGCCACTGACAGACCACTCTCCCCTGTAACAATCACAGTGATGACACCAGGGTACGCCACTGACAGACCACTCTACCCTGTAACAATCACAGTGATGACACCAGGGTACGCCACTGACAGACCACTCTCCCCTGTAACAATCACAGTGATGACACCAGGGTACGCCACTGACAGACCACTCTCCCCTGTAACAATCACAGTGATGACACCAGGGTACGCCACTGACAGACCACTCTCCCCTGTAACAATCACAGTGATGACACCAGGGTACGCCACTGACAGACCACTCACCCCCGTAACAATCACAGTGATGACACCAGGGTACGCCACTGACAGACCACTCTCCCCTGTAACAATCACAGTGATGACACCAGGGTACGCCACTGACAGACCACTCACCCCCGTAACAATCACAGTGATGACACCAGGGTACGCCACTGACAGACCACTCTCCCCTGTAACAATCACAGTGATGACACCAGGGTACGCCACTGACAGACCACTCTCCCCTGTAACAATCACAGTGATGACACCAGGGTACGCCACGGACAGACCACTCTCCCCTGTAACAATCACAGTGATGACACCAGGGTACGCCACTGACAGACCACTCTCCCCTGTAACAATCACAGTGATGACACCAGGGTACGCCACTGACAGACCACTCTCCCCTGTAACAATCACAGTGATGACACCAGGGTACGCCACTGACAGACCACTCTCCCCTGTAACAATCACAGTGATGACACCTGGGTACGCCACTGACAGACCACTCACCCCTGTAACAATCACAGTGATGACACAAGGGTACGCCACTGACAGACCACTCTACCCTGTAACAATCACAGTGATGACACCAGGGTACGCCACTGACAGACCACTCACCCCTGTAACAATCACAGTGATGACACAAGGGTACGCCACTGACAGACCACTCTCCCCTGTAACAATCACAGTGATGACACCAGGGTACGCCACTGACAGACCACTCACCCCTGTAACAATCGCGAGAAAAGGGGAATAGAATCTACATAAAAACTCTTAAAGTGATACAAACCCCTTCTTACCTCTATTATACAAGTACTAGGCCGTTTTAGCAAATTGAGAGAGAAAAATTGTTTCAAGTGGGTGTAGCTTTGACAGGATGTTCACATGATCAGTCTGATTGTATATTAGTAGCACTTTTTCATGTTTTGCTTCCTGCATTGTTAATTAGGCGCCGGTTATTCCACAAAACCGCGCAAAACTATGACATTTCAGATTCGATTGAATACCAATCCGTGAACCAATTGATTTCAAATTAAATCATGATTAAAAAACGAACTTAGGGTTATCACTTGGCACATTTTTGAAATTAAATTTCATACGGCACCCATTGAGACAAGAAAATATACAATTTCTCACCAAATATTAACAAATTATTATTAATTAACAAAGCAAAAAATTAAAAATGTACCAAGTGATAACCCTTAGTTTGATTAAATTATCTAATCATGATTAAAATTTCAAATCATTTGGTTAACCCATTTTGGCTCCAATCGTATCCAAAAAAAAGTGCCTGCAACAAGCAGCAAAATCGCTCTCGCTTGCAGCACCTTATACACATTTTCAATTTGATAGTAGGTACCAACCAATCAAAATATATATTAAAAAAAATACAAAAAATACACAATTGAGCACAATTTCAGCTTAATTGAAAAAAAATGTTGCGACCTGCCTACCGCTTAATTCAGACAAACAAACAAACACAAAACAAAGAAAAACAGAGGTCCGTGCCAAAAGAGCGAAAAGGAGTCGCTCGCTCAATGGAACAATCTCTGGGGTATTTTGCAAAATAACATGGGTAATTTTTGACAGATCATTACCTATTTTATTAGTTCAGTAAATAACTTTTAAATTATTATTTATCTACCTACTTCAAACGGTGCTTCGCAATTTAAGAGACTTATTAAAAAGGCAATGTTTTCACTAAATGGTTATTATAGCGCCATAAATTCAATTTTAATGTGATAAATCCAAACGCGCCCTGCAGGGCATGCTACAACAATGCCCCAAAAAGGCGTCTTTATGGCTGCAAATGGATATTTTGATATTTTACCTTTGATTTACTCTAATATCATCTACGGGGCGGAATTGGGTGGGGAGGGGGGGGGGGGGGGGGGGCAAAATACAGACTTGGATCGGGTGCCGAAATCGCAATATACGGCGCTGATAAGTTCAAATGAAAGGAAGATATTTCAATAAAGTATCATTGATCACATAATTGATTGATTATAATACGAGCTCAGCCTGAAATCGCAATAAACTAGTGTAAAATAAACAATTCGCAACCTCTAATAGAGCGCCGATAAAAGAAAGTTATGATTTATGAAGGAAATGAATAATCCCATATTGATATTCTATTTGATTGCGATGTCAAGCATCTGAGCGCGTAGTCTAACTAAATAAACAACGCATAGAGAGCGGCACGTGTGCTGTAGCGCTTGTGTGTCCGTACGTGCACTAAACAAATGCAACACTCTCAAGCAATCAAGTATATATAGTATAGTTAATTAGGTATGTTTACGGCTCAACGATCAGTCACATAAATTGTGGGAATTGCTCAAGCAAACAGTCCAATTTTATTTATTTCTAATACTATGATTTGGAATTACGTACAATTAAAAATTTTAGTTTCTGACCGTTGCCTCCTCTAGTGTACATATACAGCACTAACAACGTAGCAGGCAGGTATGTACCTGTAGTAGTCCTACTAGGTGTAGTATAGGTACCTACTAGGTAAGACATTTCTTTTTAAGTAGTAAGTTGTCAAAAACTTCTTTACAAAAATGTTAGGTACCTACCTATCACTATTTTTTTCAGTAGGTAGGTATTTAATGTTTAATTCAACACCATCCTGTGAATAAATGTATTTGTATCTGATGGTTTACAGCCAAAGAAACCATAATTTTTTGAACCCAAAACTATTATTGTACAACAGTTGGTTTTTGGTGTGCATTCTCTTCAGAAAATTTGTCTATCCGCGCACTGCAAGTTTATGAAAATTAGCCTTTTAATTCATCCCCTGAGAAAATCAAATTACATGAATTAAACCTCCAGTTTTCATCCTAAAGAAACACATGGGTACTATTTCAGCGTTTTTCTTTAATTACATCGACTGGGCGTTACTGCTATCGACCTAAACGGATAATTTTTTACTCAAACTGACATCACTGATTTTCGGAGGACTGGAACTCCCGAACGATGTAGGTAAGAGAGAAAAAAAACGTTGAAAGAGTCAAGTGTTTCTTTTGCTTTCTAGGACGAAGGAAAAGTCGAAGAGTTTACGTGAAGTTGATTTTACCGCTGGATTTCTAATTGAAAAAGATAATTTTCGTTAACGTGTAATGTGGATACAGCTGATTTTGGATGTTATGGCTAGAGCGAATGACACCAAAAAACCAACTGTTGCAATTAAATTTTTCGTGTCTTCTAACTCAATTTTGACAAGATTATTAAGAATTTACCTACCTATATTTGTGATAGATGTAGCCTGTGGTAGGTACTAGCGTATGATGAGAGAAATTATTACGTGTCATGTTGTTTAAAAAGGAGAAGAGCGACACAAAAGTCTCGATTTCTAGGGGTGCGTTCTTGTAACTTTTCATATTCTGTAAAGACAACTTTAAAGTGAAGAAAAACCTATTTGACAAGCTTTGAAGTGAACTTATATGACAAAACATAATATCCCAGGAATTGGAGAGTGCTTACTTTTGAGTTTTGAACAGGTAGAAGTGACAGCTTACCTTCAAGATGTTTCGAGACAGTAAAAGTAGAAAATATCCAACAATAAGTATCCAAAGCATCTGTATCAATAGCACTATCCTGTGAACTAGTAATACAATCAATAGGATCACCAAAATACTGTCGTGAAGTTAACATCAACGAAAACACTATCAACATGATCACTGTCAACTTGTGGTGTAGTCTGCACACATTATTATCAATATTAACACCGTCCAGTTTAAGAAGAACACTCACAGAATTGAACAGATCAAACATATTGTCAAAGCTTGATGATCTTGGCCGACCGTATCGAGGTGGGCCTATGATGAGATTGAATACAAAGTAATTAATAAATGTGTTGGTTGGTAATGACAGCTACACGCGAGTGACATGTTAGGTAGAACGATCAAGCGAACGAAGTGACAAGCGACGTGATTGGCCAAGAAGTCGGAGGCATTCGATTATTGTCGGCGGGAAAAGATCGCAGTATGTGAAGAGGGAGGGGGGAAACATTCGAATTACATGTGGATTTGAATAATTTGAAATATGGTGGGGTATTTTATTTATTTTCATGGTCATGCTTGAAATAATAAACGTTATTCGTTATTAGATTGAATAATATGTTATTTATAACCTACAAATCATAATAATTAACTGTTGATGACGTGTGTGTACATTATAAAATGTAAGCTGTTCAATCGTTTGTCATGATTGAAAATTGCGAAATCGAACAAAATTGATCTATGCAGATCTATGCGATCTATTGATCTAATTGATAAATTTATGCGAATCAAATTATCTACATAATATTCTTTTCGATTTGATATCCGGTCCAATTCTCAAGGAAATTTCCCTGAAATTATTCAAACAACTGATAATACATATTCACCTGCAAGTTGAGTTGACTTAATTAAATTATGTAAATGATTTCGTTAGGTCAGGTATGACGCAGTTGCATAATCAAAGTCACATAGTCCGTGCGATAAAATATTATATCTGGACATTGTAATGGTTCATCCGTCTTGCTAACATGGTCAGGTTAGTGACAAATGTCACACGTTCTGTGTGGATTTCATACCTAGCAATCAATTATTCCCACAACTTCATTTATATTATTGTCAAATATTTTACTTATTAAAAAAATAACCTATTGATCGATTGATCGTTGTGATAATTTTACAATATTTCAGTAAGTGTTTTGTGAAAATTGACGTGTTATGTTTCTCTGCTTTTGAGTGTGTTTTTTGCATGAACTTCCTATATCACCACATCAACCAAACTAGGCATATGAAATTTTGCACACACATATATGCCAAACCAGGAGGTCAATTCTTGAGATTTCACGTTTTGAATCCGTTTACGTTTTCAACGTTGAATACGTAAAAAAAGTTTCATACAAACTTTTAAAAACTTTTTCAAGTTTTCTATACAATGCAAACGTAAACGGATTCAAAACGTATAATTCATGAATAGGCCTCTAGCGGTGACATGGATAGTTTTTGACCAATATAAAATAAACCTTTTGACCGATAACTTCAAATTTTTTATTATAATTGGGACCTGCAACAATTGACTTTTAAAGGGACTAAATAGAACGTTACTCGGAACTTTGAAGTTTGAAAAATCGATGTGAACGTTTAAATGAGAACTTGAACTTTAAATGCAGTTGTCTATAATGACCTGAATTTCCTCAGCTGTCAGGTGAATATGTTGATGTTTAATTAAGATGATGCAACAAAGTATACATGTTACAAATTATGCAGACGGATTTGTCATCATGTTTAGTCAGAGTTCTGAGTTGATGAAATGTGAATCATTCCTAGAGATGATACCAAGCTCATTGCATAATATTATGCAGATAGATATTCAATCCAATGGAATGAGTAGTTCAGATTTCTGTAATTTTTTTGCTGGAATAGCTGGATTTGTGCTGGATTCCAAAATTATGTGATTTCTTGGGAATTGTCATTTTACTGAGAAGGAACGTTCAGATCGAATGTATTTATAAATCAATCGTGCAGTTGTATTAAAAGAAACTTCCGAACACTGAAATAATCGGAACTTTAAAAAAGAAATAGTCTGATGAATAATATTGAAAAAATAAATTGCAGAGAGTAATCACTTATTAACCAAAATAATGTGCAACATTTCCAATAGTATTCTAATAGGATTTGGGATAGCATAGCAAATAATATTGAAGATATCGGAGCCCTTGAAGTAAAGTAGGTATACGCTCTACTCAGTAGAGTAGTTCGAAATATTTTTCGTAATTTCCTAAAATTTTAAGTGCAGTGAACCAATTATAATTTAAAAGATTTCAAATCCAAATAGAACATTAATTTCTCTATCCTTGATCACTAAATTATAGCGCAATATTAAAACTAAATAAAGCAAGAAATCTCGATATTCAAACATTTACTGGAATGTGCACCGGACCCACATGCGATAAAGGGCCTTGCCCCCTCCCCCCCCCCCCCCCCCCTCGGCTTTTACAGAAGTCGAGGCACTTGGTTTTCATCCTGGCCATCTATCAATAATATTGCGGAAGAGATTCTTTATTATAATGTATTCGTTTGAAAATATTCCACATTCCTTTGGAGGCTAATTCTTGAGCTTTCACGTTTTGAAACCGTTGAAATGCTTTCATTCTTTCAAAGTTTTATACAACGCACACGTAAAACTGTTTCTATAAGAATTGGCCTCAAGGCTCTTTGATTGTTTTGATCTCAAATCAAAAAACATCACACCTGTACGTAATTCCCAAAGCACGTTCCGTCTGCTATACATTGCTCAGGACTCTGTTTGTAAACCGGCGTCTTATCTCCTACCGCCATCACGTGGCGACGCCGCGACGCTCTGACGCACGCGCATCGCGAGGCGTCGGTTGCCAGGACGACGCCGCACGACGCCGACCTTCAGTGTGTCAGCAGGCGAGCTAGCAGAACGACGTCCAGGCGTCGGTTCACATACGTCGCGACGCTCATCGGAGATATAAACTCTTAATACAACTCGTTCGAAACTTAATGAAATAATCACAATTCGAAAGGAAAATTGACTTTAAACTTTCAATAATTAATACCAATACTAATCTCTTATTATCTCACAATTTTCCCGTTTCCTGTAAAATTTAAAAATTTACAGTGCTCTGATTTTTCCACTCTCTAAAATCCTAGAGAGCTTTGTTAAACTTTATTCTGTGCTTTTGTGTTGTGCTTTGGAATTATGAAGAGTTTGCATACAAATGGATATTCTCCACATGAATTCTAGGTAAGTGAATAGGTACAATAATCCATTTCGCATCCAACTGGGCATTGATGATGCGAAACATTGTTGTTGTCGTTGTTGTTTTGCCAACAAATGATCGTTACGTTGAATTAATCTGCAGTAATTTGATGTGATATATGACGTCACATGACATGACGAGTTGGGCTGTTTGTCACATGCAAGCTCAGCCATTAGGTGTGAAATAAAACCAACAGTTCTCATTTATACGTTACATGGAGGTGCATTGATTAAACTTGTGGAAACTCATTTAGTAACTTTGTTAATATTATTTAGTTAATTGTATCTGCACTAATTTAATTATAGGAATTATGAAAGCTTTCGAGCGAAAAAAATACTTTAGGTATAGTCTGCGCGATCTAGCAAGAAATAGGGATCAGACTCTATATAAAAGTTATATTTCGTGTGGTATATTTGCGTTTTCAACTTTCAAGTTGTTAGTCAACTTTAAACATGTTGAAGCCGGCTTAACCTAAATGACGAACTGTTTGCTTCTAAAGTTGACTTTAACAAAGATAGTAGTATTTTTATGTAGTTTCTATTGCTCTTCTATCGACGTACACTCGTATATATAATACGAACTCTAACTTAAACGAATAAGAGTCTATTAACAAGAGTTTAATTATCAGTTAGGGTCAATCAATGGTGCTTTTAAGTATCAGTGATGAAATAAACTACTGATGAATCGTTGTCTCATGTATTAAAAGCTTTAGCGTCTTCCTCTAAAGTAGCCATTGTAATAAACAGTGAAGTGATCCATAGGAATTGAAGAAACTTCTCACAAATTATTCTCACAAAACAAAAAATGTTTTTGTCTATATTAATGTATTATTTAGTATAGCTTCAGCCTGAACTATCTATAGGGAAGCTTGGACAAATCATAGAAAGCAAGAAAAGAAAATACAGCAAAATACCAAGGGAAAACTATAACTGAAATCAATATTTGCAAAGACAAAATAGGAATATCGTACAGAATAAATGTCATTTTGAACAATATTCAACGGTTGAGTTCAGAACAGGATTTAAAAATTTTATTGTATAAAGAAAATATGACAAACTGCTTCAGCTCTCCAAAACGAATTCTAACTTCCCCATTATTCCTCTGGAACGGATTCTTGGATGATTCGTCTTGAACGAGTAATTTGTATTGTGTGGATATAAAAGAGGTGGTTATAATACGACAAGACAGATCGCTTCCGGCTGTTGATACTCGTACAAATGAGCACCGCGACGGCGACGCCAAGCGTCGGCGAGAGTTCGTCGCCTCCACTGCCGACTTCCGCACTTCTTATGCCCGCACTTCGTTCGAGTCTATTCTTGGCGGCGCAAAAAACAAGCGGCGCACACGACTAGCAACCTTGTAGTAGTATTACTCATTCGCGTCTGTCAACAGTGATATATAACAAAACGAGCTGACAGTAATGACAGACATACAACACAGCGCATCAGTATTTCATAATATGTAATATAATATTATGTATTAAGTTTTAATATATAATTTAATATTATGTAAAGTCAAATATTATCTCACATTTCCACCAATTGAGCGCCACCTTGACAAACATTATGACTTGCAAATTACTGTAATATGTCCTTCAATGAACGTACTTGAAAAGAAAACGCTTTTTAATTTGTCCTTTTTATTATCAGCCTAAAAAGAAATTTTATACTGCGTTTTTATGATGAACGTACACTCAAACCAGTAAAAATTGGTACTCGAAAAGAAAAGGATTGGCTGCTGAGGTTCCTTGACAATCAATCCTCGTTATATTATCAATGAAATAAGAGCTCACCTACTAGAGGTAGATTATGCGTTAACAGTTAACACAGCCTTCATGGGATGATGCCATCAAACCTTAATCAGCCAATCCTTTTCTTTTCGAGTACCGATTTTTATTGGTTTGAGTGTACCTATTTAGAATTTAACTAGGAAAACGCTCGGTGTAACGCGTTGATGAGCGAGCACCGACACGCACGACATCGCCAATCATAGCACGATCCATTCAATCAAAGATAACTAACTATACATTATTTATTACCAATTTTCCCTGCAACTTTTCATAAACACTCTGGATCAATTAAATAACATATTATTGTACTGATCTTTTTCCATCAATCTCTTTGGACAGATATTCAAACACTTAAAACAGCAATAAGTCTGTAAATTCTTGACCGATTGGGCTGGAAATGTGTAAAATATGATGTTATCTAGTCAAAACGTCGTTTTCATAACTGTGAAACACAATCCATATCGTAAAATAAATTATTTTAGATAAGGTATACCTATACCTATGTATATGAAATACATACATTACATTTTGACTACATTATGTATTGCAATATGATCAACTAAGAAAAGAATCTGTCTTACATTGATATTGAGAATAGCCATCTATAAACTTTGCTTTGCTACATAGAGCAACCCAGAATGCAGTGGAATTTCTGTTTTGAAATGTCATTTCTGACAGTTATTAAAACTGTCAATAAGTGCATCTATGTTCTTGACTGGTAGGGCTGAAAATTTGTAAAATAAGAGACAATGTTGGTCTGAACGACCATGCAAAATATGAGTTTGATTGATCAGATTAATCGAAGACCATTTGATAGGTCAAATGGTGGTGTGGCTATAGGCCGTTTTAAATTAAGTATACAAATGAAAAATATTGGTGCCAATCCTTGCTAAGTTTTAAGTTGCCAATCCTTGCTAAGTTTTAAGTTGATCGATTAAACCTTTATGATTGAACGGTTCCTTGTTAATTTTCGAAAATCACAGGATCTCGTTCAAAAAATATACCTGGGACCACCCATATGATATGATATGTAGTGTGTGTACACAATATCAGATCAATCTGTTGAACGGTCATTATTAGTTTCATATCGTTTAAAACTTTCTGCTCTAACTACCTTGCCTTGTAGATTCGAAGTCGCCGTGAATTTGACAGCCAACACGCAAAAAGTCCCTAAAATGACAAAAACTTTTGAAAATAACGACAGATTAGAGTGAAAATTGGCAAAAATACCTTAAATGTTGGTACCAATGACCATGCGAAGTTTTTAGTTAGTCGGTCAATCGGTTCCAGTTTAAATTTCAAAAATCACAGGAAAAATGGTTTCAAATTTGAACCAATTGGAGGATTTGGCTGAAATTTTTTTTGTTTGGGTACAATGTTGGTTGCAATGACTTTGCTAAATTTCAAACTGATCGAACCAACCAATCGAAAGATAATTTTTATAAAATTTGAACCAATCACAGGATATCGTTCAGAAAAGATCCCAGGGATCGCATAGAATACGTTAGTATGTGTACAAAATTTCAGATCGATTGGTTGTGCGGTTTGACCTGGGCAGTGCAGGCAAAAAAAAAACAAAAAAACAAACAAACAAAAAAAAACACACAGAGAAAGTGCCATAAGAGTACCGTGGTGACGCTCGCTACGCTCGCTCAATTAACAATCCATTATTTTCAATTTCTGATATGCTCCTACCTTGTGGTAACAATGTTTGAATTAGATCCTTTTAGTGTTTTGTAATAAACTTATCAAAGTTATTACCCCCAGTTAACACGATATGTACCCTCCATCTGTACCATGAGTGACGGGAATAGAATCTACATAAATGAAAGAGCACCATTGATGTATTTATGATTTTTAAAAACTTTAAGTTCTCGAAGTACAATGTAAATCATATTAAGCTTGAGTGATTGAATATACATAAAATAGTACAAATAAGCGAATGAATAGAGCATTTTATGTGGATTCAATTAATCTTCTCCGTGGAAAAGACAGTTAATTTCAACGACACTGCCTACCAAATATTATTTTTAAAAAGCAGCCAACGATATTTATCACACATTTCGAAATATAGCTTTAAAAACGTAATATCACTTGTAAAATGCCTATTGAATTTCACGAGTGTCTGAGACGAATGATGTAAGCTCTTCATCTTGTCTCCCCTGCATCTGCTCCTGTGGGATGCTGCGCGAATCATCTGAGTTATGTTCAGATCATGTCTCGCCCATCAGATGGGGGAACCGCTGTTTAACTTTCATGATACAACTCGAAACATCGCTCGCGAGACGTCAGGCAAATTGTTTCAATACTTTGCTCCACAAATCAAGTCGGTGGCCAATTGATTGTGAATCAATAATCGGAACGGCAATCAACCGCAGTGGGGTTGATTCGTCGTAAATTCACAACAGTTTTTATGGGAAATAATAATGAAACGTACCCCGCAGTTTACGATAAGTGAAACATGAATATCCCCAATGAATCCTGTAATATTTATCATTTTCACTTTCATGATCCTATAGAACATAGAAATAGCTCAAAATTACGATGGCGTGTTCGCTGAAGTTTATAGATTCCAGATATCAATTTTAGAGGATTTCAGGGAAAATTACGTATTTTTGTTCACTAACGTCGATCTATAATTACTACGCCACAAGAGAAGCGGAATAGGTATCTACATAAACATCATCAAATAATTATTTGGCAATATTGCGAAATAATTAATTCAGTTTTTTCTGGATTTTCACTGTAGGTTCAGTTACCAGTAGCATTCAAGGAATGTAATTTGTTGTTCCCATGGCAATATAGTCCTAATCAACTGTTTAAAATGTAGCAGAGCATTGAAAAACTGGCCTTTAAAATACTAAAATGCTCAACCAATCAGGTTGTTCGCACTTCAAACTGAACTTTTGTTAACTTAAAAAAAGTAAATAATAACGAATCCTCAACTAGTGGCTTTTCGGTACACGCTCTATGTTTTTGTGATGTTGGCCCCCAAAAGGGCCGTTTGTCACTACGTTTCGGCAGTCGTAGCGCTGCCATCTTCAGGTGAAGTCTTCACCTGAAGATACGTAGTGACAAACGGCCCTTTTGGGGGCCAACATCACAAAAACATAGAGCGTGTACCGAAAAGCCACTAGTTGAATATAACGATAGCTCTCAGACCCTCAGTCAACCCAATAACGAATCCATTTTCCAGAAATTGTTTTTTTTAGTTTTTTTTCTACAAACTTTAATTCGACTTGTCTATACGATACAATATGAGGTTCATTCAGAGAGTTTTCTTTGTTTTATTGCTATTTTAATCCCCAGATTTACACAAAAGAACAATGAAACTATAAGCTAAGATATAAGTAATAACGTTATTAATAAATATTGTTTGGAAGTTGTGACTGGCTTAGCTACAGATACCAGCAGATATAAAAGTTTCAATCATCTTCTTCCCAAGAACTGCTGTAATCCCGTTACTGCACAGCACCCTCAACATTCCCCTCACCCCCCTCACCCCCCGCAGTGCGAACTCGGCACCACCACCCCCTGGCTTTTTACTTCCCACCCTCCTCGACTGGGGTGCCGCGTGAATGACGTAGTTACGAAGTCGAGAGGGTGGCTTTGTCTCTGACGCAACAATCAGACAACAATTAGCGTCTTATTGTTGTTTTCAGTTGTACTTATCGCCGCCATCTTGAAGTGTGCTTCAGATGATGTTGTGGTTTTCTTTGTTTTAACAAATGTACTTGTGTGTAGAGTGGTCTTTTCAACTGAGCAACTCGCGAGTACTTGGCTTTTTCCTGCACGTAATTCCGTCTACATCATACAAGCTTTGTGCACGGCTGAAGTGAGGCAACAAAATGTTTCACACCATCCTGATTTGAAATAAAACTTCCCAATTACATGGTTTCTCCAATGCTCTCTTAAATCAGTAATTAAGATTACTTAGGGACAGTTTTTCAATGCTCTGCTTACTTCTAAACAATGATTAGTAGAACTAGCAACAGACAATTACATTCCTTGACCACGCAAATGACAGAGTATTGAAAAACTGGACCTTAAATGGGTTGAATTCAACCCCTTCAAGGAAACTTGAACCGTGTAATTCCGGCTTTAGTGGTCTTGCAAGGAATGTCACTAGTTGTTGTCATGGCAATCGAGTATACCTATCATTCAACTGTTTAAATGTAACAAAGCATTCAAAACTCTTCGTCAAACCTTTTCTTTATTTTGCCTTCTTTTGGCGTACCTATTTTTAAAAAAACGTCTGAGTTAAGGTGTTGCAACACAAAGGTCAACTTCAATGTATAGAATCTACATAAATGTGTTCTATACTTTGGATAGTGTTTATGCGTTTAAGGTTCAGTTTTTCATTAAGTTAACACAGTCATTCCAGGAATGTCATTGGTTGTTGCCATAGCAATTCCTAATCAACTGTTTAAAAGTTCAGCAGAGTATTGAAAGACTGGCCCTAAATAGCTTTTAAGTTGTCAAAAGTTCACTTAGAAGCAAAATGTGGACTTCAACTAGACTTTGGACAACTCAAAAGTTGTTGTTAAAACTCATGTATGCATCGAGAAAACCAGAAATTACGAACGGGTCTTCATTGAACGCAAATTGTCGCAAAACGCAAAACGATTTCGCCGAACGCGTATGTTGCCGTGGTTGAAGATCTCATTGGCTGTGAGGCAAGATTTCGCGTTCATGGAAGGGTACATTTCCTGTATTTTCTCATTGGACGAATAAGTTTGAGATGCAATCATGCAGTGTTTTCTGTCATGTAAACCAAGTGGAACGTCAATTGCCTTAGTGTTTCGATCCACTCTGGCATCCCCCTCTTTTAAATGACGCGACCACTCTGAGGAATTGGCCATTACTTGATTGATTTAGGTTCGTGCCTCCGTCATCTCAACTTCCATCGTCACTGATTCCGTGAATATATCGATCATCAAATGATCGATCAACAATGTATCGATATAAATCGATAGGCTGTTGATGAACAGAGAAGAGCGATCATTTCTTTCATCACAGTTTTAGTAGTCACTCGTTTATTTTTGTCAGCGATTGCTGGTGCTAACGATGTAAAAGCCTTCCTCGGATCACATGATATTTTGCAATATTGAGATCAACAATAGCAGCTACACTTTTACAGTTTTGGGACTAGTTGAAGAAATTAAAGGGTTGTTATTTTAATATTTTTTGATTTTGCCAAAATTGTGTTCAGTCACTCTACCCAAACTAATCGTTGATGTCTCTTTGATAGATATTACAAAATGGCTCCGTTTTGGGGAATATATATGCTTTTTAACAGCTTTTAATTGTCGGAATACTTAAGGAGGATAGTTTTGATACCCATTTTCCCGTAATACTATTGAGAAAATGGGTATCAAAACTACCTCCCAAAGTTGCATAACAGTGGAGTAAATAATGAGTTTTGGGGAGACTTTGATATTTTGGGAAAATTTTAAACAACTGTCAGTTTGCATAGCGGTCTCCAAAGCTTGAACTTCTTGCCTCTAAGAATAAACTTTTTGCATGCATATTTTCGTTTATCAAGCCATTTAATGGATTCTAATGCCCATCTCTCACGATACAGTCTACGTGCAACCAATATCTCCAAGTAATGACTGAACTTTAAGCTTGCAAGTTCTTGCTTGCTGACATTGCTGCACGCCAATGATATTGTAACATTCTCTGATCAGCTCCCCTCTAGCTGTTTGGCGCCTTCTCGTCGCCTGCATGCTAGTTACTTCATCAGTGGCGGACAGGGGGAGGGGGAACATCCCCGAATCAAAGTATATAAATAATGCATTAGTGAGGGTGTATGTCTGTTATGTCATTCATCCCTCCAAAAGATCAATACATTTTATTGTAGCAACATTGGAGTGAAGGGAGAGTTCTCTATAGGTTTTGTATAGGATGAAAAAGAGAGTTTTGGACAGTATAAAAACATCCATTGCTATGAAATGAAACGGGGTTGTTTAAAGTAGACCGCAGAGATGATTAACGAGGTGCGGTTGTTATTACCACTACTGTCATATAAAGTGTTGCTTTCATTTTAAAAAAAGTATTGAAATAAAATATACTTTGTTGGAGGGACAGTTACAGTGCGGTATCTATTTGTTATTCAATTCTCATGGGAATACGTTTCATTGGACATTTTTATTTTATTTTGTAGAAAACATTGTTACAGTTGTTTTGACTTGTGTTTTAATTTTTCGAGATCCAAACGACTATTTTGAATTAGTTCAGTTAGATTACATTTTCTTCATAAATCTTGTTCCTTTGAGACATTTTCTACCTGATTTTACATTTTTATTAAAATTACCATCACAAACATAAGTGGTAATTGTGCAAAAAGTATTATAAGTATCTGAATTTGCACCCCCAATGTTAAAGCATATAGAAATTGTCGAACTTTTGTGAAAATCTCAAAAGTTAGTTCAGATTTCAATAAAGATACAATAAGAAATAAATTGTAAGTTTCACAACACAGTCAGCAAAAAATATGGTGCGAAACTTTGGCTTTTCCCAACCTGGTAACAATAATATTCTAAGGATATTGAAATTTGCGCCAACATTTTACAATTTATAACCAATACGAGATCAAGCTATTGTCAAAATCTGCAACCACTCCTAAATATTTAGTATCGCATTACATTTTGTTTCCCTCACGATCAGAATATATTGTTGGCTGCTCTTTCTCAACTTAGTTATGTACTTCACCACAGATGTCGCGACTATCCTAGATATTCACACCCCAACATACAGACTGTAAAGTCAATGTGAAAAGATACTGAGTAGATACACTAACGCCAGTCTCTCCTCTAATATCAAAGCTCATCATTCAAGACCCATCAACCAGCACATTCGGAATTTCACAAATCTATTCTCCATGCAACTGATCTGCAACTGATATGTTACATTCTCCAAAACATCTTCTACCCTTCGAGATAATATTAGAAAATGTGGTCAGGACTCCCGACAAATTCAATTCAACCCTCCAGGCCAGTCCGCACCCTTAACCGGGGGACAATTCCATCCATTCTTCGCATCTCGTATATCAAATACCAAGTTTAATATCATCCCTTCAATGCCATCCCGTATAGCACATAATTCAACCCCCCTCCTCCCTTTCTGTCCATCATCTATGGAGCCAGAGCTGCTCTGACAGCTCGTCAGACCTGTCAGAACATGTACTTGCCAACAATGTATACACTTGCAACGGAACATTTCCTCCTTGCGGGTAGGGGGAGGGGGAGGAAGCTGTACCAGTGTTAGGGGGTTGAAACATCCCCTTCACACAATGTTTGTCACCTCAAACCCCAGAGTACACTCGGCTGCAGGCAGAATGCATGGGATGTTGTTCTGGACCAGTTGTACATCAATGGAATAAGAGATTGAAGCACATTCGCCTTCTTTTGGATGTTACATAATGCCTTTTGTTAGCCATGCTGCCATTTGGCAGCTAAATTCACAAATTGTGTGTCTGTAAAAAATTAGAGTTTCTATTTATCAAGCTTTTTATATTGTGTTGTATTTGGCGGCAATAATTTAGCACGGGAATCGAAATGGGAATGAAATCCACCTTAAAAATAATTGTATTCAATTGTTGATAAAATCCCACTTTTGTAATATAAATCATAATTTTTTTTTTTTTTTTTTTTTTTTTATTGTCGAAGAATTAACAACTCATTTATTAAATTGTTTTTGACATAATATTTGCTACAAATTCAGTTTATTTTTTTATTGTTTATTGGATAATTATTGACATAATTATTGGCATTAGGTACCTACCGCCTAGCAATTGACTATTGCTTGATGCTAACAGTTTTTAATATTCAGAAGTTGGAATTTGGAAATGGATTTTAGAACCATGTGATGGCTGTGGATTTGAAAGGAATGAGGTTATGTTAGTCTAGACTAGGCTGTTATTAGTTCGCTTCATTTTATTTTAATACCTTGTGTTCTTTACAATGCTGTAATATTTACAGTATAGACAATATTCATAACATTATTGTAGTACACACTACATTGTAGCAGGTAAATTGAACAATAAAACCAACTTCCTAGCTTCATTACTAACTACAATGAAACTAGTTCGCCTTCTTCTCGCTAGAGGCGTTTGAGTTCATCAACACAGAACGACGGAAATAAGCTGGTTTTTACCCTCAACGACTTTTCCATACACGTCATTGGAAATTTCCCGCCATTATACGACTTTTTATATTTTAACAACCTCCCTTTATTTGGATATCCTTTTGCCTTTGGTACGGAATATGTGTAGTAACAGGACCCAGAGGGGAACAATAAAAACAAACTTCATGTGTATAGGGAAAAAAGGAAAAGTTTTCAGTGTTGATTTAGGACCCAACTCTTCACTGGCCCAGTTTGTGTAGCATATCCAGATAGCTTTTGTAACTTGTAAGAGGGCCTTAAATTATTTGAGTCACAGTTTGACTAATTTTGCTTTCCCAATTAATTCATTCTGCCAAATTCAACTGTTTAACAAAGCTAAAATATTCATATTACCTCTACCTACAACTTTTCGGATATAGTAACTGGGAAAAGTATTTTTAAACAGCTGGGGTGGGATTACATAAAATGAGAACTACCTTGTCACGGTGACAAGCTTCTCATCTCAATGTTATTCACGGCCTTCTAGGGTCTTGTCACCGTGACAAGGAAGTTATCATTTTATGTGATCGCACCCCTGATGATAATCCTGTCATAATAATAGGAACGCAAATTGTTTTATGAGCTTAATTAAGAACTAGGAAAACACTAGGAAAACAGGCGACATTTCTATAATTATCTCGATAAGTATTGGCAATATTTATCTGTTCATGCCATAACAACAGCCAATACGCTCTGTTTAAAATATTTAATCCTGATATTGTGAAACACAATTGTGTAGGTATTAGATTTTGAGTAAATGCGAAAACAAAATATAATGGGGGAGCTTCCAAACTCCACGGCGAAAGTGGTTTTAAAATATCTCTCGAGTAAATATCCCCGTCCGTTTCCTGCTTTCCCTCGCTCGTCACTTGAACGTCGGGACGCATCCCTGGAGTGCGTCTGGATGCGTCGGGCTGCTGTGAGGGGAGATAAAGGGGAGGTCAGCTCAGAGGTCACAGCAGAGTGGATTGCTCACACACGGCCTCTGTGCGCGCTAGGGGAGACGAGCAATCACATTAGTTCCATGCACGGCCTTCTTGGTGCTTCAATCGTCGCCTTATCCACGGCCTTCTTGCGCTTCAGTCTTTGTGTTTTGTCACGTGGAGAAACATCAGTCGCGTTTAGGAAGTCGTTTAGGAGGTCGAAATCTTAGAGACCAAATGGTTAAACCAGAAAACATGTTGTCTCAGATTGTCTTTAGTAAACGTTATTTTTAAATTTGCCGCGGAAATGTCAGCCAATCAAAGGCAAGTATGAGTCGCGATGGTGGCGCAGCTCTACGGTAGAGTTTGGCGTTGGTGACGATGATGATATTGGCCGCCGAGCAACCATCTCTAAGCAACCATAGAGCGACGTTAGGGACATTTCATATTTTTCTAGATGTTTTACGCCGTTTTAACTGTATACTGATGCCAATTTGCATCTATATGTGTTTGGTACTCTATATCATACAAAAGTTGTAAATAAACGGCAATTTTAAAGCTAAGTAGCTAAGAATTGGAGCCATGTTTTATAGCAATTCATACAAAATTCTAAGAAATATACCTTAATTGTGTGGATTCTATTCCCCTTCTCTTGTGAAACAAAATTATACGTTTGCAGCTAGATTTTTTTTTATAAGCTTATGCTAAAATATTTGTTTATTTTTTGGAAAAATCACAGTCACGGCAAACTGAAAATAAATAATCTCTGATGTGTTTCGTACCCACGCCCCCTGAATTGCCGGAGAAAAAAATTGTAATTCAAATCATAATAATTTAAAATCTTTCAACATTTTGGTCTGCGTATCTTCTACTTGCCTATACATGTAGGCAACTACGTCACAAGTTACGCACATCAACCTCCTCCTGACATTGATGTTGGTGTTCTGCAGTGATTGTATCGCCACGTGGGCCAGGAAGTAATAATTCATGTGAAAACTGACCCACATTTCACTCCGCACAACACTCTCTTGACAGCTGTCAATCATACGTGATTGATTCGTACAATCTCCGATTGATCGCCGGCAATAAAGTAGCCTAGAAGCCGTGAGATAAATCACGAATAGCTGACAACATCGGTCAAGGATTACTGATTTTTACTAATTACGAGAAAAAAATTGGGCGTACATACTATTTATCGATTGCATGATTCTTTACCGTTGACTATTGGTATGCATCATAAGGATAGTTGAGATCTTCCGACTTTTCAATCCCTAAAAAAGCTTTTATAATTTGTATAGGTTATTATTACAGTTTTAAGAGAGCGTCTCCACTCGAAACTTATGGCTCGAATCTCTGACGTTTTGGTCTGTCGTTTGTTCTTTACGCATTACAGGTCAAACGAAATAACGGATCGGGCCAATTTTTTCACAAAAGATTCATAACTTTTCTGATTGGATACCTATTGATTTCTAGCAAGATTGGCCCATTGGTTTAGCCGGAAAATTAATGTGTGTATAGTTTAGCAGTTATAGGTATCGTAGCAACGAATTCTAAATGTTTATACAATACCTATAAGGACCATGATCACTCAAAATGATCGCTTCTGTAGTACCTCCACGAGTTATATCAGAAGATTGTGAAATTTGTTTCGCGTTTTTTTGCTCCCATTGACCTGACATTGAAAAGATAGAAACAAAAAACGGAATTATTTTCCAATATCTCCCGTGTTAAAGTTTTGTTAACTTATCCATGTTGTCCTTAATATCCTTCCTTCATGATTCTCAACGTTCCATAAGTTTCGAATATCCCCCATCGATCCACCGCCGTCTTATCTTCCTCTCTTTCTTCACGATGTTCTTGTAATCAGAAGGCTGTGTCTCGATCAGATGTTTGTCTGGATCGGAAGGTTCTAATTCCCATTAGTTTCATGTCACAAAGTCAACTAATTGGTACGCAGCCAACATTGTCTACAGCTCCAGTGACATTTTGTTTATCACGACAGGGTTTGGAACCATGCAGAGGCAGTGATTCTGCCTCATGCTCGAAACAAGTTGCGTCTGCAAGTAGATATTTGCAGTGTCAGTATACTCAACAGCACAAGACCGTGAAATCTTATGGGCGGAATCCAGTAGACTCTGCGTACTTGCGTCGATTAATCTTTTTCAATATGAGACTCATAGAAATATCAGTTGGATTGACTATTTAAAGGTTAAAGGGGAACAATGATATAAGTCACATTCGGATGAAACTGAGATAAACGAAGTTTTAACCCTTCTTACCTCTATATTCCACACAGATCGATATTTCAATGCGTTTTTCATGACTTTGTAGCAATATGTTCTAATAACCGAGGGAATATTCTGAAAGCTCATAAAAATCACTGCAATATGACGGCTAAAGGTCGATGCACAATTGACGCAGACGGACGACGGAGCCGGATACGATGTTTGGGTATGAAGGCCGATGCACAATTGACGCGGACGGACGACGCGGACGGACGACGGAGACGGATACAATGTTAAAGTCGTCGTCCGTCCGCGTCCGATTGTGAACAGTCAGAGTAAATATGTCATGGTCATACCTAAACATCGTATCCGTCTCCGTCGCCCGTCCGCGTCGTCCGTCCGCGTCAATTGTGCATCGGCCTTTAGGTATGATATATTCACTCTGGCTGTTCACAATCGGACGCGGACGGACGACGACTTTAACATTGTATCCGTCTCCGTCGTCCGTCCGCGTCGTCCGTCTGCGTCAATTGTGCATCGGCCTTTACGTCTGCGTCGTCCGTCCGCGTCCGAATTGTGAACAGCAGAGTGAATTTGTCATACCTAAACATCGTATCCGTCTCCGTCGTTCGTCCGCGTCGTCCGTTTGCGTCAATTGTGCATGGGCCTTTAAACCCACTTTTTTTAAAAATGGACGTTCTTCCCCCGTACCCTTCATTTGGCATTTAATTGACCAATTCAAGGCATGGAAATGGGTATTAAAACTATCTCCCAAAGTTCCAATAGAGTGTAATAAAAAATAAACCTTGGGTCGATGGCCGAATTTTGGAAAAATTTGGCTCAACCGTCGGTTTCAATAACTGAGGTCCCCAGGACTGGAATGAATGTGTTTGAGTTTCAACTTCGACACTCGAAAAAAGTATATTTTGTAGCGATGAAAACTTTCTCCGAGCAGCCACGTGATCCTGCTCGTGCCAGACAGGAAGCCCCCCCCCCCCCCCCTCCTCCACTCTCCCGCTGGATCATGGACCAGGATCCATCACGCCGTAGACGTTGACGCCAGGAATGCGAGCTACAGAATATTCACGAGGAATTTAATAAAGAAATGTCTTCACATAGTTGATCACATCTGAACCTTAACTGAACGTATAATATCATAAATATCGACAATATTCAATAATATTTTCCCGTCGGCCAATTTCAATTTGTCAAATATCATTTTTGCATTCGATTTTAGACAAATTCCTGGATACAAATTAATTTTACTTCCCATGAATCAGTTTTTTACTGTAGTATTTTAAGTTTTTGTCTATCTGTGACTCTGATGCAGGCATTTTTCTTCTGATCGTGCTAAAATGTGGGCACCATCTGTATGGGGGACATCACTTCAATAGAATCCTACTACTGTATTTTAGTCACGGATCTTCATTTACACGATTAGACAGTTTTTACACTGCTGTAAGAAAAGAGTTCGTAGTTTTATATCACAAGAGAGAATTAATAGAATCTACACAAAATGCTTAATTATTTTAATGTTTTTACGTTTTATAATGTCAAAACTCAATCAGAGAATTGTAACATTTCTAGAAGAACGTCAGAAAATTAAAAAAATCATTCTGATCAGAAATTTCTAAAATATCAGAGAATGTTATAAAAAGTTATCGAGGCATCCGGTGGTGACAATTTAGTGGAAGATGAAATTTCAACCCGATGAGTTGTTCGAAGTCACCAAGGCATTGCCTACAAGAAAAACAAACGTAGTGGCTAAAGAGTACTCCAGCAACGTTTAATCTTGAACAAGCGAAGAGAGGATAGAATTGAATCTCCTTCTCCATCTCGAAGTTTGTCTTCTTGTCCAGCATCCGGACATCCGGTGGGTCAAGAGTCCACACTCGACCATCATCAGACGCAATCAACTGTCCGCGCTCCAGACTCGGATAATATTGATAATGCAGAGACAATATCCTCTCGCTCCGCCGCTCTGATGAGAATGCAACGAGATGAAGTAATTACTTACTCTTGATGGAGTTCAACATTCAATTCTTCTTACGGACGATATTGTTTCTGTCACAGTTATTTTATCTCGACTATGTCAGACGGAAGAATTTATAACAAACCCTTTGATAAAAAAAATATCAGCACAGAACACTTGAAAGAAATGATATTTATTCGTTTGAACTCAGTTTTTCTGAAGGTAAACGAGTCAGACTTTCAAATTATTATTCTTTTGCGTTGTACTTCAATCATTTTTGTAAATATTGCTTATTTAAAACTAATTGAGTTTTTTATTGTGTCAATAGCATAGCTAAGGAAGGTATGATCTATTTGAAATTGTGAAGAAAATTAGTTGCGAAAATGTGGTTAATCATGATAAGTTTAAACTTTAAAGGTTCTAAAACTTGCTCTAAATCTCCGTTTTCCGACACTAAATTGAAGTAGTAAAACTACGTTGCAATACGAAGTTGGATCTTAAGTGAGGAAACTTTACAGCTGTATCAGTGCATAAGTTAGTTACGTACAAAACGTTTTAAGTTTTGATGAAATTCCGAGCGAGCTAACGTCTCCTGTGGACGCTTTTGGACGCTGTGGAGCTTTGTAGATCCTTCCATTTTCATTATTTGAAAGCAAGATAGTTTTTTAGTATAATTTAAAATCGAACTCTGTTTTAAATCTAATTATGATTTTCCAGAGTGGTGGATTAGGTAAGCTTTAACAAAGGTACTTAAGCTTCGTTTTGCTTATTTTCATTGCGCGCAAAGTTATGGAACTACGTTGCATTATGAAGCGAACTTTAATGAGACTGTACTACATTTGGTGGAAAAGTGCAGACACTAACTACTACCTACTGAAACGCGTTTGTAACACTGACCAACCAAGAGCTTACCTGGGAGCAGAAAGCTAAAGGGAATATTTGATCCTGATTGGTCAAAGCTAGCCGAAACATCAAAGCGTTAATGTTGTACTTTATTCTTTATTTCGATTATGTCTCAAGCTAAAGACTTCAATATCTCTGTTTTAAACTATTTTTATGTGAAATTTTATTCTTACCCGTACATTGTACAATTCTATTCTCTTGGCGCTTAATTTCATTCAATTTTCCAGATTGTCACTCAGTGCTTCATCCGAGTTTAAATTTGTTGAGCTGAAATCTTGATCTGTTTAATCCAGTTTTGATTGAACATTTCAAGGGAAAATACGTAACAGCACTTTCATCTTCTTTTGTATTTAAATCTTATCTTAATTTATTGACTTCTGACTATTTTTAAACAGATCTTTAACATGGGTACTAATGTTATCAATGACACATTATTATTATGTTGTATTTTTTCCATAATATGTAATCTTTAAATGTTGAAACTTGTATGTATATACTCGATCCTCGATCCTACCGCATTTTAGCTGTAAATGGATCAAAGAGAAAGTAAAGAACTAGTATGAACTATCCAGCCATGTTGTACGCTAAATTCGCAAATTTCGTTCTGAGTGTGGTTCACAGTAGACAGTACCAGAGTGTCTGTTTAGTTGCGATTCCTTGACTATAACTTGTTTTCGTGTTTCCCAAGTAGGAACATGAAACCGTATGGGTTTAGTTTTCAAGTACATACTCGTTAAAACTTGATGTAACCTTGTGACTAGGTTAAAGTAATCAAAGCACTGAGAAACGAGATGATAATAATATGGTGTGAAGGGTTAGGTTTATGGTTGTTTAATCAGACTTGGTCGAGTTTAGTTGGAATTACGGTTTTACTTTTAAAGAATTTGGTAATTTTATATGTAGAGTGTTCATTTGAATAACCTTTCTGCTTAGATAATTGGAAGATACATTAGGCGTTTGAAAGAAAAGTAAAGTTATGTACCCTACCTATTATACATTATAATTCCATGTTAAAATATATATTTTAAATAACTATACCAATATTTGAGATTTTCCCCGAGTGGGATTCGAACCCACCTTATCAACCAATCCACAATTCAAGAACTCATGTAACTCACTAACATACAGAAGTACTATCCAACTCATTTTCTGGAGAAAAAAAATTGATCGTTTTCCTTCAAGTATACCCGTTTTATAACCCCTCAACGGCCATTCATGAATATCATAGTTGTAGTACTAACTACGTCTTATTCTCAAAACAATACTGATATAAATGAAATAAAATGTCGTAGGGTTTAGCAGTTAAAAGCGCTCAAAACACAGCTTATACACAATTTTGTTTCAAGTTCTGCTTAAAGTTGTGACATCTAAGTATAGGCACTGTCTCTGTGCAACCGACAGCGTCATTCTTACTCCATGCCGACTTCCAGTCATTCAGCTGCGTAGATTGTGCGTGAAGTAATTCAATAATCTCTCACGCATTTATCTCACGCGTGATTTGAGACGCACACAGAAACTTTCCCCGGCACTTTTCCCGGCGTCGCAGCGTCAAGTAATTGAGTTTTCCAATCGAAAAGTTAACAGGTTTCACCGAGGCGTAAGGAAATTTAATTCAAGCAAGAAACAAGGTGAAAATTTTCAATTTGACTCTAGCGTTGCCACCCCTTCAATTAACTCTGATGTAAAAAAACATCCCTTCAAATGCTGCTACGTGGGGAGCGGTGGGGGGAAGGGTGGGGAGAGGGACTCGGTACAGGCGCCGGGCTGAGAATACGTCAACAGGCGCCACTTTAAATATAAGCACGAAGTAAAAATCATTTAACACCTTAAAATAAGCTTTGCACTTATTTTTATTTCGAATGCTTGAATCTTATAATGAGTATTTGAAAATCTGTGGTTTAGGTAAGAGGAAAATTGTGTATTGTTTACGTTATTCCTGAATAATAATTACAAATATTAAATGTAAAATAGTATTTTTCTCTCAACTAAAGTCTTGGCTGTTATATTTTCGTATATGTCGTCAACAAAATTATCATCATTGTCGTAATTTTATTTTTATGTTCTTAAATTTTATTTAAAGAAGAAATATGAAAATGCATGAGCAATGTATAAAAGGAAATTCCTATATGAGTCGTCTTGAGCGAAGAAAATATCCATTAACAAATTATTACTGTGTTTGAGAAAACTTTGAATTCTTGAAAGTTCCCTTTTTTGTTTTACAAAATACTAATTTTAATATTTGGTATAAACCCGACCGAGAATAGAGCTTTTCCGAGTTACAAAGGTTGACCTATTTTATACTTCTGAACTTTCCTTTATTATTTCCTGGTTTTATTATAGCAATTAACTACACCAGCTTAATATGTTAAACTTCAAGAGTTTGTTTTTATATAATCCTAATATTTACCTTTTCTATTACAGGTGAGTAAGCTGACTTGCTTCAGACGGCGGGTATGTAATTATTAACCAATGAAAATCGTTCCTGGAAAAGTTCCTCACAATTCCACCACCTTCTTGGCAAATAACTCTAACCAACCTCGCTGCAAAGTAACGTCTTGCAGTCATGTCATGAAGCAGTTGTACCAACTCAACTACCCACCACTGCAGTCTTATCTGTATTATTCATCCCTTTACTCCTTGGAGGTCGACACGCAGCCCGCAGAACACGCATGCACTGCGGGCTGCATTTCAACCTGGATTAGAACTGATAGACTGACATCGGGAAGCGGAAGAAAACATTTTTAATCCATGAAATACTAAGAGTAGTAGATTTAACTTGTGTTGATTAATGTCTTTTATGTCTATTGAAATAGATTTTTCCATCGCAAATGATGAAGATACCTTTTGAATAAATTTGACAGATTTTCATAACAAGCTTAAAATATTAGCAAAATGTCAATTAAAATCTTCTTTAAAGTTATTGACCAATTAGTCTGAAAATTATCAAAAATACCTCAAATGTTGGTCCCGATGACATTACAAAATTTTAAGTTGAACGATAAAAAAAAATATACTCGTGGCAGCTATGTGAAATTTTCACACACACTAATGTCATAACATTAGTGTGTGTGTAAAATTTCAGATCGATTGGTTACGCGATGTGGCCTGGATACTAAAGGCAAAAATACAGATAGCTAACCAAAAAACACACCGCAGATAAAGAGTCATAAGATTAAGAAGAGATAACCAAATAATTTCTTGATTTGTTATTGAACTTCTTCACGTACCCACAATTCTAAGCGCCAATTTTGTCAAGTTTGTTTATTACAAAAATGCAAATATCACACTAATTGTCTTACAAAACTGCCAACTGTTTGCGCTTAAATCGTGGACAGAAGTTGAGCTAACTTAAGGTGGTTTGAATAGGTCAACCCAATGAATGGAAATATCAACTTTAAACATTTGTTGCTACACATTCAGAAGCCTGATGAACTTACACAATGTGTTATATCCAGCGGAATTTTACTGGCTTTTAAATGGAATAATTTTCAAAATTGTATTACCTCAAATTTTGGAGAAAATGCGTATTAAAACGACAAAAATTTGTCGATTTTTCAATGAAAACGGATTTTAACAGAATCCTGTGGCTCGAATGCGCTGATTTTTTTTTTGAAGATGCATTATGATAGTCTACTGGATATAAAAGAGTTTCATATCGATAACATCATTAGATATTAATATAATAATTGATTAGTAAGGTGTAATGCAAGTAGTATCAATTCAGGCGGCCCACTAAACAAGCTAAAATCACTTCTGCCGAATTCAGGTATATTTTCGTCGCGTTGAAGGGGACGAGAATGGGGTGAGAATGTCGCTCGGCAATTATACCTGTCAGCCAGTGACAACCTGTTTCTAAGATTACAATCTTGCTTGAGGATGGTATCTTTTCTGAGTTTAGAAGGTTTTAGATAAGGTAAGTATTCTGTAAATTTTAATTAAATTACATTTTATTCAAAAATAAATTATTTCGTATTGTCAATATTTTTTTAAATTATCAAGTCAGGACTAAGACTATAAATGAATAAAACACTTGTAAATTCTTAAATCTAAAACAATATACGGAGAAATCAAACATCACAAATCTTCGACACGTCGTCATTGGCTGTCTTGACTTGGAGTCTTCGCAAGAGCAGCTCGAGTAGCTGAGAAAGGACAGAGGACAGAGCTGAGCCGACAAAACAAAACAACATAATATCGATCAAAATAATCTATTAAAAAATGGTACCCACATTTGGTTTTCTTTTTTGCCGTCTTTGTTGCTTGTTTTTCAATCTCCTGTGAAATGTAAAGGGGCTCCCTTATTTGTCTTCCTCGATTAACCCGGGAATTAGCTATCTCGGGTAACATGCATTCGAAATAAAATTTACGCAATTTTGGCAACATTTCATTCTCCCACAGCGCAATATTCCTCTGAATGCGTATAATCTGAAACACGTAATAGGCACCTTCAGCAAATTGATTGAAATAGGTCAAATTTAAAAGATTTGTTCATTCATTCAAACAATTACTGCAGAATTTTAAATGCAAATTGGTTCGGGTTTACAACAAGCTCCCAAAAATGTCGGCAGGAAAATGATACATTTCATGGAAACAGCATATTAATTAATTCTTCACTAAGATCAGGTTACAGCACTTTGGCTACAGTCAGGCTAGTGAAAAAGATTGTACGTATAGCCAAAATCAAAATAGTAATTTTTTTCTTACTGACCGGTCCTGGGGGGCAATTCTTGAGATTCACGTTTTGAAACCGTTTTACGTTTACATGTTATAAAACTGGAAACAGTTGACAACTATCGGTTAGCCTTCAACTTTTTTACGTTTTAAACAATGAAACCGTGACACGGTTTCAAACCATTAACGTTTGCATTGTATAAAAGTTGAAAAACTTGAAGGCTAAGACCTAGTCGCCAAATTTTTAAACTTTCAAAAATAAAAACGTGAACGGTTTGAAAACATGAATCTCAAGAATTGGCCCGTTTAAAACGTAAAAAAGTTGAAGGCTATGCAATAGTTGTCAGCTGTTTCAAGTTTTATACAATGCAAACGTAAATTGTTTGTTTCAAAACTTGAAAACTCAAGAATTGATAATAAATACCAACTGCAATATGAAAATATTTTCCTCGAGTGGGACTCTAACCCACGACCTTCCGATATCCACTCAGAATCTGAGGTTATCAGTAAAAACTATATTTCAAGAATTGATGTTGGTGCAAAAATTCATGATAGGTCAGAATGGGTTTTTATCTGTCGATAATTATCAGACACAAGTCGAGATATTATAAAATTAATTACACATAGTTGAAGGTTACTTACCTATCTAACATTTGTTTGGTTCTTCAAACTCTATTAGAGTGTGATCGTGATCACACATATGTCTTAATTTTATTAATTTCCGTATTTCTAATCAATATGATCACTGTTATAACAAAACTCGTGTGTTTGTCACTGGTGAGAAAAATGCATTTTTATTTCAGGAATTAGCTTCACGGTACAGAATAGGGCCCGCAATTGACAGGGAATATGACAAAAAGTGCAATTCCTAGACCAAATTTCAATTAAAAAATGCTCCGCTCACATTGCTAAAGCAATTCATGCAATCTTTTTCACATCCATAGCACCAAAGATTTTCCACTGCCCGCGCTATAGGCTTTGTTTATACAGACGAATTAAATTTGTCTACAAAGGTAAACTTTATTATTGATGAGAGTTACTTGCTAATAAATTAATAATTGTTTGGTGCTTCAACCTTGTGATTACACACTTTACTTTATTTCATTAATTTCCGTATTTAAACTATTTAAACGTTTAAACTATAATTATGACAGTTATTAGATCAATAAAATAAATTGTTTCCAAAGGTATTTTATTAACGAATAATAAATAATAGGTATCTCAAAAGTTGCGCTAAAGAAAAATTAAAAAAAATAACATATGTTCAATCACATTTCTAATTACCAATTCATAAATATTTTTCGCATATTCTGAGAGGTTATTAATTGTGAAACAATATCAGAAACTTATGGTCAGCTATTTGACCCATCCCTACCTTTTCAGAGAGAGGGTAGTAGTGGGACTAATCATCCATTGTTTGACTTCCGTCGCTCGCGCTGACAGGTCGAGAGAAGGGGCGACGAGATCTTAATCTCTGATTCTATGCAAAACTTGCATTTGCGGGGTTGATTAACTGGTCAGAGAGATGAGAAACATGACCACTCTCTAAGACGGTCTGAGCCGGACTGAAGTCAAAACCCCAAATTCACCGTTATTTTCAAAATGGCGGCCTTCAGAGAACCTTAACGACACGAAATTCCCTCATGTCTTCTCGTCTCGAAGAGAAATTAAACAAAACACACGAGTTTTTGACGATTTGTCCCAAAAGAGACTCGCGAGTCAACAATAAAGAACCGTGACAGATGCCAAGAAACTGCCGCAACTAATTGATTAAGAAGATTAAGAAGGTTCGTCGTCTCGTTGTCAGTGAAATGACAATGAAGTCTTGAACACTCACATCAGCGCGTTTCTATCTATGCGGGAATAGTTGGGAAGTTGAGAGAACTTGCGCGAAAGTCTTGGAACTAAATTAACGTCATGAGTGATAGAGATAATGGAGATGCAATTGCAGAAACTTTCTAAGTCAATTGCACTCAGTAAAACATTTGTAAAACAAGGATAGATATCTAGAAATAAAATTGTAACTGAAATGTGTTAGAAACCAGATAGGTATCATATAATTTACTAGGAAAACGCTCAGGGTACCGCGTTGATGAGCGATCACGGGTATGTTCAAATTCTCGAACCGGAAATGCGTACAGAAAGCACACAAAACATATCAATCCACAATGAATTGAAATATGATCCACTCAATCAACGTATCTGCTTTCATGAAACGTGAAAATAGCATCTAAGCACCTTGGTACATATAGCAAATCAGATTGCAAATCTGGTGAAGGTAATTGAATTATAACCGAAATATTGTAATTTAATAAATTAAAAAGAACTTGTGAAAGTCCAAATGAAACGAAGAGTTTTAATCAATATCCATAGTTCAAGAGCTGAGATATTCAGACTCAATTCAATTGGCACTGGAAAACATTTATTTCTATACTTCATTTCTGACAGCTATTAAAAATGTCAATAAGTTCATAGGTTCTAACTGATTGGGATGAAAATTTGTAAAATAAGAGATAATGTTGGTCTTACTGACCATGCAAAATATGAGTTTGATCAGATTTATCGAAGACCATTTTCATTTTTCAACCTATCAGAAGACGTTTATTTAAATTTTAACCAATTAATGGATTTCAAAAAAATAAGGGTCTGCAAACAGAAAAGGTTGTCTCTACGTGTGTGCAAAATTTCAGATTGATCGGTGGAACGATGCAACTTCTATTACTCCAGTTAGCAGCAAAAAAAATAATAAAAAATTAGGTCCGTGTCAAAAGAGTCAAAAGGAGTCTCTCGCGTCGCTCTCTCAAAAATGTTTCAATAAATCTTGAAGTTCTGGACATATTAGTCTGAAAATGTTGAAAAACAAATCAAATGTTTCTCCCGACAGCAAAGCAAACATTTGGTAGTTTTACTAAAAAGCTCATTAAAATTCGTTCAAAAGGCTACATTATATATAGTGAATTTTAAGCGTCTTCAGATGGTAAATTTTTGACAAGGTTTTCATTAATTATATGCGAACTACTTTTTGGAGTTTCCCCTAGAATTTTAAATCCAGATCACACAATTTAAATTTAGTCCGCAGTAAATTTAAAGCTCCAATGAATGGTTTTGACATGTTAAATTAACTTAAAACTTCGAGGCACATCCAAAGAATTACTTAAAAAGTTAAAACATTTTATCTAAAAGTTAAGTAAAATAATATATCAAAAGTTAATTAGTTTTCTGTGGGCAACGTCGCCATTGGCGTATTTTAAAAAAAACATGTTACAAGTAACATGGTAAAACACGACAGAGCTGAACTAACGAGCATGTTTCGCTCATATTGAGCTGGTTTACAAAATGACCTTTAACATTTGCTCTGTAATGTATGTTGTTTGAAATATAAAAGTTAGTTACCTACGTATAATTTTGCAAGTAACAGTTTTCCTGCAGACCGAATTAAAAATATTACAATGTCAGTTTTATTGGAGTACCAACAATCAGCTTTATTGAAATATTAGGCAAAGTTCTGAAAATATGTGATAGTTAGGTTCATCAAAGACAAACAGTAGGTTTCAATTGCAAAAATAATAAAGTAAGCTAGTTTCAGTGTGGGCAGTTGTTGAAGGCATATAGTTTTGAAATAGAAATTCTACATACAAAAAACTGTTAAAACCATTTTGGCATATTATCTTGTTTTTTCCGAGAAAGAATACAATGCATAATTTGAAAGTGAGGGAATTGACCAATGTAGATCTCCTTTCCCCACTACGTCATAAAACAAAAGTCAATGTTTGGTCACTGACAGCTAACAGCTGTCAGTTACCAGCTAACAGCTGTTTCTTACAGAATTTAGCAGTTTTACAATCTACAAAATGCCATTAATAATAATAATGCTTTAAACTATCTACTTGAATCTTGTTCAGTCTCAATTAACTTATTATCATAGAGGTAGGGCCATTTTAAGTTGACGAAACTATCCAGTGACAGAAGCATTAAAAAGTAAAACGCTTTGGCAACATTCCTGGCAAAATATAATTTGTTTCGTTGTACCACTATACCAGAAAAAAACACTCCGTGTAAAAAAGGCAGCCAAGTCTCTTTACTTAAAAAAAAATCAACACCGAAAAGGAGTGATATCAAAAAAGGAACCAAGTCAATGACATTTCCAAATATTTAATCGTATCTTTGAAATAGAAGTATAAACACCGAGAAATACTTTACAAAAGGACTTGGCGCATCGTTTTTTTAAAGACATCATTCTATCCTAAAAGTGGAAAGATTATTAACAAGTAGGTACATATTCCTCTTTTTATTTGAGCCAGGATCTATGAATCAAGCTACTTTTGGTAATGGCTATTTTATAATTTTGTAATGGCGATAGAAGAAAGATGTCATGCTGTAATAGAAGTAATAATAAGGGAGGTAGAATTAAATAACAAGGAAGTGGGCTCATATATATTCTTATAGCACTGTTAATATGGTGATATTAGAAGGATATCTTTTCATAATTTGATCATGACTGAGGGAAATCATGAAAAGTTGTCAAATAATTACTAACTATTTATAGAACACTATTATATTATGGAAGTATATTATTATGGTATATATTATACCATTATATGGTATATATTATTATGGTTTTAATAGTTGTTCAATGTGACTTCACTGTGTACTTTGTGAAATGTATTGTTATAAAATGTGGATTAATAGAAATGTATTTCATTGTGAGAAGGTGTAACGCATGAGACTTAATTATGTTGACCACGAAACAATAATATGAAGATAACTATTGTATATTTATTACAAATATAGGCAACAAGTTTCATCGCGTACATATTCAAATAGAAAATATTTTACAGTAGGTATGTAGGTATAATATGTAATTGAAAGTTGTGTCCCTATTATTCTAAAAATTCTAAATTACGGTTGTATATAAATGGCATATGCTTATGAATAGAAAAATGTCTTTAAAAAAACGATGCGCCAAGTCCTTTTGTAAAGTATTTCTCGGTGTTTATACTTCTATTTCAAAGATACGATTAAATATTTGGAAATGTCATTGACTTGGCTCCTTTTTTGATATCACTCCTTTTCGGTGTTGATTTTTTTTTTAAGTAAAGAGACTTGGCTGCCTTTTTTACACGGAGTGTTTTTTTCTGGGATATCACTTCTTTTGTTAGTTTATTCATACAGCTTGTAGCACATGTCCGAGCAAGGACTAATTTCTTTAAAAAAATACGCCTCAACCGATTAGGATAGGTACTAAGAAATTACAATCGGTCCAGCCGTTTTCGATATATTATAACGTCCCTTCCGGTTTTGAAATGGCGGCCGAAATTAATGTCGTCTTGAATTCATAATTATTAGTCCTACACATTTCCAAAATTTGGTTGCAATTGGTACAGCCGTTTTCGATATATGACGTCACTTCCGGTTTTGACAATGGCGGCCGAAAATAATGTCGTCTTTATTTCATAATTATATTAGTCCGACATAATTCTAAAATTTGGTTGCAATCGGTACATCCGTTTTCGATATATGACGTCACTTCCGGTTTTAACAATGGCGGTCGAAATTAATGTCGTATTGAATTCATAATTATAAGTCCTACACAATTCCAAAATTTAGTTGCAATCGGTACAGCCGTTTTCGTTATATGACGTCACTTCCGGTTTTAGAAAATGGCGGCCGAGAGCACTGCAACCTTGAATTTATAATTATTTACAATGTATGTTTACTAATTATCTATTTAAAAGTATAAAGTGGTGAATTAAGTGTCCTTTAGAATATTAATGACGTCATTTAGCATTTTTATGACGTCATTTCCGGTATAGGTAATAAGAAAACAATTAAGTTTTATCTAGTTGATACTTCATGAATGACCTTCTGAATTCAATAGCGCTAATTTCCGTCAAATCGCTCATGCCGTTTTCAATATATGACGTCACTTCCGGTTTCATTTAGTGGTTCCTGCCGCCATTTCCGGTACCGTTAATTTGTATATTCATTTATCCCAATTGATTTTTCAAATAGATTGCAAAATGAATATACAGGACCTAGTTCAGTGGCAATCGGTACAGGCGTTTTCGATGTATGACGTCACTTCCGGTTTCAGGAATGGCGGCCGAGAACACTGTGTATTGAAATTATAATTTTGTATTGTCTTTGTTACAATGTAAGATAATGATATGTGTATTTAAAGTATAATTTGATGAAATAAGCTAAATATTGCAAATGTATGACGCCACTTCCGGTTTAGAATATAAGAAAATTATATTTTAAAGTAACATACTTCATATAGATGACCATCTAAATCGAATGGCGCTAATTTCGTTCTAATCGGTCCAGCCGTTTTTCATATATGACGTCACTTCCGGTTTAAAAATGGCGGCACAAAAAATCACAAGAGGCAAGGTATCATCAGACGCCAAAAGTGCACATGTGGTAAAAATTTCAGATCGATCGGTTTAGCCGTTTAGGCTGTGGCCCTGTCAACAATGTTTCCTGATATCTGAATCATCATCATCATCATCATCATCATCAGATAGCTTTAAGAAGGGGTATAATTTCACTGTTTTCATGGCCCTCTAGCTCGCAAATGGCAAAACCTGTTGTTCCCAAATTTGGTATATGGGGTGGGGTGGGCCATAGCTCGAAATTAAGACATTTCACAACAATGTGAGATTTTCCAATTTTAAGATCCAGTAGGCCGAAAATGCCATGTTGTTGCTTACAGTAAAAGTGTTTGGTCTGCTCCTCAGTTTATTAGGCATTTACGGTATGTTGAGTGAGTGTGAGTGTACAGTACGACTTGGCTGGGTGGAGCGACCGCTCCACTAGATTAATTGTCCAACATATCATCAAACATGATTTATATGAGTTTAAATATATTGATTGTACTATTTCAAGAGGTAAATTAAACTATTAAACACGTGTGAGCTATTTCTTTGATCATTTTGAATTTCATTTGTCTGAATGAAAAATTGATATTTTCTAAGAACCCTGGAGTTACCATGGTAATACTTTTGTTTTTCATAAGGCAACGCCCACCTTCATTGGTCAATTGGATGAGATTATTGTCATTATTTTATCACAAGAGTAATATAGGTACGAATGTTAACAGCTCTATAGAGACAAGTAATACCGGGTGGCCCAATAAAAACGTCCAATGGGCGAGACACCGCTGTGAAGAAACTACTTAAGATATTAGTCTGAAATTTTCACAATTTATAAAAAGCATACCAACGTTTGATGCGTGAAAGTTTCAAAAACATTTATTTTGTAGGAAAAAAGTATCAGCTGTTCGAATTTGGTTGTCAAAAAATCGATTATACGGAGCTCAAAGAGTGCACATTCAGAAAAAGTCCAATGGCATGGGCATCCTTGATTTTCAACACTACTCATGATATCAGGCTGAAAATTCCAAATGTTATTCAAAACATATAACTATCTATTGTATAAAAATTTCAATAGATTAGAATCAGTGAAACGAAAGTTATGACCTCTTGAAGTTGAGCTTAAAAACAGGAAATTCGAAAGATAATTTCACCTCTAAAATTAACAGGTGAAACAAAACTTGAGAAATTATCTCTTTTGTATTCTGCTTTTTAAGCGCATATTCTAGATAACATAACTTTCGTATCATTGATTCAAATGAATTGAAATTTATACACAATCGAAAGTAATATATTTTGAATAACATATGCAATTTTCAGCTTGATATCGTCAGCTGTTTTAGGTAAACAGCGTCCTGGCCATTGGACATTTTCTGGACGTATTATTATTGGGCTCCGTATTAACGATTTTTCGACAACGAAATTCGAACAGCTGTAACTTTTTTCCTATAAAAGTTATGCTGTTAAAACTTTCACATATTAGACCATAGTATGTTTTGTATAATTGGTGTTTTTTTTTTCAGTCCGATATATGCAGTAGTTTCGCCACAGTGATGTCTCGCCAGTTGGACGTTTTTTTTGGGCCACCCGGGCCCTGATTCTATAACTCAATTGCGATCGCTTAGCAATTTCTTCCATAAGATTAACATGGCAATAATTGCTCAGCGGTCGCAATGCGAGTTATAGAATCAGGGCCCCGGTATAACTGCTATATTCATTTACACCTTTAAATAATATACGATTACATTTCTAAAGTTCATGAACTGAAATGCCATC